>CM060924.1:658192481-659392481 GCA_030737875.1 Allium sativum
ATCTCGTGGAATGTCAAATTGAAGAGGTTTATATGATCCAGCGTTTCGTGGAGTAGATCTAAAGAGAGAAGCATAGTCTGATTTTAAAAACGACGGGAAAGATGCCTTGGAAGGATTATTCAAATCGATTACTGGAGGAGCTACTTTCGAAGAAGAGGGGTTGTCGGGAGGTGTAGGAGGATCAGGGCGTTTAGAAGGAGGAGGGCGAGATGGGAGAGGCGTACATCGAAGGCGAAGAAAGAAGATGAAGAAAAGGATTTATCTGCCGTCATTACCAAGGCCATGAAAAATTTCTTTTTTTCATTGCATATTTGTTTGATGTATGTTTGTGCACAATGTGATTAGATCAAAATTTTCACTTTTAGTTGGGTATAGATTCTTTCGAAAATGTGGATAATTAAAAATGGTGTTGTTACTAACATGTATGAATTTGAAGAAGCACATTCTTAATTTTGTGAAGCTGATGGTGTTGCTGCTGTGAATTACTTGAAAGATAAGTTTTTTGATAATTGGACTGATTTGCTCATAAAATGGAAAGGAAGATTTACATGTTTCCAAAATAAACAAAATAAATGTAGTGTATAGTAGCAATATAATCACAATAAGCATAATTATCATCGTTCTAAGAATATATGAACTTGTTGAGATTTATACTTATTTATATGTGCGTTTGGACAATTTTATGTAAATGAACTTTTTTATATAACTATACTGATTTAGCACATATTAATATGTACATTGACTTGCTCTTTGTAATTGAACTTGGTTATGTGTTATCACTTCTAGTTAATTAACATGTACTGAGAATAAATATATATATATATATATATACATACATATATTGCATAAGAAATGGTGAGTTTTTTTTATATTGGTCAAGTTATTTAAAAATATTTGTAGTTTATCAGCTTTTCATATGATTATTGTTAGTTTCAATCATGTTAAACTTTAATATCGGTTTGTGCATGGTATTAGTACTAGTTTTATATATTACAAATTAAGATAGTGATTTTTACATGCTTATAATACCAGTTTAGATATAAACAAATACGGTATCATTTTTTTTTGCTCTTAATATCATTTGAATATGATAATTCTTATTCTTTTCTAGTTTTGAAGTGATAACAATGATTTGTTTATTGAGTTTTCCTGTGCAAAACTATGAGCTTTGATGTCAATATACTGTTATATAGTGAAGTATAATCGAACATGAATTCAAATTAAAGAGTACTGGACATGATTATGCATCGCTTTAGCATCAATTTTATCAACATGACAATTGTCCCATGCAAATCTTTGTCATTATTTACACGGTTCCCCTCATTGTCTACTCATATTTTTGCTCGTTCTACTTTTTTCTTCTTAGTAACAACTTGAATTTTTAATAGATTTTAATTTGGTGATTTGACTGAAATTTAAAATTTTAATTTTTAAATTCCAATTTATTATTAATTATAATAAAATAAATGAATTTGATTTTGTATATAAACAAAAATAAGCACAATCTGAATAATGAAATTAAACAACTATCAAATTAGAATTTAATTGTGATCTAACTTAAGTTTGTGTTATTTGAATTTAAGTAAATTTATAAAACTTAAATTTACAGAACATATTTAAATTACTAAGTATTTAATCTACCAAGTCGATTAAAATATAAAATTTTCGAAAAAAGTGAGTTTTTATCAAAATTCTTTAAAATATGAATTCAAGTGGAAAATTTAAAGGTTTCGAAATTTAAACCAGATGAATAGATCCAGATTTCTGGAACAGTCAAAATAGTCGAAATATCCGTTCGTTATAAAACTACCAATTTACTACATAATATTTGATAAATATTCGACACTGCTAAATGCATAGGATAAAATTATACAAACTATCAGTTGAAATAAAAAATGATCACAACATTCCAAGGTGTTTAGCAACATTTCACCAAAAGGTAGGATTTAAAAATACGGAGCTACGAAATATAAAAGCAAGTAAAAACACGGAAATTTAGAGTGGTTCGGCCAAAAGTCGGCCTACGTCCACTATAGAAGCTATTTCCATTATCATTGTGGAATTTACAAAGTACATCGCTTCATTCATTTCACTCATTTTGCGATATTTCTCTCTTTTCTCTCTTTTTGCTCTAGATTTCACTTAAATTCACAAAGTAATGGATGAGATCTCTTGAATGGTGATGGTTGTTGTGTAGATCTTCAACCACTTGAACACTTAGATGATCTTCATTGATTCCATGGTGATTTTATGTTGGATCTAGGCTTGAGAGAGAATTAACGGAGGTAAAAGAAACTTGAATTGAGTTTGAGAGATCTCTAATGGAGGTAGGAGTGATTTGGAACGGTTGAGAATTCCATTGGATAACACTTCGTGGAGTGGAGAATCGGTCCTTTTGAATGAAGGATGTGTGGGGGTATTTATAGACCCTTAAGTGGAGTGGCAGAGACGTAATTATGTGTGTACGGGTCACGACTTATGGTATGTGTCAACACGACTTGCGACATGCGTCTGCTCAGCTTGCGGCTTAAAAATATTCAGCGAGTTGAACTTGTATAACTCAAACATCCCGCTATTCATGACTTGGAAATTGGGAAATGGCGTGCATGCTGCCACGTGTGCATAAATAATCTAAGGATGCTCCATTATATAATTTCATGCCGCGATAACGGATTGGTTTCATGCCGCATTAATGGCTTGGTTGGCATGTGAACAACTTGAATCAAGTCGTTAACGACATGATTGTCTTTCTCCGTTTCCGGCTTGACATGTTGTGTAAAAGTATACGAGCCATATAATCGACCTACTCACCTCATGTATGTTTGCCACGTGGTACTGCCATCTTTACATTGAACATACGAGTTAAATGTGCAGGAACGACTTGACACAATTTCATTTACACGATCCAATTTACATGCATTTCACGACCTGCGACTTGAGCATATAGATGTACCCACGACTTTGACTTAAGTCACGACATGATTTAAAGCCGCAATGAGTGACTTGACTCTACCGACATGGCTTGAAATGAGACTTGCGACATGGATATTTGCGTCATGAATTACGTGAACGTCATGCGGTATGCTTTGAGAAGCACACGATTTGATTAATTTATATGATGCGACGTGGATTCATGCGTTGATACTACAACTATCTCCAATTGGTTCGAAGGCGCATTTTGTACCATTTAAAATGCATGAAACTTGCTCACGTTTATTCTATTTGAGCAGTCCAGTGCTTGAGTATTAGCTGGCACCATATTCTTTACTAACAATCCTCGTGACAACCAATTATATTGTATACCCTTAATTCATCCATAACGTTTTAAATTCATGTGTCCATCTTTGCTGACCCTTGTAGCATAAACGGTGCCCACGTGTAAGCATTCCATTATTGGTTTGCACATGAGCTACTCTATATTATCTTTCTGGCCAACACATTACATTGCTCCTAATATATTTGGCATGTCAACTTTGTATGTATGTATAATATATGAGGCTCATACCGTATACGTGACCTTATTTGACGAACGACCAATGCCAAAGGAAACCGACGCGTGCCTCATTATGCATTATCCGATTCACCATATTTTTATGCGAACCAATCCTCTCTTTATAAATCAGCTGATCCACTTTGTTGACAGTGTTCGATCCATGACCAATAAGAACGCCCGATCCATCACTTTATCATACAATTGACGCATTATTTTCTGAACCGTGTTTATAACAGGGTTAACATTTGCCCCTCGAAGCTCGTGTTTTGTATAAAATACGAGCTTCGAAATAACTAGTCTTACTGTGCTCTGTTTCAACACGCATTGATGGGTTGTTAGTTATCAGTAATGATGGGTCGGAATAGCTTGTGCATTGTATATCGGAAGTAGGTTTCTTTAATGGCCCGTGTGGGGATTACATATGAGATTGGACTGACCTTTTACTGCTCAATATGCTTTCTTTCTAAGTCCATTTCATTACTTTATTCTCATATCTGATGGAGCAATTTAATGGCGGAAAGAGTTTTTAGGAACTATGCCACAATCTGGATTTGTGATTTTACTTTGACTAGTATGGCTTGTCTTTACCATCACTAACCGAAGCTTTGTCAACCACCAAAGATCTCAATCCGATTTTGATTATTCACAAATCTCAATTGTGTTTCTATATGTTTTAGTCAACAATGGTTCTTGGAATATGAGAACAATAGTGAATTTTGATGTCAGTTCATGGGGTCAATGTTTTATGACCAAATTCAAGTTTGAACTTTACCGTTTCCTATGTCAGAATTAGGCCGCCACTATCTGGCAATATGCCAAGTGAAATGGTAATACTCTCAAACGAATTGCACTTGAGATTCCATCTAAACCTTGATGGCTTGTTTTTGAAACTTGTTAAATTCAAAGATCCCGAACTTTGAGCAATTCATAGTTACATCTTAAAAATTTAACGCCTTTATGGCTTGTTTCCTGCCTTATGAACACAACAAACATATGTGTATTTTGGACTTATACGTCGCCATAGATCGTCCACTTCGATGACGGATTAATTAATCATTAAAGAATGACTTATGGCGAATTCTATGATTGGATTGAATGACATGCCTATTCAGAATTATTTTGTTTAACTGCATATAATTCATCAAACATTGTCTGCGTAGGTAAGATATTCTAATCTGAATTTGTAGCAACATTTGAGTTTTGCTAATCGATATATATATCGACTACATATTTCAAGCCTCGCTTTTTTAATGACTTGTGTAATGTTGTACAATGGTTTACGTTTTATGAAAGGTGTACGTGTTCAAATTGGAACTTCGACTTGAGTTTCTGAGGCTAGAGCGACTGCAGCCTTTGGATTGTAAACGAATCAGTCTTTGGTTATTCCTCATCCTCTTGACAATTTGCTGGGAAGACGTTATTCTATGCTAACTCAATATGTCTTTAATCAAGCGTGCACTTATTTTGGAATTTCCGAATTTGTCACAAAGTTATCAAGGAAAGAGGAATTTGTTGATTGTCTATTTATAGGTCAGCTACAATAGCTTAGTTGGATTCAGAATTTTGAATTTGAATTCAGTGCCCCCGCTTGGGGAGGTCTTTGGATTTGATGCCCCGCTTGGGGAGGACTTATATTTTGCACCCCCGCTAGGGGAGGTCTTATATTTTGTGCCCCTGCTTGGGGAGGTCTTATATTTGGTGCCCCCGCTTGGGGAGGACTTATATGTTGCTCCCCCACTTGGGGAGGTCTTATATTTTGTGCCCCCGCTAGGGGAGGTCTTTAGCCTTCACTGTGGGAAGGACTATCGCTGCTCAATGTTCATCTGCCCGTTGACTTGTTCTGACATCGGAGACTTTGTTGGATGCCACTACTGTGGAGGGGTCATTTATAACCCAACGTTCATCTTCTCCCATCGACTGAATCAATATTGGAGACTTCATTGAGCATCATTGATCTCTACTGTGGAGGGGTTGCCTTTTCTATGGAAAGGATTTTTGATTATCGCATCATTTCACAGAGTGAAAATCAGTCATCGTGTCGGATACGCTTATCTGTGGCAAGCGCTCACATCCAGACCGAGAGGTTCTTTTATCTCAACTTGGTTAGGTTCCCCTTATTAGCGAAGTTTTGCAAGGTATGGGAAGCATCGTTTCGCAGAGCAAACATCCGTCATCGTGTCGGATACACTTAGCTTGGTAGGCGCTCACATCCAGGCAGAGCGGTTCTTTTACCTCAACTTAGTGAGGTGCCCTTTATTAGCGAAAATCTGCGTGGTTTGGAGTATTGGTTGCATCGTTCCACAGAGCGAACATCAGTCATCGTGTTGGATAGGCTTAACTTGGTAAGCGCTCGCATCAAGACCGAGCGGTTCTTTTATCTCAGCTTGGTGAGGTCCCCTTTGTTAGAAAAACACTGCGACCTTTGGGGAGTGGGTTGCATTGTTCCACAGAGAGAACATCAGTCATCGTGTCGGATACTCTTAACTTGGTAAGCGCTCGCATCCCGACTGAGTGGTTCTTTTACCTTAACTTGGTGAGGTGCCCTTTATTAGAGAAACTCCGCGACCTTTGGGGAGTGGGTTGCATTGTTCCGTAGAGTGAACATCAGTCATCCTGTCGGATATGCTTAACTTGGTAAGCGCTTGCATCCCGACTGAGCGGTTCTTTTACCTCAACTTGGTGAGGTGCCCTTTATTAGCGATACTTTGTGACCTTTGGGGTTTGGATTAATGGCTGCTTGCTACACTCTTCGTCGTTTGACTCAATGGGACTTTTCCATTTACTCTTCAAGGTGGTACTTTCATTCTTATTGATGGTCACAACACTCAACATTTGAACTGGTGTTATTGGGGTTGTCTCGCTTAGTCGAATTTTGAGGAAGCAAACGCCTGTTGGATAGCCTGTGATGAAAAAATCGTCTTTAACAAGTTTTGTATTAATGAAATTTTGCAAGTAAGACTTTATCCATAGAGTTATTTTTCAGTGCAACGTATATAAAACATTTCAGACATTAAAGACTCCTAGACTTTTTACAAGGAATTTCATACATAGCAAAATGTAAAGAATGGCAAAGGTGGTTGCTTATTCTGAGCTAGCGATATTGGAGCACCATCATCAGTTATCATTTGATCATCGACCTCGCATTGGTTTGAGCGGGAGCTCCATTGCTTGAACTGGATTAACCATTTGACGCCCCTTGCCTTTAGGGAGTTGCAGAAGGATTTGTAGCTTGCGGATTTTTCACATATTGTTGTAGACGGTTCTTCTTAATCATCTCTTCAATCAACGACTTTAAATGCTTGCATTATTTAGTGTTGTAGCCTGGCTGATTATGGAACCGATAGAACTTTCCAGATCTGGCAAGATTGTCCGTTATCCTTATTGGACGAGGTTCCGGATAGTCCTCCGCATCCTTCGTGGCAAGGTAGATGTTCTCTAAGTTATTTCTGAATAGTTGAGAAAGCGAAACTTCTTATTAGCTTTGTTGTCATTCCCGTCATTGGCTCGCTTCTTCCCCTGAGTTCTATGTTGATTATACTGAGTAGCGGCACTTTTGGAAGCTTCAACAAGGTTGTTACCCTCAATAACTCGAAGAGGCACAGGATCACCGTCCACTCTCATATATTCCTTTGCTTTTTTATAAAATTTCTCAAGTGTTTTTTTTTTCATTTTAATCCATCTACCAAATATGCTCTTCTCATCTATAGCGTCGATAAGAGACATTAAGATTGTAATGACCCGAAAATCCAGTCCAATTTGAGCTGACTAAATAACACAAGTCCAACCCCAATTACACTGGAAAATCAGAACACTAATAGAAAGAAAACAGAGGGTGAGGATAGATAAGATAGAAACTTAGAATAGAAGAAGAAGAAGAAGAAGAACACAACATCAGAGTAACACGAATCTCACAGTGGAACGAACAACATATAATAGATAATATATCCTTGAAATAAAATCATTATATGTATACAATAACATTATCAGAGTACAACACTTACAACTCAACGGAAATAACTATAGCTATATAATCCTGAAGCCTCCCGCTCCAAGCTCTTCCAGTATCTGTAAATCCCGACTACTTGACTGCCCGTACAAAATTGGGCACCCAAGAGTTTAGGGAAAACAAAACAAGATAAACTCTGGGTCAGTCATGGGACTGTTATGAGTAAAACAGTTTAAAACAGTTTGAACCATTAAATGATATCTCATAAGACCACGCCGTATAACGGAACGGGTTTTTCCCTTATGAGAATCCAAAATATCTTTATATCAAAAACCTTTTGATATTATAATAATGTCTATCAACCACAACTATAATAATCATCAAGAAGAAACACTTTCATCTCACGTTCTACATATATAGTATACAATCAAAACCGCAAGCACATATTGGGTAATGGATTTCCAACTATGACAAGGTATGGAACCACCTTTCGCTAGTGTAACTCTAGAGAGGAATACACTGGGTTCAACAAGAACATCTTGCAACCCGGCCACACATGACCGACCACTCATTTCGCTTGAGTGTATCGAATGTATATCACCAACGGTTGGGATCAGCAACCGTTTCCTGAATGGGACAGCATCAACAAAAGATTTTTTTAAATAAATGAAACTCTAGATCAGGTGATTATACATCCTAATAGGTGCGACCTACATAGCCATGCTGCCTGCCCTATTTCTGTCATTTACCGGATGATGAGGCTAGAGGTTACGCTTTATCATCACATCAGATTCACTTCGAATGCCACATTGTCAGATCCATCGAAAATCACTAATTGATGTCTACAACAGTACATTACGTGTTAGCTAAAGAAGTTTCCTTCTCCACTTCAACTCTTGGTACGGTTGAAGAGATCAATGTACATGACCTTTCTGGAAATACTCTGTCAGACATTCTTCCATACAAGTCATCTAGGAACGGGATGAACCGAAGGCACTATTCAGTACATCCATCTTAGGCACTGTTATCTAAGACTTATACAATAGCCCTTGCACTTTACTCCGTCTTCAATTATCTTTGGCATATATGATTCGCAACACTTATGCCAATACAGAGTGGTTCTTTGGATAATAATCCAACCGGTCTCTCCATATTAACAAAGTTAAAATGGTCAAAACTTCGATAGTCTGTGATTTAACTATCAAAGAAAAATACGTGTGCAAACAACGATATTATTTCCAAATGAAAATTCTATCAAACAATCATCAATCATATATATATATATATATATCTATATATATATTTCCTGATTCTTTATGCTTAGAAAATATACGTTATTAACACTGGAAAACATTTCCATTGTTATTTACATATCACTATCATTTCACAACTATCAGTCCCTGACTGTAAACTAGTAGGAGAACAATTCTCTAAGTATAAACCCCGAAGGCCGAAACCAACATCAGATCGACACTTAGAAAACTATTCAACTTAACTAATCTCTAGTCAGTTTATAATCTTGTTTAACTCTATTTCTTTACCTCTATTTGATTAACTCTATTCATTTCCTAAATATATATTCCTTTATCCTATTTATTTTCTAAATAAATATTCTCCTTTATTATCTCCTATTTATTTTCTAAGTAAGTAATCCACTTTATAAATATTCTATTTATAAAGATTTCCTTCATTTATAATTCCCACTTAAATGTATTTCCTATTTATAAATATTCCATTTATAAATATTTCTATTTATAAATATTCTCTTTTATAATATCCTATTTATTTTATAAATATTCTCTTTTCAATATTCCGGTATGTTATGGTGTTTAACATATCAAGTTACGATGTTTAATATCGTCCATACACATATAATCAACAACAGATTATAAATCACGTCATATATCACAATATATGAAAACAATAAAATAACTGTTGAGGAATCCAGTCGGATTCCTCCAACCTGTCTCCCTGCATCCACATATGTTACACAATAAAATCAACATCACTTTCAGTTCCATATGATATATTCTGTTAAATAGAATCAATATAGAAATTCAACTTACTGACTAGCAGTTCAATCAAACAGTCAACACACAGTCAATCAGCCAATATTTAACAGTTCTAAAAATACAACATGAAATTATAAACTGTTCAGAGTTGGTGAGATTTACTCACATTGGATGATCATCGTTGATAACGATAACCATCGCTCGATTTGATTCAGATGGACAATTTATTATGCCATAAATTGTAACGATCTCTGATTCACTCCCGGTCAGTCTCATTGTGTTGCTCCCGTCCATACGATCCCAACGGAACTTACGGTTCGTCAATCTGATATCGTATGATTAAGTTATTCATCTTCGAAGTTAATATACTTTTATTTTAAAAATTAAATAAACTTCTCCTTTTTAAAATCCTTTAATTGGGCCTTACCATCCTTTTAGCCTTGGCCCGTTTAGACCAACACCCCAACCCGCTTACTCCTTCTTCCTGGATACAACCTGAACACGTCGCTCCTCTCACAACACCACAACCGAGCTTCTAGCTCCATTCTCTTCCACGTTTCCAAATGAAATCCACTCAAACTTCTACCATCCCTCTTCTCCTTCCTTCCTCTTTAATCTCATCACACTCATCCTCCATTTGCCCAGGACGTGGCCATCGCGACACAGCTCGCCTCCTGACCCACACTACAGGTAGCGACATCTACCTCCACCGATTCACCCCAAAGTTGAATACAAGGTGTTAAATCCCTTCACAAATACAAATCCACCCTCCTCTTCGACCATCGACGCTCCAATCCACGGTTTTCACAAACCCTAGGCTACTGTTGCTATTCGAGCTTCAGCAGATCGATGCCGCACTCCACAAAATGGATATCAAATGGAAGAAAATCTCACCAGCATTCCATATATAAATGGTTTGCATTTTATAGAAATTTATTGGTGTTTGTTTTAGATTTGTTTGAGATGGAAACTTTTACTGGAGAAGTAAAAATGATGGCGGCTCTTATTTGACCCAATAGAGAATGAATTTAGGTTAAGGGAATAGGTTAGGCTATTTATAGGATTTTTTTATATATATTTTTATATTGAATATTTAATTCAATTTTAAGCAACTGCTTATTTGTATTCGTCCTCTAAAATTCCTGTGATCACACATAATACCCAAAAATCACGAAAATGGACATGCAGCTACAGTTCGACATTACGGTCCCAACAAAACTGGTTTCGTCGAATTCCGACTTCGTATGCTCACACAACGTATTTTTAACCGTCGAAATACTGAGTGTTTCTCACTCTAAAAATCCGTACGACCACACAGTGACTCTAAAAATCACGAAACTGGAAATCTAACAACTATTTGACATTGCGGATCCAACAAAATTAGTTTCATCGAATTCCGACTTCGTTTGCAAAAGTGTTTATTTTTAAAGCTCTAAATAGCCTATTTAAATATATAAATATATTTAAATATAATTAAATTAAATATTTAAAAATTAAATATTATCGTCTATATTCACAGTGGAATACCATACAGCTTAGAAAAATCCTATATAGATTTCTAACTCGATATTTCAATCTGGGTCAACCCGATAATCGATTTATATTAAAATCCCTTTTCAAAATATAAATAATTCCTTTATAATTTATAAAGGAATTCCACAGCGACTTTTCTAAAATTTGATTTGGACGTAAATCAAAATCTACCTGACGAAATCCAGATTTTTCTCTTCCACTAGAAAGATATACTCCACCAGCTCTACACGTTTCTTGTTTCACAGAAATTCGGCTTAAAACGAATCCTGTACATTCAGTTGAAGTTCAAATCGCCAAATTACGAACTACAGCGCCATTTCAAGCTCGATTTTAATTATAATATAGTTATACGTTCAAACTGTCGTTCAAACAATATATTCGTTATTCTAATTCAATTCTAAACTGAATTTAATATCACAGATGTTCCAGTTCACACCATATCGCCATTTCAGCCAATTCTGATTATTTCAGAATTTAATATATTATTTTAAATTAAATACTCACCATTATTTAATTAAACCACCATTTAATTCACTATATCACTATTTATATAATTAAATAAATTAATTATAATACCTCTGCAAATGCGGGTCATTACAAAGATCGTGCAGGGCTCGGGATTCCCTACCTCGGACAAAGCAGTGTTGAATCTCTTGAGGAAAGCTTTAACATACTCTCTCGGATTCTGCTTCATTGATGTCAGAGAAATTATAACGAACATGAAATTTTTGACTTAGAAAATCGACACACAACACCATGTCGACTATTCAAGAATCGGAAATACCGAACGTTAATAGAAAGAAGTTAGAGGGTGAGAATAGATAAGATAGAAAATTAGAATAGAAGAAGAAGAAGGTAACAACAGAACCAGAGTAACGTGAATCTCACAGCGGAACGAATAAAATATATTATATAACATAACTTTGGAATAAAACAGTATCGGTATACAATACTATTATCAGAGTACAACACTTACAACACAGCGGAAATAACAATAGCTATATAATCCTAAAGTCTCCTACTCCAGCTAATTTTATAAAATCCCGACTACTTGACTGCCCGTACAAAATTGGGCACCCAAGAATTTAGGGAAAACAAAATAAACTCTGGGTCAGTCATGTGACTGGTGTGAGTAAACTCCAAACACTTGGTTTAACTTTTCCAAATCATTTTCAAAAGCAATGATAATCGTAAGTCCGATCCACACATAAAAACGGATGGTTTTTACCTTACGATAACCCAAAATATTTCTTAAGATCAATATTTTCTAACATTATAATAATGTCTAGATCAAGTAGATAGCAATCTAGTAGAACGCTTTCATCTCACGCTCCACATATATAATATACAATCAAAAACCGCGGGCTCTTATTGGGTAACGGATTCCAACTATACAAGGTATGGAACCACCTTCCGATCAGTGTACTCTAGAAGCGATACACTGGAGTTCAACAAGAACATCTTGTAAATCGGCCACTCATGGCCGGCCATTCATTTTGCTTGAATGTTCTGAATATATTGTCACCTTACGGTTGATATACCAACATAACCGTTTCTGGGAGATACAGAATTGAAAGAAGTAACAAATATGAATATTCTCTAGATGGTGACAATATACCATAATTGGGTGCGACCCACTTAGCCATGTTGCCTGCCTGATTTCTGTCATTTCCCAGTTGATGAGGCTTGAGGTCATAACGTATCTTTTAACAGATCACTCCTTTATTTACTTTGAATGCCACATCGTCATACCAGTCAAATCACAAATTGATTTCCCCAAAAATACCATGGGTATAAGCTAAGAGAAACGAATTCCTCCCCACCAACGTAAATACGTTTGAAACGATCAAATTACGCGATCTACCAAATATACTTTGTCATACATTCGTCCATTCAAGTCGCCCTGGGACTGGACAACCCGAAGGCACAATTCTATAAATCCATCTTAGGAAATTTCTACCTATGATTTACTGAAAAGCCCTTGCATAACTCCGTCTTCAATTGTCTTCATCATATTTGATTCGCAACGCTAATGCCGTACAGAGTGGTTTTCAGATAATATATCTTATCCTGGTCTCTCCGTGTTAACAACGGAAATGGTCAAAATCTTTGATAGTCAGTGATTTAACTATCAAAGGAAAACATGTGTACAAATAACGGTCGTATTCCCAAATGGAAATCTTACCGATCAAACATCATTTCATTTCCAAATTTCCCATTTATCGTTTCCATATATTCATAAATTCCTTATTTCCTAAAATTAGAAAATATGCGTTATTAACTTTGGAAAACGTTTCCATTTCTGATTCACACATCAATATTTTCCCACCCCTATCAGTCTCTAACTGTAAACTAGTAAGAGAACAACTTCCCAAGCATAAATCCCAATGGCCGAAACCAATATCAGATCGATACCCAGAAAGCCATTCAACTCAGCTAATTTCCAGTCAGTTCCTAATTTCAGTAATTCCATTTAAATTCCTAATTCAAATCCAAATTCCTTTATAATATTTTATTTGCAAAATATTTATTTTAATCAATTTTTTCACATAAAATGTGAATAATATTTCTTTATATAATCAAAATAGTTTGATTTCGTATTTAAAAACAATATCTCAAACCCAAATTCTATTTATATTTTTATTTGCAGAATTATTCAAATAAATCTTATTTCATTCCCAACATTTAAAATCTCATTGCAAATTTCCTTTATAACTACTACGTTCACATTCCATTTCAATTATCTGTGTTAAAACCGATTTTACTTCTCTAAATAAATTCAAAATTATATATTCAATTTATCAAATGATAAATATTTCCTTGATTTATAAACATCATTTATAAATTATTCTCCTTAATTTATCTGTTAAAACAGATTTCTATTAAACATTTACTTTAAATCGATATCATGTTACACCCATGTGCGAAGCACGGGTCTAAACCTTCCTAATGTAAAATTCTCTTTTTATAAAATTCTATTCATTTTCCAAATATTTCTTTTTTTAATTCTATTTACTTTCCAAATAAATATTCCTTTTATAATTATATTTATTTTCCAAATAAATATTCCTTTTATAATTATATTTATTTCCTATAAATATTTCATTTTCAAAGTACACTTTGAAAATTCTTTTTTAACATTCCAGTATTTCTTATGGTATTTAAAATACCAATTAAACAGACCAGTGTCATCATAATCAATCAAGGGTTTTATATCACATCATATATCACAATATATGAAAACAAATAGAATTATAAATATTGAGGAATCCTGTTGGATCCCTCCAACCTATTTCCCTGCATCCACAGATGTTAAACAATATAAATAACATCAATTTCATTTCAATATGAAATATCCTGATAAACAGAATCAATATTTGATTAATGATTTATATATATATATATATAAATCGTTATCTATAATTTCAACCAATAAATCAGCAATTCAACCAAACAATCAACACATAACAATCAATCATCATTTATCAACACTAGATTATATTTATAAAAATATAAACTGTACAAAGTTAGTGAGATATACTCACATTGGTCGGTTATCGTTAAATAACGATAAGCGATCGATTGCTTCAGACAGACAATTTATTTCGCTATAAATTGTAACGAGCTCCAATTCACTCCCAGTCAGTTCCATTGTGAAGCCGCCGTCCATATGATCTCAGTGGATCTTGTTTTGCTGAATTCCGTTAACATACGAAGAAGATATGATAATTTCAATTCAATACTATTTTTAATTTAATATAACTCAATTAATTGGGCCTAGCCCATTCACTATCGGTCCAATACCTCAGGCACTCGTTCGAAATAGTGTCTTCCTCCCTTTTGAAACTCGTTGCTTCTAGTATTTCCAATTTCCACCGTTCCTCAAACCTTTCACCTTCTTTTCCTCTCCATAATTCAACAATCCAAAAACACCATTAGACTCTTCATCAAAGTCTCGACCTCCCCATACTAGACTTTTCAACCTCGGCCTACATTATGAGCTTGCGTTTTACTGTATAATACCCCATTGTCGCCCTCCACAAACTCAGTCCTACCTCCATAAAAATTCATGCAACCACTTCCATTCTTCTCCTTTTCGATTTCTCTAACTACTTATACCCTCAAACCTATACTCGATCGTTTCTAGGACATTGCGCAGCCGGGCCTTCACACAGCAGCTGGAAAAAGGACCGATAGTTTCCAACATCGATCTTCATCAAAAACTCACATGGTACTCCATTCTCTACCACAAACCTCAAGCAAAACTCCAAATCAAGAATTTCAGCTCAAAACTCTAGAATGACGAAGACCTAATTCCACCATAACACGCTGGAAAACACCCAACGAACACAAGTGCTTTGAAACCAATTAAAACTCATATTAAAATGAAGACTATTGCTTCACGATCTTATATATATATGGGTTTGTGGATTTATCGATTTTTGTATGATTTGTTTGAAGATTTAGAACTCACGAAGTTTTTCCTTGATGTAGAAAACATGGCGGCTAATGTATTTGACCGTGGAAAGAAAGCTTTAGGTTTATAAAGTGTAAGTGGGATATATATAGGAGAGGGTAGCTTATCTAAGAAGCTTCATATTTATTTATTTGTTAATATATATTGTCACCGCTACTTATATTTGTCCTCTAAAAATTCATATGATCACATATAATACCCAAAAATCATGAAAATGGGCATGCTGGTACAGTTTGACATTACGGACCCAACGAAACTTGTTTCGTCGAATTCTGAGTCCGTTTGCTCACGCAGCGTATTTTTAAAGTCTAATTATCGACTATTTTCATATTAAAATCCCGTACTACCACATACTGGCTCCAAAAAATCACGGAAACTGAAATCTAGAAATAATTTAATATTCCGGATCCAACAAAATTAGTTTCGTAAAAAAGGAGCTTGTTTGCAAAAGTGGTTATTTTTAAAGCTCTAAATAAATCCATTTAAATATTAAATATATTTAAAAATAATTAAATTTAATATTAATAAATTAATATTATTGTACATATTCACACAGAATATCAAACAGCTCCAAAATATACATATCAGAATTTATAACTTGATATTTCAATCCCGGTTAAATCAATATTCAATTTATATATATATATATATATATATATATATATATATCCTTTTATAATATAAATAAATCTTTATAAATTATAAAGGAATTCCATAGCGACTTTTTGAAAATTTGACTTGGACACATCTCACAATCTACACGACGAAATCTCGGTTTTTCTCTTCCATTAGAAAAATATACTTCACCAGCTCCGAACGTTTCTTGTTTAATAGAAATCTGACTTAAAACAGATTCTGCATATTCGTTTAAAGTTCAAATCGCCAAATTACGAACTGCCGCGCCATTTCGAGCTTGATTATAATTATAATATAAATTATATGTTCAATTGACATTTATAAATAAATTCGTTAATATAATTCAATTTTGAACTGGATTAAATACCTTCCACTATCCAATTCACACAATATTGTGAATTCCATTAATTCCGACTATTTTGGAATTAAATATATTATTTTGTTATTTATATTAATTAAATAGTCAATATTATTTAATTAAACAACCATATTATATTACCAAACCATTATTTAATAATTAAATAAATTAATTATTATACCGTAAAAATACGGGATGTTACATTCTTCCCCCCTTAAAATAATTTCGTCCTCGAAATTGCTAAAGTAGAAAACAAACCCTGTTAATTGGGTTAATTTTTTTTACTATTATCTTTAGTTTCACAGTACCAATTAATTTCAATTATATATTAATTCATTTTTATAACTTTCAAAAATCCTGAAAATTTTGTAACCCCTGAAATTTCTAAAAAATTTCGCTAGCACCACCTTTGTACGGCTCAATCGGTACAACTACAACTCGCCTCTCTAGGCCTTCTCCAATCCAAAAGAAAATCAAACAGCCAAGCGGCTTGCCAATCGACTCATAAATCTCATTCCTAATATAAAATATAAACTTATACCTTTTTATCGGGCATATCATTATATCCTTTCCATCTATTACCAAATCAGCAAATACCAAGGTCATCCCAATCAAACTCCAATCAATTTTATCCTCAAACCTACTCATTCGCTTACATCCAAGTCGAATTCAATTTCAAGTTCAAGTTTCATTCTGGATTCCAAACTCAAAATTTACTAATCTAGTTCCATCCCAAATTCTTATATAACTCACAATTTAATTACTTAACCGTGTTAAGTTACATTCCACAAAATTTACTAACTAATTAATTTATCTGATTAATTATCTTTATCTCATAATTCAAATCTGATTTTTACTTCAGAAATCAATCCATTTCAATTCACATGGGTCCAATTATATTCTATAATCCAGTTTTACACAATATTACTCTATTTCAACTCAATTTCCATTTAACTGGTTTCAATTCCAATTCCAATTTGCTTTTACAAATTTTGGTTTAATTTGTTTTTTACTCTTATAATCTCTACCTGGGAGTTTTAAACCATTTACCCTTTTCAAAAATCAAATATTCCCTTTCGGAATCAAAACAACTTGTTTTCTCAAAACATTTCAAAAAACAATATCTTTTGTAGTAATCCATCACTTAGAACTCGAAAATGAGCACTGACGATGTAGCCAGCATCATCAGAGTTATTTCCCAGCGATTAAAGTGAGTTCAATACAATATCATTTCAAAACTCAATTTTAAACGCTTCCATTTGAAATTATTTCAAAATACCCTTCACAATGCTTGTAAAACAATTTAAAATCTCCCAGGATTTTAAAATTCTCATATATTTGATCCAAGTCCATTTAAAAACGCTTTTCATGTTTTCAAAATTTTAATTCCATGTTCTGATTTTAATTTCAGATTTAGTTCATCTGAATTCACATATTACACTTATATGAATCCTGATTGGCTATTTACATAACCATTTTATTTTTATAATCTCATTCGATTATAACAACAACCAACACATCTGATATACTATAATAATCCAAATATAAATCATTCTTTTATATCAAATATAATTTTGGGTAAAATTATTTCATTTACCCTCCTTTCAAAATATACTTTGTCGGTTCATCGTATTCAAGTGTTTAGAAACTCCTACCCATACAGTAGATCAAACTGATCAACCAGAGCTTATAAACAACTCAACCAATAAATCTCCACAATATAAAACATTTTTTATGAAATCTACAAATATGCTCACTCGTATGTATACACTCAACTCAATCTAGGGTTTTACTAACCCCATCTCTACCAAGTCACGCCACAGAGCCAAGGTAATTACTTAACATTCAGCTCTGATACCACTATAATGAACGTGGAATTTTCGACTTAGAAAATCGACACACAACACCATGTCGACTATTTAAGAATCGAAAATACCGGAACGTTAAAAGAAAGAAGTTAGAGGGTGAGAATAAATAAGATAGAAAATTAGAATAGAATAAGAAGATAACAACAGAATCAGAGTAACACAAATCTCATAACGGAACGAATAAAATATATTATATAACATAATTTTGGAATAAAACAGTATCGGTATATAATACTATTATCAGAGTACAACACTTACAACACAGCAAAAATAACAATAGCTATATAATCATGAAGCCTCCTGCTCCAGCTCTCCAAATAACTGTAAAATCACGACTACTTGACTTCCCGTACAAAATTGGGCACCCAAGAGTTTAGGGAAAATAAAATAAACTCTAGGTCAGTCATGTGACTGATGTGAGTAAACTCCAAACACTTGATTTAACTTTTTGAAATCCTTTTCAAAAGTTATGATAATCGTAAGACTGGTCCACACATAAATACAGATGGTTTTTACCTTATGATAACCCAAAATATTTCTTTAGATCAATATTTTCTGATATTATAATAATGTCTAAATTAAGTATATAACAATATAGTAGAACGCTTTCATCTCACGCTCCACATATATAATATACAATCAAAAACCGCGGGCTCTTATTGGGTAATGGATTCCCACTATGACAAGGTATGGAATCACCTTTCGATCAGTGTACTCTAGAAGCGATACACTGGAGTTCAACAAGAACATCTTCTAACTCGGCCATACATGACCGACCATTCATTTCGCTTGAATGTTCCAAATATATTGTCACCTTACGGTTGGTATACCAACATAACCGTTCCTGGGAGATACAGAATTGAAAGAAGTAAAAAATATGAATATTCTCTAGATGGTGACAATATACCCTAATTGGGTGCGACCCACTTAGCCATGCTACCTACACGATGTCTGTCATTTCCCGGTTGATAAGGCTTGAGGTAATAACGTATCTTTTAACAGATCACTCCTTTGTTTACTTTGAATGCCTCATCGTCATACCCGTCAAATCACAAATTGATTTCCCCAAAAATAACATGGGTATAAGCTAAGAGAAACGAATTCCTCCGCCACCAACGTAAATACGTTTGAAACGATCAAATTACGCGATCTACCAAATATACTTTGTCATACATTCGTCCATTCAAGTCGCCCTGGGACTGGACAACCCGAAGGCACAATTCTATAAATCCATCTTAGGAAATTTCTACCTAGGATTTAGTGAACAGCCCTTGCATAACATCATCTTCAATTATCTTCATCATATTTGATTCGCAACACTAATGCCATACAGAGTGGTTTTCAGATAATATATCTGATCTCGGTCTCTCTGTATTAACAACGGAAATGGTCAAATTCTTTGATAGTCGGTTATTTAACTATCAAAGGAAAACATGTGTACAAACAACGGTCGTATTCCCAAATGGAAATCTTAACGATCAATCATCATTTCGTTTCCCAATTTCCCATTTCTCGTTTCGAAATATTCATCAAATCCTTATTTTCTAATTTTAGAAAATATACATTATTAGTTTTGGAAAACGTTTCCATTTCTGATTCACGCATCAATATCTTCAAACCTCTATCAGTCTCTAACTGTAAACTAGTAAGAGAACAACTTTCCAAGTATAAACCCCGAAGGCCGAAACCAACATCAGATCGATACTGAGAAAGGCATTCAACTCAAAAAATTTCCTGTCAGTTTCTAATTTCAGTAATTCCATTTAAATTCCTAATTCAAACGACAAATTCCTTTATAATATTTTATTTACTAAATATTTACTTTTGTAACGACCCAACTTTCGAACACATCGGAAGTCGTGCCATTGATAAGAATAAGAATAGATAGAAGATAAAATCACAGAAACATTAGAATCTCACAGCGGAATTTTCACAAAAGATAATACTTTATAACATTTCACAGCGGAATATATTACATCAAAGCATACATAATCTAGTGATACAACCCATTCATAGTACATCATTAATTATACATATCACTTATGACTAAGTGACAGACTTAATTATACAGTAGACAATATAGGTAGACCAGCACACAGATAATCTCCATCCAGCTTCACAGGTTTCATCAAATCCTGATTCACTTGTCTATTCATAATAAGTGTTATGAATACCCAAGAGTTTAAGGGAAAACACAGAAAAATAAACTCCGGGACAGTCAAGGGACTGGTATGAGTAAACAGTTTAAAACAAATAAAAATATCTCATAAGACCACGCCGTAAATACGGAACGGGTTTTCACCTTATGAGATCAAAACACTTTGTATACTTTAAATCAGATATTATCATAGTATTTAGGTGTTTCACAAATAATTTAGAATCTAGAAGAATGCTTGCATCTCACATTCTCCTATATAGTATACAAATAAAAACCGCTTGGCGCTTAGGGAAATTGGATTTCCAACTATGACAAGGTATGGGACCACCTTCCGATGATGTATCTCTAGAGGCAAATACACCTAGGTTCAACAAGAACGTCTTGCAACCCGGCCCACACATGACCGACCACTCATTTCTCTTGAGTGTATCGAATGTATATCACCAATGGTTGTGTACGGCAACCATTCCCGAATGGGCAGAATCGATAGATTACGAAACAAAAGGAATTTCTCTAGATAGGTGATGCTACACCCTAATGGGAGCGACCCACATAGCCATGCTGCCTGCCCGATTTTTGTCATTTCCCTGGGTGTGAGGCTTGAGGCTAGACTTACCTTTTCATTATCACTGTTTGATTTCTCTGAATGCCATATCGTCAAACCCGTCAAATCACAAATTGATCTCGCCAAAATCACGGGTATAAAGCTAAGAGAAACGAATTCCTCCGCCACCAAACAAAGTTTTGAAGAGACCAACTTACACGATCTGTTAGGTATACTTTGTTAGACATTCGTCCATACAAGTTGTCCTGGGACTGGACAAACCGAAGGCACTATTCAAAAATAGTCCTTGTATCTCGCCGTCTTCAATTTAAAAATCTCTGATGCGCGGCGTATAATCAAATCAAAGTGAAATATTTATTTCGGCCCCTTGGAAATGATTAAAGAACATTTTTATTTTTAAATTATAAATCTAACAAGATTATAATCTAATCTGCACATATAATTCTAGTCAATTTAAACAGTATAAAATCATCTGGTCTCTATCTGGTTATTTTGATCATTTTTTCAAAACGGCTTATTTTAGTGTGTGCGTCGCACACGGTTTTTCTTCCCGTTTGGTTCGTCAGCTTTAAAATAAATACTTACATAAATTTTCTTTAGAAAAATATTACTCATCATGATTTCTAAATCTGATTATCATAAATGACTTAAATTATGATTAATAATCAACTTTCACACTTTGTATCGTTTCCGTCAAATTTCACTTTGGATCCCTTTTACTTGATTTACTTCTTCTTCTTCTTTTATTATATACCAATAAAATTTATCTTTTATTTTTAATCCAAACACGATTAAAAATATCATTTACAGTTCTTATACAGTACAGAACTGTCCATGATCGGTTCCTTGTATCTGGATGTTAAGACTACAGTTTAGGTAGACAAATCTAGCGTATGTGTTACATACGGTTTCTTGGTTAAAATATACATATTCCCTTAGAAAATAATTTCAAATTAAAATTATAAACTAAATTTATAATTTAATAAAACTACAGTTCTGTGCTAACTCCTCGACTTTTGTTTGAAACTTATCTGACCCTTTTGATCGACTCTCCTTTGTTGACTTTACAGTTTGAACCTTTCATTAGCAAATCATTTCTAATCCTCATTTTAAATTAAATTAAATTTAATTTAAAATTATAGTTCCTGTATTTATTTTTCAGTTTCTGACAAAAACTATATTATAGTCCTGATTCACTTATTTTCTATTTCTCTTGCAAATTAAATAAAAATATTATTTTTATTTAAATATTTATTTTACCCTTTTTTATATAAACCATTATTTTATTTAAAAACTAGTTTTAAATTAAAATTATATTTAAAATCATCATTTTAAAGCCAAACAGCAAAGTACCACATTGTTAAAGTACCACTTCAAAAAAACATGCCATTTCTCTTGCTCGATCACTTAAAACCATGGTGGCCACTCGTCCCTTCCCTTTTTCCTTCTTCCTCCATAGTTGTGCACGTGCACACGTACCAGGGACCCCTCTAGCCACCAACGGCCGTCGCCACCAACCACACTCCGTCCCTCGATCCTGTTGCCACCTTCCAATCACCTCCCCTCGACCTGAATCAAAAATTGGTCGTGCCATCCCTTTTTACCCAAAAACCCATCATCCAAGAAAGCTTCCGCTGCTCCTCCTCCTGACCGTGTGACACCACCACCTCTTGGCCACATCAGCACACGACCCCGACGCACCAATCCCCCCTGGACCGCAACCCCCTAGCTTCCCCTACGACGAGCAGTTCCGACGCAAACCCAATGAACCTAAAACAGTTTTTAAACCCTATTTTTAATTGGTTCTTAAAATCTACTCAATTAAAAATTAAACCAGTATTTTTCCAATGATGCCCATCCTTCCATACCCCTCCCGGCCGAGTGCCATCACTTCTGAACCCATAAATCATCGGGGGTTCACCAAATTAGGTTTTCTGACCATCCCTCTTTCTCTCTTGATTCACATCTCTAAAAATCTTGATTTTAGTTTTAAAAATCATTAATTTGTTACCTTATTATGATTATGTAATCAAAACTTGCTTTAAAATGGTTTGAAAATCCACTTTGCAACTTTGAAACAGAGAGGCTACTATTGTTTCATGTTGTTTTTATTTCAAGTGCTAGTAAGGGTTTTTGCCAAACATACTTCATTTTAAACACTTGTATGATTTGGTAAAGGTTTTAAAACATAGTTAACACCTTATTCTAACACACTAACATAGATCTTACTGATCTATTTGGGTTTATCAAGGTTACACAACATAACAGGGACTGGTAAAACAAACAGTCAATGCACCTCTTCTACTTATGATACTTAAGGGTTTTGTCAACAAAAATCAAGGTTTCCTATATCATAACTGTGACGGCCTGGAATTTCGCTCGATCCGAATCAGTCGTTAAACCGATCTAGACCGTTCGAAACCCCTGACTGTTTGAGAACAGGACAAATTAGAACACAAACAGAAGAACATTTCATTGTATATTACAACAATGCATCAGATTACAAGAATATACAGAGTATAAATGAATAAATATTACACAGAAATATCAGAGATTACAATAAATTACATAACAGCGGAAAATAATACAAAGCACAACTGAAGGTGATATACGGATACAGAGCTTTCCGGATATCATTCCAGCTGTAAACCAGGATCCTGTGAATATAAATCTGCAAAACCAAAACTACTAGCTGCCCGTGCGGAAAATAGGGGCACCCAGAGTTTAGGTTAAAACAATAAACTCCAGGTCAGTCATGTGACTGGTGTGAGAACTAAAACAGTTATTTAAAACTTTACTTTGAAAGAGAGTAATTCAAGGGACCACGCCGCATGACACGGAACGGGTTTCCTCCCAAGAATACCAGTGCATAAAAAAGATAACGCAATGCTTTTTCGAAAAATGAAGCTATTATAAGACCCAGGTCCTATCATACAATGCAACGCAAGCCGGGGGATAGGGTTTTCCCTTATAATAGCCAAACATGCTTGGTACGTTTAAAACAAATCATTTGATACTATAATAAGTGTATAGTGTCAAAACAATTTCAATCATAAATATAAATCATAGACGGCATGGGTACCATATATCATGTCGCCATACTAGTTCTACAATTAAAACCGCGATACACGTATTGGAAATTGGATTTCCGTCATGAGTCGAGGCAAGGGGCAAGCTCCTCTCCGCGTTCGAGACACTCTAGCAAATGCCTCAGGATTACGCACACTGGGTAACCCCTGGATGCGGCTGGGCCGGTCCTCACTTACGTTAGAGGATTAATTATGCCTGAACACACGTTTCCCGGTCCTTACAGACCTATAATCGAGGCGCCTCGCATTCCAACAACCACAAAGGTGAAAAGTATATAAATGTCAGGGCTGGTAAGTCACTGACACCACCAAAGCTAGAAAGAAACGTCGTGCTCTCCCAGCGGTCCGTATCCCGTTTTTAACTTATACCGAGGTGTGAGGCTCGCGAATACACGTTATACACAAAGCTGCCACGTAGGCGTGCTTTGATCATCAACCACAAGACTTTGCTTTTCAACAGAAGCCTTGATCCTTGCATCTTAGCGTGCCACACAGGCAATTCATGCCATGCGACTGATGTCCATCGATATACAACCTCTGAGCTCGTACGTCTCAGAGAAGGGCGTTAAGCAAAAGAATAAATTCTCCGCCGCTAAACAGATGTATATTTAATAGAAATCAATCAACACAGAATAAAATCCAATGTCAGACACACAATCCATTTACAAGTCCGTTCTGGGTCTGAACGAAACCGGAGGCACTTTCCTCGCATTTCCATCCATCTCCAAGTACGTCTGGACGACCACCAACTATTTCCATCCTCTTGGGTGTACAGCCCAATCAGGATCGTCAGTAATTACCCAAACGATGTGAAAACTTCCGGTCTTCGACCACCGTTTTCATCTTCGACTTATCGTCGAATCGGTTATTCAGAATGGGTGTAAACCCGGTCTTTCCGAATAACCCGCGTATATTGAAAACAAATGTTACACAAACACAACATACGCCTCATCCCAATTCATTAGTCACTAACCGCAAATTAGCAAGAGAACAATTTCCCAAACATCAACCCCGAAGGCCGAAACCAACATCAGATCAATATCCAGGAAACCATTCTTCTTAGCCAACCTACAGCTAGTTTCTAAATTTCACATTCTTAGGGAAAGATTCCCATTAATTTTATCCAAGATAAATTCTTTAAAATTTATCCTGTAATCTTCCTTTGGATGTCATTTAAAACCAAATTATGGTTTTTCTAAACTAGTCGAGATTAGCGAACCACACCGAAGTAATTATTTATTTTATTTCCCAATCCCAACCTATTCATCCCATGAAGCAAAACTGGTAATACTCCATATCTAACACCGTGGTGTTATCGGTAAAATTAATTACCATTTCACGTTCAAATCTAATTAAAGATTTAACTATCGCTTTGGAGCAAAACTGGTAATACTCCATTCTCGTTCATTTTCTAAATTTGGAAATTTAGATTACGAATTCACATTTCAATCTAATTGCAGATTCGTTAAAACTCCTTTTACTGGGTTAAAGAACTAGGTGTTATTTAAAACACAGTTCACGATAAACCCAAATCACATTCTATTTATTATCGGGTTAAAGAACTAGTGTTATTTAAAACACAGTTCACGATAAACCCAAATCACATTCTATTTATTATCGGGTTAAAGAACTAGTGTTATTTAAAACACAGTTCACGATAAACCCAAATCACATTCTATTTATTATCGGGTTAAAGAACTAGTGTTATTTAAAACACAGTTCACGATAAACCCATTTCAAATCCAATCAAATATATTAGAAATCCCGATTATTTAAAACCCCTTTTAAATCTAATTTATTTATTAGAATCAATTGGGTTTCAAATTTAGTTCAAACTAGTGCAATTCGATAAAAACCATTTTTATCTTTTCAAATGTGGAGTTTTTCATCCCAAATTTTCCCAAATCATTTCTTATGATTTTATACAAATTATTACTATTTTTAATAATTTTATCGAGGCCCGTGCAGTCGATTTCCAACAATGGCCATCGAACTGCACTTATAGCGACCTTTTTCGAATTTGATTTGGACGTATCTCCAAATCCAACCGTTAGATTTAAAATTTCTAATATTCGTTAGAAAGCTCTTTTCGATACGAACCCAACGGTTCCGGTTTTAGGAGAATCCGACGGTCGGATCTCCCGTAATGTCCGTTTGAAATAAATGGTCGAAATTTACGAACTGCCGCGGCGCGGCGCGTTCTATTCAGGCCATTATATTATATATATAATATATATAATATATATTTCGTCGATTTCTATTTAAAACGAATTATATATTTAGTTTTGAATTCGTTTCAAAAGCAAAGTCAACTTCTATTTCAATTCAAATCAAAATTGAATTCTTCTTTATAAATTCGTTTTAAAACTCATTTCTATTCAATTCAAATTTCAATTTAATTTGAATTCATTTCACTTCATTTTAAATTCAATTCGAATTAGTTTCTCAATTCAATTCAATTCAATTCAAATTGGTTTTCTATTCGATTCAAATTCATTTTCTACTCAAATTAAATTCGTTTCGTTTTCTATTCCATTCAATTCGTTTTGTTTTCTATTCCATTCAATTCGAAATCGTTTCATATTCAATTCAAATCGAAATCGTTATATATTCAATTCATTTCGAAATCGTTTCATATTCAATTCAAATCGAAATCGTTATATATATCGTTCGCGTCAAAATGGCGCATCACTATTCAACACGGCTTTATATATTCTATTTCAAATATTTCTTTTTGTCAACACACGACTAATCTCAACGAATGAGTACCGTCCATGTGTGACTATTTTTGTTAAATTATTTCGTTCAACACATGACTAATCTCAACGGATGAGTACAGTCAACACATGAACCTTATTTTATATTGATAAAGATGTAAATTTTATTATAAAAATAATTCGTTCAACACATGACTAATCCCAACGGATGAGTATAGTCAACACATGAACCTTATTTTATATTGATAAAGATGTAAATTTTATTATAAAAATAATTCGTTCAACACATGACTAATATCAACGGATGAGTATAGTCAACACATGAACCTTATTTTATATTGATAAAGATGTAAATTTTATTATAAAAATAATTCGTTCAACACATGACTAATCCCAACGGATGAGTATAGTCAACACATGAACCTTATTTTATATATTCTTTATTTTTCAAATTGGAATGAGGCCCAATCAATCACCATATAAAATTAATTATATGGATTTTCATACATCACATGTATATAATAGCATTGAAAAATAATCAACCATCAACCAAAGTGCACTACACTGTATAAGCATCAAATATAGATATCTAACGCTTATAACAGCCTGTCAATCAATCGATCGACATATTTAATCAATCAGGGTGAGTGAACTTCATATTTCATCCCAACACCCGTGTGGGGTTTCAAACAATCAAACACAGATTTTATTCGTGCAGCTGGGCGATGTGTAGAATTTATCGACCCAATCAATGTCATTCAAATAGGTGTACATAAACAAACCATCTGGCTTGTAAATGAATATTTTATTTTATTCGCATTCACTATATTCATATTCACGTTAAAAATTATATTTTTAACGATAAAATATTTTATTTCGACATATGAATATCTATTCAGTTCATTCTTTAAATAAAATGTTATTTTTATTTTTCTAACATATTTTTAGAAAATTTCGGCGGCATAACGGCACGATACTAGAAACGGGACAAGGCCTAGCCTTATCCCCGGTCTAGTGAAGGCCCACGCCATTCACACATCAATCAAATTCACTTTCGTTATGCAAACCACAAAATTTGGAGTAAGGGTCTAACCTAGCCTTACTCCTTCGCCTTATAACGGCGCACGTCTAATCCTAACCAATTTATTGATTCGATTTTTCACACCACAAACCACATTCAAACCAATATCGCAATCAATTACCAAATAGCCAAACAAACAAGTCCATGGTCTGTGGACGATTGTGTCGGGTGCTACTAAGCACCGTCTGCATCCTAGTATATATATATAAATATAACTAGAAAAAGAAATTGAAAGGTGAGAAGTTCTCACATATAGCTATCCTAGCTCCACGGCACTTCATTGATAGAAATCTTCATCGCCATCGCATCTTCGTCGCCCGTATACGCTGTATATATAAAAATCCCATTTCAAATTCTCCATTATATAAAAATCATATTTTTATCGCTAACTTCATATTGTGAAAATAGAATTTTCCCTTCGTTATACTTTATATAAAAATCGAATTTTTACTTCAAAGTTCAATATATAAAAATCGAATTTTTACTTCAAAGTTCAATATATAAAAATCGAATTTTTACTTCAAAGTTCAATATATAAAAATCGAATTTTTACTTCAAAGTTCAATATATAAAAATCATATTTTCTTTCAAAAACAAATGCAAAATTCCTTTTAAAACAAAGCTAATTTCATTTTAAAAATCTGTTCTATTTATATTTCAAAAATCATTTTTCTATACTGTTCTTTCTATTTTTTTTTAAACAAAGTAAATTCCTATCTTCTATTTCAAAACATTGCTAATTTTATTTCAAAATCCGAGCTATTTTTATTTTAAACACTTATGTTTATTTCTGTTTTTAGAACCCATGTTTTTTTAAAACAAAGCGATTTCATGAAAAAAAACAATATTAATTTCAGTTTAAAATGAAAATAAGTTTTCATTTCTAAAAAAAAACAGTTTATATATCTTTTTTTTAAAAAAAAAACAGTTTTTATATCATTCAAAAATCCAGTTTTTAAAATCTTTTAAAAATCCAGTTTATAATCTTCTAAAAAAAAAAAGAATCAGTTTATAATTTCAATAAAAATCAGTTTTTTAAAATAAGTAAAAAAAAAAAATCAAAACAGTTTTAAAACTTACAGGGGGGGCAGTTGCGCGTTGTCGCTGGTGGAGCCTCGCCGGAGGTGGATCGGTGGTGTCCTGGAGGTGGCGCAGGCTCGGGGTTGGTAGCGTTCTTCTGCTCTAGGGTTTGGGGTGGCTTTCAATTTTGGGGGACTTGGCTCGAGCGGGGAGGCTGGGGTTCGTCGGGGATCGCTTGAGGGGGCGGAGCATCGACGGAGGGGAGGGCGGCGATTTCCGTCGCTGGCTGGAGCGATGTCTTTTTTTTTTTTCCTTTTATTTTGAAAACTAGATCGAAAATATCGGGGGGGGGGGGCTGGTTAAGGAGAAGGGATTTATTTTTTTTTTTTTTATTAATTAATTTATTTATTTTATCCTAAAGAGTTGACTTTCACATACGACCTCGAAACGAGGCCCACCGCCTGACGTCCATAGCGTTCTACCCCTATTTCGAACACAACGGGATATGTATCGCAAGCTGATTCGGCTGTTACAATCAGTTTTCGTTAAATTTACATTTAAATCACTATATTGAATTTTAAACGTACATTCCAAATTACCGGGGTCACATACTAACTAGAAAAATTTTAGAAAAATATTTTCTAGCTTCGTATTGACGATACGGTCCTAACAAAACTAGTTTCGTCGAATTCTGAGACCGTATGAAAAATGGCCAATTTCCAGTCGATTAAAATCAACTAAAACTGGTCAAACGCGTTTTCCTTTGCCACGCTCACATATTGATTCGAAAAATTACGAAATTTAAAACCTAGCAATAATTTGACACTGCGGATCCAACAAAAGTGGTTTCGTCGAAATCCGAGGTCGTTTGCAAAATGTCCATTTTTAAGGGCCTGAATTCCATAGCGACTATTCAGAATTTTCAACTGGACATATCTCTCAATTTTTAAAGTGAAATCTCAGTTTCTTACATCCGTTAGAAAGATATTATCAATCAGATCCTAATGTTTTTGGTTTCACTAAAATCCGGATTGTTTTGCACCCGGTACATTCAATTGAAGTTTGAAATTGAATTATCGAACTACCGCGCCATTTTCAATTCTATTTATAATTATATATAAATATTTATATTCTAACGACGACGCGTATAATATATACGTCGATTCTATATTCAAAATAAATTTTCTCGTCGATATTATTTAAAATAATCTATTTTAAATATTCAAAATTCGCTAAAATGGCCAAAATAAAAATTTTAAACTGGCCCAGATTTTCGGGTTATTACAATAACAAGCAACAACCCAATCATGACATGTCACTTGAATAGGATCATAAAAAAAAAACCAAGTTCACTTCATAGTTCAAACAACAAAACTGCAGTAATTCAAAACAGAAAAAAAATGCAAGTTTACTCACTATAGAAGCTCAAAAACCCTTGCTTTCTCTTGCTGAAAATGCTTTGAATTGTTGTGTGTTTGTGTGAGTGAGAGTTGTGCATGGGCTGGTCCTTATATAGGGGTAGAAAATGGTTAAAATATTGGTGCATTTAATGTATGATGTGAAAACAACAAAACAACTTTTTCCCTTGACAAATGATTGACAAAAAAATAAAATAAAAAATGCTTTTCTCTCTCAAATCCTTGCATACTCTCATCAATTCACATGGCATACTCAGCCTAGATACCACCTGAAATGCCATATACTTTGTACTACATCCTTCTCATTGGCCTTCAAAGAAGTATCTCATTAAATGTTCTTTGTACAACCCTTCTTTCTACCAATCTCTTTCCTTCGTTTAAACAAAATGTTGTGGCCATCTTAGTACCATAAATGCTCAGAAATATTGAGCTTTCAAACCATATGTCTCACATGTCAATATTTGATTTTACAAGAATTTATTTATAATATAAACTTGCCTTCCAAGGTATGTTAAAATCTGAAAATTTTGTACATGAAAATCCATGTCATGTGATGAGAATACAAAAGAAAATACTTAGAAAATTCCATGGTGTTGAACTCAACTAGTGTAGGTAAGATGATGGTGTCAATTCATGATTTTGTAGATCTTTCTATGCATATGTTTATTTGACAAATTGGCCAAGGTTTTGAAAATAGAACAAGAATTGTATTTTCAGAAAATCAATTGAAAGGAAAGAAAAAGATTGCAAAAACTGAAAATGCTTTTACTCTAAAATGATTTTGTCAAGTGCCAAATCTTTGCCTTGAGAATCCTAGTTGATAGCATGATCCATAGTGTAGTAATTTCATGATTGAGACCATGAAGTGAAAGAGAGTTTGACAATTCATGTTCTCTTTTAAATGCATACAAAAATTCAAATATTTTCCTGCATTTTGGTTTGAGAGCAAAGAGATGTTTAAATCATGTTTTAGGCAAAGAAGCTTTAAAGTTAAAAGCTAAGAGTTTGTTAAAAAAAATGTTTTAAATCCTTTGGAAACATGAACAAAGTATTTGCAAAAGAATGGCACTTTTAAAATTGCTATGCACAAGTGTTACTTAATATACATTTAAAAATATGATTTTAAACAACATTATTTAAATATGCTATCATATACATGCATAAGAGAAAAATGCAAACTTACCTTTGACATGTTTTTAAACATTTTAAAGGCTTGATTTAAAATTATATTTGTAAATACATACTCAAAATCAAACAATGTTCGTGTTTACGATCGATGTGAAAACCGAGTTATTACAATCTAACCCCCTTATAAAAATTTCGTCCCCAAAATTTGTAAGTAGTAGATTAGAGTTATCGACTTATATATAAATAATCAACACACATCAGAAATATCCTATTCAAAACCAAAAATATCTGTCAAAATTTCCTTCATAACTCATCAGTCGATTTACTTAACTCCGTTAAGTATTTCCCAAAATCTTCATTCACGTACTTAACAATCTCCATTTCAGGACTCACAAATCTGATTTGATTTCACAAATCGACTAGTTCACATTCCCTGAGTTCATATCTAGTAAACCCTCAAGCCCAGCCTTAATTTCAGGAAATCCAAATTTTAATTTAATTTAAAATTCTAACTCGATTCCCGGTATCAATATGAGTGGATATTACTCTAATCTAATCCAAACATATTTAATTTATTTTAAGGCTGACCCTGATTAATTAACTCCTTTTATCTAAAAGAGTAAGGTACCTTCCGAAGCTCCTTCCATTTTCACATCCTTAGAGGTTGATGACTTATCCATTAAAGCATAGACTTTTGGTTGCTGTGTCTTTTTCATAAGTGGATAGTCTTTAACCAAGTGCCCAAGCTGATGACGGTTATAGCATGAAAACTTCTCGGGAATAGCATCACTTGTTCCCTTTGGTGGAGATTGCTATGGTTGCTGAGTTTGTTGTGGCTTTTCCGCTGCTGGCTTGGTGCAGAACTTGGCAATGTGTCCCTTCTGCAAACAGTTGTGGCATTTGGTATCCTTGAATCGTTCTTTGGCCTTTTCTCCCATCTTAGGTACTCCTTTGTTTTTGTTGTTCCAGTTCGGGTTGAACTTCCTTTTGTTGGGATTCTCACCACTAGGTCCTCCCGTCTGTGCTGCTTTTGCCACTGGCTTCTTACCCTCCAGTGCCTCATAATGAACGCCATATCTACTAGATCAACGAATGGAATCTTGAGAAGTCCAATCATCTGAACTTGCAGGCTATCCTTCAACCCTGCTATGAACATTTCATTTTTCTTAAGCGGAGTGTTGATAAGTTCTGGGCCAAAACAAGAAAGCGAATTGAATTTGTTCTCATATTCAGATACTTTCATATTCCCTTTCTTGAGATCAATAAAATCTCGATACATCCTTGTCTTTCCAGCGGCAGGCAGAAATTGCGCTTCAAATGCTTCTTTGAATTTGTCCCAAGTAAAACTTTCCTCAGGAACATTAGCAGTTTGAGCGTCCCACCAAATTCCAGCAGCTCCTTGAAGTTGCCACGAAGCTAAAAGACGTTTCTGCTCATCATTCAATATCAACCCTCTGAAAATCCTTTCACAGGACCTCATCCAGGCTTGAACTTCAGTAAAAGACTGATTTCCTTTGAAAACTTTTCCTCCCAGAGTCGTATACTCCTTACAAATAGTCGCAAAGCTCTTATCTTGTTGAACTGGTGCAACTTCCTCTACTGTCTCCCCTTGGTCTTGGGATCCAGTAGTACGACCAGTAACAGTGGAAGATCCCCTAGCTTGACCTCTCCGTCCTCGGTTACTCATCTTAATCACCTGAATATAACAGGTCATCATTCCAGACTTGATTGGATAAAATTAATTTAGGTATACCATCCAAGTTGATTTATTTTATTTTAAATTTTATATAAAAATACGCTCTCTCACACTCACCCAAAGCCTAGGTAATCAGTAACCTAAGCTCTGATAGCAACTGTAACGACCCAACTTTCGAACACATCGGAAGTCGTGCCATTAATAAGAATAAGAATAGATAGAAGATAAAATCACAGAAACATTAGAATCTCACAGCAGAATTTTCACAAAAGATAATACTTTATAACATTTCACATCGGAATATATTACATCAAAGCATACATAATCTAGTGATACAACCCATTCATAGTACATCATTAATTATACATATCACTGATGACTAACTGACAGAATTAATTATACAGTAGACAATATAGGTAGAACGGCACACAGATAATCTCCATCCAGCTTCACAGGTTTCATCAAATCCTGATTCACTTGTCTATTCATAACAAGTGTTATGAATACCCAAGAGTTTAATGGAAAAAACACAGAAAAATAAACTCTGGGTCAGTCAGGAGACTGGTATGAGTAAACAGTTTAAAACAAATAAAAATATCTCATAAGACCACACCGTAAATACGGAACGGGTTTTTACCTTATGAGATCAAAACACTTTGTATACTGTAAATCAGATATTATCATAGTATCTAGGTGTTTCATAAATAATTTAGAGTCTAGAAGAATGCTTGCATCTCACATTCTCCTATATAGTATACAAATAAAAACCGCTTGGCGCTTAGGGAAATTGGATTTCCAACTATGACAAGGTATGTGACCACCTTCCGATGAAGTATCTCTAGAGGCAAATACACCTAGGTTCAACAAGAACGTCTTGCAACCCGGCCCACACATGACCGACCACTCATTTCTCTTGAGTGTATCGAATGTATATCACCAATGGTTGTGTACGGCAACCATTCCCGAATGGGCAGAATCGATAGATTACGAAACAAAAGGAATTTCTCTAGATAGGTGATGCTACACCCTAATGGGAGCGACCCACATAGCCATGCTTCCTGCCCGATTTTTGTCATTTCCCTGGGTGTGAGGCTTGAGGCTAGACTTACCTTTACATTATCACTGTTTAATTTCTCTGAATGGCATATCGTCAAACCCGTCAAATCACAAATTGATCTCGCCAAAACCACGGGTATAAAGCTAAGAGAAACGAATTCCTCCGCCACCAAACAAAGTTTTGAAGAGACCAACTTACGCGATCTGTTAGGTATACTTTGTCAGACATTCGTCCATACAAGTTGTCCTGGGACTGGACAAACTGAAGGCACTATTCAGAAATAGTCCTTGTATCTCGCCGTCTTCAATTTAAAAATCTCTGATGTGCGGCATATAATCAAATCAAAGTGAAATATTTATTTCGGCCTCTTGGAAATGATTAACGAACATTTTTATTTTTAAATTATAAATCTAACAAGATTATAATCTAATCTGCACATATAATTCTAGTCAAATTAAATAGTATAAAATCATCTGGTCTCTATCTGGTTATTTTGATCATTTTTTCAAAACGGCTTATTTTAGTGTGTGCGTCGCACACGTTTTTTCTTTCCGTTTTGTTCGTCACCTTTAAAATAAATACTTACATAAATTTTCTTTAGAAAAATATTACTCATCATGATTTCTAAATCTGATTATCATAAATGACTTAAATTATGATTAATAATCAACTTTCACACTTTGTATCATTTCCGTCAAATTTCACTTTGGATCCCTTTTACTTGATTTACTTCTTCTTCTTTTATTATATACCAATAAAATTTCTCTTTTATTTTTAATCCAAACACAATAAAAAATATCATTTACAGTTCTTATACAGTACAGAACTGTCCATGATCGGTTCCTTGTATCCGGATGTTAAGACTACAGTTTAGGCTAACAAATCTAGTGTATGTGTTACATACGGTTTCTTGGTTAAAATATAAATATTCCCTTAGAAAATAAATTCAAATTAAAATTAAAAACTAAATTTATAATTTAATAAGACTACAGTTCATGTGCTAACTCCTCGACTTTTGTTTGAAACTTATCTGACCCTTTTGATCGACTCTCCTTTGTTGACTTTACAGTTCTAACCTTTCATTAGCAAATCATTTCTAATCCTCATTTTAAATTAAATTCAATTCAATTTAATTTAAAATTATAGTTCCTGTATTTATTTTTCAGTTTCTGACAAAAACTGTATTAAATTCCTGATTCACTTATTTTCTATTTCTCTTGCAAATTAAATAAAAATATTATTTTTATTTAAATATTTATTTTTCCCTTTTTTATATAAACCATTATTTTATTTAAAAACGAGTTTTAAATTAAAATTATATTTAAAATCTTCATTTTAAAGCCAAATAGCAAAGTACCACATTGTTAAAGTACCACTTCAAAAAAACATGCCATTTCTCTTGACCGATCACTTAAAACCATGGTGGCCACTCGTCCCTTCCCTTTTTCCTTCTTCCTCCATAGTTGTGCACGTGCACACATACCAGGGACCCCTCTAGCCACCAACGGCCGTCACCACCAACAACACTCCGTCCCTCGATCCTGTTGCCACCTTCCAATCACCTCCCCTCGACTTGTATCAAAAACTGGTCGTGCCATCCCTTTGTACCCAAAAACCCATCATCCAAGAAAGCTTCCTCCGCTCCTCCTCCTGACCGTGTGACACCACCACCTCTTGGCCACATCAGCACACGACCCCGACGCACCAATCCCCCCTGGACCGCAACCCCCTAGCTTCCCCTACGACGAGCAGTTCCGACGCAAACCCAATGAACCTAAAACAGTTTTTAAACCCTATTTTTAATTGGTTCTTAAAATCTACTCAATTAAAAATTAAACCAGTATTTTTCCAATGATCCCCATCCTTCCATACCTCTCCCGGCCGAGTGCCATCACTTCTGAACCCATAAATCATCGGGGGTTCACCAAATTAGGTTTTCCGACCATCCCTCTTTCTCTCTTGATTCACATCTCTAAAAATCTTGATTTTAATTTTAAAAATCATTAATTTGTTATCTTGTTATGATTATGTAATCAAAACTTGCTTTAAAATGGTTTGAAAATCCACTTTGCAACTTTGAAACAGAGAGGCTACTGTTGTTTCCTGTTGTTTTTATTTCAAGTGCTAGTAAGGGTTTTTTCCAAACATACTTCATTTTAAACACTTGTATGATTTGTTAAAGGTTTTAAAACATATTTAACACCTTATTCTAACACACTAACATAGATCTTACTGATCTATTTGGGTTTATCAAGGTTACACAACATAACAGGGACTGGTAAAACAAACAGTCAATGCACCTCTTCTACTTATGATACTTAAGGGTTTTGTCAACAAAAATCAAGGTTTCCTATATCATAACAAGCAGCAACCCAATCATGACATGTCACTTGAATAGGATCATAAAGAAAACCAAATTCACTTCATAGTACAAACAGCAAAACTATAGTAATTCAAAACAGAAAATAAAATGCAAGTTTACCCACTTTAGAAGCTCAAAAACCCTTGCTTTCTCTTGCTGAAAATGCTTTGAATTGCTATGTGTTTGTGTGAGTGAGAGTTGTGCATGGGCTGGTCCTTATATAGGGGTAGAAAATGGTTAAAATATTGGTGCATTTAATGTATGATGTGAAAACAGAAAAACAGCTTTTTCCCTTGACAAATGATTGACAAAAAAATAAAATAAAAAATGCCTTTCTCTCTCAAATCCTTGCATACTCTCATCAATTCACATGGCATACTCAGCCTAGATACCACCTGAAATACCCTATACTTTGTACTACATCCTTCTCATTGGCCTTCAAAGAAGTATCTCATTAAATGTTCTTTGTACAACCCTTCTTTCTACCAATCTCTTTCCTTGGTTTAAACAAAATGTTTTGATCATCTTAGTACCATAAATGCTCAGAAATATTGAGCTTTCAAACCATATGTCTCACATGTCAATATTTGATTTTACAAGAATTTATTTAAAATATAAACTTGCCTTACAAGGTATGTTAAAATCTGAAAATTTTGTACATGAAAATCCATGTAATGTGATGAAAATACAAAAGAAAATACTTAGAAAATTCCATGGTGTTGAACTCAACTAGTGTAGGTAAGATTGCAAAAACTGAAAATGCTTTTACTCTAAAATGATTTTGTCATGTGCCAAATCTTTGCCTTGAGAATCTTAGTTGATAGCATGATCCATAGTGTAGTAATTTCATGATTGAGACCATGAAGTGAAAGAGAGTTTGACAATTCATGTTCTCTTTTAAATGCATACAAAAATTCAAATATTTTCATGCATTTTGGTTTGAGAGCCAAGGGATGTTTAAATCATGTTTTAGGCAAAGAGGCTTTAAAGTTAAAAGCAAAGAGTTTGTTAAAAAAATGTTTTAAATCCTTTTGAAAACATGAACAAAGTATTTGCAAAAGAATGGCACTTTTAAAATTGCTATGCACAAGTGTTACTTAATATACATTTAAAAATATGATTTTAAACAACACTATTTAAATATGCTATCATATACATACATAAGAGAAAATGCAAACTTACCTTTGACATGTTTTTAAACATTTTAAAGGCTTGATTTAAAATTATATTTGTAAATACATACTAAAAATCAAACAATGTTCGTGTTTACGATCGATGTGAAAACCGGGTTATTACAACTTTAATCTAATTTTTCACATAGAATGTGCATAATATTTCTTTATATGATCAAAACAGTTTGATTTCGTATTTAAAAACAATATCCCAAACCCAAATTCTATTTATATTTTTATTCATTCAAATCTTATTTCATTTCCAACATTTATAATCTCATTGCAAATTTCCTTTAAAATTACTACGTTCACATTCCATTTCAATTATCGGTGTTAAAACCGATTTTACTTCTCTAAATAAATTCAAATTTATATATTCAATTTATCAAATGATAAATATTTCCTTAATTTATAAACATCATTTATAAATTATTCTCCTTAATTTATCTGTTAAAATGGATTTCTATTAAATATTTACTTTAAATCAATATCATGTTACACCCGTGTGCGAAGCATGGGTCTAAACCTTCCTAATGTAAAATTCTCTTTTTATAAAATTCTATTCATTTTCCAAATATTTCTTTTTTTAATTCTATTTACTTTCCAAACAAATATTCCTTTTATAATTATATTTATTTTCCAAATAAATATTCCTTTTATAATTATATTTATTTCCTATAAATATTTCATTTTCAAAATACACTTTGAAAATTCCTTTTTAACATTCCAGTATTTCTTATGGTATATAAATACCAATTAAACAGACCGGTGTCATCATAATCAATCACAGGTTTTATATCACATCATATATCACAATATATGAAAATAAACAGTATTATAAATATTGAGGAATCCAGTTGGATCCCTCCAACCTGTTTCCCTGCATCCACAGACGTTAAACAATATAAATAACATCGATTTCATTTCAATATGAAATATTCTGATAAACAGAATCAATATTTGATTAACGATTTATATATATATATATATATATATATATTGTTATCTATAATTTCAACGAATAAATCAGTAATTCAACCAAACAATCAACACACAGCAATCAATCATCATTTCTCAATACTAGATTATATTTATAAAAATATAAATTGTACAGAGTTAGTAAGATTTACTCACATTGGTCGGTTATCGTTAAATAATGATAAGCGATCGATTGATTCAGACAGACAATTTATTTCGCTATAAATTGTAAAGAGCTCCAATTCACTCCCACTCAGTTCCATTGTGAAGCCGCCATCCATACGATCTCAATGGATCTTATTTTGCTGAATTCCGTTAACATAGAAGAAGATATGATAATTTCAAGTCAATACTATTTTTAATTTAATATAACTCAATTAATTGGGCCTAGCCCATTCACTATCGGTCCAATACCTCAGGCACCCATTCGAAACAGTGTCTTTCTCCCTTTTGAAACTCATTGCTTCCAGTATTTCTAATTTCCGCCGTTCCTCAAACCTTCAACCTTCTTTTCCTCTCCATAATTCAACAATCCAAAAACACCATTAGACTCTTTATTTAAGTCTCGACCTCCGCATACTATACTCTTCAACCTCGGCCTACATTGTGAGCTTGCGTTTTACTGTATAATACCCCAATGTCGCCCACCACAAACTCAGTCCTTCCTTCATAAAAATTAATGCAACCGCTTCCATTCTTCTCCTTTTCGATTTCTCTAACTACTTATACCCTCAAACCTATACTCGATCATTTCTAGGACATTGCGTCGTCGGGCCTTCACAAAGCAGCTGGAAAAAGGACCGACAGTTTCCAACATCGATCTTCATCAAAAACTCACACGGTGCGCCATACTCCACCACAAATGAGACGACCTCGTTCCCCGTACTAACGGCGGCAAGGGTAATCCTTGGAATATAACACATAAACAGATAATAGCAGAATAGAATTAAATAAATACACCAGATAATGAACAATAGAATATACTAGATAAACGAAATCATCAGAATTACACAGTATACATGATCATACTTAGTACAAATATAGTTCAGCTATACATAAATGTCTACAGCGGAAAACAAACAAAATATGTACAATAGGAGCTGAACAGCATAAAAAGAGATAAATGATAGAATCCATCTTCAGCTCCAGCTATCCAGAAAGAACCAGCTAAACCTGAATACAAGGCTGCCCGTGTAGAAAAAGGGGCTCCCGAGTTTGAGAGTGAAACGAACTACGAGTCAGTCATGGGACTGGTATGAGAAATCTACTCAACACATTTATAATATGGCTAATCACAGGACCACGCCACTTTCGTGGAACGGGTTTACTCCATTGGATTGCCAGTGCTTAAAACAAATCATTCTTTTAAACAACGCAATTCTTTTTATAAAAATGAAGCCATTATAAGACTCAGTTCCCATCACACAATGCAACGCAAACCGGAGGATATAGTTTTACCTTATAATGGCCAAAATATGGTTGATACGAATAAAACAAAAGCAATTGATATTATTACTAGTGTTTACATGTTTCAAAACAACTTCGAATCATAACTATCAATCATAGACGGCATGGGTACCATATATCATGTCGCCATATATATATATATATATATATATATATATATATATACAATCAAAACCGCACGGTCACGTATTTGGAAATTGGATTTCCGTCATGAACCAAGGAAAAAGATAGTCCTTACCGAATTCGAGGCTGCATACCCCGAGCCTCAGGATCATAACACATCGACCCTTGGAGCGACAGGGCCGGTCCACACGAAGTGGATTAAAATGCCTGAGCACTACGTTTCGCCGCCCTTTGGGGCGTAAGTGAGCCAACAAATGACTCCATTGGACCCGGATCGTCCGATCTAACCGAGGCGCCTCGCAACAGCAACAACCACATAAGTCAAACTCGTCAGGGCGTGTAAAACCACTGACGCCACTTCTAGCTAGGAGGAAACGCAGGCCCTCCCTGAGGTCCTTTCTCCCGTTTCTGGTTCATACCGGGGTGTGAGGCTCGCGATTTCACGTTACACACAAAGCTACGCCACACAAGCGGTGCTTTGATCATCACCACAAGACTTTGCTTTTCAACAGAAGCCCTGATCACTGCATCTTAGCATGCCACACAGGCAATTCACACCATGCAACTGATGGCTATCAATCACACAGAATAAATTCCAATGTCAGACACACTGTCCATTTGCAAGTTCGTTCTGGGTCTGAATGAAACCGGAGGCACTAAATACCTCGTAAACCCATCGATCACCACGTACATCTGGACGATCACCACTCATTATCCATATTTCGGGATGCCTCCCAATCAGGACCTCGGTTACCATCCAAACGAGGTGAAGATCTCCGGTCTTCGACCACCGTCTTCATCTTCGATTTCTTATCGTCGATTCAGTTATTCAGAATGGGATAAACCCGGTCTTTCTGAGAAACTCGTGTATATAATAAACAAGTGCAACACTAACATACACATGCATCATTTCAATTCATTAGTCACTAACCGTCAATCAGTAAGAGAACGATTTCCCAAATATTAACCCCGAAGGCCGAAACCAACATCAGGTCAACACCCAGGAAACCATTCGACTTAGCCAACCTTCAGTTAATTCCTAAATTTCACATCCATATCGTTTATAATATTTTATAACGATTTATCGCTATTTTTATTTATTATAAAATAGCCAACTTATTCAAAACGACGCTTCGGGCCATAACGCGGCCGTGGCGCTGTTTTTCTTAAGATTTGATTTACACATAACTGAAAATCTAACCGTTGGATCTTCACAAAATTTACATCATTAGAAAGATCTTTTCAAAAAGAATCCAATGGTTCCAGTTTCGGGAAAATCCGACGGTCGGATCTCCCGGTATAATCGTTTGAAGTTTCGATTTCAAAATACGAACTGCAGCGTCGTTATTCGATTAAATATAATTATTTATATATATATGTATGTATATATATATAATCGATTCTAGCGCTATTTTTCTTCAGATTTGAATTAAACATTTCAGACAATCCAACCGTTGGATTTTTACAAAGTTGGTGTCGTTGGAAAGGTATTTCCAAAGCGAACTCAACGGTTGCGATTTCAGGAAAATCCGATAGTCGGATCTCTCGGTATAATCGTTTGAAATCACGGTTTCAAAATACGAACTGCAGTTTCGTTATTCGATATATTTTAATTCTATATATATATATATATATATATATATATATATATATCGATTCATCGATTTCAAAACCATATGATTTCCATACATTTGATAAAAACGACATTTTTATCTAACTGTCTTCTATTTCAACACTTCACTATATTTAACAATTCATGTATATAATAAAAATGTGATTTTTATTGTAAAACAATTCATTTCAAAGCGCTATTATTTTATATACTTCATATAGGTAATAAAAATAGGATTTTTATTATAAAACCATTTATTTCAAAACAAGGTTATTTTATACATTTCATATTGATGTTAAAAATGGGATTTTTATTATAAAACAATTTCTTTCAAAATATGAATACCATTCAACACATGAATTTCAATTCAACGAATGAATTTCGATTCAACACATGAAGGTTTTCTATAGTTTATATAAATCGATAAAAAGGTGATTTTTATATTTAAAAACACGAATACCATTCAACACATGAATTTCAATTCAACGAATGAATATCGATTCAACACATGAAGGTTTTCTATTGTTTGTATATATAGATAAAAACGTGATTTTTATATTTAAAACACGAATACCATTCAACACATGAATTTGATTCAACGAATGAATTTCGATTCAACAAATGAAGATTTTCTATAGTTTATATAAATCGATAAAAAGGTGATTTTTATATTTAAAAACACGAATACCATTCAACACATGAATATGATTCAACGAATGAATTTCTATTCAACACATGAAGGTTTTCTATTCAACAGACGAATATAATTTCAACACAGGAAAATAATTCTAACACGTGAATATTATTCAAAATTTCGGCAGCATAACGGCAGGGTAGTTAAAACCGGGACCGTCCCTAGTACGGCTCCTCGCTCTACCTTAAATCCTCGCGGTTTTTGACAATGGGGAATCATGCATCTAGTTCGCACGCAGGCGACATGTATATTTATTTCATTTCCACAAACTAATCCTATGTGGTTTCAACCAAATATTTCTCAACCACAAACGGGTATTTTTCAACCACAAACAATTCCAATCAACCATTCGCTATCAATCAATTTTTCACACCAATCACAACCAATAAATATCGTCCATGGTTTGTGGACGAGGGGCGTGTGTATATATATATATATATATTTATTTATTTATATATATATTCATATATAGCATTTCACTTCTATTTCAACACACATATAATTTTTACAACGCATATATAACTTATACATCGAATGTACAACTTATACAATGCTTATACAAGGGGTGTACAACGCTTATATAACTCATACATCGACTATATAATTTATACATCGTCATTTTCTATATCGTTTATAAATTAGAAATCTCACATTGGGTTCCACTCCACCAAAAATAGCAGAAGGCTCAGAAAAATATGCGGTCTCTTCTAGAATGTAGAAGACGTCCACACGAGTCCACTGTCTCTTGTTTCACTGAATTTCGACAAGAAACGAAAAAGATAAGATTTTTACAGTGAAATCAAAAATCGTAGCGCTTTAAACTGCTATAATATAGTTAAAAATAAAATAGCCGTATACCTCGTTTTGATGTTCAAAACTAGGCCAGCAATTTGCACGAAATCCGCGAAGCTTCGCGTCGATCGGCCAGCGCCACGAGGTAGTGCTTCGAAAACCGCGCCAGGGGGTGTCCACCGCCATCAACTCGCGCGCGCCAGGGAGGAGAGATTCCAGCTCGAACGACGCAACTTCAGGGTGCCCGATCTCCCACAATACTGAGCGATAAATTACAATCCCTATATGGATTTGAAGATCTCGAGACGATCTACAAAAACTTCAACTGGGGCATGGGTTTTTATTGCGTGTAGGAGGAGGAATCGGAGGGGGAAGTTTTGAGCTGAAGGCGCCGTTCGATTTTGAGTCAGGGAGAGAGAATATCGGGGGGGGGGGGGGGCTGATGTGGTCCAATGTTATTTTTTTATAATTTTAAAAATCTCCAAAATACCCCTTATCACACACGAACACCAATTCAGACCCAACGACTGTCGTCCCTAGCGTTTTACCCTATTCCGAACACAATGGGATATGTTTCGTAGGCCCATTCGACCGATTCAGTCAGTTTTCCTTCAAATTAAAATATAAAACATTCAATATTTGATTTGAATGTGCATTTCAATTTGCCAGGGCCACAAACTGATTCGAAAAATTCCAGAAAAATAAATCTAGCTATGTTTTGACGATACGGTCCCAACAAAACTAGTTTCGTCGAATTCTGAGACCGTTTGCAAAAAGGCCCATTTCTGGTCGATCCAATTTAACTGTAATTGACCAAAACACGTTTTCATTTCCCACGCTCACATACTAGCTTCAAAAATTATGAAATTTGAAATCTAGCAATAACTTCCCATCCCGGATCCATCAAAAGTGGTTTCGTCGAATTCCGAGGTCGTTTGCAAAATGGCCAATTTCACGGGCTATATAAATTCCATAGCGACCTCTCTGAAAATTCATTTGGCCATAACTTTTGCTTTCCGCTATGAAACTTCGATTTTTCAGATTCGGTAGAAAGGTATTCACTAACAGATTTAAATATTTTTGGTTTCACTCAAATCCGTTTTGTTTTGCACCCGGTACAGTCCGACAAAGTTTGAATTCAATTTATGAAACTACAGCGCCATTTCAGGCCTTGTTTATAATTAGAATTAATTATATTCGTTTTCAAACGTCGATTCAAACTCACTTTTCATTGCTATTATTTAAAATATTTATTTTAAATATTTAAAATCCATTATTTTAGCCAATTAATTTTTTTAAAATTGGTTCAGATTTCCCGGGTCGTTACAACAAACCACAAGCAAAACTCCAAATCAAGAATTTCAGCTCAAAACTCAAGAACAACGAAGCCCTAGTTCCACCACAACACACTGGAAAACACCCAACGAACACAAGTGCTTTGAAACCCATTAAAAATCATATCAAAATGAAGACTATTGCTTCACGATCTAATATATATATGGGTTTGTGGATTTATCGATTTTTGTATGATTTGTTTGAAGATTTAGAACTCACGAAGTTTTTCCTGGATGTAGAAAACATGGCGACTAATGTATTTGACCGTGGAAAGAAAGCTTTAGGTTTAGCAAGTGTAAGTGGGATATATAAGAGAGGGTAGCTTATCTAAGAAGCTTCATATTTATTTATTTATTAATATATATTGTCACCGCTACTTATATTTGTCCTCTAAAAATCCGTATGATCACATACGATATCCAAAAATCATGAAAATAAGCATGTAGGTACAGTTTGACATTACGGACCCAAAGAAACTTGTTTCGTCGAATTCCGAGTCCGAGTCCGTTTGCTCACACAACGTATTTTTAAAGTCAAATTATCGACTGTTTTTCACATTAAGATCCCGCACGACTACATACTGACTCCAAAAAATCTCGGAAACTGAAATCTAGCAATAATTTAATTTTTCGGATTCAACAAAATTAGTTTCGTCGAAAACGGAGCTCGTTTCTAAAAGTGGCTATTTTTAAAGCTCTAAATAAATCCATTGAAATATTAAATATATTTAAAAATAATTAAATTTAATATTAATAAATTAATATTATTGTATATATTCACACATAATATCATGCAGCCCCAAAATATACATATTAGAATTTGTAACTCGATATTTCAATCCCGGTTAAATCAATATTCAATTTATATATATATATAAATCCGTTTATAATATAAATAAATCATTATAAATTATAAAGGAATTCCATAGCGACTTTTTGAGAATTTTATTTGGACACAACTCACAATCTACATGACGAAATCTCAATTTTTCTCTTCCATTAGAAAAATATACTTCACCAGCTCCGAATGTTTCTTGTTTCATAGAAATTCGACTTAAAATGGATTCTGCGTATTCGTTTAAAATTCGAATCGCCAAATTACGAGCTACCGCGCCATTTCGAGCTCGATTATAATTATAATATAAATTTTACGTTCAACGGACATTTATAAATAAATTTGTTAATATAATTCAATTCTGAACTGAATTAAATACCTTTCACTATCCAATTCACACAATATTGTGAATTCCATTAATTCCGACTATTTTGGAGTTAAATATATTATTCTATTATTTATATTAATTAAATATTCAATATTATTTAATTAAACAACCATATTATATTACCAGACCATTATTTAATAATTAAATTAATTAATTATTATACCGTAAAAATACGGGACGTTACAGAAATAACATCCTTAGCCTTCGTAGCTTGCATCCTAAACTACTCCTTGAATTTTAGAGTCAAATCAACAAATCGGTCAATGGATTTGGGCGGCAACCTTGTGAGCCTTAATGATGCCACGCCTTCTAGATAGAGAGGGAAGAACAGGCATTTGATCTCGTCTATCGCTTTGGCTGCATTCATATGTCATTCATATTTATACAAGTAGTGATTTAGATCAGAAGTTCCGTTGTATGGTGGAAGAGTAGGACGAGTGAACTTTTAAAGGAACTTTGCTTTGCGGGTCCTTTTGTTGAATGGATTTTTGTTGGGAGAGAAGTCATATTCCCTCTTATTGTCATTACGGGTCATGCAGTCTTTCATGATTTGCATTATCATATCCGCGATATACTCTTCTGAGTTGTGTCATTCTGCAGAGCGGACTTCGATCTCTTTACTACTCTTTACTGGATGCTCGTCTTGAGGAGCGATCGCGACTAGAAGATCTAGGTTTTTTACCTCCACTATGGGGGGTGACCCATTGGCAGGAATAGCAACTCTTCGGGTATTTCAGTCGGAATGACTTTAAGTCTTCATCTTGGATTCTTGGATATCAGCGCCGCCTTTGCCACTTTTCTAGCCATCAAGCCCTTCTATGTTATCATTACGATGTGGATCAGAAGCTGACAAATTCGCGTTCTCTACACGGTTGGCGTGAATTCTTTGAGGAGGAGCAGTATTTGCTTTTCAAAATGGCATTCATCTTATCGATAAGAGCTTAATTAGCATCCGTCGAAGTTTTGGTAGAGGTCTCCATTCGCTGATTTAAGTTGTGACAACGGCATCTAGTTCAGCCCTGGTTACTCCGACTCCACCTCCACAACTTTGGCTAGCTTCAAAGTGATTGGTAAGTGGCTAGCCTCATTAGCAACATTGTCGGGCCCTCAGTGGTTTTACTCGCAGTTTTCTTTGACTTTGCCATTATTTCGGACAAAGCTTTGAACTTTGAAGAGAATTCATCACTTTTCTTGGATCTTAGATTCAGAGAATATATCATAGAAGCAGACTTCAAATTCACTATCTCTACAACGCACTTTAACCTTGGGAATGTGAACGTGGCCCCACGGTAGGCGCCAAAAATGTTGAAATCAAGCACATGTAGGATAGTGATTCAAATTTAATAAGGTTCTATCATAAAATAATAAGCAACCACCGCATTATCCAGTGTTGAACAGTATACAAGTGGAAAATTGTTAAGTTAATTTGTCAGGTATATCATAAAAGAATAAATATGTTAGGTTAATTTTTTGGTTCTGCATTCTTGACATAATATATTTAGATACTCAAATCTGCATGTTAATGAAAAATCATTTATATCAACGTAGGTGAAGCAGTGAATTACAGTGTAAAGATTCAACAATTTCTAAATCTGTAAGGTCGTTGCTCACAAATAGACAACTAAAATCAAGTTAAATGCACTTGCAATTATGATTAGAACATTTATGGCCACTAAATTTTTTATATCTATAAGGTCATTGCAGTGGTGTTGATATTCTAAAGTAAAGATCAAATATGGTCTAAGATAAAAAATTCAATAAATATCAGAAAACCAAAACTATAACCAAAGTAATACATGCATACACATATGTACACATATACTGATATTCAAATTCATGTACACGTGTCTCACAAAAATCAATGATAACTTTATAATAATAACGCCTGGAAGCATCACGTCAAATATAAACCTGACACTGTACTAATACTTTATCAATCCTAGTAATTCTACTATCTAGCATGTATTTTCTATTTTTTTTTTAACAAATATTTGTTTAGAAACAGAATATTAAAAAGATTACTAAATAGTTTCAAAACATGTATATTACATAGAATAATTAATATCTAAAAGAGCTTTATCTTTCAAATAAAGGATTAACTCACACACTTAATCATTCGTTGGTAACATTTTATAAGAATACTACCATGTTCAGTCACACATATCACGGCTTACATAGACCATGCTTTTTCAATAAGGAACTTAAAAATATCTTACCATGCTTAAGGAGTTGGTGCACGACATTATTATATGTTGCAAATCAAAGAAATTCAACATAGTAAATGGCAATAGTTAATGATAGTAACATAGTTGATTACGAACTTGGATTTGAATCCCCAAGGCATATATAATATCCATATAATATTCTATACTGAACAAACCAAGCGAACAACAATCCCTCCTCCTATTTAACAAGCTTTCAGCCATAGACCGAAAGAAATTTAGGCTAAACTATAGATTCGATCAAGTAAGATACTTCGCATTTTTGAACTCAACTAAAAACTATGGTTAAGAATACAAAAACCTCACCAGTTTCGACGAGTTTGACGCTTATAAAAAGGCCAACAAGGGAGATGCTTAATTGAAATCAGAAGTGAAGGATGAAGGAAGATGTGGTTTTTAGAGCAGGCAAATTGAAATTAATAATGACAGGCGAGAAACTGAAAATCGATGTAGAGGGAAATGGATCGGTGATTAAAAGTTGAGGGATTTTTATGTGGAGTACGCAGAAGAAATTAGTAGGAGTGGAGAGAAGTAAAATAATTTCCTACTTTAATTTTTTACAGCGTTCTTCGCGTTAAAATAACGTATTACATTTATTTCCGATGACAAAGAGGAGAAAATGCTGTATAATAATGCTGAGTAATCTAACTTTTCTTACAATGACCTATAGTGAAAAATTCAACAAATCTTTATAAGACCCGGATTTTTCTGTGATTTAGGTAGATTACCTACTATTGAAAGTTTAAAACCATACAAATCTTCAATTTGGAAATGTACTTGAGGCCGGATTGAATTTACGATAAATAATTCCTTAGGTTTTTCTTAACTTGAGAATAAGGCTAAGAAGGAGAAAATGTTTTATGTTGAAAGTTACATATTTGCAGTAATAGTATCTGGAGGTTTCTTCACTTAACCATGTCATTAAGGGCCCAAATTGAAGTAATTAAACCTATGATTAAGCATATGAACCATTAAATTAGCATTAAGGTTATTAAACACAATTTTAGCCTATACTAACACTATTATTCACACTACAATCATGTTTTAACATTAAACAACACTATTAAAATTATTTACAACAATTATAAAACATTTTAAAGCCTTTTAACGCTTAAATCTGCACTTTACATCAAATTTTACAATTTACACAAATAAGAACATTTTTAACTGAAACTTGCATATTTTTTTAACATGTATGAATTAAATATTTTAATGTTTATGTTCCCACACATAAAAATATCAAGACCATAAAAATACACATTTTTTTAATCATTATTATTTTTAACAAAAAATTAGATTTTATTAATTATGCTTATACAAATTTCCCAAAAATTCACTTAATGCACAATATTCGACGTTAAAACCGCAACTCACTTTGATTTTGAATAAAATTCATAAAAAATATATTCAATAAGTATTCTCACACAATACTATATTACGAGCTTTATTTTCAAACCATATAAATTATTAACTTACATAGTAAACCAATTTGTAAGGACACGAATTATTCCTAACACAAAATGTTAGAAATAAATCTCAAATCTTACTCTAATTAATTTATTATCAACTAAATATCCAAATTTCCTCAATTTACACCATTTTCACCAATTCTAATTTATTAATTTCCCAGCCTGAATTTAATCATTTTTAAAATGGTTAAATTCCACATTTTCCACAATTAAACCACAATACCCAACTTCTAAATATTAGCTTGTATAATTAAGTTAAATAACCATTTTAATGATATAATAAACTTAATTATCACTCTAAATATTAATATATTTTTAATGGTTATTTATTAGAGCAGGTAATTATAATTATCATGCTACCCATGTTACTCACTTAACCCCTTTTATTATATCCATGTCAACCCTACATGTGTCATCTTGGTTAAGTGTTCATTATTAGTTGTTATGTCCGTAAACACGCAAGACCTCTCACATTAGATTGTCGTTTGCGGTTGCTGGATATGCCGGATGGTTCCGGGCAGACTTCTACTGCATCCGAATCTAACCTCGTGTCTTGACACCATTATGGGTCTAATTTCCACTTAAGACCTCTCACATTAGATTACCGTTTGCGGTTGCTGGATATGCCGGGCGGTTCCGGACAGACTTCTACTGCAAACCAAATCTAACCTCGTATCTTAGGCATATAAGTTCTTATTATAACTTATACTCATAATTCAAATCTTGGATTAATAATGGACATGAATAAGTAAGACTGTAATTTGAGCAAAACAGTGTATGCAACATATTTACATTACATGCAACCAATCCTTTTTAAAATATAATGCATTAACATTAAAAGAAAAATAAAAGAAAAAGATTCATGTAATGGTTTAATTTAAGTATTGTAACTAACATGAAAAAGAGAAGTAAGAAAAGAACAATAATTATCATTATTCTCAGACTTATTAACAAAAGTCTTCATAGCTCAGTTGGTTAAGGACTACCCCCTTAAAGAGTCCAACGTCCTCGTTGGCTCATATCACTCACCACCCAGACATTGTGTATATAACCCGCATCAGTACTACACCAACTGACATCCGCAGCATTACACACACAATTCCGACTGGGTATAAGCTCTAATACCAAATGTGACACCCACAGGATTCGAACCACCGACCTCTCGAAAAGCTAACACAAAGATCTTTTAGCACAAGTGGTTAGTACGTGGTGTTGCTTTCCGAAAGGTCGGGGGTTCGAATCCTGTGCTTGTCACATTCCCTTCCAGTAAACGGTGAGTCAGAAGGGAAGAGAACGTGCGTACTCAAGTTGCTATGGTAATATAATAACCTCTTAGTTCAATAAAACTTCCAAATCAAAAGTATAGTTCTTCAAGTCAATACAAAACAACACCAACCTCATACGCTACATGTATACAAGAAGACAACTGCCAACCAAGCATTCTGACTTTCACAATGTGGGTACGCAGCTCGAGTGCGAGTTTGTTCACAATGTGGGTACGCAGCTCTCTTGGTACAAGGGTACAAGGGTACAACCGTACAAATAATTCATTCTGCCAACATAATCTAACAGGATTTCTGAATGTTAATATCAATTACTGTATTTTTATCTAACAGGATTTCTGAATGTTTACTCGCTTCAAGATTGTAGTTCTGAAACGTAACGTAAATATTGATCAATCCAGCAGGAAAAAAAACTAAATATCAGGAACAGATAATGATCAACTTCAAAGAAATAATATCTTCAATGCAATCTAAACAATAACTATATTATACCAACAGCGAAATAAAGATGTTCTTCCACACATAGCAGCTCATCCACTAATGTCAACTTGTTCGATACAAAAGTCAAATGAGTACATATTCCTATAAGTAAAGGGCCAAAAAAAATCAGTCAGCAAAATAGCGAAGTATTCAGAGACAATGGTAAGACCTCAGGCCAACCCAGGTCCACCAGCTGGCAACGATCCAGCACCATACCCTCCTCCACCCCCTCATCCAACGGTGGAGATGAACCAGAACATGCCTGCAGAGGTGTACCCTCCAGCTGCAGTGCCCTACCCTCCACAAATGAATGCATACACGTCCCCTGTGCATCAGCCTGAACATTTCGCTCATGGCACGCCTGTGGTCTCATTCCCTCCGGTCGATCATAACATGGTAACACCTCAACGTGATCATATGCACGTCCAGAAAGTAGGCGTTGGAGAGCCCTGGTCTACCGGGTTGTTCGAATGTGAATTGAATGGCACTAATGGTAATCAAATGCTTGTTCAAATTATACAGTTCATCTGTAAAATATGCATGCATTAATAGTGTGTGTGTGTATATATATACACATATCTGATCATGCCATTCATGCAGCATTAATGACTGCTTGCTTCCCTTTCGTCACCTTCGGGCAAATTTCGGAGATACTAGACGAGGGCCAAACCAGTAAGTTAAATTAACATGTTCCTTTACTGATCAACCTTCAAATGCATTGCTTGTTGCTAACCCAACTTTTTTTTTTTTTTTTTTTTTGAATGTTTGAATAAAAGCATGCATATTTGGAAGCTTCATATATATGCTGACAGAAGTATCACTACTGAGCTGGATAATTGGGTCGAGTTACAGGAAAAAAATGAGGGAGAAGTATAACCTTGTTGAAGCTCCATATGAAGACTGGGTTGTGCATCTCTTCTGTCCATTTTGCGCGCTGTGTCAGGAGTACAGAGAGCTAGAAAAGCGTGGATATGATCCTTCCTTAGGTATTATCGATCACATACGTTTTGATTTTGGTTGAGCTTTAGAGTGGATGGCTTGATTTATGTACCAATATTGAATTTTATTGTAGGTTGGATGGGTCATATTGCTAAGCAACAGCAACTGCAACAGCAACAGCAACAGGCTCAAAAGGCGCCACCCATGAGCCAGTTTATGACTTATTTGAGCTAATGACATCCACCTTGCAAGGCTGAAAGGATATTGATGCTGTATTCTGATTTATTGATTGTATTGTGCGTTTTTCGTTTTTATTTTTCAGATATTCTTGTGATTTGATCATGTAGTGGATTTATGGTTGTTGGATTTTGGTTGAAGTCTGTTTGCTTAGACCATCATTTACATTTTGCCTCTTTGAGCGATGGAGCTCGATTCTTCTGTCCTTGAGTTATACCAAGAGAAAACAGGGAAAATTTCAGAACAAAACCATAAAGATGTCAATTTCTCTGTTCAAAAAATTTAGGCTTCCCTGTTTCTTGCTATCACAGTCATTCACTTCATCACACTAAATTAACTGATTTGGCTAAAGGATGAAATTGAATTGGGATAGAGGAAACCTGGATTTTGAGGAGGGAGGAATTCAGTTGACATAAAAAAGAATAGGAAGAAAATATGATTAATTGCGTTGGTCCGTTGGAGATGTATATCCGGAGAGGTATATTTGAGTGGAGTAGATTCAAAAAATAAGGTATGGTCTTGATTAGGGCGTAAACAGGTCCTTTCCAATGCACACGGTGCCATGTTCGCATTCACATCCAAAATTAATTTCGAATATCGGATATCCACGGATGTGGACGGATATCAGATAATTATCAATTCACCAACGATCGTTTTTCAATCTGATTGATTATTAAACTGTTAAAAATAAACAAATATTATTATAATAGAAAATTTTGAGCAAATAATATGCGTTTAATGTGTATAATATAGACTTTCAACTTAATAAAATAATAAATTAGTATATTTTATTATGCTAAAATACACGTAGTTTAAACAATAATCATGAAAGCAGGCAGATAGATAATTTTCGAATGTGGATGTACCTGTATCCGCATTTGCATCCGTTCTTCCGGATATCGGAATTTATCCATTTTTCGAATGCGAATGCGGATAAATTTCAGATTTTTCGGGTATCCATTGACAGCTTCGGTCTTGACTGCAAAAAGGATACTTCAGCGAGTCATTTAATTTGTGATCTTTAATCTAATTAATTTATTGTTAGTTATTTGTTTATTTCATTGTGTAATATCTGATTAATTAAAATGAATTAATAGTATAAAACTGAAATACGTACATGCAAATTAACTACCTTAAAAATACAACGATAAAACAGAAAAATATTGTGAAGGACAAAGTTAGAGACCTTTTTAGCTCTGAGGACAACTCGTCAAAATTTTATTCTAAAGGACAAAGCATTAAACCTAAATATCACGCGTCTTCTTCTTCTTCGATCTCGTCAGTAACCATGTTCTTTCCTCCGATCATGAAATTATACGCCACCAACTCCGTTGAACTCAGCAGCTTTCGACGAACTTTCCAACCACTACCAATCCTAAATTCTCGAAATTCCGATAAACCCAAAAATATGGTATATGTGAGTTGCAATGGTTACATATCAATTTGACCAATAGAAAATGATCAAAGACTGTCACGATGTTCAACACATTAAAGCGACTTCATCTATACAAAGAGTAACCACTCCGACGTATTTAAGATGAAACAAGTATCGATCATGCCCTAACTTTTTATTCCTACTGCCTTCACCAATAAATAATAAGGGAAAATGAATACGGGTGATTTACGTGATCCATTCGATGATCATCGAACGCCACTGGAGTATGTTAGTGTCAAACATTCATTTTAATACATATTTTGTACCATTTTCTCGGCAAAAGATTCTAGCTATCGGTTTCACAATGTGTAATATCAGAATTTAACCATCTTTTTTTAGGTATCGGTTTTACAGTGTGTATGGTACCAGTTTTTGAGTATCAGTTTTGAGTTATTGACAACAGTCTTTAAGCATATGTTCTTGAGTTAACAATTTATTAAACATTATTTTAATATACTTTTTAAAAATATTATTTGCAGATTTTTCTTACATTTAGCTATGAATATGTTTCTCTTGAAAATGTGGATAATTGGAAATGATGTTGCTACTAACATGTTTGAATTTGAAGAAGCATATTCTTAAATTTGTGAAGCTGGTGGTGCTGGTACTATGGATTTCTTAAAGGATAAGAGTTTTGATAACTCGACTGATTTGCTAAGGAAGATTTGCATATTTTCAAAATAAACAAAACGAATGTGGTGTATGGAAGTAATATAATCACAATAAGCATAATTGTCATGGTTCTAAGAATATATGAACTGGTTAAGATTTATACTTAATTATATGTGTGTTTGGGCAAATTTAGCACATGCTATTATGTATATTGATTTCCTCTTTGTAATTGAACTTGATTATGTATTACCACTTCTAGTTAATTAACATGTGTTGAGAATATATATAGCGTAAGAAATGGTGAGTTATTATTTTTTTATGTTGGTCAAGTTATTCAAAAATATTTATAGTTTAATTAGTATCTGTTTTTAGTACAATTAGTGTTAGTTTCAAACAAGTTAAACGTTAGTATCAGTTTTTGCAATTAGTATCAGTTTAAAATATTACAAATTAAGATATTGATTCTTACTTGCTTATAATATCAGTTTAATATAAATAATTACGGTATCATTTTCTATTTGCTATTAGTATCTTTCGTATATGATAATTTTTATTTTTATTTTCTAGTTTTGAAGTGACTGCAATGATTTGTTTGTTGAGTTATCATGTGCAAAACTATGAGCTTTGATGTCAATATATTGTTCAGAGCTGTACAGTTAATGTCCTGCTATTACCCCACTATATCTCTGCTATATCGGGTAGTGGAATTCTGCTGCAATGCTATTTCCAAATAGCCTTTCCGCTTTAATCCCCGTTATATTCCGATATTCCCGATATATCCTATTATTTCAGCTATATTCCGCTATTTTCGCTATATCCTCTATAAGAAAAATGAATTTAAAAACGATATTTATATATTATAAAATTAGGTTTTTAATATAATTTTTTAACTATATTTTTCAAAGTAGAAAATACTATAATATTCTATTAAATTTAATCAAGCTAATTAAAGGTTTACATTTATTTGTATATGCTTTTATTTGAAATTAACAATGTACTAATTATAATTAAGTTCAATGTTAATTTTCTATTTATTTGTCATTTATATATTTGTAAAAGCTTTAAACACGAGTTTCATATACTATTTCAGACTCGTCCGCTATATCCTGCTATTTTCTCGCTTTATCTATGACGGCTCGCCCCGTACCAGCCGACATTTCCCTTAAAATGCTTTGTGCCAATGCCCGACTAGCACGGGACAATCGTCAAAAGAAAGGGTTTAAACGATGAACTACCAAACGACCTGTAGTATATCTCATAGCGCATGGAATAAAATATAATAGTAACATAACTTGATATAAAACAGACGAGACCGTACATAAGCTGAAAACTAAACCATTTCCATCAGAGTAGCGGAATCCAAAATACAGCTTCATAACCAATTATTACATCTTTCAAATACTGTCTCTAAAAGGAAATAAAGAGGTACACTACTAATCCCCAAAGTAATGACTAGCAACAACATAGGGAGAATATGTATATATAGTACGTGGAAGCCTCATCACTACAACAAAAAAGGCTTTTAACAGCGGTTCAAAAACGCTGTTAAAAGTTATAACAGCGTTAGTATAAACGCTGTATAACGAAATCCCATAATTTTCAACAGCAGAAAATAAACGCTGTTAAAAAGTGAGTTTCACAGCGTTTTTTCTGAGCTATTAATACTTTATGCATAACGTTTTTTCTGAGCTGTTAATACTTTATACACCGCGTTTATAATGAGTTGTTAATAGTTTTCAAGTGTGTGTTGCTTCCATTTTCAACAACGGATTATAAACGCTGTTACATTTATTTCACAGCGTTTTTCTATGCTGTTATAGTGAATATACTTTGTCTTTTCATAGAACTAACAGCGTTATATAAACGCTGTTGTTAGTTCCTGATATTTTTTCTCCACTATTGCCACGTTCCATTGCAATATTTATATCAATAATCTACACTCATTTCATCATATTTCAACTAACCAATATACATAACATCGTATCAAACTAGAAACCAACATATGAAAATATAATTATTAATCATTTTCATAAAGTAATATGAATACAATATCCGTAGACAAAATTTACATAAATAAATGAACGTCATACAACATTGGACAAACTTATGAAAACAAACCTATTTACGATGCATGTTAAAAACATACATATTTATCACTTCAACCTTTGGTTCTGGTATATACCGCTTAAGCATGTCGTTTATTGCTTCCTTTTAGTCCACACTGCAGACTGCTCCATTGTTCGTCTCTTTAATGCTTCAAGTCCACTTGAGTTTCAACACTGCTCAAATATACCTTTGAAGAATTAAAACGGTTAAATGAGTAGGTTAATTATAAATGAGCATACTATGGTGCTTGCGGCAAATGCATCTCAAAGTGCATACTATGGTGCTTCAATTATAAATGAGCAAAATAATCTTTTGCAATCAAACTTTCCCATTAACAAAAACTATAAGTTCATAATCTTTGAAATTAAAAGTAACTTGCGTTGTTTGAAAATTGTTTATTTAGCAAGCATAAAAGTAACTTGTGCGTTAGTTCAAAAACGATAAGTTCATAATCAATGCAAGCATACCCTAAGTAAATTATGAAAAAAACCTAGTGTAAAAAATAAATAGAATTTAGAGGCAATGTGCCATGATGAAAAAGAAGATGGATTTCAAGCTATTCAATTAAAAGTTAAAAACGCTAACTTGTTTTTGATGACATATAACAACATCAATGAAAAATTGCATACATAAATGACATAATCAAACAAATGAAGTAGAATAAATGTGTAGCCGAAACTAAACTATAATGTGCTCCAGTTAAATTAACTATTTGGATGAAGCCTCGTATTCCTCTTGCCATTCTTTGCAGGCCTTCTCAATTGAAGATACTTTTCTATACTTGGTTTTTAGCTCAGCTGTAGGCATTTCCCTGCATAATAAAAGACATGCAACAGGGAAGAAACAGAAGCAATATGCGATGAAGCAGAACAAAATAAAATGCTTGGGAAGGAGGCATGGGATCGAGCGATTAGGTATCTCCACCATATTTTTAGGCCGAATGGTTTCGGAGAATTTCCTCTTTGTAAGACAAATCGTCCTGGGATGGAAAAGATCTGTCGATAATTCTGAAGAAGGCATGGTGAAGTATTTTAGAGTTAACGTGCTAGTATTATTATTATTATTATAAATATAATGATAATTACAAATAAGATATATTATAACAGTATATAAGATTTTGTTGTATTCATCTCCTATGCCAATCAAGAGAAACGTTCATTCCATGAGAAAAGTGTAAATATACCTCACGCCATATGCTACATAGTGTAAGATGAGCTGACCTTTATTACTTGCTGGCGCACGCATACGGAAGCTAGGTATCATGTCATGTTTAGCAGTAGTAGTTGAATCATTTAGTATTCAGGGCAATGATATTCCATCCAACTATGAATTACCATAATTTTTTGTTCTCACCAAAAATACTTACATGGGCAAATATGACATCTTCAAATATGAGTGAATCCTGCACTCCAAATAAATGAGGTGGCACTTCAAATATAGACAGTGTCAATAATTTATGCACTAAGTTCACAGACCATGATTTCTGACTGAGCGATAACCTTATAGAAAGCGAGTCCTGCACTCCAAATAAATGAGGTGGAAGTGGAACTGTTACAGTGTCAGTAATCTATGCATTAAGTTTACAGACCATGTTTTCTGACTGAGATGTAACCTTACAGAACTGACTCATAAACCAAAAAGCAAATGGAACACCACTAGTGACCGAGAACAGTAAGGGAGATGCATCGCGGTTTATAATCCATCAATATAAACTAGAAGATGAGTCTGTCAAGAGGTAACTGAACACACACTGGTAATTCTGAACTGTAAGATAAACAGATCATGTTTTGCCTCTGTGATACCATGTTTTTATCAATGTTTACCTACCAATATAAACTAAAAATGTTAATCACATTGTTTTTCCATACGATTTACTAAAGCCATCCCTATATGGGTATTAAGGGGTACCATTTTGTTTGATTGGCGGATAAATAGATCGATGGTCTGCTATTGAATGGCTATTAAAATGACGCATCAATGCTCTGTTATTGAATGGCTATTAAAATGATGCATCAATGATCTCTTATTCAGATGCTTAATACACAAACCCCACCGCAGCCCTTGAAATGCAGCCTATTAACTAAACTTTGCTGTTAAAATTACTACTTTATTTATAAAGATGGCCTATTACTAAAATACATTTAAGTAAACACTAATGAACTACAATGGACTGAACAATCCAAATATCTTCAATCGAATATCTAATGTTGCTAATCACTATATAGCAAGTAAGATAGTTTGAAAAGACAAATAGTTACAGACACTTAAGGCAAAATAAAGAAGGATACATGTAATTTGATTTCTCATCGAATACTCATAAGCAAGATTGAATCGTCACGGACAAATAAAGCCGAAAATGTAACCAAACTTATCAACTGTTTACAGCAAAAGCAGAAATATCTCTCCCTAAACCAAAAATGAAAATGGCAGACAATCATGTTTAGTTGCCTAACATGACAACTACGAACATAAAAAATAATAAACGAAGTTTAGTACTTTAGATCTACAAATCAAAAGATTAAAAAATCACAATGAAATAACTGTAAAACATGATAGAAAGCGATTTTGTTGTTTTCACTTTACCAGCATCCTAACTATTAAAATTACACCAAAGCACAGTTCTAGTTACGGTCTTCATGCATATATTAGCTTTCGGACACGTAAACAAAGTACAAGTACCTTTTTTTCTCAGTATCCTCCAGCTTTAGTTTATCCATTCCATTAGTCTGACTTTCTTGAAATAAACTCAATCAATGAGACAAACTGCATTACAAACAATGTTATTGAATGAAAGTATGAAACAAAATTTATACCTTTAATAGTGCTAACGTTTGAGTGAATGAGTGAACAGCTTTTAATATAAAAAGGACATCTTTGTTATATTTATGCCACTTTCCGAGAAATTTTAAATAACAAAACCACTCTACTAAGTTATGATTTCAATAGTAAAGTTGTAGATCAGTCAAATTGCTTTCCAAAAAACCATTCGGATAATGAAAATACCGTGTATAGCAAAAGTTACGACTATTTTATTAAATGTATGAAACTTAGAAAATTCAATAAACCTGGCAGATCTTCTTTATTAAACTACATTTTTAGCCTATTAAATGATTATATTTTACGAAACAGTATTTGCATGTCCAGTTTAAGTAAAATTCGTAGCCAATGCGGCAGAATGTGCACATAACTTCCAGGTACTTTTCGAAACACGTTTTGGAACGTACGATCTCGTGATTCTTGCAATAACTTCCAGGTAACACTTCAGTCGTAATACTTTATTAATGACACATGTTCATTCCTAATTTGAGTTCTCATATTTTCATGAAGGACCAAATGATGAAGCAAAATAAAGTTCACGGGGACCAGTTACCCAAAATTGTAGTAAACAAAAGAGCTTCTACTTTTATTTTAAACAAACTCTGTTTAATGTCAACTTTCAGTTAAAATAGTACAATGAATATAAGGTTACCGATAATACTAGCCGACATCATTTTTCACTTGAGTGTAATGCCTAACGTATACCTACAATTGAAAGCTTAATAACCAATTTTTTTCTTGTAGTTTTTTTGAAACTTTGAAGTATACCTTGATTGCTTCTTGCATGAATAACACGGTAATCAACATCCCAAAAAAACTCTCCTACAATCCTGGTGAATCTACTAATGATAGAAGCAGCATTGAAAATTGCAAGTAAAAACAACAGAAGAGCAGTCCAGTTTCAAACCCTGCAATATATATTGAAGCAAAATACTATTCGAATTATCCACTCAAGCGTCAAAAAAATAAAATAATTAGTTACAAAATTACCAAGATGTCCAGGCCAAAAACAATTGTGTCCCCAAAGCTTGCTGACGTTTTGCAAAACTATACATATAAGAGTACATAGTAATTGTGGGCTCTGCAACTCCCAGTATAAGCATAGGCTGATCACCGAACATGGAGTATAGAATACCACAAATTGCAGTAGATGTTAACGTGTCTATTGTACTTAATAGTCCATCTATAAATATATAAAAAATATCATAATTAGCTTGCAAAATGTGTGCTTGTAGATAAATAGTATAGCGACGACTTAATCTCTACTAACCAGTATCTTTACTTAGCTGCTCTCCAAAATCAATTAGAGGAAGTGCAGAGGCAGTATACTTGGTGGGAGCAAAAATCCTAACATTGAGTAAATGTTAATGTGAAACATAGATTAAGTCTTACAAGACGAAGATATTTGGTTGTATCGAAATATATAAACCTGAATCCTGAACTGAATCCTTTGTTCCAGTCGTGCTCATAGCATAAAGCTTTTCCTTTGACATCCTTAATGACCCCCGAAAATATTGGATTCCCCATCTCTGTATCAATTGACATGTTAGCTATGGTGGTGTTGTTGCCAGTGTCAAGCAGGGGTGAGATTGATGGGTACTATTCAAAAAATATGTATGATTTTCGCATAAATTTTCTAATACTTATTGTGTTTCTGTCAAATCTCTCTTGAAACCATACTACACCTCCCAAACTGCTTTCTACCATCTTCAATCAAAATTTTCACCTCCCTCACTTGCAAACTGTCATTGCCTTATAACTGACATCAAACGATCATTAGCACGTCGCGAGAACATCACAACCATGCTCAATCCATACCCTTTCAACAAGTTATACCACTAGAAACTCCTTTTACACCATAAACTGTTTCTATAGCAAACATCCTCTTAAACAACGAACCTGCATATTATCTCTTCTCCAACCAAGCATTCAAACCCATTCTTACACTTCTCTACTTAGTCCATCACTTCGACATCTTTTCCGTCTTCAGCTCCTGCACAAAAACACCTACTTCAAGCTGTAGTTACCTCCTCGATCATCCCTACATCACAACAAGTACACTCCACAACATCACACCATCATAACTAACCACTTCCTCATTATCCCCACCAAAACTGGCCCCATCCTTTAAAACAGTGTCAATTAAGGCTAAACCAACATCGTCAATTAAGGCTAAACAGATGTGTTTCCGTTCTCGGCAGCTTTAAATAGGTTTTAGGCTAAACAGATGTGTTTCCATTCTCGGCAGCTTTAAATAGGTTTTTACCTAAACGTTATTTAGTTCAATTCTATAAAATACTTCACCGACTTCATCAATTAGAGCTAAAAAAATGTGTTTCCATCCTCAACAACTCTAAACATGTTTTTACCTAAACCTTGTTTAGTTATGTTCAATAAATTACAACTAATTAGTGATTTTATAGTTTATGCTGCCCCATTGATTGCTTGTAATATCTATTAAGTGCTTATTTCAGTTATTAACATTCAAATTTGAAAATTAAGAAGAAGAAAACCACATGCTTTTTAATGGGGACCTCTCCTACACCCATCCCCTCTCTTTTCAAATTGTCTAATAACCCGTCTTCCTGTGTTCCACGGCCACTTGTCCCATCCTTTACCACCAACCCCTACCATCATCCCACCTGATAAACTACCTCCCACGTCGAACCAACCACTACCTCCACGGCTCTTGTCTCTATCCGAGATAATCTGTGTGATCTACATGAGTGAATTGGACAAAATACCTAATACGGTGCTTTGAAATTTAATAAAGATAGCATCTAGGAAAATGATGTATCAAACGTTTAGCAAACAGTTATCATACTAATATGACTAGCATAATACAAAATTAGTATAACAACGGTCGAAAAGAAATCATATACCACATGTGCTTTGAATGACTTGGCCAAGAGTTGTCACAGTTGCATCTCTTTTTGTAACAGCAGCAACATCCAATAGTCCATCAACAATTAACAGCATCAATTCGGGGAGGTATATCCTCATTGAATAGCCACCCTATACAGAAAACATTGGTATAGAAAAAACTTAGTATTGGACAGCCTGGGATTCATAATATAATCTAATATTCACAGTAAATAATTGCTATAAAATTCATCCACGACCTTCATGTTATCTCGGATATTTCTTCTAAACAGTCCAAAACATCGTATTTAGCAGCATTGACAAACCAAATAGTATCTTCCTCGTTAAAAGTAAAAAAAATTCCTTACCAAACTGAATTCAAGCACTTGAATTTACCAACTTCATATCATTCTCCCTGCAAACAGGCCTGCATCAGTAATATAAAAAATTCAAATGGATATTTACACAACCACAAATAATTATAAACCATTTTAATGCACAAATGTTTTTCTTAGAAAACACCAGTGCATGCAGGTTAAACTAAATTCACTATAGAAATATAGATGTGCATGCATGTGCAAATTCAAATTGGCCAGTAACAAGAAGATTCCAAGCATCAACCAACTTTTTAATTTTGTATCATATGAATATGTCAACTCTTGTAAAATTCATGTTTTTCTAAATCATAAAAACCTTAGAAAAAATCATGTTGACCAAATCATAAAAACTGAAAAAGTTTACATGCCAAAATAATTTGATGTTCTGTTACTCCACAGCGCCATACAATAAAAGAGCATCACTGAATTTATGTTCATTCTAAGACTCACATCTAGATGATAATGGATAGGTAAGACTCACATAAGACGCTCTACACCAGACATTAACAAAAAAGAGAATCATAACACTAGGAGAGAAAGAGAGAGTTTATGTTCACTGGACAAAATTTACTGTCTTTAAGCAACCATTTGATGCACATATAACCATCATTAGACTGTCAACTTTATCTGCAAATGCATTTCCTAGAAGCCCTTCTTTTAGTGACTGGAAAGAAGAAGATAACATTATTGTATCAAAGTTCAAAATGTGCAAACTACTGATTATCGTGTATAGCACATTACCTTTGTGTCACAAGCATTTTCATCACCATCTTCTGGTTTGAACTCAAATATGTCTTCCTTAGGAATATCTTCCAACTATATATTAACCTAAAATGTTGATAAAAAATTAACACTAGAGGATTGCTATTTTCAAAAGACATCAACCTTATTCAAGTTAATGAGGAGAAGTAGTGCTTACATCCATGTCTACAAGCAGTTCTACCACCTTACTAAGCAGTGTGCTTCCAATAATTTCTACAACTTATTGATTTGCCAACTCAAGCATACACTTAACAAAAGAATTAGTTACCTATATGTAAAAAAGACAATGTCAGATATATTACACCTGAGAATTAGTATACATCTCATCTTTCCAAAAGAATTAAAAGGTATTACCTATATTTGCTTGGATTTCCAATTAATATACATCTCATGCCTTGCATTTTTCCAAAAGAAATTGAATGCTCACTTGCCATAAAATGAAACTATTGTGTAGTAATAAACAAGCAGTACATGAGCGGACCACTTGCAAGCCTTATTAATAGGTGAAATATATGGAAGTTTTTGCTTAATGCAAGGAATCGAAGATCCAAGCGTCGACTGACGGATCCCAAAACCCAAACCAGAAAGAGCGATAGGCCAGTGAGTACCGAAAATCACAAAATAAATGGATCGAGACAGCCAGCTAGGGCAGGTGGTCCAACGGTGATGTCCCAACTGTCGAAAAAACAAGATCCTAGATGGATCGGACATCGAAATCGATTGCAGCTCTTGGAAATCGGTAGGATAGAGAAAGAACAGTATGGAGGCATCTCTTTCGTGATGGCACCGAGCGTAATATGGAGGCATCGTATTTAGGGAGTTGAAAAGGAGAAGCACCGCAGTAACTATGTAAGACCTAGCAACGGATGATTTGGGATTTAGGGTGTTGCCATGAGCAGAAGGAAAATTATGTTTAGGCGGTAAATGAAAATAATAGAGGGAACTTTCCTTGGCTAAGAAATTAATGGACTGGAAGCAAGAAGAAGATATACAGCGTTTTGTTCTGATGTCTTTTGTGTATTTTTTTAATGTCTTCAGCATTCACGTACGCGGAAGATGGATGACCGCATTTGGCATCAAAACGCTGAGCTATATTGCTGTTGAAAGCAACTTTTCTTGTAGTGCATGCCCGTCTCCGGACAGCCACTCGTGTATAACCACCTAACATGTCTCTAGTCTGCTCATTTAGGAGCACCTAGAGTAATAAGAAGAGACATAAAACTCTGGGTTAGATGAAAGTCTGGTATGAGCGATAACAACAAAATAAAGCAATAGCAGGTATAAATAATCATACCTGACCTGGACCTGCAACCAAAGAGTTAGCACAACAAGATGTACAATACTCTAAGGTAACACTAACATAGAGTATAAAGTGGAAGTGTACAAATAATGGTGATAGCAAACATTAAACATAACAATCATCTTCACATCTCTCACTCAGTGCGTAAAGCATGCGACATCCACCGCTTTGATCACCAGATCTATTGGAGCCACGATGGAGTCCCACTCCGCACAACTATTGCTACGACCGCTTTGCCCTTTGGAGCTATGACGGAGTCCTAACCCGTACATCTATTACTCTGACCCCACTGCACTGGTCCATAGTCAATAACCCTAACGAGTCAACCAGTCCACACAGCCCTGATTCTGGTTCGTCTACATGTCCCCTCTCTCAATGATGAACCAAAGTTATAAATATCGATAATCCCTTTGCGTACCTCCCGCAGCAAAGCCCAACTTTTGAAGTTAAGTTGTTGGTTTTGGATCCTAAGCCATAACTTCTCATCTGGACTTCCTTTGCATCTCGGGTTTTAGTCGGATTGGAGTTGATCTTTAGAAGAGTTCACGATCATCGTCGCTCGTACATACTCCATAGGGATCAGTCGCTCGTCCATACTCCACCAGGCTCGCTCGATCAAACTCCTTTCTCCTAGTTCGGTCGCTCGCACTTCCTTCTCTGGGCTAGGTCGCTCGTTCTTCCCTTTAAGGGCTTGCTCGCTCGGACCTCCCTCTCCAGGCTCAGTCCCTCACACGTACTTCCCTCTCCAGGCTCAATCGTTCATACTTCACAGGGTCGGTCGCTCGTTCAGGTTTTCTTGCTCGATCTTCTTCTATCAGGCTCACTCGCCCGTCTTTCTTCCACCAGGGTCGGTCGTGCATACGCCCTGGGGTCGGTCGTGCGACCCAAAACCTGCACTGCTTCTAGCAAGCTATTTTTGCCTCACGACGGCGTTTTCGACCATTCTAACTTTCATATGCAACCATAGAACATACCAAACAGCAGAAGTAACATGTATAATTAACCAAAAACACCAAAACGACAATTGAACATGTAAATTTAGATCAAACATACCCAAATCCATGATTTTCCCCTTAATCCTCTAAATTCCGGGACTAGCAAACTTAATCCAAATTAACCTAAATTTATATATGTGACATAGAATATGATTCTAAAATTTATGCATATTTTCCCATAATTTTCAGAAGTATAATTTCGCTAATTTTTACTAATCACCCCTAATTAGCCATAATTAGTGAATAAACATGATAATCACTCACCTTAGCCAATAATTAATGATAGATCTGAAACTTCTACTAATTTGGCTTGGATCCCAATGTAGTGCAGCAGCTCTACCTCGAATTTGATGCTAATCCAATTTGATTTGATGTAGATTTGATTAATTAGTGATTAGAAAGTGATTAGAGAGAGATTTGGAAGATGGAGGCCATTACTAGGGTTCAAGGAATGTTTGTGGCGGTTGGAAAAATAAAAGGAGATGATTTTCCAACTCCTTTCAGCCCTCATATAACCCTAATCCTGAAATGGGTTATGGGCCTAACTGCTAATCATCCTATTAAGCCCAATTAGGTTGTTTTTTCTCATCTTCACACCTTATTCCGCCATATCTCCCAAACGGTAAGTCCGTTTGATTAATGTGACCACTCTACGGAATGGGAAACCACCATCCAATTCTAACGGAAGTAGTTTCAAGTCAAAACTCCTTACTAATCAAAAGTTATAGGCGAAACAAGATTCACCAAGGGTAAAATGGTCATTTAAAATTATGCGAAAATCGTGAATATGAGAAATGACCCCAATAGTCGTTTCCCAAAGTTACACGACAATATGACGTCGTATGAAAATAAAATAAATATTCTACGATCCTCCGATACGTAGAATACGAGTCGTTACACTCTCCCCCCTTAAGAATTTTCGCCCCTGAAATTCCTTAACTAAAAAAATCATACAAGAGAGTCCCGCATGCCTATCATCCATTTACAAACAATCAAGCATACATAATAACACAACAAGCTTATCCTAGCATGTAGTTTACCAACAAGGGAATAACTATATCACGGTTAAAATCTTAAGAGGTAAAGAGCTCTGGATATGACTTCCTTATGCTTTCCTCGACTTCCCAAGTACAGTCATTCTAATTATCACCCCATTGGACCTTAACCAGTTTCACCGTCTTCCTTTGAAGTTGCTTCGTATCGTGCCTGACAATATGAACCGGTCTGCGGTTTCTAACTGCCTTGGGTTCTATCTCGATATCATCCAACTGATCTGGTGTAATAGTCATATCAGAATCCTGCACAAACTTTCTTAACCGAGAAACATGAAATACGTTGTGCACTCCCGCCATCTTGTCAGGTGATCCAATTTTATACGCTAAATTCCCGACTTGTTCAAGAATTGGAAATGAACCAACAAACCTTCGTGCTAATTTACCTCTCCTACCAAACCGAATCACACTCTTCAACGGAGAAATCTTGACGAATACCAAGTCGCGCCAAGGAGAATTTCAAATCTCTTCATTTTTTATCAGCATAACTCTTATGCATATCTTGGGCAGCCTTCATTCGCTGTTGTATAACCTTGATCTTGTCTGAAGTTTCTCTTATTACATCTGGCCCATGCACAAATTTCTCACTGGTTTCCAACCAACGTGATGGTGAGTTACACGGTCTTTCATACAAAGCTTCAAAAGGAGCCATACCAATACTAGACTGATAAGTATTATCTTATGCGAACTCAACCAAATGCAAATGTTCATCCCATGACCCTCCAAAATCTAATATACAAGCTCTCAGTATATCCTCTAATACATGATTCACCCTCTCTATTTGTCCATCGGTTTGGGGATGGTACGCAGTACTGAGATGTAATTCTGGCCCTAAAGCCTCTTATAAGCTTTTCCAAAATCCACTAGTAAATAATTGATCTCGGTCACTCACAATACCATTAGGTACTCTATGGAATCTCACTACCCACTTCATATACAGTTCCGCTAACTTAGCTGTTGTTCTATTCGACTTAACCGGTATAAACCTTGCACTTTTGGTCAACGGATCCACAACCACCCAAAAACTCTCATGACCCGATCTAGTCCTTGGTAAACCATCGATGAAATCCATTGCGACTTGTTCCCATTTCCATTCGGGAATTTCCCAATGGTTGTAACAAACCACTAGGCTTCTTTTGCTCGGCTTTACCTAACTGGCAGTTCATGCACTTGGATATAAACTTCCTAATGTCTCTCTTCATCCCTTCCCAGTAGTAGGTCTGCTTCATGTCTTGATACATTTTGTTAACACTGGGATGTATAGTCATTTTGGAGCGATGACACTCTCTAAGCACTTCATCTCTCAGTCCATTAAAATTGGGTACAACTAGTCTCCCATTCTTTCGAAGCCATCCTTCTTGATCATGTTCATACTTGCTCATTTCCTCACCGTCGATACCCATCTCTACTTTGGAGATGATTTCCATTAGGTTAGGATCGTCCCTCTGACTAGAACCGATCTGCTCAATCAAAGTCGGTCTGATCGTTAACCTTGCTAACATCTATGGATCTAATTCACATTTAGGTATGAAATCATATCCCGCGATATACTCCAGTTGCTTCCATTCAAGAAACATAGCCCCAAGATTGGCACGTCTTCTTCTCAATGCATTAGCTACCGCATTGCCCTTCCCGGGTGTGTATGCGATATTGAAATCATATGAAGCCAAGAACTTTAACCATCTCTGATAACGAAGATTTAAATCCTTCTGAGAGAAAAGATACTTTAGTGATTTATGATCGGTAAATAACTCGAACCTTTCTCCCAAGAGACAATGTCTCCACATCTTTAACACGAACACGATCACTGCTAATTCCAAATCATGGGTAGGATATCTTTTTTCATGTGGTTTCAGTTGCCGACTAGCATAAGCTACAACCTTACCTCCTTGCATCAGTACAACACCTAGTCCGGTACCACAGGCATCCGTGTATACCGTCTTCTCTTCATTCCCCTTAGGAATAACTAACACTAGTGCACACATTAGCTTCTCCTTTAGACTCTTAAATGCATTCTCACACCATTCATCCCAAGCAAAAGCTTGATTCTTCTTGGTCAACTGAGTTAACGGTGCAGCTATCTTGGAGAAGTCTTGGATAAACTTACGATAATATCCGGCAAACCCCAAGAAACTTCTCATGTCCGTTGCATTCTTGGATGTAGACCAATCTTGCACTGTAGCACCTTCGCAGGATCCACGTCAATACCATTCTCTGAAACAACATGGCCTAAGAATCTCACTTCCCTCCTCCAGAAGCGACACTTAGAAAATTTCTCTTTCAATTGGTGTTTCCTCAACACCTCCATCACTGTCCTCAAATGTTCCTTATGTTCTTCCTCTGTCCTTGAGTGAACCAAGATATCATCCACGAACACAAGAAAAAACTTATTTAATTGATCCCTAAAAACCCTATTCATAAGATCCACAAAATATACGGGTGCATTAGTCAACCCGAATGGCATGTCCAACCACTCATAGAATCCAGACGGCGTCCAAAATGCCGTTTTAGGTATACTCTCAGCTGCTACTCAGAGCTGATGAAATCCTGTCGCAAGATCCAACTGGGAGAACACTCTTGCTCCATCTAGTTGGTCAAACAAATCATCTATTCATGGAAGAGGATACTTATTCTTCCTAGTTACCTTGTTCAACTCGCAGTAGTCCACACATAAGCGAAGGGAACCATTGGCCTTAGTAGCAAATACAACTGGTGCTCCCCACTCGGAAACACTTCTTCGGATAAATACCTTCTTCAAAAGATCGCCTACTTGTAATTCGAGATCTCGCTGCTCCTTTGGTGCCATACGACGAAGAAGCATCACTGTAGGTCTGGCATCTTTCACTAAATCAATTTGAAACTCGATCTCTCGATGTGGTAGAAGTCCGGTCACTTCCTCGAAAATGTCCGGATACTCGCCAGCAATAGGCACATCTGATAACTCATCATGCGAGATGTCGAGAGAATTTAGAAAACTAGCCATCACCCCATCACCAGGTAGGCAACCCAATACCACCCTCCACCCATCATCCGCTCTAATGGTCACCGAAGACCCCTCACAGTCTACTACCACCCCCACATCTTTTGGAGCCAATCGACTCCCAAAATAATGCCAAACCCAGTAAAGCTCAAAACAAAACAATCACAAGCAAACATACATCCATGACTCGATAAGACCAAATCACGACAAATCATACAAAGGCTAGTCGAACTGCTGATCGGGTTCATCACAACTAAAGGTCTATCGACAATCTCGGGTTCCAATTCCAACCTATCTGCCAGGTCACTAGATACGAAGGAATGGGAATCCTCGGTATCAAACAAAACTCAAATAGGAACACCATAAATAAAAAGCATACCTTGAATAACGACACCCTTTCCCTTCTCCGCCGCAGTTGGGGCATTCAACGAAGAAGGAAAAACATTGATAGCATATGGTTTCAGAATCTGCTTCTCCTTAGGAGGTTGTGGACATTCATCCTTGAGATGTCCCACTTGGCCACAATTGAAGCACTTCCTTTCCCCTGTCTTTGCTCGACAATCTCTGGCATAGTGGCCCTTCTTTCCACAGATAAAGCACTCGACATCTTTCTTATTTTTATTTTTCTGACCATCCTTGGTTTGGTTTTGCCTTCTCTTATTTTGGGCATTCTTCTTGCCTTCACCGCTTGCCTGCGGTTTGGACTCTTCTGTAGATGCAATAGCAACCTCGGTCTTCGACTTAGGGTAAAGGCTCTCTGATCTCAATGCCTTTTCCACAATAGATTCGAAAGTATCATCGATATGGTTTATAAGTCTTTCCCCCAAGTACTCATCTAAGTCAGTTATGAACTTCTCATTCTTCTTCTCGGCAGTATCGATAAAAGATAATCCATATTTCGATAAGGTATCGAATTCAACAATATATTCCGAGACTGCCCTACCACTCTGCTTAAGTTCCAAAAATTTCCGAAATAATTTTGATTTCTAAGCAGCTGGAATAAACTTGTCACTGAAGTGAGTCTTAAACTGATCCCAAGTAAGTTGATCCTTGGGAGTAGCCGCTTTAATAGTATTCCACTAATTCATTGCCATCCCTTGAAGTTGACACGAGGCTAACTTTCTCTTCATTGCATCATCGATCCCTAAGTCCTCAAAGATGGACTCACAACTATCAAGCCAATCTTGAACCTCCATCGCCGATTTCGTTCCATGGAACGACTTCCCACCAAGACTAGTATAATCCTTGATAAGCTTGGCGAAGTCGACTCTAGGCGCCTGAACTACTGCACCACCACCGTTAGCAGCAATAGGAACTGCTCTCTGAGCATCCCTAAGCATCTCTCACATGAAGGCAGTAAACATCATCCTCATATCAGGGACATTCCCATTATTGGCCCCTCAACCCGTACTCCTCGTATTTCAGCTCATCGTTCAATCTGTAAAGAGAAAATGATTAACCATCTCAATGTGGTGCCAGTGCAGTGCGACTTCATCCTTAGATATACTAATAATATATATGTATAGTTTTTGAAAACCAAAATGTCACAAATACGCGTTCTCATATACATATACTATCTCTCCCTGATGTCTTCCCCTAGGTTAACTAAGCAACCTGGCTCTGATACCAAGTGTGACGGCCCGCCCCATACCAGCCGACATTTCCCTTGGAATGCATTGTGCCAATGCCCGACTAGCATAGGACGATCGTCAAAAGAAAAGTTTTAAACGATGAACAACCAAAGAACCTGTAGTATATCTCACAGCGCCTGGAATAAAATATAATAGTAACATAACTTGATATAAAACAAGCGAGACAGTACATAAGATGAAACCTAAACCGTTTCCATTAGAGTAGCGGAATCTAAAATATAACTTCATAACCAATTATTACATCTTTCAAATACTATCTCTAAAAGGAAATAAAGAGGTACACTACTAATGCCCAAAGCAGTGACCAACAAAAACACATAGAGAATATGTATGTATGTATATATAATACATGGAAGCCTCCTGCTCATCTCTGGACAGCCACTCGTGTATAACCACTTAACCTATCTCTAGTCTGCTCGTTTAGGAGCACCTAGAGTAATAAGAAGAGACATAAACTCTGGGTCAGACGAAAGCTAGGTATGAGCGATAACAACAAAATAAAGCAATAACAAGTATAAATAATCATACCCGACCGGGATCTACAACAAAAGATTTAAAACAACAAGATGTACAATATTCTAAGGTAACACTAACATAGAGTATAAAGTGGAAGTGTACATATCATGGTGATAGCAAACATCAAACATAGCAATCATCCTCACATCTCTCACTCAGTGCGTAAAGCATATGATATCCACCGCTTTGATCACCAGATCTATTGGGGACACGACGGAGTCCCACTCCGCATAACTATTGCTATGACCACTTTGCCCTTTGGGGCCATGACAGAGTCCTACCCCGTACAACTATTACTCTGACCCCGTTGCACTGGTCCATAGTCAATAACCCTAATGAGCCAACCAGTCCACACAGCCCTGGCTCTGGTTCGTCTACATGCCCCCTCTCTCAATGGTGAACCAAAGTTATAAATATCGATAACCCCTTTGAACACGTCCCGCAGTAAATCCCAACTTTTGAAGTTAACTCGTTGGTTCCCATTTGGATCCTGAGCCATAACTTCTCATCTGGACTTCCTTTGCATCTCGGGTTTTAGTCGGATTGGAGTTGATCTTCAGAAGATTTCATGACCATCGTCGCTCGTACATACTCCATAAGGATCGGTCGCTCATCCATACTCCACCAGGCTCGCTCGCTCGGACTTCTTTCTCCTGGTTCGGTCGCTCGTCCATACTCCACCAGGCTCGCTCGCTCGAACTTCTTTCTCCTGGTTCAATCGCTCGCACTTCCTTCTCCGGGCTCGGTCGCTCGTTCTTCCCTTTTCAGGCCTGCTCGCTCGAACCTCCCTCTCGAGGCTCGGTCGCTCGCACGTACTTCCCCCTCCAGGCTCGGTCATTCATACTTCGCAGGGTCGGTCGCTCTTTCAGGTTCACTCGCTCGACCTTCTTCTATCAGGCTCACTCGCTCGTCCTTCTTCCACCAGGGTCGGTCATGCATATACCTTGGGGTCGGTCGTGCGACCCAAAACCTGCACTGCTTCCTACAAGCTATTTTCGCCTCACACGGCGTTTTCGACCATTCTAACTTTCCTATGCGACCATAGAACATACCAAACCGCAGTAGTAACATGTAGAATCAACCAAAAACACCAAAACGACAATTGGACATGTAAATTTATATCAAACATACCCAAATCCATGATTTTCCCCTTAATCCCCTACATTCCGAGATCAGCAAACTTAATCCAAATTAACCCAAATTTATATATGTGACATAAAATATGATTCTAGAATTTATGCATATTTTTCCATAATTTTTAGATGTATAATTTCGCTAATTATCGCTAATCACACCTACTTAGCCATAATTAGTGAATAAATAGCCGATCACTCACCTTAGCCAATAATTAATGATAGATCTGAAACTTCGACTGATTTAGCTTGGATTCCAATGTAGTGCAGCAATTCTACCTCGAATTTGATGCTAATCCGATTTGATTTGATGTAGATTAATCAAATTAGTGATTAGAAAGTGATTAGCGAGAGATTTGGAAGATTGAGGCCATTACTAGAGTTCAAGGAATGTTTGTGGCGAATAGAAAATTGAAACGAAATGATTCTCCAACCCCTTTCATCCCTTCTATAATCCTAATCCCGAAATGGGTTATGGGCCTAGCTGCTGATCACCCTATTAAGCCCAATTAGGCTGTTTATTCCATCTTCAAACCTTATTTCAACCATATCTCCCAAACGGTAAGTCCGTTTGATTAATGTGACCACTCTACGGAATGGGAAACCACCATCCGAATCTAATGGAAGTGGTTACAGGTCAAAACTCCTTACCAGTCAAAAGTTATAGGCGAAACAAGATTCGTTAGGGGCAAAATGGTCATCTAAAATTCGGCAAAAATCGTGAATATGGGAAATGACCCCAATAGTTGTTTCCCAAAGTTACACGACCATATGACTTCGTATGAAATTAAAATAAATATTCTACGATCCTCCGATATGTAGAATATGGGTCGTTACACTATCATTGCTTCAACTTTTTGCACTTCAACCGCATTGGATCCGCTGAGCGCTTTAACTGCATAGGTTCAGAGTATGCTACAGTGAAATATAACCAAACACGAATTCAAATTAAAGAGCTACTGGAAATGAAGTTGCATTGCTTTAGCATCAGTTTGGTCAAACATAACAGTTGTCCCATGCAAAACTTTGTCATCATTTACATGGTTCCCCTCCTTGATTGCTCATATTTTGTTCGTTCTAACTTTTTTTTACCTTAAGTAACAACTTGAATTTTTAATAGAAAGTAATTCAATGATTTGATTGGAATTTTAAATTCCAATTTATTCTTAAATATAATGAAATAAATGATTTTGATTTTGTATGTAAAATAAATAAATAATACAGTCTAGTAATGAAATTAAACAACCATCAAATTATAATTTAATTGAAATATGACTTAAATTTGTATTATTTGAATTTAAGTAAATTCATAAAACTTGAATTTAAATATGTATTTGAATTTACCAAATCGATTAGAAAATAATTTTTTCCAAAAAGTCAATTTGTCCATGGTTAAAAAATGAATTCAAGTAGAATTTTAAAGGTTTCAAAATTTGAAACTATATTTTTTTATGAATCTATATTGAATTATGAGTGTCCAGCATTTCTCGATTCGTTAAAATTCGATTTTGTTTGTTTGGAATCGCATTTTAACTATAAAAATGTGCAAAACGGACGACGTTCGCCGTGAGTATATATTCATTTGTATTTCATCTATATCTTCTTTTGCATTCTCACTGGTATTAATACTGGTATTGAATTTGAATGGGTGTGTTGAATTTATGGGAACATATTTATTAAATTAACATTTAGTATTTGGTAACTCCCTTCTCATGTAAATAGAAAAATTCTTGCATCATTTCTTCTTTCTCATTCTATTTTCTTATAATTTTCTCGGTACTTTTTCCTTTCTAGGTCTACATCTCAAATCCACAAAGAGAAAACCTTTCCTCATATCAAATTGCAAGAAAAAGAAAAGAAGAAAAAAAAATCAACATGAAGAATGCAAATTCCATCTCGCCTTCTCTCTTCTTATTTACATGTTATTTGCATGATTTTTTGCCTAGGGAAAAACCCGGTACCTCACCCCTTATCTCCACCGCTGCATTTGTCTCCCTACCCGCGACTTCATCCACCATGCTGAGAGGCTGAAGTCCTGGACTCCGCCTCATGAACCCTCTACTTCGTGCCTCCAACTTCCAAACCCAGAAACCCTATACTCCAAAAAGGAAAAAACAAGAACCCATACCCAGTAATTTTTTGACTTGTGTCCCCCGTGCATGCTACCTCCGCCCAACGACAGCATCCCTCTTCGATTAACCACCCAGCGCCAAGGCCTTGCGCCATCCATGGCTTTCATCCAATCCAGCAAGACCAATATCCAATTAGAAATGAAGAGAAAAATCAAAAGCCGTTCAAACCCAACTTGGCATAGGCCACACCCACCTGAGTCGCACCTGACATGCTTCTGACTTCCGACGTTGACATCCCCTTGAACCCAAATCCCTGGCATGTTGGTTATTGTGTAAGGTTGTGTTTGTCTATGTTGTTGTGAGTGTGTGTTGTGTATAAGTTTAATAAAATGTCGTAGGTGAAGCGATAATGCTTGTGAATGTAATGCATTAGGTCTAGTGTTTAACACTAGTAGTTGTTAGCTAGAGGTATATTTTTGTTTGTATACAGTAATTTTTATATTTCGTATATATTTTGCTTCATGCATATATATATATATATATATATAACTGTAATATAAATTTTCAAAAAAAATAACTGTAATATATATATATATATAACTTCAAAACCCTTCATTCCAATCTACCCACACTATCTATGAAATTGGGCAGCAAGATCTAATGAAGCCAATATCTATAGAAGAAGTAAAAGTGGCAGTTCATTCAGTACATGAAGACTCAAGTCCAGGGCCAGATGGTATGAATTCTAATTTTTTCAAAATTCATCGGGAAGACATTAAATTTGATTTATTAGCTGCTTTGCAAGATATTTTTGATACACTAAAGTTACCAAAGAGTTGCAATAATACATTCATAACATTGGTACCCAAAGTCGATAGACCAATAGACATATCGCAATATAGGTCAGTAACTTGTTGTAACATGTATTATAAGGTTTTTAGTATAATCTTATGTAATAGGCTGAAATGGTATTTACCACATCTAATGTCACCTAATCAGTGTGTCTTTATTCGTGCTAGATACATTGGTAATAATATACTCCTTTCACATGAATTACTAAGGGATTTTAAGAAACCTGGAGTTAGTAAATTTTGTGTGAAAATTGATCTTCTTAAGGCATATAACAATATAAATAGGGAGTTTATTTATATAGTAAAGAAGGTTGTATTTCCAATACATTTCATTAATGTCATTTATGAATGTATATCTTCACCTACTTTCTCCATCATAATTCAAGGTGTGCCTACTGGTTTCTTACATTCAAATAGAGGTTTAAGGCCGGGTGACCCCTTATCACCTTATCTGTTTTCGATTGCCCTGGATACTTTACCTACTACATAAATGAAGTGGTGTTACAAAATATGTACTATCCAGTTCATAAATTTGAACCTACTGTATAACACTTACATTATGCTGATGACTTAATGTGTTTGATAAGTGCTTACCTATTTATGCAGTAGCTTTAAAAGGAGTTTTTGAAAAACTGAGAAAATTTAGTGGTTTAGCTGTGAGTAGTATGAAGACTAAAATTTATTTTAGTTCATATGCTAGATTTACTTCAGAAATCACTGATATATTAGACTTTTAGATTGGACAATTACCAGTAAAATACTTAGGAGTCCCAATCTCTTCCAACTACATCCATTATAATGATTGTCAAGTTTTACTATCTAAGGTTCAGGCTAAAATACAAAGTTAGGATGTTAAGTTCTTAAGTTTTGCTGGGCATGCTGAATTGATACAATCAGTAATTATCCCAACAGTCTTATATTGGCTATTTATATATCAGTTACTTGAGAGTTTACTTTATAAAGTGCATATGTTATGTGCTGATTTCTTTTAGGGTAACTCATCACATAAGGTTAGTTGGGATAAATTATGTCTACTGAAATCTGAAGGGGGGATTGGACTTAAATCTTTCTCCGATTTGAAAAAGCAGCAGGAATAAAAATGATTTGGAAATTTTTAACATCTTCTTCTATGTGGAGTAAGTGGATGTGGCAAATATATTGCGGTGATAAACCTTTTTGGAGCATGAATATTGATAATAACTCTTCAAGTACTTGGAAAACAATATTGAGATTGAGAAATTTAGGCAAACTATTGTTTAATAAGGTGATAACGTCGGGATCTAATACATTATTATGGTTTGATCCATGGATTAATATTAGATGCTTAATTGATTTAATTAGCTTATTGAGGTTCAAATAGTGGGGAGAAAGGATGAACTTGTTTCAGCAATTATTCAGAATGGTAAAATAAATGGATCTCTTCATGCAGCAACAAAAGAAGTGTTAAATTTGGTTAATGAAGTGAAGATAAATAAAAAATTTAATACTGATTTTTATGAATGGACAAATGGAGGTGAATTTTCTTTTCACAAGACATGGGAGTATGCAAGACAAAGGCAACAAGCTAATGTTATTTACAAGGTGATATGGCACAAATCTAATGCTAATAGAATGGCCATGATTGCTTTTCTTGCTTATAAAGCCATGCTTAGCACAAAAGATTGGCTGAAGAGATTTGGAGTGATTGAAGATATATAGCTCGTGTATACTATGCAACAATATAGAGGAAACAATATGTCATTTGTTTTTCAATTGTAATTATTCAAAATACATTTGGGGTTATATTGCTTGTAAGCTTGGATATTATAATGTTACATATGGATCGCTGGAGTAGCAGGCTTTGAAAATTATGCAGAAGTTTAAGAAGAAAGACCAGCTACTTGATGTAGCATGTGCAGCATTCACGTGTGGGATATATCATATTTGGATGGAAAGAAATTCAAGGCAATTCAATGGCAAATGCATTACAAAGGAAGTGAAGGCTAATATGATTGAAAGAGAAGTTGCATATCTGATCAATAAGAATGGAAGCAAGGTTCAAAGAACCGAGAGCAATGTGAATTTCTTAAGGAGGTAGGGAGTCGATCTATTGGACGCTAGATGAAGAGCTGTTGCATATTTATATGATGAATGTTTTTTTTTTTTGAGAGAGGATGTTGTGAGAGTTTTTATTTTGAGAGAGTATGTTTTGAAAGTGGTTTGTACATATTTTTTATTATTTTTTTCAGAACTAAGATAGTTTTCTTTTGTATTGTTAATATATGGAGCTTATATGTGCTCTTTTTCCTTATGTGGTACCCGGTAGGGGGGCATAAGGTTTTGATCAGGCATATAAACAAAGTAAATGATTGGTATTGCAATAAAGTTACCAATTTTCACATATATATATAACCGTAAAATAAGAAGATGTGTAGATTTGGAATTATGGTTAAAGCTTGGGTTGATTGCCTTTGTTTATCGTGGAGAAATTCTAATTCGAGTTAATGGTTTGGTTTACTTGATTCGATCGTGCATGCTTGTGTTGTGTTAGCTTCTGTGTCGGTTTTATCATGTGTCATTTCTTTATATTTGCCACGCAAGGTGAGAACCATCACTCACGATTAACATTTTCAATTAGTGAATTAACACATCTTGAAATGATATATGAAATGTTAGGATTTCTTCAGAAACCCTGATTTGTTTGCTATAAATTTATGCACGTGTGATGCACATACTTTTGACATATATAGCACGAATTATTTGCAATTGATGTTTTATTGTTCTGATATATCATGATGCATATGTGATATCTGTAATATTATATTTATTTTTCTCTCACAATGCAAGTTTCCTATAGATTTGAAAATCATCATAGGTTGAAACAATCTATACATTAACCACTGTATTGATTTAGGAATTCAAATTGAATATATTTAGATGCGGGTTGAAATGATAACTATGTGTAAGCTGAATATTAAACAGATTGAAATGGTATATATCTATATCATTTGGCCTAGGTATAAACTTATAAGCAGACACCGTTGGTATATTTTGAAAGTATTTTCTAAATTTATAAAAATATTCTAATTTGATAAAAGTATTTTAGAAATCTATTTTAAAAGTATTTTTTGAAATTATAAAAGTATTCTAATTTGACAAAATTATTTTTGAAATCTAAATTTATAACTTTATTAAAAGTTATATTTTGATAATTTAATAAAGCTTTAAATTTATATTTTTTAAAATAAAATTATATATTACAAAGTTTTAATGCAAGTTAATATATGTTTTAAATTTTAAATTTACGATTTTAAATTACAATATTATTTAGTTTTAAAATTTAAATAATTAAACAACTTTATAAGTAAATTAATGAATCTTTTAATATAGTATAAATCTTATTTAAAATTTAAATTTATATATAAATATTGATTTTTATAATATATATAAATATATGAAGGTAAAGAGAAGTTAGAAACCTAATGATAACTTGATTTGTTAAATGACATCACTGAAATGAAAACCGATTTTAAAATGCGATTTGGAAATAATGAAATATGTTTTATATGAATTAGTTTTGATTTTAAGACTTGATAAATTGACATAATAATAATTTATTAAGTAAATGTTTTGAGTTTAAATACAATTAAAGTTAAAATATTATAATCGATTAAAACGAAAATTTAGATTTATTGATTTGGAATTTATTAAAATGTTATTTAAAGAAAATATGAAATTTAAGAATAAAAGTTGGATAACCCATCTTGAATACTATTTTGAAATGAGTCGTACTTAAGAATATCTTGTTTAAGGTTTTGAATTCATTGAATTGAAAAGATATAAACCTGTATTGATAATAAGTTGAACTTTGGAATTACGGATATATGGTTTGGATTGGGCTATGTTGGATTATTTGAAATTGCATTACCGAGTATTAAACTAATATTTTTATTTAAAGTTAACTATTATTGTATAACCATTTTAACGTAATTATTTTATATTTAACTTAATTATTATACCTTCTATAGCTATTTCAATTATATTATTTTATTTTAAATTTAATTATTACGTATTTTATAATTATTTTAAATTAAATTGTTTTAGATAAGTATAATTATTTTAAATTAAATTGTTTTATATAAATATAATTATTTCAAATATAACTATTTTGTATTATTTCAATTATTTTAAATAAAAGTTGTTCCCAGTTTGAGCTACTGAATCCAATATGCTGATACAAAGAAATAATGACATTTAGAATATAGAAATGTGAATCAAAATGTAAATTTGCTACTAAACCATTTTTTAAATATGGAATCTGAATCTTGAAATTAATCAATTAATGAATTGATTTAGTATGATTTATGACATTGAAATATTTGGAATTAATTGTTTAAATATATAAATCAATATTGTTATTATTTGATTTATGATATTTTAAATATGTTGTTTAAATGTAAATGAACATGGCGTGAAATAAGCGTTCGGTTGTTAAAATACCAGAATCGATATTAATATACTCTCTATCAATACCGATACCACTTTAACAACTGTACACGTGATGGAGAATCTAGAATAAAATAGGTTGGTTTGGCCAACGCTACTGGAAGGAAGTAAGAGAACGACGATGGATAGCTTTGACCTTCAGGTCATAATTAAAATGACTAAAACATAAGCTGTATCGTGATTAATAGAGGTAACACCTCTTATTAGGCACACTTCTTTTATACTATATCTATTATTTTGTAATTTGATTGTGGCTCTTTGATTTTGGGAGTGTTGTTCGGGGAGGTTGGTAGTTGCGGCTATGCGTTACCATCGATCCAGGCATGCAATCGGTAGAATCCTACCCTAGGATTTCCTTATGTGCCTTTTCTTATTATCTTGATCGAGTCCCGTATAAGTGTGATTTGTCTCGTACCCATGGAGTGCCATGTTATAGCCACTAATTTATTGTGGACATTACGGTGATGCAAAGACTAAAATATTATAAATGGTGTAAGGGTAATAACGGTACTCCCACTTACGTTATTTTCAATAGTATATTTACCGTAGACATTATTATAATACTGCATTGTATTATATAATATCTAGTCCAATGGATCCTCCAAGAATGGAATCTCAAACATTATTGCAGTATTATACAATATCTAGTCCAATGGATCCTCCAAGAATGGAATCTCAAACATTATTTGATTCACTTATGCATTTGATTTGAGCATTTCATTTGAGTGGATTAACTATTAAGAATGTTGATCCTGACTCGAGTGTTTTATTTTTGACTTTATGCTCGAGTCATACTTAGGAATTTAGCTTTGTCGATCCATCTTTTAAGAGCTAGAGATCTATTGGAATTCTGCTTATTGTCTATCTGATATTGTTATCCTGTTGATTTGGTTATTCCATTTCTATAATTTATTTATATACTAGGCATTTACGTATCTAAAATTTCCGATGTATTTATTATTTCTTTAATATTATGAATTTTGATTTTGAGACTTTGTAATTAGTAGCTTCATTAACTACTAAGTTATTTATTCCACTACGAGTTATTCTACCAATTTGTATCTGCGGTCTGTCTATGTTTTATGATTTGATTTCATTAATCCCTATAGTTAAAACAATCTGCTATTTTAAATGACTTGAGCTAGTTTTATTACCGACTTGAAATGATAAAAAAGGTGGATCGTTGTAAATCCTATATTTTTATTTATATATTTAATTAGCTATTAGAAAATATTGATGTTTTTATGATTTTAGAATTTGGCCCCGAGACACGTATCATTGTGTTCATGCCAATTTTCTGATTTATTTTCATACGTGACTTGTCTCGAACAGAGCCAGTATGGGAAGTTATTAACGACCAAAGGTTTGGAAAGTTATATGTGAATATATGTGCGCAAATTTGAAATTGAAACATTATACACACCTTGTAAATGGAAGAAATTAATTTACATAAGAATATTTAGAAAGGAAAAGGATGTTGCAGCTAACGTTAAACAAAAGTTTAATTACAGTAGAATTAACATAAGTGGCACAACTGATGGGTCGACCTAGACCATATGTGGGTTGACCCGGGGGACGACCCACCCTAGAACCGATCGATCTAGGGGTCGACCCACTTGGGGTCCATGTCGACCCAACGACGGGTAAAGTGACGTTGATTTTTGATTTAAACGGCTTGGATTTTATTATATTTGATCGAACGAACAAGAATCTTCTATTCACCATAAGTAGACTAGCAAAGCCTAGCCTTCAACTCATATTTTATAACACGATGCCAAGGCTCTTTCATTTTCTTTCTTCTTCAAATCTTTCAGCTATAAGAATATTATTTTTAGGAATTACGATTCAAGATTTGAGGGCAAAGAATATAGATCTAAAGTATAAGTGCTCAGGTTTCTCATCCACGTGAGGTAAATTCTATGAATCTGGATTATTAGGATTTCTTCCATTCTTTTAGCATCAAATTTGTAAATCCATGGTTATTTCAATATTAAATTCGATTAGGAAGACCACAGGGTAGCAGATCTGAATTAGGTTCAAGAATTGGAAAGCAGTCAGGTGAGTGAATTTAAATTATACCTTTTGGTAACAGCATACTTATCGTTTAAATTCCTCATAATTCCTAATTGAAATTGTGATTCATTCCCTAAGTACATTAAGAATGTTATTGTTGTATAAATCTATCCCCATAATTTTCTATTTGGGTTTGAGAATTACTGTAATATTATAATTGTGAATTCGACAGTGATTATGTGTATATTCTTAAGACTGTAATTCGATGATAAATTGGGTATGTTTTTAAAACGAATTACAGTAAATTGTGGAAATAATGGAAAAGAAATTAGTACGCCTAATCTTGCATGGAAATGTACAATAAATGGAAATGGCGTATGAAAAACAGGAACTAATATCTAACTCAGAAAAGGGGAATTAGTATTGCACTGAATTAGTATGAAAAACAGAGAATGTAGTTGCAAGAAAAGGAAGGTAATGGGGATCAGTGTGAAATTGAGGTTCTTTTCTCAAATTGTGCACTAATCAAATATATTTATGCACATGATGTAAATAAAAGAAATAACTTGCAGCTACGAATCTTAATTGATGTCTATTATGGAAATAGATTTTCATACATTTCCACCAACCAATTTGATGAAGTGTGTCAAATATTTTCCTATAATAATAAAAACGTATAAGATGGTAAATAAAGAAAGGTTACAACAGTAAAGGTTTGGTTAAATAATAAGGAACCCAGGGAAAATGTAATGAATGGGGAATGTAACCTATTTTAATTAATTATATGAATGAGAATGAAATATAATAGGTAGACTTGTCTTAGGGACAAGTAGAATTATAATGTAGGTTATAATTAATGATGAACAGAGAACTTATTGACAAACCTTAGTTAAGGGAGCTAAGTTAAGAAGTAAACCCATATTAACGCTTGTGGTAATGATATAACATAAAGTTATAATTAAATAAGAAAGAATAAAATAGGCTTACTATTGAGTTATAATTAGGAGGATTAAGTCTAATGAACGTAATAATATTAAGCGAAAGTTCGTTCCGTTGGCGTGGGGTTGATTAAACAAAGTAAGCGGCCAAATGGAGGCTAATAAACCAGTAACTTGAATAGAAAATGAATGAGTAAAATAATCGGGTTAATTAGCAGTGTGATAAGTTACATCAAGCACGTGATTAAAAGATTAGGCATAGGATCTAATAACGCGATGACGTGATGCGCTTGGACCAGTCTGTTCGTATGGAGATAAAGAACCCAACGGGTAGACTATCATGGTGCTTGGAGACACGAGAGGAGCACGTCCAACTAATTATTCTACAAGACTGGAGGGAAGCATGTGGCTTCTACGGGATGTGATAGGGTACTCTGAGATGGCCCTCTGAGGAACAATCGGATGAAGTTGTCACTCAGAGGCAGGTCAGTTGCACCATCTTGACTGCAACTGAGAAGTGGCAGTCAAAAGGCTATGTCAGATGACGTTGGATGATTCAGCGGTTTGCCTCGCTCTGGTAGGAGGTGGTCAAGACCAAATTAAGGATAGTAATCGTCGGATACATGTCATCAACAGTTAGTGGGAATGCGGAAGGACTAAGAGCTAAATCAATAGACCAATGATCTTTCACTATCGAGACATTGGTTGAGGGGCACGCCAAATTGGAGCTAGGGTGGGGTTATAGCCACCGTGAAAAGAGATAACCATATGTGGATATATGTAATGTAGGTTTAGCGAAGCTGTCCTTTACAAATATCAAAACATACCGACCGAGTTCCATGCATTGGATACAACCCTATTACAGAACCTTGATTAGAGTAGGTAGTACGTTCGTGCGAGGGTCTAGATACACACATTGGGTGGTGTATTATAGACGCTAGGGAATTACTCCGTGTTGAGACGAGGTTCGACCGAGGAGTCCAGATACGAGGATCCATACGCTCACATGGCATAGGAATATTGGAGGTTGTGCATGCTTCTGTGGCGTAATAGTGGGGCCGTACGAGGAAGGAACTATGGGAAGTACCTTGAGATGTTGGGCATAGCTATATATATATTATATTAGGTTTAATCTACTAGGAAGTAGATGGGCACGACGTGAGTGAAAATCCTAAAGTATTGTTAACCTGAATAACCTAAAAAATGATAAATTGTAACTGAATGGTATGTGTAGGGCAGTTTCAGAATGTATAATTTTCCCTCTCAGCAGGACTTGTGTTTTGACCCCCTCCTCGTAGCATACTCACAGGTTAGAATTTTGGCAGAGATTTTGGTAGCCTTGGACACTTGTTAGGTAGCAATATTCTTTCGTAAGGCTATATTTGATTATTGTATTTTATCCATTCCGCTGTGAGGAACTTTATTAAGCTCTGATATATTTATTATCTTTGTCTTTTCTGCAGGATACCAGATAAGCCAACTTGATCTTTGATAGATTGGAATTTTGGAGAAAAATCCGATCTATCAAAATTCGGGTTGTTACAATCGTTATATGTGGTATCAGAGCTTCGGTTTAATCAAAAACCTTAGCTTATGGGGTTCAAAACTCACTAGAGATAGGATAGCGATACCCTAGAATGAGTAGAATCAATCGCAGAATCTTTCTAGAGAGAGCGTATTTCGAAAGGTATAAATAGTTTTATAGATGGTTTCAAATGGTTTTAATACGATTTTATACATAAAAATTGTTTTGGAATCCTATCCTTTTCCTTCTTTTGAATCCTTTCCTTATTTAAAATTATCTTTGGTGAGGATTTGTATAATCTTAAATCTCGATCCTTGTCTTAGTTCTATATCCTAGGAAAATATAATTGATAGATTTCTAAATCCTTAGTATTCTTTAATTTATGTTGATTAGGGTCTTCATCTTTGTAGGTTTTCGTTAGTTGGGTTCTTTCATTGGTTTAGTTTTTATCTTGTGTTTCATAGTTAACTTTAAACTAATTGTTATCTAACCACTCACCCCTTTTCCTTCACCTCAGTGGGCGCGTCATGCTTAAACCCTCTAGTTTTAAAAAATTTAACAACTAGTTCGATGAACCTGACTTCCTAGGTACTGTGATGGGAACTTGGGGAAGACCTACCTTTGGAAACCCGATGTACATCTTGCAGGTTAAATTGAGAGCAATCAAAGGTGTTCTAAAGGAATGGGTTAGCAAAAGAAATGGCAAAGGCAACAATCAAACCAACTTCTGGAGAAGGAAGCTAGAGGAAATCCAACTCAAGATGATGACAGAACCACACAACATTGAGCACTCAAAATTGGAAACTCTATACGTAAAACAATATTATGAGGCGCTTAAAGTCGAGGACGCTATGACCAAGCAAAAAGCAAGACTAAAATGGAAAATGGATGGAGACAATAATAGTTCTTTCTTCCGTGCTTCTTTGAAAGATAAGCATTGCAAGGAGAACTTGATAACCATTGTCGAAAACAGAGTAACATAGCGAACAATCAGCAAGAGGTAGAGGACGCGTTCATTAATCACTTCTCGGCAATTCCAGGTAACACAACAAATTTCTCTCCTGACATTGAGATAATTGATCCTTATATATTACCCAAGCTAACAATTGGAAAGAATATCAAAATGTGCGATGAAGTAACTAATGACGAAATCAAAGCTGCTATGTTTTTGTTAAATAACAACTCTTCTGGCAGCCCAGACGGTTTCAATGCTTTTTTATCAGAAATGTTGGAGCCAAATCGAAGAGGTTATTTGTAATGTAGTGAAGCACTTTTTCAAAACGTCGAACATAAACCTTTCTTATAACTGTACAAATATATCTCTCATTCCCAAGAAAAAGAATGCGACTACTATTTCGGACTACAGATCGATCTCATGCTACAACACCATCTACAAATGGTAGCCAAAATCATAGCAACTAGATTGAAAAACGTTATGCCCTCCTTAATTTCATATAACCAAGTTGCCTTCCTTCCGGGAAGAAGCATTCTCGACAACGTGATACTCTCGCATAAAATGCTCAATAGATATTCTAACAGCTACAATAGCCCGAGCGCTATGTTCGAGCTCAACATAATGAAGGCTTTTGACACGCTCCAGTGGGAATCGATTGTATGAATCATGGGCTACATGAACTTCCAACCGCAATTTACCAGATGGATTTATTCCTACATCTCGACACTGAACTATTTTATCATCATCAACGACTCTCAGGTAGGCTTCTTTGCAGGAAGATAAGGGATACGGCAAGGGGATCCTTTATCGGCATATATATATATATATATATATATATATTTCTAATGATGATGTAGTTGCTCACATGTATGCTGAATGAACAAATTGACAAGGGCGCTTTCAGGTTGCATCCCCGTTGTGATGAGCCTAGAATTTCCTCTCTCATGTTCGCGGATGATTTAGTGATTTTTTGCTATCCAGACCTTAGAACAATTAATTCCATCTTTGAAACATTGGAATCTTTCTACAAGATGATTGAACTTAAAGTGAATGTCCTAAAGTCTAAAATGAAAATTGTGGGTCTCTCAAACATGCAGATCAGTGATATTATGGTGCGGACTGGCTTATCTTGTAACATTGATGCTTCCAATTACTTGGGGCATCCCTTAGCTACTACCAAGATTACTACAAGTCAGTGTCTACTGCTATACAATAGAATCACCTCTAGATTAACATACTGGACTTCGAGGCTTCTTAGCCAGGCAGGAAGGCTTACCTTAATTAAGGCCATTATTTTCTCCATACAAGTGTATTGGGCTAGGACCTTCATTCTTCTGACCAAATTAGTAAAAATGATATGTACTGCCTTTATAAAGTTCCTTTGGAAAGGAAAACTCGACGGAAGATACCATGCGTATAACAATCCGAACTTTAATAACATGTTAAAACAAGAAATCAAGGCAGAATTAAATTTTAAAATAATAATCAAGGAAAATGGTTCACGACATTGCGTTCGTCTCGGAATTCTACATGAAATCGAGTCCGAGTTTTCCAAAAACGGAGTCTGTTTGAGGGAGATATGACCCTCCGAAGTTTCAGGAATTTTCAGAATCGGAAACAGCTCGAAATTCGAATTCAAACCCCAGCGCAGGCTGGGAGGGAAATTTCCCTCCCAGGACCAGGTCGACCTAGGGGTTGACACTATGGTCGACCTCCCAGGGACCAAGTCGACCCCGGGTCGACCTGGTGACGAAACCCAGTTTTTGAACTGGGTGCATTCTGATGTTTTTAGACACGTTTTCTGACTAGATTCGTTCTCCTAATCCTATATAAACCCACCTAATCCCCATTCCTCCTCGCACCATTCTTCTCTAACCTTATGCTGCACAAATTCTTGATGGACATGACTTCTTCTTCTTCTTCAAAGATTCAAATAAAAATTAGTCAAATCTAGAGAGTTCTTCTACCTTCTTCTTAAAGCAACGCAAGATTCGCAAATTGGGGATTTTCAATCAAATTGAGATTCAACGTTCAACGACTGCTTTCTAGAATCAACTTTTGCATCTTAATTTCTCAGTCCACGATCTGTAAGTTCTAGTTATTTTTAAATCTAAATATTTAAATTTAATATGGGCATGTGATGAAGTGAAATTGGACTTTTGACTCAAGTCTATTTCTGTTTCTTTTTGAATCTTAATTTCTGGGCTTTTCTATCTTCATCCTCATGCCAAGTTTATGATCTATTCAACAGTTTTCTTGATTCATAATGATGTTATCATCAAGTTGTAATCTTTATGCCTATCATGATGATTTATGCTGTTTTCTCTCTGATCTTGTTCTTATTGCAACTTCTACATCCCCCTATTTATTTTCTTTTGATGAACCTAGGTCAATTTCGGACCTAGGCCTAAACTACGATATACGTGCGATGGTATACGAGGGAAATATTGGAATATTGCCTAGTGGAATATATGTGTTTGATGGAATCGAAGGCATAATATGAATTGGATGTTTGGGGATAATTTACCATTAACATAAAAAGGGGTAAATTTGGGAATTGTCATTATAATGGTTATTGCGCGATTGGGATTGATATATGTAATTTGACATGGATCTTGATATATGTAATTTGGCTAGAACTTGTTATGGGTAAATTGGTGTATGTGTGGTATACATGAAATTTTGGGTATAAAACTTGATCTATGTAAATTGAGCATAGCTTTGTAAACATGTAAATCATGAATCTTGACATATGTAAAACGGCATGAAACTTGGAATAAGTGTAAATTGGCAAAAAATTGGCATACATGTAAAACGACATGAATTGAACATATGTAAATTTGGTATGAATTGGGCATATGTAAAACTGACATGTAATCTAGAACTTGGGCATATGTTAACTATGTAAAATTTGGAGTTGAAACGTATATGATAATTTATGACTTGGTAGAGGTTTAATATGAACGCGCCTAAGTTGGGTTTTGGGTAGTTGGCATGTATTGTAAATAAAAGGCTATAACTTGGCATAACTTTATAGTGAATTATGATAATAATTTGGGAATACGTTTTGGGGGCAAAAACATGAATTATGAACTTGGTAATTTGCATATGCCTGGAAGTATGAACGTGGTTGAAACATGAACATGAATATGAATATGAACACAAATGTGAACATGGATAACTCGAGGTTGGGTTGAGTTTGCAGTGTAATTCTACCCGGAACCGTCCGACATATCCAGTGACTGCGAATAATAAGATCCAATGTGAGAAGTTAGTCATATCGTGCTTAAACCCGAGGTTAGACTGAGTTGTGGTGTAATTCTGCCCGGAACCGCCCGGCATATCCAGTCACCGCAACAACAGGTCTAATGTGAGTGGTTGATGAATTAATAATTAATTAATGCCAATAAACAGACATATTAAGAATGGAAAGGTTACGTAACATATGAATTGTCGACACTTAACCAATATGATATGAATGGGTGGGTTGAGTAATATGACTAGACTAACGACACTTAATCGATATGACATGAATGGGTGGGTTAAGTAAAACCTGAACTTGATCGCTTGAGAACACTTAACCATTTTAACATGTTAATTAGAAAAGTGGGTGCGGTTGAGTAGGTCGTTAACACTTAACCAACATAACATGACAAGTGGGTGGGTTAAGTTAACTTGAATTTATTGACGACACTTAACCGATATGACATGATACACTGGTGGGTTAAGTTAACACAAGGGAGAACACTTAACCAATATAACATGACGCGTGGCAGGGTTAAGTCAACTTGAACATATAGATAATACTTAGCCAACTTGGCATGACGCGTGGTAGGGTTAAGTCATGAACCGCTTGAATATACTTAACCAATTTGACATGATGATTTGGTAGGGTTAAGTCATGAACCGCTTGAATATACCTAACCAATTTGACATGATGATTTGGTAGGGTTAAGTCATGAACCGCTTGAATATACTTAACCAACTTGACACATGATTCGTAGGGCTAAGTCATGAACTTGAACGACAACACTTAGCCAATTTGACATGACACGTAGGCGGGTAAAGGCACGAACTTGAATGACAACACTTAACCAACTTGACTTGCTAGAATGATAAGGGTTAAGTCACGAACTTGAATGACAACACTTAACCAACTTGACATGCTAGATTGGTAAGGGTTAAGTCACGAATTTAAATGACAACACTTAACCTGTTGGACGGAAACCTTAGTTACGCGGTCCATTTCAGCAGTAACCCACATAGATGTATCAAGATACCCTGGAACTAGGCAGGGTGGGGCACGATTGCTGGGCTGATTGTAAGCGACCAGAACGACGGCTGAGTTGGTGCGCCAGTGTAGGTTCAGGCGGACTATGGTCGTGCACGTAGTCCGGAGTTGAAAAAGCAGACATTGGGCATCAGTAGGTTTACACTGTGCATGCTTGATTCGTGTCGGGGGTTGGCACCCTAGGGCTTGATACACCCTATGGTGGACTTAGCACAGGTAACTACATTCGTGATAGGGCCGTATGACACAGACACATGAACGAGCTAGGACTTGTAGGGAGCCGATCGATTAATAGATCGTTTCATGGGACCAAGTAATGGGTCATTTCATGACATTGGGCAAGGGATCATTTTATAGTCAACACATGACAAGGTTTGGGATCATCTTATTATATAACACGGGCTACTAGTTGGGACACTAGTAGGGGGTAAGGATCCTTGTTACATAGGACACTAGTTGGAACACTAGTAGGAATACGAAACATTCCATGTAAGACACTTGTGAGATAGTGCAGAGCAAATAGATATCACTGAAATATTTTAATGATGAAGCTTAGAAATCTTGCGATGTTATACTTGATAGAAACCTTGAGATGTGATACTTGTTAGGAACCTTGTGAGGCTACTCTTGATAGGAATTATGGGATGTTATACTTGATTCATCGTTCCTGTAGCTTATCTTGTCATCATGCTTATGTTTATTTTCAGTTTATTCATGCCATGTTATCTTTACCTGTTTTTATGCTGAAAGTCACTAGGACTTACTCAGTCATTATGACTGACCCATTTTGTTTCGCCTCTTTTTCTTCCGTTCCCCCCCAAGGTTCGCAGGGTGGGAATACAGTTTAGTTCGGATCTTACCAAGCTCCAAGGCTCTTTCATGTACGGCTTGGATTTCTCTTGGCTATGGCTTGCTTTGCTTTATTGGGGAATATCACAATTTATTTTTATGCTTCTTTGTTTTTGAGCAAGACAAATATTTTAGCTATGTAATTGGGTATTGGAAGTTGATGGGCTTTTATTGTAAACAATTATATTTAATAAATGATTTGAAGTACTTCTACTTTACTTTCCGCGCTTTTATATATGTCTGTCTTGTAATATTTCTGTTCCAGTACCCATAATGCTCCATTAAAGTTAAGGCATTCCCTTTGTGAGTGACCTTAACGGATGTGGGGTGTTACATTTGGTATCAGAGCAGAAGGTTACCAGACTGGGCAAAAGCTTTTAAAAACCTTCTGAAATTATTTTCAAAACGTTTACAAAAAAGCATTTTTCTAAAGAAAAGTTTTGTTTTACGAAAGGCATATTCCCCAAATCCATATGCACTATTTTTTGATTCTCTCTTTGAATCTCTTCTTTCTTTCTCGCCATAATTTTGTAGGTGTACGACACAAGTCGGAGGGCAAAGAAGTGCCCAACCTCCATCTGTAGCCGCAGTAGTTCCATCTGCGACTAATCTTATTTCAAGCTTTGTAGGGTTGTAGTTTGATGGAGGTAGCTTTCAAGAAACCGACCAACAAACTATACAAGGATAGTAAGAACGAGGATAAAGAACACAAGCCTAAGGACGAGAAACTTGTTGATATGGCTTAATCCACGAAAGGGGAAAAAGATGAAAGGAAAGAGGCCAAGTGAGAGAATAATAAAACCCATGACAAGAGAGAGTATCTTTAGTATGGTAAAAAGGGACATGTAGTTAAGTATTATAGGACAAGGACAAGATCGTCGAGAGGGCAATTGTATGCTCTCACTACTAGCATACCTAAGAGGGGTGGTAACGTTTCTGTTAAAAGTTTAGCTTTTCTTTTCTATCATACCGTGGGAACTTTGTTTTTGAACATCGCATCCTTTTAATTCTGCTTCGATAGTTGAGTCTCTGCACCTTAGTACTAGCGTAGTAGAGGATCCCATTTTTATCTCAAATCCTGTTGGGGAATCGGCTCATTTATTCATGACTTGTTTGGATTTGAGAACGTCTATGCTAAGTGTTGAGTTTAGAAGTAATGCTTATGTTTTTGGGCCATGGGTTGATTCTAGGGATGGAGTGGTTATCCAGAAATGATACCATTCTCGAGTATGAAAAGAGGGTAGTTAGACTCTTGACTTGCCTCGGTAATGCCCTCGAAGTCTAGTGTAACCCTTAGGGTTATGCCATGCTTAGTTACCTAGAATCTCTTGATACATTTATTGATCCACTCGAATAGTGTTCGCCACTAAGGCGGATGGTTCATTTCGCTTATGCATGAGCTATAGAAAATCACCTTAGTAAGTATATTTGGCAACATGGTTGACATCTGTTTATTTTTAAGAGATAGTTCTTCTGCGTGGAATACCTTATAGTGAGTAAACGAGATCCAGGATTCACTAGTAAATTTTGGAGAGCTTGCATGAAACCATGGGTATGCAGTTATGTTTGAGCCGAGTATACTAGAAGGAGAATAAATGAAAGTGGAACGAGAGGCAACATGAAATAAGTTCCAACTCATATTTTGGAAACAAGAATTAAGAAGCTACGAAATTGTGAAGTTAAAGACGGTCAAAGCAAAATGGAGTTAAGCTCAAGGAAATGCGACTTAGAAGATTGAAGACTAGATACGCGCATCATATCTCTTTTTAAGAGTATGTCCTTGATCCCTCTTTTCCTGTAGAGCTTACTTGCATGCTATCTTTTAAGTATATCCTCTCAGTCCTATTCTCAATCCTATTTCTGTTGCAAACCCCATAGGGAGTTTGACTCATCTGTTAGTAATACATGTTGGGGCTTGAAGGTGTTCGTTGGGTTGACTAAACTTTTTGGGTTTTATAGGATATGGGTTAGTTTTAGGAAGGGATTTCTTGTGACCTAAAAGGAGTCCATCATGCTTAGTTTCCTAGAAACATATATGTTGGTTGGGTTGAGAAATTCTTTGGGTATCAGTTGATGTTGATTTCGGTCTTCGGGCCTGGTGCTTAGGGAGTTCTTCTCCTAATCAGTATATATGTGACGTAGATTTCCAGTTTTGACATTGCCTAATGGGCACAAAGTTTTTACTTGCTTCTATCATTCGACTATATCTTTAGGTAGGAACAATTGGGTGTAAACATATGTTTGAGACATGTCATGATTGATGGTTGCAAGTGGTTGTAAGTGGTTGCTCGTGGATGCATATACACGCACATTAGACACTAGATCGGCTCAGTCACCTTTCATATTGCATATGCATGAGTGTTTATACTTGTTTATAGATGAAATTGAATGTGTTATCATGTGGATGTTGCATATGGATGGATGTTTGTGCACGCATATTGTGTTTATGTGAATAGGACTATTTGCATACATGTTGGACTCATGGCACTAAACATATTTTGCATTAAGAAGATCAATCAGGCCTGATCATTTGCATTAGATAAAGAACATATACACACACTTCTTGCATATGTCCATACAGCATTAGAAATCTCTTAAGGACGATGGATGCTTGTGATTGATGATTGAGTAGATGGATGATTGGATGGTAGGACATATTCTTCTTAACCTGAAGATTTCAGGGACGAAATCCTTTAAGGAGGGAAGAATGTAACAACCCAAATTTTAATAACATGTTGAAAGAAGAAATCAAGGCTGAATTAAATTTTAAAATAAAAATCAGGGAAAACGGGTTGCGTCATTGCGTTCGTCTCAGAATTCTGCATGAAATCAAGTCCAAATTTTCGAAAAATGGAGTTCGTATGAGGGAGATATGACCCTCCGAAGTTTCAGGAATTTTCAGAATCGGAAACAGCTCGAAATTCGAATTCGAAATTCGAATTCAAACCGCAGCGCAGGCTGGGCGGGAAATTTCCCGCTTAGGACCAGGTCGACCTAGGGGTCGACACTATGGTCAACCTCCCAGGGACCAGGTCGACACTATGGTCAACCTGGGGGTCGACTTGGTGACGAAACCCAGTTTTTGAACTGGGTGCATTCTGATGTTTTTAGACATGTTTTCTGACAAGATTCGTTCTCCTAATCCTATATATACCCACCTAATCCCCATTCCTCCTCGCACCATTCTTCTCTAACCCTATGCTGCATAAATTCTTGATGGACATGACTTCTTCTTCTTCTTCAAAGATTCAAATAAAAATTAATCAAATCTAGAGAGTTCTTCTACCTTCTTCTTAATGCAACGCAAGATTCGCAAATTGGTGATTTTCAACCAAATTGAGATTTAACGTTCAACGACTGCTTTCTAGAATCAACTTTTGCATCTTAATTTCTCAATCCACGATCTGTAAGTTCTAGTTATTTTTAGATCTAAATAATTAAATTTAATATGGGCATGTGATGAAGTGAAATTGGACTTTTGACTCAAGTCTATTTCTGTTTCTTTTTTAATCTTGATTTTTGGGCTTTTCTATCTTCATCCTCATGCCAAATTTATGATCTATTCAGTAGTTTTCTTGATTCGTAATGATGTTATCATCAAGTTGTAATCTTTATGCCTATCATGACGATTTATGCTGTTTTCTCTCTGATCTTGTTCTTATTGCAACTTCTACCTCCTCCTATTTATTTTCTTTTGATGAACCTAGGTCAATTTCGGACCTAGGCCTAAACTACGATACACGTGCGATGGTATACGGGGGAAATATTCCTAGTGGAATATATGTGTTTAGTGGAATCGAAGGCATAATATGAATAGGATGTTTGGGGATAATTTACCATTAGCATGAAACGGTGTAATTTTGGGTATTGTCATTATAATGGTTATTGCGCGATTGGGATTGATATATGTAATTTGACATGGATCTTGATATATGTAATTTGGCTAGAACTTGTTATGGGTAAATTGGTGTAAGCGTGGTATACATGAAATTTTGGGTATAAAACTTGATCTATGTAAATTGAGCATAGCTTTGTAAATCATGAATCTTGACATATGTAAAACGACATGAAACTTGGTATATGTGTAAATTGGTAAAATTGGCATACATGTAAAATGGCATGAATTGAACATATGTAAATTTGGTATGAATTGGGCATATGTAAAACTAACATGTAATCTTGAACTTGGGCATATGTTAACAATGTAAAATTTGGAGTTGAAACGTATATGATAATTTATGACTTGGTAGAGGTTTAATATGAACGCGCCTAAGTTGGGTTTTGGGTAGTTGGCATGTATTGCAGATAAAAGGCTATAACTTGGCATAACTTTATAGTGAATTATGATAATAATTTGGGAATACGTTTTGGGGCAAAAACGTGAATTATGAACTTGGTAATTGGCATATACCTGGAAGTATGAACGTGGTTGAAACATGAACATGAATATGAATATGAGCACAAACGTGAACATGGCTAACTCGAGGTTGGGTTGAGTTTGCAGTGTAATTCCGCCCAGAACCACCCGGCATATCCAGTGACTGCGAATAATTAGATCCAATGTGAGAAGTTAGTCATATCGTGCTTAAACCCAACGTTAGACTAAGTTGTGGTGTAATTCTGCCCGGAACCGCCCGGCATATCCAGTGACCGCAACAACAGATCTAATGTGAGTGGTTGATGCATTAATAATTAATTAATGCCAATAAACAGACATATTAAGAATGGAAAGGTTAAGTAACATATGAATGGTCGACACTTAACCAATATGATATGAATGGGTGGGTTGAGTAATATGACTAGACTAACAACACTTAATCGATATGACATGAATGGGTGAGTTAAGTAAAACTTGAACTTGATCGCTTGAGAAAACTTAACCATTTTAACGTGTTAGTTAGACAAGTGGGTGCGGTTGAGTAGATCATCAACACTTAACCAACATAACATGATAAGTGGGTGGGTTAAGTTAACTTGAATTGATTGATGACACTTAACTGATATGACATGATACACTGGTGGGTTAAGTTAACACAAGGGAGAACACTTAACCAATATAACATGACGCGTGGCAGGGTTAAGTCAACTTGAACATATAGATAATACTTAGCCAACTTGACATGATGCGTGGTAGGGTTAAGTCATGAACCGCTTGAATATACTTAACCAATTTGACACGATGATTTGGTAGTGTTAAGTCATGAACCGCCTGAATATACCTAACCAATTTGACACAATGATTTGGTAGGGTTAAGTCATGAACCGCTTGAATATACTTAACCAACTTGACACATGATTCGTAGGGCTAAGTCATGAACTTGAACGACAACACTTACCCAATTTGACATGACACGTTGGCGGGTTAAGTCACGAACTTGAATGACAACACTTAACCAACTTGACATGTTAGACTGATAAGGGTTAAGTCACGAACTTGAATGACAACACTTAACCAACTTAACATGCTAGACTGATAAGGGTTAAGTCACGAATTTAAATGACAACACTTAACCTGTTGGACGGAAACCCTAGTTACGCGGTCCATTTCAGCAGTAACCCACATAGATGTATCAAGATACCCTGGAACTAGGCAGGGTGGGGCATGATTCCTGGGCTGATTGTAAGCGACCAGAATGACGGCTGAGTTGGTGCGCCAGTGTAGGTTCAGGCGGACTATGGTCGTGCACGTAGTCCGGAGTTGAAAAAGCAGGCATTGGGCATTAGTAGGTTTACACTGTGCGTGCTTGATTCGTGTCGGGGGTTGGGATCCTAGGGCTTGATACACCCTATGGTGGACTCAACACAGGTAACTACATTCGTGATAGGGCCGTGTGACACAGACACATGAACGAGCTAGGACTTGTAGGGAGCCGATCGATTAATAGATCGTTTCGTGGGACCAAGTAATGGATCATTTCATGACATTGGGCAAGGGATCATTTTATAGTCAACACATGACACGGGTTGGGATCACCTTATTATATAACACGGGCTACTAGTTGGGACACTGGTAGGGGGTAAGGATCCTTGTTACATAGGACACTAGTAAGAATACGAAACATTCCATGTAAGACACTTGTGAGATTGTGCAGAGCAAATAGATATCACTGAAATATTTTAATGATGAAGCTTAGAAATTTTGCGATGTTATACTTGATAGAAACCTTGCGATGTGATATTTGGTAGGAACCTTGTGAGGCTACTCTTGATAGAAATTATGGGATGTTATACTTGATTCATCGTGCCTGTAGCTTATCTTGTCATCATGCTTATGTTTATTTTCAGTTTATTCATGCCATGTTATCTTTACCTGTTTTATGCTGAAAGTCAGTAGGACTTACTCAGTCTTTATGACTGGCCTGTTTTGTTTTGCCTCTTTTTCTTTCGTTCCCCCCCCCCCCCAGGTTCGCAGGGTGGGAATACAGCTTAGTTCGGATCTTACCAAGCTCCAAGGCTCTTTCATGTTCGGCTTGGATTTCTCTTGGCTATGGCTTGCTTTGCTTTATTGGGGAATATCACAATTTATTTTTATGCTTCTTTGTTTTTGAGCAAGACAGATATTTTAGCTATGTAATTGGGTATTGGAAGTTGATGGGCTTTTATTGTAAACAATTATATTTAATAAATGATCTGAAGTTCTTCTACTTTACTTTCCGCTGTTTTATATATGTCTATCTTGTAATATTTCTGTTCCAGTACCCATAATGCTCCATTGAAGTTAAGGCATTCCCTTTGTGAGTGATCTTAACAGATGTGGGGTGTTACAATGCGCCGGCGACATTTAAAATTCTAGAGAGAACAACTTGTAATGGTTGGCTAGGGGTAGTGAATATGGTGAAATGGAACACAGCGGCATTTGTCAAACATATTGATAGCTATCTTAGTAATTGTGACAACGTTTGGGTCGAGTGGTCAAGCTGGAATGTGATAAAAGATAACAACTTTTTGACTATGCAACCACTGCAAAAACTGAGTTGGATGTGGCAGAGTATCTTCAAACTTAGGCATAACCTCTTGCCATACTTTAGCTACAAAATTCACCCTGAAACGGACGTTAATCTTTGGTTCGATCCTTGGTTGAGGAATGGATTTATACTAAGTCAACAACTTACATTTTTGGAGATAGAAGCTACTGGAATTCCTAGGTCTGATAATGTAAAACAATATGTATCTAATGGAGTGGTTGTGTTTCCGGATTGCTTTATGTACAATGTCAACTGTTTATGGCAGGAAGCCCGCAAATTGAACATTTGGTGCGCTAATGACAGTAAGATGCAATGGACGAAGAATAAAAACATGTTTCGAATAAGAGGTATGTACTACTATTTATCTGGCTTTGATTCGTTGAACAAATGCAAGTGGAGAAAGAGGTATGGAAGAAAGACAACTGTGCAAAGGAGAATTTACTTCTCTGGAAGGTATTGAACAAAGCATTACTTACAAAAGACAAGTTGAGCCACATAGGGATGCAAGTTGATCCGATATGTGTACTATGCGGTTTGGAAAATGAAAGCCTTGATCACATTTTCTTTGAGTGCATCACTATGTTTCAGATATGGGATGATATAAAGACTAGAACAACAATGAAGAAGGCCGATCAGGTGAGTGCTAATGAGTGGCATTCCCTGGATAGAAGGTCTAGTGCGAAAACAAGCAAGGGAAGGTTGCTTTGTTACACTCTCAAGAAATACGTGAGTGCTATATGGAGAGAGAGAAATAGACGAATTTTTAACCCAACTGAAGCGAAGAGAAATGACCAGCTACTTGCCAATGTTAAGGCTGAAGTGAGGAATGGACCGAGCTTGCTGAAATTTATTTTCGATCCGGGTATACTTCGTAGGCTGCTCTGAATTAGTAAATATGTGTTTTTTGTCGTGCTTCTAGTGCTAGCGCACTGTGTTACTATGTTATCTTGTGTTTGTTGTAATTTTCTTTTAATTTCCCCGGTGCATTAATAAAGTGGTAGGGGTCCACTTAACCCCGTCGACCTTGCCCAAAAAAAAAAATCGAAAGAAATTTAAGTATCGCTTGTATTAAGAATTAATGTGAGTGTGTTAATAACAAAGGTAATAATCACTTAGGTTATTATTGGCGAAATAATCATTTTCAAAGGTATTATATGTTAAGAAAACTTGAGACAATATATGTCAGCACGAAAATAACCAAGGTAGATCAGAAATTAAAATCAAGGTGAAGGAGTGTGAAACTCAGTGACACCACAAAAGAAGTAGTTATAGGTCTTTGGAATGTGAAAGGGAAAGAAAAAAGAATCTCCTTCAAACCAAAGAGCCCATTTCGACCTTAAACGAAAGAGAACTCGCATCAAATCCAGAATCCCCCTTTGGTCTTAACCGAGAGGGCATTGGTGCTGGACTCATCGATCTTACAAAAATGAAAGAAGGGAACACGTCCTGAAGCAGAATCAGGAAAAGGAAAGGTGAGGAGAAAAAAAATAAACCCATTAAAGGAAGTGATTTGCAGGAAAATGGGACTCAGATCTAGCCTTGTCAGAGAAGATAGTTGCTACCATAAGCTAGTAGTACGCATGTGCCTATGCCTCTCGCAACTAGTCGAGCCAAACCCAAAAGGGACTACCCTGAAAGTACTGGCAAAAGAGTGTATTCGACACCAGAAGGGCTCTTATTTAACCTACGAATGGATTCCTGAAGCAACAGTTAAACGAAGCTTGAAGATTGCCTAAATGAAGGATGGCAAGGACAAAAAAGAGGGAGAAGATCTCTGAAAGCAGCTAAAGAAGAGAATGTGAAGGAAAAGCACCCCAGAACCTTTCAACGACATTATATGGCACACATGCATCCATAAGCCTGCTTTTCGAAGTGAAACCTGATACATTTTCCCAAAGGGTCCTTCGAAAGCAGTAAAGCGAGGCTTTCGATACACGCCTCCGAAATCCAAGAATGATAAATCACATTCAATAACACATAAAAGATGAGAAGCCTCGATTTGGAACCTTAAATCACTAGGGATGAAGCACAGAACGAAAACATAAAAGTGCCGAGAGCTCCTATGCAACCATCCCTCTTGTGTTCAGTTAAAATCTTAAAACACCCTTACACCCCATAATGTCACCCATATAAGAATGCTCTAGGGTTTATGAAGCGCTTAGGTATAAAGTAACAGCACAGAGACTAAAATTCATAAGACAGAAGTATAAAACACAGCGGAAATTTTAAAACAACATTTAATAAAGCAAGTCAAATCACAATGCTTATTACATTTCCAAAGTACCAAATAGCCATCAACGTAACACAAAATACACTGCTGTGTGGAAAACTATAATATCAAAGTTATATATGTAAAACCATCCTTCTCAATGTCAACACAACAATCAGAAAAATGAGAAGTGATCCAAAACATGAGTCTGAATCCAAGCTGAACTTAAAAATCAAGAATCATTACTGAGACCCTCCACCCTACGAACTTGGAGGGGGGGAGGAAGAGAGTAGGACAAAACAAACTAGGTCATACGTATGTCTGGTGAGTTTTAGTAATTTCTAGCATGGGCATAAATTAAGGAACCATTACTTAGATGAATAGTTCTAAGGACATAAGGCACAAAGGTATAAAGGCAGCAAACAAAGTTAAGCACGAATAAAGGTTGGCTTCTCATTCATAACCCAGGTTGCTGCACCAACTTACCAAAGATATAATAATTAGGATTTACCCAATTCTACCTGTTTATCAGCATTTATAACCACAATGTGATAACCTATGCCAACTATGGAACTCAGGTTTATCGAACCCGCGCTCATCAATTAAAATAACATAATTGTTAATCACAGGCGTTACAGTAGCTTATTTTCCCCAATTGGCACGATGCATGCTCATCGTCCCACCGGAACGCGCCCGTACCCACCTCGTTTGGACCTCATATAATCAAGTGCAGTAAAGCATGCCCTCGCCTCTACCTTGTGTGAGACATCCATAAACGATAGTAGGGACACTGTCTGATACGAGTCCCCAACCAAACATACAATTGACATATGTCAACCCCTAGACTTAGTCCACATATATTTTTCTATTCGACCGCTTATTTTCCCCAATCAGCTCCACGTTGCCAGAACGGACCTAAACTAAGAGCCACTTATTTTCCCTAATCAGCCACATGCTACCGGAATGGACTCCCACTGGAATCTTATTATTTTATTAGGCTTCTTATTTTCCCCAATCAACCCCACGCTGCTGGAACGGACCAAAACTACGAGCCACTTATTTTCCCCAATCGGCTTCATGCTGCTGGAATAGACTCCATTACCTCAGCTTATTAATTTTATATTTAATTTAACTTAACACAATTTAAGTTTAGAAATAAGCCCGATATAACCTCATGTTATATTCCTAGGTTATATTAAACATTCTCAATTAGTTTTTATCCTTTATACAACCCAAACCATGTTACTTAGCGTCCAACTGTGTTAACCTATTTTAGTTTATGTGTTTGCATGTTCTCCAATTACATATTAAATATTTTCTCCAAATTATACTCTAACACTGATTATAAGATTTAGTCAGTTCTAACATTCCCAACAATCCCTTTTTTATTCAATTTCAATACTATTCCAATTTTAATGCAAAATAACGATAAAGGTCTAGGCTCTCTTTAGGTCTAGGCTTAAAGCTAAAATTAAAAGGGAAATGGTCTAGGCTACTCGAAAGGCATAGACTCAAAAAATAAACAAAACAAATAAAATAGGGCATGTCCTGAATTGTAAATAAAACCACAACAAAGAAGGGGATAAGAATAGGAGTATTACTTATAAACAGTAAATGACTGAAAAGAAATAGGCATAGACAGTAAATAAATTATAGTAATTTTACAGAAAAACTAAACGCAAAGATACTGTAAAACAACTGTAAACTTTAAACTTGCAAATTAGAACTATATAACTGTCAAAATTTTCCTACATAATTTACTAATCTAGAAATAACATAAAAACTCACAGATCTGATGAAGATAGCTTCCCCCATGGCCTTTCTTATTCCAGAAGATCCACCGCCTCCAGAAGTATTTATTAAAAATAAATATTAAAATTTGAGAACTTCTTTATCCCAATAAAAATTTAATTATTTGGCCCTTCCTAATTTTGAGGATAGACCCGAGGAAGAAGAAGTAGACAAAAAGATGGATGTGAAAAAAATGAGAGAGGCTCTGCTAGTTTATTTGTAGGGTTTAGTGGGCGTCCTCAACCGTTCAAATTTAGGATTAAATCTGGGCCAGTCACGTCACTGGACCAACTAATAAGTGCCACGTCAGCCTCAGGTTCAAATTGAACCAATAAAACTAAGCCAGCTCAAAAATAATGGTGTAATAATATAAAACATTCAATGTCGATGTGCGCGTGCCAAGGCATGCTATAATAACTCCTTGGGTCGACTCAGGGTCGACCCAAGTTTTCTTGGGTCGAAACAGTGTCAACCCAAGTAGTCGTCCGAGGCAACTATTTACTTATTTTTATTTTCTGGTTTTTAGCTTATCTTCTTTAATTCATAACTTATTCGTTTTAACCCCGTTTTCAGCAAACCAGGTGTCTATTTTCATTAGAAAATTACAATGAACCCAACGGTGCTAGTCCCGTTGTCCAATTCTGAAGTTTATTCTGATTAATATTTAGTTTATTACCCTTTTCTATTTAATTATTGTTAATTAAAATTCAGGGGGTTACAAAGCTCCTGTCATCAAGCCGTTCGTAAGCGGCTACCAGTACTTCACCTTGAAGAAAAGCTATCGAAGCACCTTTAAAGCCTTCGTGATTAACCTTTGTCGGGTGACCGAAATGAAGAACTTATACCGAAGGAATGGTCAGCTCGTACCTATGAATAGGACCCTGCAACTCAAACCACGGGACTTCTTTTCTTTTTTCAAATTCATTTCTCCACATTTTATGTCTCTTTATACAGAGAAAATAACCATTGTTTCTAGATTAATCAGGAAAAAGGATTTTAATATTGATTATACTCAATAAAATGGAGGTATATGGCAATTAAGGTAATTCTGTGTAATCTTGTTCAGTAATATAGGTTATTATTGTTATTTGCTTATGTTATAGGTACAATATGAGGATCGTATGCATAATCGATATTTTTTTTTTGAATCTGTGTTAGCCTATTTCATGACTAGGCCACGCAAAGTCCAGACGATCCCTTGTGAGTAACGAAGTCTGGTCAAATCAATGGAGGAACCCCAAGTTGAAAGGGAGAGCTTGTACATCAACACATGCTGAATAAGATTGGGTTGGGTTTGAGAAACCATGAACCGATCCTCATGCACACAAGCAACTAAACTCCAAAAAACCTTCGGTGGGTCGGATCGGGGTACCACTACCCGCTTCACATGACACATGAAGGCTGCACCCTGTTCTGAGTTTTGTGCCAATAAAAGCGAACCGGTAACCGCCATCTACCCACAAACCAGATGTGTTGTCTCCACTATCCCACATCCAAATTCAAGATTTCGTGGATGGGTCCCATGTGGCATCCGACCTGCCTGCCTTCTAGGCCTATAAATACACCAAGACTTGACATTTTGAGGGATCTTTTGGTATTCAGATATCTCAAGCTTCACCACTAACAACATTTCTCTATTTTATTCAGATTATACTCTAGATTTTTGAGTATAATTCTACAGAATTGGAGAGATTGTTAATTGTACTTGTGGGATTGAGTGTTTATCGACGTTGTACTTATACTCAATTATTCAATCAAAGAATTGTAAAGTGGACGTTGGCTCGTTAATGCCGAACCACTATAAACCATGTGTGTTGATTGCTTTGTCTGGTTTTAGATTATAAGTCTCTACAATTCCTAGTCTATTAGGTGTTAGAACCACTTTTCGATCTAACATTTTTGGTGCTTTCACTGAGAACATTGAATTCTCAGCTTTTCGAATTGTCATTCTACTATTTGGATTTTCATATCCGAAGAGATAGTCTGCATTTCTACCATTTGGGAAGTTTTCCATGATTTCAACGGGTTTAGACTCCATGGCTCCAAGGAAAGGTAAGGAACCGCAAACCTCCTAAGCAACCGAGATAAATGAAGATCAACAAAGAGGCACACGCAAATGCTCACCACAACTGGCTCGAGTCTGACACGACCCGATGGTGCTGTCATGATCCAGACTGGGAGTACTCCCCCGACCCACGTTGATGATGCCTCCCCGATCCGACCCAGTGGTGCCACAGCGTACCGACCGAATGCTGAATTTGAGACCCGATCCGATAGGGCCGACCCGAATGCAATGATGCTGGTGTTTCTACTCGAGTCAATACAAATGCTTTAACTTCAGCAACAACGACCAGTAATCAACCCCTATCTCGCAGATAGATTTTTCGCACTTGATTGCTACGGTGGAGAAGACTAATGAAGCTTTAGAGGCCCAAAGACGTGATAATGCCGCAATCCAAGAAAACATGAATGCAATGAATAGGCAAATGGATACGCTTCGTAGGCAGAGTACGCCACCTCCGACTCATCGCCTTGCTGCAGACTACTCATCCTCCTCAGAAGAGAATGCAAGACCTCTAAGAAGGCCATATGAAAGACCCGAGAACGTTGAACAATTGAAGTTTGGCTCATGGGGATCTCGTGAAGATGCAGCTAGCTGTTTGGGTCCTAATGATCCTAGCTTAGTAGAACCCATGCTATTACCAATGCACCGATCTCATGTTCTACCCAGGGATCTAAACATTGCCCATCATACCCAAGGCCAACTCCTTCAACCCACTCGTCCCTTGAACGATCGGGAACATTGGGGGCAAGGAAACTCTGCTCCCACAAGAAACCGGACGACGTCGCCTGGCGTAGGAGCTAGAAATGCTAGAAGAGCAAGAAGCATCAAAACTGATCCTACGCTAACCAATGCTGAAATGGAAGCTATATTACGCCTAATTATGGATGATAACAGAGGTTACACTAATGAAGACTGGGGTATTGATCGCAACCATACACCTTTCACCGATGACATACTGGATGTCCAGTATCCGAGGCGATTCAATCTACCTACAATGGACCGATATGGAGGAAGGACTAATCCAAGGCAACATCTAATGAGATACTCCTGGTACATGAATGCAGCAGCGACTCCTAACACCGTGAAGTGCAAGGGTTCCCAACATACCTTGAAGATGTCGCATTGATGTGGTTTACCCGGCCCCCTCCTTGATCAATCTCCAGTTTCAGAGAGTTAAGCGAGAGCTTTATGAATCAGTTTTGACTTCACACCCGAAAATCCAAGAATGTCATCAAATTTTCTGTAATCAAACAAGCTCCCAGGGAAACTATGAAATCGTATTTGGACCGTTTCAATCTGGCAGTTACAAAAGTGAGTTACCCCCACCCCCTTCCCCCCGAGCAGACCGTCTTGATGGAACTGATAGATGGAGTCGATAAAGACACCGAATTCAGGAGATACCTAGCTAGGAAACCGCCGTTAACTAGAGAGTTGTTTTTTTTGAAAAGCCTAACATTCGTCTAGACAAGAAGAGATATATGCCAACCAGAAAAGAAATTCCGATGATACCCCGAGGGAAGACATCTACAATCATGTCGTCATTAAGCAATCTGGTGACAGTGCGGTGAAATTTGAAGTGAATGCCAGCAACAGGAGTGGAAGAAATAACCGCCAAGGTAGGAATGACAACTAGAGAAGCAGGAATCAGAAAATGATCCAAAAAGAGGCCTTTATTTCAATCTTTTGATAATTACACACCGCTGAATGATACCTCGGAAAACATATACTTGGATACCTACAATGTTATCCAATACAAGAAGCCTCCACCCAGATATTTGACTGAAAAGGAGCGTGAGACTGGGAAGTTCTGTCTAATTCGCGAGACTTACGACCGTTCTATGAATGAGTGTCGCCACTTGAGAGATGTTGTGGAAAAGTTGCTTTGAGCAGGGAAGTTAGATGAGTATAAGGTTGTCCCTAAAGATAGGAGTAAGGAGGATATGCTCCTAATCAGAACCAACCTGCCCCCAGACCTACTTCCCAACATAAAGGGAAGGGCATAGTCATTAACACTGTGGTCAGAGGACTGCATCAAGCGGATTCAGCAACAGAGCCATGGAGCAGTACGTCAATGTTGCTAAACATCCAGAAGTATGGGAGTGTAGTTCCCTCGAGGATACTACTCTCGTAAAGCAGTAGAAGACAATGGAAGATGATGTTATCTTCAGAGAGAGAGAAAGTTTGGAAGTAGAGACTCTGTGTGTCTACCCATTGGTAATTACAACTACCATTGGTCCAGCCCTTGTACGAAAGGTCCTTGTTGATTGCGGGAGTTTAGTCAATATTTTGTTCAAGAAAGCATTTGACCAGATGAAATTGGAGGCTAAAGATTTGAAGCCATGCATATGATGGATTTGTGGCTTCAAAGGCTCAGCAACAACTTCAACGGGAGTAGTGGAATTGTCTATGGATCTTGGAGAAGGAGATCGTAGGAGAGTACGAATCCTTTCGTTTGTTGTTATGGATATTGATTCACCATAAAACGCCCTTTTAGGCAGGTCGGCTCTCACAGAGTTTAGATCCTACATTGCGCCTTGATGTTTATTGTTGAAATTCCCGACCGAAAGTAGGAGTAGGGATGGTCCGTGGTGACCAAGTTAATGGAAGATCCTAGTACATGGCTGAGTTGAAAATGTTATGCAACGGAGATAGCATAGAACCAAAGAATACCTCCCCTCTCGCAAAGGAGGGTTTAGCATAGCAAACTAAGGAGATATTGCAGAAGGAGTCGCCCGATGATTTGCCCGAAGACATAGATCCCAGGGAGGACGAGGAATCAGGATGCAGAGGGGGTGTAATAACCCGGAAAATCTGAGCCAGTTTAAAAAATTTATTTTGGCAATTTTAGCGAATTTTGAACATTTAAAATGAATTATTTTAAATAATATCGACGAGAAATTTATTTTGAATATATTTAGAACGTATATATTTATATACGTCGTCGATAGAATATAAATAATTATATATAATTATAAAAAGGAATTGAAAATGGCGCGGTAGTTCGATAATTCGATTTCAAACTTCAATTGAATGTACCGGGTGCAAAACAAACCGGATTTTAGTGAAACCAAAAACATTAGGATCTAATTGAGAATATCTTTCCAACGAATCCGAAAAATCAAGATTTAATAGCGGGAATCGAAAGATATGTCCAGTTGAAAATTCTGAATAGTCGCTATGGAATTCAGGCCCTTAAAAATAGACATTTTGCAAACGACCTCGGATTTCGACGAAACCACTTTTGTTGGGTCCCTAATGTCAAATTATTGCTAGATTCCGAATTTCATAATTTTTCGAATCAATATGTGAGCGTGGCAAAGGAAAACGCGTTTGACCAGTTTCAGTTGATTTTACTCGACTGAAAATTGGCCATTTTTCCAACGGTCTCGGAATTCGACGAAACTAGTTTTGTTAGGACCGTATCGTCAATACGAAACTAGAAAATATTTTTCTGGAATTTTTCAAGTTCGTATGTGACCCCGGTAAATTGAAATGCGCGTTCAAATTCAATATATAGAGTTATATGTTGATTTTAACGGAAACTGATCGAAATGGTCGAATCAGCCTACGATACATATCCCATTGTGTTTGGAATGGGGGTAATTAGCTATGGACGACAAGCGGTGGGCCTCTTTTGAAGGTTGTATGTAAAAGTCAAAAAAAATTTTAAAAAAGAAAATTTAAACCTTTCTCCCCTTATAAACCGTTAGCCCCCCTATTATCCTTTTTCCTCAAATCGAGATTAAATAATAAAAAAAATGGCGAACGACGGGGGTGGGGGGAGGATCCGCCGCCGCCGCATCTGGCGGAGCGCTGCCGGCCTCCCATCGCATCCCCCCTCCCTCTCATCTCCTTCTCCATCGCCTTCCCCGACTCCCTCCTCTGTCGCTCGAGCACCGACCCCCCCTAATCAAATCGCCACCGCACCTCCACCCCACCACCACAGCGCCTCTGCCCAGGCCCACCTTCCCCAATCGCCCTCCCTCACCTCGACGCCAGCGAGCATCCTTCCCCATTTGCCCCAAATCCGAACCCCAGTGTCACCCGCCTTCCCACAAACCCTAGCCGACGTCGAGCGCCGCCCTGATGACCCTCCACCGCCTGCAGCTCTGGCGCGAGCCACACCAGCGCCCCCCTGATCCAGAAATGACGTTGAACCCCTTCCCGCCGATCAAAATGTAAGTCTTTATAAATAACTTTATATATATAAATGTGATTTTTTAAAAAATAAAAGTTTTGATTTCTTTTTAAAGCGAACAAAATTTTCGGATTTTTAAAGTAAACAAAGCATAGATTTTTATGTAGTAGAAAGAATAGATTTTTATTGTATGTAAAGGTTGGATTTTTAATTATGCAAAGAAATAATTTTTACAAAGGAAAAGTTTTGATTTTTAAAAATTGAAAAGGCGGAATCTTTACAATTGAAAAGGCGGAATCTTTATAATTGAAAAGGCGGAATCTTTATAATTGAAAAGGCGGAATCTTTATAGTTGAAAAGGCGAGATCTTTATATAGAGAATAGCGAAGTAAAAATTCGATTTTTATATATTGAATAGCATAGAAAAAATTCGATTTTTATATATTGAATAGCGAAGTAAAAATTCGATTTTTATATATTGAATAGCATAGTAAAAATTCGATTTTTATATATTGAATAGCAAAGTAAAAATTCGATTTTTATATATTGAATAGCGAAGTAAAAATTTGATTTTTATATATGTAGTGGCTACGGGCAGCGAAAGTGGCAAAAGGTGAGAACGATGAAGATTTCTCTAAATGAAGTGTCGTGGAATTGGGATAGCTTTGGTGAGAACTTCTCACTCTTCAATTTCTTTTTCTAGTTATATATATATATATACTAGGATGCAGATGGTGTTTAGTAGCACCCGACACCCGTCATCCACAGACCACGGATGGCTTGTTTGTTTAATTGTTTGGTTGTGTAGTTGATTAGATTATTTGGTTTGAATTGAATTGTTTGGTGAAATGGAATGGATTGATTGATGTGTGAATGGCGTGGGCCTTCACTAGACCGGGGATAAGGCTAGGCCTTGTCCCGTTTCTAGTATCGTGCCGTTATGCCGCCGAAATTTTCTAAAATAAATTAGAAAAATAAAAATATCATTTTATTGAATAAATGAACTGAATAGAATATTCATTTGTTAAAAAAAATGTTTTATCGTTAAAAATATAATTTTTAACGTGAATGTGAATAAATAAATATTCATTTACCAACCGGACGGTTTATTTATGTACACATATTTGAATGATATTGATTGGGACGATAAATTTTACACATCGCCCAACTGCACAAATAAAATCTGTGTTTGATTGTTTGAAACCCCACACGGGTGTTGGGATGAAATTTGAAGTTCACTCATCCTAATTGATTAAATATGTTGGAATGAGGCGTATGTTGTGTTTGTGTAACATTCGTTTTAATATACGCGGGTTGTTCGGAAAGTCCGGGTTTATACCCATTCTGAATAACCGATTCGACGATAAGTCGAAGATGAAGACGGCGGTCGAAGACCGGAAATCTTCACATCGTTTGGATAATTACTGACGATCCTGATTGGGCTGTACACCCAAGAGGATGGAAATAGTTGGTGGTCGTCCAGACGTACTTGGAGATCGATGGATATGCGACGAAAGTGCCTCCGGTTTCGTTCAGACCCAGAACGAACTAGTAAATGAATTGTGTGTCTGACATTGGATTTTATTCTGTGTAGATTTATTTCTGTTAAATATATATCTGTTTGGCGGCGGAGAATTTATTCTCTTGCTTAACGCCCTTCTCTGAGACGTACGAGCTTAGAGGTTATATATCGATAGATATCAATCGCATGGCATGAATTGCCTGTGTGGCACGCTGAGATGCGATGATCAAGGCTTCTGTTGAAAAGCAAAGTCTTGTGGTTGATGATCAAAGCACGGCCCACGTGGCAGCTTTGTGTATAACGTGAATTCGCGAGCCTCACACCACCGTATGAGTTAAAAACGGAATACGGACTGCAGGGAGAGCACGACGTTTCTTTCTAGCTTTGGTGGTGTCAGTGACTTACCAGCCCTGACATTTATATACTTTTCACCTTTGTGGTTGTTGGACGAGGCGCCTCGATTTTAGGTCTGTAAGGACCGGGAAACGTGTGTTCAGGAATACTAATCCTCTAATGTAAGTGAGGACCGACCCTGAAGCATCTAGGATTGCCCAGAGTGCGTAGTCCTGAGGCATTTGCTAGAGTGTCTTGAACGCGGAGAGGAGCTTGCCGCTTGCCTCGACTCATGACGGAAATCCAATTTCCAATACGTGTATTGCGACTTTATTTGTAGAGCCTAGTATAGTGACATAGTAGCATGGGATGCTATGCCGTCTATGATTTATATTTATGATTGAAATTGTTTTGACACTATACCCTTATTATAGTATCAAATGATTTGTTTTAAACGTACCAAGCATGTTTGGCTATTACAAGGGAAAACCCTATCCTCCGGCTTGCGTTGCATTGTGTGATGGGACCTGGGTCTTATAATAGCTGCATTTTTTCGAAAAAGCATTGCGTTGTTTATTCTATGCACTGGTGTTCTTGGGAGGAAACCCGTTCCGTGTTATACGGCGTGGTCCCTTGAATTACTCTCTTTTAAAGTAAAGCTTTAAATAACTGTTTTAGTTCTCACACCAGTCACATGACTGACCTGGAGTTTATTGTTTTAACCTAAACTCTGGGTGCCCCTATTTTCCGCACGGGCAGCTAGTAATTTTGGTTTTGCAGATTTATATTCACAGGATCCTGGTTTACAGCTGGAATGATATCCGGAAAGCTCTGTATCCGTATATCACCTTCAGTTGTGCTTTGTATTATTTTCCGCTGCTATGTAACTTATTGTAATCTCTGATATTTATTGAATGTAATTTATTCATTTATACTCTGTATATTCTTGTATTCTGATGGAATTGTTGTAATAGCAATGAAATGTCCTTCCGTCTGCGTTCTGTTTTGTCTTGTCCTCACCGTAATTCGTTCTTTCTCATCTCTTCGGAGACCGGGGAAGTTCGGGTCGCTTCATTTGGTATCAGAGCTTTGGTTTACAGAGCTCGAGAACAAGACACATTAGAACCATATGAAAGAATTCATCAGATATTAGGTTAGTAATATCCAATTAGAATGACTCGTTAGAGATAGGATCAGTAGTATCCTAGAACGAGTGTGAAGAGTATATTTTTCAAATGAAAACAATTTTGTTTTAAAAATTTAAATCGTCTTATACGTATTTGAATATTTATTTATACTGAATTTGGACAATCTAGTATATGATTATTTTGCATATACGCGTCATGAACGTATATTCAAAGTTTTAATATATTAGATAGATATAGAATCACATTCTAGACACCCGGAGATGATTCTGATGATTGATATATCATCATCAGAATTTGTGTTCGTGTGATGAAGGTGTGGTATCTATATATTTCCATTAGACTGGTGTGAGAACCAAAACTTATATATATAGCTAGAACACATTGTTGTGAATTGGCATCAAAAACATGATTTTTTAGTATATGAATCAAAATTATGAATTTGAAACGTTAATCCACTAATTGATTGATGTTTGTGTTGTTTGTTTAGTTGTTTGATAATTTTGAACCATTATGCCTAATTGAATCAAATATTGAATTATATTGAAAATTGGTCGCATTTGCTTGCATATACATGTACTTACATTGAACAGGTCATAGCAAGGAGGCTAGAGCCGAAGAATAAAATTTGTTTGCCCGACAAATAGGTACATGTTTACTATAATTTACTTTTTTTTTGGGTGATGATGATTTTATGAGCCTATTGGCAAGCCGCTTGGCTTTTTCATTTTCTTTTTGAGATCAGAAGACCTATATGGCAATTTCGGGATTTTCCCGTGGCTCCCGGTGCAGGGGAGGTTATGGCGAAATTTTTCGAAAATTTAGGGTGTTAGCCAAATTTTTGAAAATTTGAAAATTCACAGAAACTGAAAAGTTGGAGAATGGAAGCCAGATCTAACGAAGAGTTGATTAATCAAACCACTTTCGACTTTGTTCCTTTTCGGGGACGAAAAGTTTTAAGTGGGGGAGATTGTAATAATCCGGAAAATCTGAGCCAGTTTAAAATTTTTATTTTGGCAATTTTAGCGAATTTTGAACATTTAAAATGAATTATTTTAAATAATATCGACGAGAAATTTATTTTGAATATATTTAGAACGTATATATTTATATACGTCGTCGTTAGAATATAAATAATTATATATAATTATAAAAAGGAATTGAAAATGGCGCGGTAGTTCGATAATTCGATTTCAAACTTCAATTGAATGTACCGGGTGCAAAACAAACCGGATTTTAGTGAAACCAAAAACATTAGGATCTAATTGGGAATATCTTTCCAACGAATCCGAAAAATCAAGATTTCATAGCGGGAATCGAAAGATATGTCCAGTTGAAAATTCTGAATAGTCGCTATGGAATTCAGGCCCTTAAAAATATACATTTTGCAAACGATCTCGGATTTCGACGAAACCACTTTTGTTGGGTCTGTGATGTCAAATTATTGCTAGATTCCAAATTTCATAATTTTTCGAATCAATATGTGAGCGTGGCAAAGGAAAACGCGTTTGACTAGTTTCAGTTGATTTTACTCGACTGAAAATTGGCCATTTTTCCAACGGTCTCGGAATTCGACGAAACTAGTTTTGTTAGGACCGTATCGTCAATACGAAACTAGAAAATATTTTTCTGGAATTTTTCAAGTTCGTATGTGACCCCGGTAAATTGAAATGCGCGTTCAAAATCAATATATAGAGTTATATGTTGATTTTAACGGAAACTGATCGAAATGGTCGAATCAGCCTACGATACATATCCCATTGTGTTCGGAATGGGGTTAATTAGCTATGGACGATAGGCGGTGGGCCTCGTTTAGAGGTCGTATGTAAAAGTCAAATTTTTTTTATAAAAATAAAGAAAATTTAAACCTTTCTCCCCCTTATAAACCGTTGGCCCCCCAACTCTCCTTTTTCCTCAAATAGAGATTAAATAAAAAAAATGGCGAGTGACGGGAATGGGGGGGGGGGGGAGGATCCGCCGCCGCCGCATCTGGCGGAGCGCCGCCGGCCTCCCATCGCATCCCCCCTCCCTCTCATCTCCTTCTCCATCGCCTTCCCCGACTCCCTCCTCTGTCGCTCGAACACCGACCCACCCCTTATCAAATCGCCACCGCACCTCCACTCCACCACCGCAGCGCCTCTGCCCAGGCCCACCTTCCCCAATCGCCCTCACCTCGACGCCAGCGAGCACCCTCCCCCATTTGCCCCAAATCTGAACCCCAGCGTCACCCGCCTTCCCACAAACCCTAGCCGACGTTGAGCGCCACCCTGATGACGCTCCACCGCCTGCAGCTCCGGCGCGAGCCACACCAGCGGCCCCCTAATCCAGAAACGACGCTAAACCCCTTCCTGCCGATCAAAATGTAAGTTCTTATAAATAACTTTATATATTTTTATATATAAATGTGATTTTTTTTTAAAAATAAAAGTTTTGATTTCTTTTTAAAGCGAACAAAATTTTCGGATTTTTAAAGTAAACAAAGTATAGATTTTTATGTAGTAGAAAGAATAGATTTTTATTGTATGTAAAGGTTGGATTTTTAATTATGCAAAGAAATAATTTTTACAAAGGAAAAGTTTTGATTTTTAAAAATTGAAAAGGCGGAATCTTTATAATTGAAAAGGAGGAATCTTTATAATTGAAAAGGCGGAATCTTTATAATTGAAAAGGTGGAATCTTTATAGTTGAAAAGACGAGATCTTTATATGGAGAATAGCGAAGTAAAAATTCGATTTTTATATATTGAATAGCATAGAAAAAATTCGATTTTTATATATTGAATAGCAAAGTAAAAATTCGATTTTTATATATTGAATAGCATAGTAAAAATTCGATTTTTATATATTGAACAGCGAAGTAAAAATTCGATTTTTATATATTGAATAGCGAAGTAAAATTTCGATTTTTATATATGTAGTGGCTACGGGCAGCGAAAGTGACAAAAGGCGAGAACGATGAAGATTTCTCTAAATGAAGTGTCGTGGAATTGGGATAGCTTTGGTGAGAACTTCTCACTCTTCAATTTCTTTTTCTAGTTATATATATATATATATATACTAGGATGCAGACCGTGTTTAGTAGCACCCGACACCCGTCATCCACAGACCATGGATGGCTTGTTTGTTTAATTGTTTGGTTGTTTAGTTGATTAGATTATTTGGTTTGAATTGAATTGTTTGGTGAAATGGAATGGATTGATTGATGTGTGAATGGCGTGGGCCTTCACTAGACCGGGGATAAGGCTAGGCCTTGTCCCGTTTCTAGTATCGTGCCATTATGCCGCCGAAATTTTCTAAAATAAAATAGAAAAATAAAAATATCATTTTATTGAATAAATGAACTGAATAGAATATTCATTTGTTAAAATAAAATGTTTTATCGTTAAAAATATAATTTTTAACGTGAATGTGAATAAATAAATATTCATTTACCAACCGGACGGTTTGTTTATGTACACCTATTTGAATGACATTGATTGGGACGATAAATTTTACACATCGCCCAACTGCACAAATAAAATCTGTGTTTGATTGTTTGAAACTCCACACGGGTGTTGGGATGAAATTTGAAGTTCACTCATCCTGATTGATTAAATATGTTGGAATGAGGCGTATGTTGTGTTTGTGTAACATTCGTTTTTATATACGCGGGTTGTTCAGAAAGTCCGGGTTTATACCCATTCTGAATAACCGATTCGACGATAAGTCGAAGATGAAGATGGCGGTCGAAGACCGGAAGTCTTCACATCGTTTGGATAATTACTGACGATCCTGATTGGGCTGTACACCCAAGAGGATGGAAATAGTTGGTGGTCGTCTAGACGTACTTGGAGATCGATGGATATGCGAGGAAAGTGCCTCCGGTTTCGTTCAGACCCAGAACGAACTAGTAAATGGATTGTGTGTCTGACATTAGATTTTATTCTGTGTAGATTGATTTCTGTTAAATATATATCTGTTTGGCGGCGGAGAATTTATTCTCTTGCTTAACGCCCTTCTCTGAGACATACGAGCTTAGAGGTTATATATCGATAGATATCAATCGTATGGCATGAATTGCCTGTGTGGCACGCTGAGATGCAATGATCAAGGCTTCTGTTGAAAAGCAAAGTCTTGTGGTTGATGATCAAAGCATGGCCCATGTGGTAGCTTTGTGTATAACGTGAATTCGCGAGCCTCACACCTCGGTATGAGTAAAAAACGGGATACGGACTGCAGGGATAGCACGACGTTTCTTTCTAGCTTTGGTGGTGTCAGTGACTTACCAGCCCTGACATTTGTATACTTTTCATCTTTGTGGTTGTTGGATGAGGCGCCTCGATTTTAGGTCTGTAAGGACCGGGAAACGTGTGTTCAGGAATACTAATCCTCTAACGTAAGTGAGGACCGGCCCTGAAGCATCCAGGATTGCCCAGAGTGCGTAGTCCTGAGGCATTTGCTAGAGTGTCTCGAACGCGGAGAGGAGCTTGCCCCTTGCCTCGACTCATGACGGAAATCCAATTTCCAATACGTGTATTGCGGCTTTATTTGTAGGGCCTAGTATGGCGACATAGTAGCATGGGATGCTATGCCGTCTATGATTTATATTTATGATTGAAAATGTTTTGACACTATACCCTTATTATAGTATCAAATGATTTGTTTTAAACGTACCAAGCATGTTTGGCTATTATAAGGGAAAAACCTATCCTCCGGCTTGCGTTGCATTGTGTGATGGGACCTGGGTCTTATAATAGCTGCATTTTTTCGAAAAAGCATTGCGTTGTTTATTCTATGCACTGGTGTTCTTGGGAGGAAACCCGTTCCGTGTTATACGGCGTGGTCCCTTGAATTACTCTCTTTTAAAGTAAAGCTTTAAAGAACTGTTTTAGTTCTCACACCAGTCACATGACTGACCTGGAGTTTATTGTTTTAACCTAAACTCTGGGTGCCCCTATTTTCCGCACGGGCAGCTAGTAGTTTTGGTTTTGCAGATTTATATTCACAGGATCCTGGTTTACAGCTGGAATGATATCTGGAAAGCTCTGTATCCGTATATCACCTTCAGTTGTGCTTTGTATTATTTTCCGCTGCTATGTAACTTATTGTAATCTCTGATATTTATTGAATGTAATTTATTCATTTATACTCTGTATATTCTTGTATTCTGATGGAATTGTTGTAATAGCAATGAAATGTTCTTCCGTCTGCGTTCTGTATTGTCTTGTCCTCACAGTAATTCGTTCTTTCTCATCTCTTCGGAGACCGGGGAAGTTCGGGTCGCTTCAGGGGGGACACCTAATGAAGCGACCATGGATATTTCGGTCAATGACAACGCCCCGACAAAGGTCTTGAAGATCGAGTTTCATTTAGATCCTATCTGAACGAAGGAGTTGACAGACTTTCTAGGGCGAACCTTGATGTGTTCGCTTAGACCATTGCCGATATGTGTGGAATCTCATCATCAATTATGAGTCATTTGCTAAGAATAAACCCGATGTATCCTCATGTGAAGCAAAAGAGGCGTACGCTGGGCCCGGAGAGGTCGACTGCCTTGAAAGAGGAAGTAGAAGAATTGAGAGGCAATGGATTTATAAAAGATGCGGCATATCCCGATTGGATATTGAACGTCGTCTTATTAAGAAATCAAATGGGAAGTGGCGTACATGCATTGATTATTCTGATATGAACAAAGCCTGCCCAAAAGATAACATCCTGTTACCGAGAATTGATCATCTTGTGGACTCGACGGCGGGGCATGAACTTCTCTCCTTCATGGAGTCATATTCAAGTTATAATTAGATTCCTATGCACATTCTAGATCAAGAACATACCAGTTTCATCACCGATCTTGGATTTACTATTATATGGTAATGTCATTCAGATTAAAGAATGCCGGAGCGAGATACCAGCGCCTACTGAATCATATGTTCTACAATTAAATTAGAAAATCCATGGAGGTTTACCTAGATGACATGCTCGTGAAGTCCAAGCGACCATCCGACCACACAACAGATTTGGATGAGATGTTCGAAGTCCTTAGACACTATGGAATGAAGTTAACCGCTTAAAATGCTCGTTCAGGGTGGCATTAGGAAAATTCCTTGCCTTTATCGTCAGCTCACGTGGAATTGAAATCAATCCCGACCAGATTGCAGTAATCAGGAATATTTGCGAACCACGTTGTTGGAGAATGGAGTTTTGATGACAACAGTCTTATTTCAATTATCATTGATTATAAAATATGTACTAATATCTCTATCTAGAATATATATATACACACATATATGCAGGATTTGTATACAGGAGTTAAAGACTATACAGTTTCAGAGTTTCAAGAGATTCAGAATTGAAAATAGATTCAGGACTCATGAGTTATCAAGATTATCAAGAGTTCAAGAAAAATATAGTAACATAGTCTAGTTTATATGTAAGACTCTGAATAACACACTAGGTTAAAATTCTGTTTTTCAAATTTCAAATTCTCTTTTCCAAATTTCAAATTCTTTTTTTCAAATTTCAAAATTATGATTTTCAAATTTCAAATCATTTTACTTATTGTCTTAAAGATATAAGTTTAAAGTTTTAATATATATATATATATATATATATGTCTATATAAGTTTATATAGTTATATAGTTTTAAACCTTATAACTTTACAAATATGTATATGATTTCATATGATTTTACACTTTAGAATATTTATTTATATTAATAAGTTTTGATTAAAGAATTTCAAACTTATGATTCCAAATATATTCACTAATTTAAAAGTATTTTTATTTTTATAGTTTTGGTAAATATATTTTACTAAGTTTATATTTGATTCTTCATATAACCTTTGTTTATATAGTTTATAATCATTTCTTTATAAATTCCTATATATATATATATATTTATAATTATATTACATATGTTTATAATTGTATAATATATATATAGTTTTTATATCACATATATATTAAGTTTTTCATCACATGTTTAAATAATATTTTCTTATGTTTCTATACTTAAAAAATAATGTTTAAACAACTAGTTTTGTTTCAGGAATTTACAGAATATATATTGGTATAAATACTATAAAAACGAATAAAAATTCAAAAATATGGTAAGTATGTCGAACAATAATGCCTATGTCGACATATAACCGTCATGATTTTAAATTTCAAAGGAAGTTTTTTTTACTATTTGTAACGTTCCAGAAGCGTTGCAACCTTTCAAATCTTATAAATACGGGTTGATTTCGAATTTTTTAACCATTCTTCTCCTCCATCTTCATCTCTTTTCATTCCTCCATTAGTATTTCATAATTTTGTGATTTCTACACTTCTACTCTGCCGATTTCTATTCTAAATATATAAAACTTCTTCTCTTCTAACAATCTACTCATTACTCTCTGAATTGAAGTGCTATTGAAGAGTTATAGTGTTGTTGTAATCATTGGGGGTTGTTTGGGAAATGGTATGTTCCTAGTAGCCATGAAATCAAGGAAAGGAAACAGTGTTAACCTTGTAGCCGAGAAATCAAGGGTGGTGGAAATGGTGTTAACCTTGTAGTCGTGAAATCAAGGGGATTGAACTTAGATTTCGATTTAGTAATAAAACTCTGTGCAATCCAGCATTGCGTGGGACTGGACGTAGGAGCAATCTGAACCAGTATAAAATTCGGTGCGTTCTTTCCTTGTTTGCATTTTATTTTTGCTTATTTATGTGTTTGCTTTTGTTTCTATGTCTGTGATTATCTCTGTGATGTGTGATTCGTATAGTATATCATATAAGTTTTAGATTTTCTTAAATTTCTTGAAAACACTATTCATCCCCCTTCTAGTGTTAGTTTTGCCTTAAGATTCATTCTGCATTCCCTAACAATTGGTATTAGAGAAAGGTTTTTCAAAAGTTCATAATCTGATTTTTGAAAATATTAAATGGCCAATTATGAACATTAGTTTAAATTTTTGCATTACATCTGTATTAGATGAGTCTGCACTCAATTTTATTGGGGAAAAAAAAGTTATCATAATATGATTTCTTGAAAAATTTAAATGGATATATCACATAATCATCATGATGCAATTAGTTGTTTTTAAAAGTCACTTGATTCTTTAAAAAGGTTAGTTGTTTTATAGGAAAAGTACTTATATCAGAAGTCTGTTGGCCAAAAGACACCAGGATGATCATTCATCAATCAAGAAAAGAAGATTTTATGAAGGGATACGACATTTGGGCTAATAGTAGTTGAAGTGTCCATTCATTCAAAATTCAAATTCGAATTCAAAATTTTGACGCTGAAAATGAATATAGATGATATAACTATAATAGACGAGGCCATATAAAAAGGATGTGTCCTTATCCAAATAATTCAGATTCATCATCAAGCGATGAAGAGCCAGAAACCGGAAATTCAAATATGTGTTTCACAACAATATAGAATTCATAAAATATTGAAGAAATGGATCTAAAAACCGGGGATGCTTTAATTAATTTTTAAATTTTTTGGTTGAATGGATGCTTTGATTATCTTGCTTGTTTGCATTGCTTTGAATTTAAAATTTAAAACTTTAAAATTCAAACTTGAAATTTAAAATTCAAATTTGAAATTTGAATTTTGGAATTCAAAATATCAATAAAATAATAAATGTAATAATAAAATAAATTTTGGATATTTTTCAGGATTAATATTATTTTAGGAAATAGTTAAACCTGAAATACTAATCGATAATTTAAAACCAAAGTCACAAAACCATATGTTCTTTGAAATTTATGCATGTATGTCGACATAAAGGCCTGCAAATTCAAATTCAAATTTTGAGCTTCAAAAACTTAAACTTTCAAACTTCCCTCCATCTTTTAAATAAGAAAATGCCAGTTCAAATTCCAGTTATTAACCTTGTCTATCTACTTATTTTCTTATATCTTGTTTCAAAAAATATATATATATAAATTAATAAAATTATATATACATGTTAATATGATATACAGAATTAGTATAAAATTTTCAAACATTTGATATTGTTATAAAATATAAATTTATTTATCTTTTATATATAATTTAAACATACATAGTTTAAATTATATACTATTCATATGATTTCATAACAATTTTGGGTTACATTATCATAAATGCTATTTATAACTTAATACTTATTTTAATTTCTTATTAATATTTATAAAAGCTTGGATATTTAACCTAATATATTGGTATAAAAATAATATATATATATATATATATATATATGATTTTATGTCTTAAATATTTAGTTTAAATATAAGAAGTTATAGTTTTATAGTTTAATTTATATCGAGATTTCATAATTTTGTTATGACTATAGATTTCATTTTAAAAGTTTTAATATATAAATGGTTCTTTAGAAAATTAATATGTTTTGATTTCGAAAATTTTAAATTGATTTGTAGCAAAAGACTAATGAATATCTTATAATAAATTAAATTTTAAGTCCTTTTTTAGATTTAGTTTTCATACCTACAATTATGAATATATGTTCATATCAAAATTGTTTACTTCATATGATAAAATTATATACTATGTTTAAAAAGATCTTTAATATTTACTACATTATTAAAGAAGCACTTTGCTAAGATTATTTAACTCCACATTTCTCATAGAATTATTCCAAAAAATTATTACCTATTATGAGTACTATAAAACTTTCATCTTTACTATCATTTAAATCTCTTTCATAAGTATCATTAACCTAAGTCTAGAAATTAGTATATATTACCCTTGTTTGATTCAAATAATGTATAATATATATGTATATGCATAATAGTTAGACAGTACATTGAATATTTACCTAAATAGATATAATCACCAATTCATTCTACATAATATCATTTCACATCTTATTTCATATCATACATCATTATTATAAATTACAGTATATCTCAAACTAAAATCATTCACATCACAAGTTGCATTTCATTCAATATATCATTTTATATAGTTTTGCATATGACATACTTCATTATAACCAACACACTGCGTTACATGTTAACTTTAACTCCACACATAACAAGCGTACAGTATGAAAAGTTTTTATCTAATTAGAAATATTGGATTATTAATCAAATACATAACAAATTTACTTTGTCTTGATTAACTTGATTGATTGATTTGGCTAGATTGAATTGATTGGCTCGATTTAATTGATTGGGTTGATTGACTTGTTTGGTTTGTTTGATTTGTTTGACTTGAATAACTTGATTGACTTACTTGACATGGTTCAATTTCATTAGTGGTTGATAAGTTTGTTGGAAAATTACTTATGCATTTGTAGTTGATAGGAGCTTTATAGGTTTTAGGATAAATAGAAGTTATAAGAAATGTTTGGTTTTATGTTTGAATTTATTTGAATAGATGTTTTGTGACAACAAAACATAAATTGATTGATTATTTGGATTAAATTGCTTTACTTAACTTATGTCACAGTTTTAAGGATGTCTTATTAGAACTATCTTTTAGTCTGGATTAAAGTCTTATTATAGTTTTAAGGGAATTAGATTTTAGGCTAGGTTTTGTCTTGTATTAGATTAAGGGGGAGTCTCAGAGTTTCTAAGGATTAGTTGGAAGTTCAAGAAGTGTTTTTTAGACATGTATTTTTGCTTTCGTTGATTTAATTGTCTAGATTGATTGTTTGAATTGATTGTTTGTTTAAATTGCTTGTTTGGATTGATTTTCTTATTTAAATTGATTATAAATATTGATTGGTTTTCTTAAGTTTATTATCCTTCTATTTAGTTTGTTAGACTAGTATAGTCATAATTTTAGGGGGAATTATAATATTTTAAGTTTAGAATCATGGATTTATATGGAAATATAAGGTTATTCAATTCAGGGAGTATTATATAGTTATTAGAATCATTTATAACATAGATTTTGGGGGAGTATAACTTAGTTTAGGCTAGTATAGTCTTGTATAGGGTACTTTTTGATAATGACAAAGGGCGAGAAATTAAGATAGGCATAGTTTAAGGGGGAGTTAAGAAATTCATGGTAAATGGGGAATAATCAAGGACTCGGATGAACAGGTATGGATATTTTATAAATCAAGGTTGTCATCATTAAAAAGGGGGAGATTGTTGAAGAATGGTGTTTTGATGACAACAACCTTATTTAAATTATAAATGATTATAAAATATATACTAACATCTCTATATAGAATATATATATATATACACACACACACACACATATGCAGGATTTGTATACATGACTTAAATACTGAAGACTATATAGTTTTAAAGTTTCAAGAGATTCAGAATTCAAGATAGATTCAAGACACATTAGTTATCAAGATTGTCAAGAGTTCAAGAAAATATAGTAATAGACTCTAGTTTATATGTAAGACTCCGAATAGCACTCCAAGTTCAAATTCTATTTTTCAAATTTCAAATTCTCTTTTTCAAATTTCAAAATTCTGATTTTCAAATTTCAAATTCTAATTTCAAATTATTTTACTTATGGTCTCAAACATATAAGTTTAAAGTTTATATATATATATATATATATATATTTATAAGTTTATATAGTTATATAGGTCTATAGTTTTAAACCTTATATCTTTATAAATATTTATATGATTTCATATGATTTTACACTTTAGAATATTTATTTATATTATTAAGTTTTGATTAAATAATTTCAAACTTATGATTTCAAATATATTTCCTAATTTATAAGTATTCTTATTTTTGTAGTTTTGTTAAATATATTTTATTAAGTTTATATTTGATTCTTCATATAACCTTTTGTTTATATAGTTTATAAATATCTCTTTATAAATTCCTATATATATATATATATGTTTATAATTATAATACATATGTTTATATTTTATTATATATATATAGTTATTATATCACATATATATTAAGTTTTTAATCATGCGTTTAAATAATACTTTCTTATGTTTTTATACTTGAAAAATAATGTTTAAACAACTAGTTTTGTTTCAGGAATTTCCAGAATATATACATTGGTATAAGTACTTTTAAAATGATTAAAATATCAAAAATGGGGTAAGTATGTTGACATACAATAATGTCTATGTCAACATATAACCGTCATAATTTTAAATTTCAAAGGAAGCGTCTTTTCACTATTTGTAACGTTCCAGAAGCATTGCAACCTTTCAAATCTTATAAATAGGGGTTCAATTCGAATTTTTTAACCATTCTTCTTCTCCATCTTCATCCCTTTTCATTCCTCCATTATTATTTCATATTTTTATGATTTCTACACTTTTACTCTGTCGATTTCTATTCTAAATTATAAAACTTCTTCTCTTCTCACACCCTTCTCATTACTCTCTGAATTGAAGTGCTATTGAAGAGTTATAGGACTATTGTAATAGTTTGAGGTTGTTTGGGAAACGATGTGTTCCTTATAGCCGTGAAATCAAGGAAAGGAAATGGTGTTAACCTTGTAGCCATTAAATCAAGGGTAGTGGAAACGGTGTTAACCTTGTAGCCGTGAAATCAAGGGGATTGTACTTAGATTTTGATCTAGTAATAAAACTCTACGCAATCCAGTGTTGCGTGGGACCAGACATAGGAGCGATCTGAACCAGTATAAAATCTGGTGTGTTCTTTCCTTTTCTGCATTTTGTTTTTGCTTATTTCTGTGTTTGTGTTTGAATCTTTGTTTGTGATATCTCTGTGATGTGTGATTCATATAGTAGATCATATAAGTTTTAGATTTTCTTAAATTCCTTGAAACACTATTCACCCCCCTCTAATGTTAGTTTTTCCTTAAGATCCATTCCGCATTCCCTAACACATGGAGGATTTGAGATGTACAGAGCTTAGTAGGGATGGTTCCAGCATTAAGAAGATTTATTTCCAAGGGCATCGATAAGTGCATTCCTTTCTTCAACCTAATAAAACGAGGGAAATGCAACTTCGAATGGATCCCAGATTGTGCTGAAGCCTTCCAGAACCTGCTACATCTGTTAGAGAAACCCCCAATATTATCTAAGTTGGTGGATCATAAAGGCTTATATGTATACTTGGCGGTATCGTCATACGCTATTAGCTTAGTACTTGTGCATGAGGAGGATAAATTTCATAGACCGGTGTACTATGTGAGCAAGAAATTGGCAGAAACATAACACAATTACCCAAAAATAGAACAGCTGGCCTACAGCTTGTTGATAGCCTCCAGGAAGCTTTGCCACTGTTTCCAAGCTCATCCAATTGTTGTATACACCGTTCAATCGCCGCGACAAGTCCTGCAACGGCCTGAAGCATTAAAAGACTACTCAAATGGAACATCGAGCTAAGCTATTTTGACCTTAATTTCCTCCCTAGAAAGTCCATACGGGGGCAAGCATTATCTAACTTCATCACTAAATTTACAATTCCCAAGGAAGACGTGTTAGATGAAGAACCATGCCCCTCAAAACAGAAGCTAGAATCTAGCACCTGGAAGATGTACACGGACGGTGCTAAGAATGGTCGTTAGTCTGGTGCCGAGGTTGTACTGATAACCCCTGAAGCATGGTCGATTTACTACGCCTTACAATTTGGATTCTCCACTACTAAAACAATTCCGAATACGAGGCACTTATTCTAGGGTTGAAACTTGCTAAGGAGTTGGAAGTAGCGACGTTAGACATCTTTTGTGATTCTCATATTGTTGTTTGTCAGGTTCAGAAGGAACTTCATACGAAGGGACCTCGACTCGTAGGTTACCAAGAAAAGGTAGAGGAGTTATTGGACAGCCTAGAGCATTACAACATTTCCCACATTCTACGAACAGAGAATTAGAAGGCACATAGGCTGGCCAAATTAGCTAGCTCCGTTAACCCAAAAGAAGCAGAGATGGTCCCAATTGAGATGCTAGAATCTCCAAGCATTGATCAGATGAAAGTCGATCCGGTGTTAAAGACCGAACTAGAGAGAGTCATGGATGACACCAATAAAGAACTTCCTGCAGAATGGAATGCTCTTAATGAAAAAGAGTGAAAGACGTGCCATCGTTCATAAAGCTTCAAGATATTCATGCAGGGTGAAGTTCTTTACCGACAGGGATTTTCGGTACCCCTACTCCAGTGTATAGCACATAATGACGTCAAACGTGTTTTGAGAGAACTACACAAAGGTGAATGTAGAAATCACATCGGCGGACATACTCTTGCAAAGAAAATACTGCGGTATGACTATTTATGGCCTACCATAAATCGGGACGCAGTTGATTATTCACGACGCTGCGATAGGAGCCGGAAATTTGCAAAGATTCTCAGAGTACCTCCTAGTCAACGTAATACGATGGTGAGCCTGTGGCCATTCGCCGTATGGGGAATTGACATCATCGGAAGCCTTCCAATCACAAAAGGTGGAGCAAAGTATGCAATCGTGGCCTACTTCCACAATCGAGACAAAGCGAGTGATTAACTTTGTTGTCAGGAACATCATTTGACGATCTGGGATCCTAAAAATCGTCATAACTGATAAGAACTCAGTTTTATATCATAGAATTCAGAGATTTCTGCCAAAAATATAGAATAGAGAAGAGATACACCGCTGTAGCTCATCCGCAATCGAATGGACAAGTCAAAGCAATAAACAAGATCATTAAGTCCATTTTAAAGAAGCAATTGAAGCAAGCGAAAGCCATGTGGTTCGACGAATTACCCTTGGCATTATGGGCTTACAGAACGACCTGCAAAGCTGCAACATGCCACACTCCCTTCTCTCTTTCATTCGGATCAGAAGCAGTCATTCAAGTGGAACTAGAGGTCCCATCTCACAAAACAACATATTATGATCCGATGATGAACAAAGCACTTCTCCTTGAGTCCTTGGAAATGATTGAGGAGAAGAGAGATGAAGCTGACTTACGTGCCTCGAGACATAAGCATCAGGTAGGAAGGTTTGACCTCGATCCTTTAGACCTGGTTTTGAAGCGCATTCTCCCAACCCCGGTTTTTCTAGGCCCGAAATGGGAAGGACCGTATGTCATCCAATAGAAACTTGATAAAGTAGCTTTCAAGCTACCGACCGTAGATGGCAATGAAATCCCGAGAGCATGGAGTGACCAACATTTGCAGCATTAATTGACTTGAGAATGTAGTTGAGTCTTCTGTCTTGTAAACTATGTAAAAAGGCATGACTTGCCTAGAATAGTCTAGTTGATATAAACAAAAGATTATAAAGTGGACGCAAGCAATGACTTGGCCAAATCACTATAAAAATATTGCGTGTCATTTACTTTCCCTGCATTTATTTTCCCGTAATCTGTGATTGTTTTGATCTTTGTGTGAAACATTAGGTATGGATTAAAATCGAGTGCGGGAACGACACTCGAACCAGTGGAATCCTGCTCTTGGAATTATAGTGTAGAAGGAAAGTCGGGGAGATTGGCCTGATCGTTCGCCTGATCAACTCAAACTCTCCTAATTCGAGAGTGAGTATAAAAGTAGGCGTGATTGGTGCATCGTTGATTAAAGACCTCCTTAGCCACACTCTAACCTGGGAATAGGACAGGAGAGTATAAAGGTACTGAGATCAAGTACTAAAGAAAAAAGGGTTCCTACCCCCACTGAGGGATTGGGGGGAAGATTGAAAGTTGAGTCCGCACTCCCCACTTAAGGACTGGGAGGAATGTAAGATTGATCCTAATTAATCCCAAATAAGCCATGGTCAGGCACTTTATTCAAGATTGATTAGGGGCATACACAGATCACACCATTACTATGCTTGTAATGTGACATCCTGTTTATTACTTAGTTTAGTAATCATTCCCTTATTATAGAGATTTTGATTGTCGGTTTGCAGGGATGCCGAATACGAATCCTGGTTGGATATGTGATACGATTTATTGTTTATTACATAGCATAATAATGTTAAGATCACAGTTATATTTGGTTGAGATAGATGATAAACTCACATCCATATGATATTGCAAGAAAACTACTTTATTAACAACGTGTAGATTTACATAAGACAACTGATCAAAAATGTGAGTGTCGCACTCGCAACAACAACCGCAGGCCAGTGGAAGACAAAAGAAACCAAAGCAACACTTCATTTGGATTTGGGATAATAATTGGCTTTCTTGGCCTCCTTGAGCCTCTATCTCTCCTCCTTTTCAACGTCGGTGAGAATACACATTGTCTTCTTCTTCTTCTTCTTTTTAGAGGGAGAATTTATTGAATCAACAAAGGACTTGGAAATCAACTCTCTAGTGATTGATCGAATTGGCATCTTGATGATTATTCTACCACCAGGAGTAACTACTTGGAGAGGATTGACTGTAATGGGTTCTTCTTCTTTCTTGGCCTCCTCCAAGAGTGCTTCAGACTTAGCTTTCATCTTGGCAAGGGTTATGTTTTCATTCTCGTCGGTTGCTCCAGTGATGGTGACGTCCACATCCTCTTCATCCTTCTTGATCTCCGTATCCTTTAGCGCCCGTCTTTGGGAGCTTCGCTGCTTAAGAGCACCATGGCCTTGTCAGTGGCCCCTTCCTTTTTCTTTTCAGCCTCCATAGCAGGATTGGTACCTAGAGAATGTGAAGCAATAGTTATTAACTTTATAGAAAACATAGGTCTTTCAATCATCTGTTCGACGATGTGACGACACGTTATAATAGCCTTGACAAATTGCGGTGAAAAGGTAGAGATACCTTCGGTGGACTTGTCTCTAGGAGTGGCAGGAGTAGCTCCTTCCTCAATGGGAGATAAAAGAGAAGCCTTGGAGATCGCAGGATGTTTAGGATCATTTCTCTTAGTTTCTACAGCTTCAGGCATGACGAAGGAGGAATTAGAACCACCTTAGATAATATCCTTTCCCTTGGCTCGATGCTTTTCCTCTATAGCTGCATGGATTAGTCTCCGCCCTTCAGCTAGGCGCTCCGACTTGTCGCCTCTCAAGTATGTTTTCACCAGCTTCTCATCATTAACAACATCCACCTTTAGCTGCCGCTTGTCATCATCGATAATCTGATCCCACACGTCGACCAGAGTTGTTGGGAAGTCCTGAATCCAAGAGATGTCCCGAGTTCTAATCACTTGAGCGAAGAATTCAATCATAAGCTCGCCCTAGCCATCTAATTCCTTCTGGACTTCGGCAAGCTGCGCACTAGAATCAGAAGTGGATTTGATGGCGATATTGGAGTTTCCCTCAATTAAGATTACCTTGGGCTTAACATTTGCCAGCTTGGCTTCCAGGAGAGCATTCTTCTTCTCTAACTCTGCATTTTCCTGTTCGAGGCGGGTGCAAGATAAGCTTCAGCCCGATATTTTCCGACTTGACGTCCTTAACCTCCTTTTTCAAGGTTGTGCGCTCCTGGCTATGGGAATCAAGCTCGGTATAGTAGCATTTTTGAAGTTCATCGTGCTGTTTTTTTTTGTAATTATCAACTTCACGTTGCGCAAGGGAAAGTTTGGCATGCGCGTCCTCAAGCTCTTTCTCTATGTTTTCTATAGCCTTCGCGTCATGTTCAGCCATCTTCTTCTTGTTACCTACATCGACCAACAGATCGCGGATGATCTTGGAAAGATTTTGCGAATACTTGCGCATTTCCTTGTACTGTTTGTCCATAAAATCTATCTTAGCTTTGAATTCATCCCCCCATTCTGAAGATACCAACTCAAGGGTTGGAACAAAATGCATGTTCCCGAAATGATGATCTAGAAATTCCTTCCTCAAAATCTTTAGTCTGGCCTCGTTTTCCGAATCAAGTATAACTGGTCTCATTGTAGTAATGTTGATGTTCCTACGCTTAGTCGACACAAGAGCTGCTTTGCTCTTCTCCGACTCTTTGCCCAAATCCTTTGGTTTGTCTTTTGGATCGGAATATTTCTTCGGTAGTTTCTCCTGAGGATAAACCTCTTTGGAAGAATTTGGGTCCCTGGGAATATGCTTATCCCCCTCACGGTGAACAGAATGGCTCTTGTGCTTCTCCGATTCTAAGCGGGTCGGAGACCGAGAGCGGGAGGATCGATGGTACTGAGAATGGTGGCGTTTTATGTCATCTCCCCTACGGCTTTCATATTGATCTTGCTCAATGTTGGAGTCGTATCAGGGTAGGCTTGAATGAACAATCCTGAGATTGTAGCTTCAACGAGGCATCTTCCTGCAAAATAGCACAAACAAGCACTAGATATCGGGATTGATATAATGCACAGGTGATGTGACGTGCAATGCATGTGTAGTGCGTATCCTAAGTGATCCTCCCAACAGACCAGAGCTCGGAGTTAGGCTTGTTTGTATAGTCTCCCCGGCTTTCACGGGGGTGGCTTCTTCTCCAAACGAAGGGAAAAAAGATCCCATGCCGATATCTTTAGAAGTATAGATCTTGTTGGGTAAAGGAAGCTTGCCAAGTCCCTAAATACGGGGTTGTTCAACTGGGAGCTGCCAATAGGAGGCCTAATCGAAGGCGGAGTCTTCGGAGAAGGCTGCCTCTCTAAAACAAAAGTATCTTTCAGATTAGCATCCTTGGGTTCCTCCCCGATCCGCCTGTTCAGAAGATCATCATCTTGGATATGCATTGGAGAAGGACTTCTAAGAAAGGTACCTGGATCTTGCACGGGGATCGTCTCTTTATCTCCCGACTATGGTGCATCCCCGGAACCCGAAAGTTCTTGGACTCTGGAGCTCTGTCCCTTCTCAACTGAAGTTATAACTTGCCCCTCGGCTGAGGGAACATTGCTGGTTTCTGCAGGTGCGGGAGGAACTTGAGCTGGGGGAACGTATACGTAAGTGCCGCCCCCGTGACTATACTCCGACGCATGGCAAGCAGACAATGACGATGAAGATACTCGTCCACCAAGTACTTCCTGACATTTAAAAAATCTACATTGCCATTTAGTAAACGATTCAAACAGTCCCGATATACTTGGTTTTCCTCTTTCCTCGGGTTAGTAACTGCAAACGAATAAGATAAGTTAGCACACTCGCTGTGATGGTTGGAATGAAAGCCTCAGAGTTTGAAGCTTACTTGACTAAATCCATTGTCTAGCACATCCGGCCTTACGATTGATGTAGAACCACTCAGGCTTTACATCTCCTACTGTATTGTGTCCTTCATTGAGAATCTTCCTTTTTGGCACATACTCGAAGTATATGAAAGATGGAGTTTCCTTTGTTCGATGCTTGAAATGATATAACAAATTTGCATCTTCGAAAGTGAGCTCCACACCTAAGATTTCCATGTATGCAATGTATAATGCATACAGATAGGCTTAAGCATTAGGATGGAGTTGCATAGGGGCAATTTGCATTTGTCTTAGAAAGTCGATGACGAATGGTGAAAGCAGAGGAATAACCCCTACAAAACACATCAATCGACTGATGACTATATACCCCTCCAGAGGATTATGGGGTCTGTCTATTTCAGTTGCTACTCTGACTTCTTTCCAAGAGATTCCATGCTTCAGACATATACGCCTAAGTCTGGCTTCATCGATTATTGAAGTTACAGAATCACCGGGTACCTCTAGGATGGTTGCACTCCCAAACTCGTCGCAGGAATGGTTGTCTCCCCTTCCCCCTTCCTCTTCCTCGTCCATGGAGACTTCACCTCCAGATTATTTTGCGCTCTTATGGATTTCTATCTCAAAATCTGAGCTAGTGTTGTCCCACTACGGATATGAATTTGACAAGATAGCTTGGACATTGGGGTTACTAAATGATCCTGGAAATGCAGTCTTCTCCGATAATCTCGTTGAACGTCTTCCCGACACGCTTGCGATACAATCCAAGATTATCAAGGATTAGAGTGTAGTTGCCTGTGTCCCCCCATATGCGTGTGTGAACTAATCTGTGCTAGTGTGTGCATTGTTGAAATGCGGTAGATATAAAATAAGCAGGAAAAGTGAGAAATTAATCAGTATATGTTGAATGGTGGATCAGTCATATATTTGCTATGTCTAGAATGTCTAGTTTAGAAGGCTATATCCTAACTTTCCACGAATTTTTAAGTTGTGTTTGACGTTAGTTGAATTATATGCAAGTTTTTGTCATAAGTCCATATTATTAACGTCCCCCTTTCAATCAAGTTCGATAGTATGAGGTAGTGCATATGTCCCATGTTGAAGGCATGCGAGTCGGATTGGGGATTTCCGGGTAAGGCACATGTAACAACCCGAATTCCGACAGACCGGTTTTTTTTCAAATTCAAATCTATCGAAACTCGTGTTGATTTGCTTCGGTATCTTGCAAAAAAGACAGAGACATAAATTATGTCAGAGCTAAGAAAATATCTTGCAGCGGAATGGATAAAATATAATGTAATCAAAATATAGCCTTACCGTATTAACAGTACTGGGTAACTAGCATCCAAAGCTATCTTGTCTCTGCCACAAATTTAAGCTGCGAGTATGTTATGAGGAGGGGGTCAAAACACAAGTTCTGGTGACTGGATTTAAACTATACACTTTGGTAAATCCTATATATACCGTTCAATCACATTTTCTTATTTATTAGGTTACTTGGGTTAACAACACTCAAGGCTTACACACACGTCATACCCATTTACTTCCCAGTGGATTAACCTAATACTGTATATATGTATCTACTTCCAATATTAAGGTACACCCCATGGTACCCCACTCGCACGGTCTCCACCGTAATGCCACAGAAATGTGCACAGTCCCTCATCCTATGTTGGAGTGACGTACGAATCTCTATATAACAATGTTATGTTCCTCATATATCTGTCAATTCTATGCTACGTAAGCGTACGGACTGCCACCTTCGATCGAATCAGATTCCATACCAGAGTAATGCCCTCAAGTCTATGATACATCACCCAGAGCAGACATGCATGTATCTAGATTTCCCACATACGTATCGTCAATTGCAGCTCGATGCCTTAACCGCACGTCCTCTAATATGCATGCACCGAGTTCCGTGGCAGGGCGATACGAAAAACATGAAACTCGGTCGGGAGCATTTCCATATCTGTACATGCACGCCTTTAAGAGCCTCAAAATACAGATATTCCTAGGGTCTGATTTTCATGGTGGCTATGGCCCTACGTCGGCCCCTCCCTTAACTAGTAAAGACTACCAGAGTTAAACGACATGCCTCTATCAACAAACAATCTAAACATCTAGTTGGCGTCTCCCCTCAACCTCCGTACCTCGATAGTGAAAGGTGAATGGTCTATTGGTTTTAGCTCTAACCTTTTCGCATCCCACTAGCTGCCGATGATGGGTACCCGACGATCTACTATCTCTATTGGTCCTGACCTCTGCCTCCTCATTGAGGCGACCGCCGAATCACCCTAGTATTACCACGTCACAGCATTTTGACTGCAAAGCTACTTTTGCAGTCAAGACCCACCCACTTGGTAGTTACGCACAGACCCAACCTCTGCAGGCACAACCTACACATCTGCCACCGCACAAAGGGCTACCAGTAGCACCTTACATATCTCAGGAAGCCGCATGCTTCCCCTTCCAGTCCTTCGGAGCCATCAGAATAATCAGATGAACGTGCGCTCCCCTCGTGCCTCATGACACCATGACGATCTACCCCGTTGGATTATTCAACCTCAAATGTGCGGACTGGTCCAAGTGCCTCTTTTTAATATGTTATTAGACCCTATGTTTAAACATTCCTTTATGCGCTTGCTTTACCTCATCAGGTTTCCATTTAACTTGGTTATTCCCATTCACATTGGCTTCTTATTCAAGTTACCAAGTACCTCTTGCTTATTAATTTTAGTCATATAACTTAGCGCATTTAAATTTATTAATAAGTCCACAACATGTTATTCTCTAGATTGTGGTCCAAGGTCTATAATCCATAATCCCTTTTATATTCTTGTTTGATTCAAGGTTACAATAACATGTTCTACTTAATCTATAATTAAGTATATATCAATTCACATGTTTTTTGTTTAACATGTCACTTATCATTTATGATTAAATATAACTTATTTCGTATAAGTTTGCCTCATCCTTTCCTATTTAATCATAACTAGGTTGAAACCCGTGCTTCGCACACGGGATAGTGTTGGAATCAGTGTGAAAATTAAGTTTTAATGTGTTGATTAGAATTTTTGTTATCAGTTTAAAGGCAAATAAACGTGTAAAGAGCAAAAAATGAAGTCGGGTTTTACTATCCCATGCAGTAGTTATCATATAAAGTAAAATTCAGCGATCACATAAGATCTTCATACAGAAAATTTGGTGAAATAAACTTAAACAAAAAAATAAAGTATTATCCTATTATAAAGAAAATATATTAAACCTGGACAAAAGCTGATGAAATAATAATACAAATTAAAAACAACTGATCTTTCATCATGTCTAGAATTTGGGACATTAGCTAAAGTTGTAAGAATTTGAGACATACAAAGAAAAAAATAAGTCCAAAAGTTTGCGCCATTTTTTTAATACTATATTTGATATGTTCACTGTTTCTAGTTGGATTGTTTGTTTTCTTACTTCCTCTACATAATATATGACGATGAAGACTTTGTTTATTGATAAACATGTAGCCAAGTGATTGTTTTCATATATGCACATTGTTAGTTATAATTCGAAATATATACATGGGATATGTACATTAACTTATACATCTATGCTTTGTGTATGCATTAGAAAGAAAGTCTATATACTTGTTTTTCATATTTGGCATATATGAAAAAATATCATGTCATTCTTGTTGGAAGTAATATGCTACATTTCTGAAGCTGAATTAATTCAGAGTTACCATTTATAAGAGCTAAGTTACTTGTAGGGTACCAATAGAAGAAACAAAAATCAGCGAAATAATACTGATAGAATTATTTACTTGGATTATGACTCATCTCGGTATCTAATGACTCTTACCTCCAACTGATTTTTAATTTCTATGCCTTCCATTAACCGTATTTTATCGATTCATTATAGATATCCCTCTAGTGACCCTTTAGAGACATAATCATCCTTTAATTAATGCCCCCGCATCTTTCTCATATTTAATAAAAATAGTGAGTGGTGCGCGCTTCGCACATGGGCGTAGTAATGATTATTTCGTGATAAGTAGTTCATATGCTAGTGAAAATAGATGTAAAGTTGAAGGACAACTTTTTAATATATGTTTGAGACATCCATGGTCCTCGTATATGTCATGGTAGGGTAATAGTTATCCAAATTGTAATCATCCATTTGTCATGCTATTGTTTTTTGTAGATATTTTCTGAAATAGGATGATCAAGGTATGAAATATTACTTTGCCAGTGTAATTCTTCTTAAACAAATTGGCATATGGTAACGTTTGAGTGGGGGAGAAAATTGAAAGTCGGGCATAACAATGTAATCTTTAACAATACAAATTTATTCGCATATAGATCGAGTTAAAAATTGCAATAATATAAATAACTAACTGTGGCTATAACAAAAGTCATATATACAGGACAACCTAACACTACATCAGTTTTTTCTTTTTATGCTATAACTGTAGGTGTCAAAATCAGGAGGATGAGTTCATATTAGTGAAATATCCTTTAATGAGCAATGACTATACTAAGTTGTGAACACAACGAAAAAGTTGACATAATGACTTTATGTGTTCTTTATATATACTTCTCATTATCTGTAGTCGCGTAAAGTACAATACTATTCATAGACATTTTATTTAGTTGGTCTTAAATATAAAAGTGCTTCATGAATTATTCTTCTCTATATGGATTTGTTTTTTTTATTACTTGGTTTCCTCTTGTTGTAAGTCAAAGTAATCAACATAGTTGCCACTACATCTGTGATTTCTGCTGAAGCTGTGATGATATGGAGAATAATCACATGTCATAATTTCAAAACGGTAGAAGAGTCAAAAGAAATCCTAAGTGACATGCTTTATAGCCTTGCTTTTTGTTTATAACTTTATTTACATATGACCTTCCGTTATGGCTTTACATGGCTTTACACATGGTGCAATCGAAGGTTACAGGTTGGGAGTTATATTTTCTATATCTGTTTTCAGCGTACCCACTTCAAATGGAGGTCTAGTGTTCATTTAATGTGTGTATATTTCTTGACAGGATTGTGGAGTATGTTGTTGTGTATAAATGGAAAAGAGATGGTCTGTTGGCAATAATTAAGGATCGAACATAGTGAATGTAAAAAATAGTTATTTCTTGTCGCACATACAAATAACACAATTTTCAAACTTACAAAATACATACATGCATATTACAAATCTATTAGGCTTGGGCCTTTTTTGCACACAATCTTAGAAATGTAGCATGATAGCTGAATGGATAACTATGGAACAAAAGCAACACTTATTGCAAAAGAGACTAAAAAATAACATTAAAAAGGATTGGCACATACGAAGATAAATGGCAAATTTATTATACATTTTTACTACTGAGAAAATCTAGCGTGTGCTGAGGGTATACATCTAATCCAAATCCCTTTTGTATTCAAACTAAAATGGTAAAGCCAGTCTACAATAAGTTGGCATGAGTACAACTATCACAAATAAATACGAAGGGTAAATGCCTCCAGGATGAAAAGAATAATCTTTGCTTGGATCTCTTGGATCAACCATGCTTCCTTTTCCAGCTGAAGCATTAACAGGATCCACATTCACTTCAGATACCAGCCCTCCCTTCTTTTCTTATACATGTTTTAAAAGAAAATGATTATATATAAATAAATAATGATCATCACTATAATTATGAGTGATGTGAATTATTTACCTATGCTAATACAGCAGAAGACAAATTATCATAGGTGCACTAAGATTATTTCAACCTAAAAATATAAGAAAATATGTCATTGTGTGTTGGTCAATTGAAATATGAGTTATTCAACAACAAAAGTTACTTGTTTAAAGATCAATTCACGCATACTGAATAACAGTTAGTGGAAATAACAATAATGTAATTGGACAAAACAACCTAAATAAAATAGCATAACAACTTAAATAAAATTACGATGATACAAAATCTGAAGCTATTTTGTTGTACAAACATTCAGTTAAGATTATATTTATTTGATGATAAAGTACAATTTAAGTCTGAAACATGGGTTAACATAGGGTACCAAAAAAGAGAGGAGAAAAAGTTAAAAGAGATGCATTCTGAGAACCTCAATGACCATATACTAAAGATGTTGCTCAGGGTCAATCAATTTCATCCTCTCTTTATATGTCCCCTTACCTTTGATCCAGTTGTTTGTCAGATATAAGGGGATAAAAGCAGACACACGTTTCAATTATCAACAAACAGTATTTGAGAAGAAAAGAAAAGGATTTACTTATAAATACTAATTTTATATAGTACCATATTTTGGTCATAGCACACCGAATATGGAATATATTAATGCAGGACTACAACCTATAAATCAAAAGTGTGCAGTATTAAATTGTCTTTAATTGCTTTTAACAGTGTTTTTTTGGATTGTGTGGAGACTCTTTGACCTGTTGAAAACATCATGCTAGGGAGGACAAGCTGAAATCGTTGTAATGTCATATTTTGGGTTTATAACATGAAATATATGCATATGAGCTATGCTAGGGACACACTTGCTTAGGCATTTCATCATAAGGCCATGCCATCTAATAATTTAGATTTTACAACTTTATTTAACGGGAGTGGGTCACATTACCTTTTCAACCAGTAGTTGTGCAAGTGTCAACACTGTTCCTTCGAACCAACCGAGGATAGCAAATCCCTCACTATATTGTGTATTTTATTTTCGGGTGAAAGGTAATGGAAGTAACATTTGAGTTCTTGTGCAAATAAATGGTTCACTGTAAGCAATAGGAAAATGTCAGTGATTGTAGAATCTATATAAGCATGCAAGCATATCACTGCACTCATGTGTCCAACTTAACTAAATGATTTGACTTCTTGGACATAACGTAGATTGGCATGAGAGATAAATAAATTTGGTTGAGGAGTAAATGAATATCCTATAACCAGTTTGTCTTATGTAGCAGCCATTTCCATGACGACTGCTAATGTAATTTATTAGACAATCACTCAAATACACAATTCTATAAATTTGTAATATGTGGAATTCATTAATCCATTCATGAAATTAGTATTTTTTTTCAATTCAATAATAATATTAGGAATTAAAAAATAAAAACAGAATGATGGGTTTATATTTTGGATACCAACATGGCTAAAAATGGACTTTAAATAAGCGGAACAGTTGATTGGGGTACAAAATTGAACTCTAGAAAAAGCTGTTCGGATATTAAACAATTTGCTTCACATAAATATGCATCATTTACGTCTTTTATTCAAACATTACCAGATGATGAAATAGTTATAGAAGTTGGTGATGTCACTTATGTAGATAAATTTTAAGCACCAACTTGCAATATCAAACAACTATTGAAAAGATGTTTACTTTTTGGTTAACAACGTATGCATATGAAAGATGGTCTCCTTATTGTATATATTGTTCATTTAACACTTAAGCATTTGCAGCTTCGACTCATAATAATAATACATACTACTAATCTTTTTATGAAACAAACTTTTTATGCGATAAAATTAGAGAAATTCCTATGAAAGGAATAGTAGAATGTCATCTTAGGATAACATTACGTTATTGGGCTATCTTCTCTTGTGGTCTCTTTCTTGTTAATTAGTGTATGGTTTAAAGTTTGGGTCTATTGGAAAAAATGGGAGTGTAACCCATAAAGCCATCCTCGACACAAAACAAATCCAAGTAATAAAAAATGGGAGTGTAACCCATAAATTAAAGACTGTTTCTCTTCTCATATGCATTTTGATGAAAAATATAGCAGCCTCCTCGTCTAAGGAAGAAAATACATAATTTGATTTAGACCCCAATTCTTAATCTCCTTACCGTTTCCGCATCGTTGTTTATCATTCCTTTCAGGCTACTTCATTTTGGAATTTTTCTTTATTGAACTCATTGTTGTTCTTCTGTTTATGTCCCACCAAACTTCTGGTTCCAATTAGAATTATTCAAACCAGTACCTTGTGTGGATATTCGGTCTCACTGGTTCAACTATAGTCTTGCAATTATGTTAGTTATTTTTAAAATATATAATTATTGCCAATCATGTGGCAGGCGACTTAAGTTCAGTGAAGGAGCTATGTAAAAAGGTACATCTTCCTAGCAACAACTTGGTTAAGAATACCATTATTTGTTTGAATGTAACAAAAAAGCCTAGTGGGAAAAAATAAAATCGCAAGTGACTTTTGGTAATATTTCATCAAAACAAAGCCGGCAACTTTGCAACTAATTTAGAACACAATGATCAAGCAAATATGATTGATTTCAAACATACTTTTCCAATGTTTCGTGCAGTTCTTTTGAAACAGTAGTACAATTGTTATTTGTTATTGCTTGAGATCTAAATGAAGTGGTTGGAAACTATTAGACCATAACCAACCATCCGTTCTGTTCACTTTTTCTCTTTCATCCAGACAAGCCACCAAGCAACCAGCAATACAAAACTAGTCACAACTAGCCACAAATCACTTAAAAAATATATTATATAATACAAACAATACAAAACACCAAACACCCCTTCTATCCAATATATCTCTTTTCACCGCACCAAACACCGTTTGCATGTTTTTTTATTATTAAAAGTTTATAATGGCAAAGTGTTTCCTGTTATAAACTTATAACAGCAAAGACTTTGCCGTTATAAACTTATAACGGCAAACACTTCGCCGTTATAACCACTAGTCTCTGTTCACTCAACTGGACACGAACGGGTTCCAAACTAGCCACGGGGAAGTAAACAAGCCACACCTGGTTGCTCCGTGGCTTGTTTAGTAACTAAACAAGCCATTGTTGGTTATGCTCTTAGGGAGAACAATCACAAAATAAACCCAAAATAAGAGAAGTGGGCAAAAAAATTAGTTTTTATTTTAGAAAAAGGTGTCATGATACAAACAGGTAGAGATAAATAATTCATCTCCCAGGTTTCACCAAAGATAATAGAAGAATATAAAGCAGTAATAACAGAGGGTCAAAGAAAGAGTATGAAATCATAATGATGTGTGCATGCTGTGTACATATAAACAATAGTAACATAAGGAAGTTAGCATAAGTCCAAAAAAAAAAAAAAAGATTGTTCAAATTACAGTCAGTTGCTCGATAAGGGAAACCTGGAACCATCTCAGTTGGTTGAAGATACAGTAGAATGTTATCATGTTCTCCCACGAAACATTATTTGGAGATCAAATAATGCATATTATTTCCCACTATTATGGTAGCAGGACAACACGGCGTGGAAAATGTAATAAATATTCTCAGCAGTGGAAATGTCAAAGTTAAAAGTGGTATTTTAGCATCAATTCTCCAAAAGGAAAGCAGTGAAACCTGCACATATCGCTGCAAATTAACAAAGCTTCTGAACAAAAGCCTGCCTATAGGTGTCATTGATCTTGAATCCACTAAATGATCTCTTTCCCTTCAACTTGCAATTAATTATCCTCGCACTACCTGATGCTACATTTGGCCTTTTTTGTAGGAAAGTAGTTGATATATGCTCTAGAAAAAAAAAATCATTATACGCACTCTCTTAATTTTTGTCAAACTTAAACTCATAATCATTCTTAAATGTGGAAGCAGGGAATTTAGAAATTTTTTTCAAAAAAATGGATGTATAAAATAGTTTATAAAAGAAAGGGATATATCAAAAAAAAAAGGTTGAAAAAGAGATATGTTCCTTTTTTTCCACAAAACTAAGTAAAAACTGAAATGAATGAAATTGAAAATACTCAATAATTTATAGTTGGTTTTATTTCTCGCAGCCAACCAAAGCTAAACACAGCATTAGCTTCTCCCTCGAATTCTTCTTTGTCTTCTTCCTCCTTGGTTACTTGGAATTTGCTATCAATACCTAAACCAAATGAATACCCATTTTAAATTCTAATATCTTATTGATAGTTTTTAAAAGTGTATTATGGAATAGTAAAGCATGTGATTCTGTACTTACCAAATAGTAATATAGATGATTAGGAGCTAATCAGCAACAAATATAAGAAAATTTGTTACTATACATGGTAGAGTTCAAGCAAGATCAATTAGGATATTCATTTTATGGTAATAGAAAATAATCAAGCAAACCAATCCTCTATGTCTTCTTATTTAAATGTAATATAAATAAGGAATTTTTGTAATTTTTTGAGGAAAATAAATCAATTTGATTTGTTTCAACTCACCGATAGATCCCATTGTTTATCATATTTTCAAAAGTTCAACATGAATGGAATGTTTAATTTATTAAAATTATTTATTGAAAGCCCATTTTGTAGTTCAAAAAAGGGATAAAAATCATATTTTAGGTAAATGTCACAAAAGGCATAAACAAACAACAGTAAGAGAGAATGTTGGTACTATATTAGACAAAAATAGCAAAATTAAATATGGAAACAATTTTTTTTTGGCAGTAATTATCAACTAATTAATGCATAACAATTTTTCCTACCAATGAAATTGGTTGAAAGTTTAAAATTTATATGGCATGCCTTAAACAAAAAAAGCTTATTAAGCACCAAAAGGTGGGCATAAATCATAATGAAAGATACCTTCCACTTTCTGTATTCATGTATCTTTATCCGCAAGAAGTTCTAAATGTTACTGCAATGTAATAAACTGGTTGCTGGTAGTATCCATCATCTCCACTTCAACAGTTGCTTTACCTTTCTTATCTCATTTTTTTGGGTCTAGCATTTTAACCTTGGCTTCTACAATGGCATGTATTTCATATCTGACTAAAGGTAATGAAATAAAATAAAAAATAGCAAAATGTACAACCTTGGCATAAGCAATGTGACTTATGCCTATTGTTATGTTCTGTGCTTTGATATCTACAAGATTATTAAGGAATCCTTATATTATTTCATTCCATGATCTCCCTAGCATTATGAACAACAATAATAATATACATAACCTTAAAATATGAAATAGGAGGGATCCTTTATGCAGGTTGCATCCAACCTGAATGCAATTTGCAAACAGTAAAACTACAAAGAATTTAAAATCAAAAGGTTAGACACAGATGGTTGAAATTATGTCCCCTGAATTCTCTCAAGTTCCAAATGTAGCAATAGTCATTTGTATACAATTTGGAAACAACCATCTAGGCATTAAATGTTACTACCTTGCGTGGGTTCGCTGCTTCATCAAACTCATCTCTTTTAATGAATTTAATAAGATTAACATTAAAAGTTCACAGTCGTAATAAATTGAAAAAAACTAAATACGAAAAGGAATAGAAAAGGGAAACCTGAATTAAAGCATTTTTGCCTTCAATCTGCATCTTTATAAGAGAACAAAAACATTCATTGCTGACGGATCGTTTGTTAACATTGTTAGAATCAGGGTTACACAGAAAACTATTTTATTGCTTCCGCTAAGCAACCCTAATTCGACCAGATAGAAGATTTAAGTCGTAGAGGTTGCTAATTGGTTCAAAGTGACAAAAATAAAAGGTTTACTTGTTTCATGAATGAAAAGGGGATTTATTTGATCAAAGAGGAGATTTATTGGAGGAAATATGATGAACTGTCCAAACAAAAGAGGTTTCATTTTCTGGCAGACATTGGGAAGTTGAGAAAGACATTGGGAAGTTACGTGTTTTATTTTTTCAATTAAAAAAGGAAAAGTCGCTGAGAAGCGGGGACGTACAGAAGAATGAAATTTAGGCTTACACATAAGCAAAGTTTGGATTTTGTTTTCTATTATAGGTAATAGATTCCATCTTTCATTGCCACTACAACTTATCGTTGTTTACTTATTAACTTAGTTTTCTTACTAAGGTCCACTAATAAGTTTCTTTTCCCATAAATGTAACTTGTGTTGTCCTCATCCGTAGATTTTCATATTCTTGTTCTTATAAATAACTTAATTTACAATTAAGTACAACTTATCTCCTTACATAAGTTATTCCATTCCCTTTATTGTTTATTATAACCTTAGTTATAATTTCCACTTGTCCCTAGGACAAGCCTAAACATTTTATTCTTATCAACAGATTTCATACTTCCAAGTTTAAAGATTACTTAATTTATAATTAAGTACAACTTCTTACATTTCATAAACTTTCCCCCTTTTCTCTACTTATTACAAATAACTGGTTTCAGTCTTACCCATTTACTGATTACTTAATTTAAAATTAAGTGCCACTTATCTCATTTCACCAGTTATCTCATGTCCTTACTAGTTTATTATAACCTAAGTTATAATCGTCACTTGTCCCTAGGACAAGTCTACCTATTATACAACATTCTTATTAATGTAATTTATTTATAATAGGTTATTATCATTCTTCGCTCATTCCATTCCTTTTTACTATTGTAACTTTATTTCAATTCCATTTATTTCCATTAATTACAATTAATGATGTTTATCAGTCCTGCTATATATATATGTGTGTGTGTGTGTGTGTGTGTGAATTAGACCTCTCACAGTAAGCCTACACTTGTGGATGCTGGATTTGCCGGGTGGTTCCGGGCAGACTTCTTCCACTAGTTGACTTCACCTCATGTCTTAGCACTATTACATGTTATTTACGCACTTAGACCCTTCACATCAAATTTACCACTTGTGGATGTTGGATGTGCCGGGCAATTCTGGGCAGACTTCTACCACAAGTGTAATCTAACATCGTGTCTAAGCGCGGTTACAGTTTCCTATTTACTGTAAATTTTAGGCATATTATCCTTTTAACACGTTACTGTAATATAATTTACATGTCATTAAATTATGCCTATATTATGTCGCATGTCCTTTTTAACACGTATTTAATTCCGCTTGGCATGTAATCATTTATTCGGGTAATTGTTCAAATCTAACCAGTCAACATGTCATTTTCTCAATTCTACATCTAATAATTTAAATACATAATATGCCACAAGTGAATCATGTAATTATGATAACAGTAGTCGCTACTCATATTCTAACAAGTTTGTTTTTCAACATGTAAACATTCAACACTTTAACTGATTCAACATATGAATTTTCCAACATGTTAATATTAATATTCCAACATGTTATATTCGTCACTTTAGTCCTTTTAACGTATGTTTAAACATTTCATCATATCATATTTAAACATGTCATAATAAAATTTCAATACTTTTAATTATGCTACCCAGTTCACATTGTACAATAACGGGGAATGTTAAACGATAATATATCATTATCTAAAATGATATGACTTATATCCACTGACCTCATATGCTTTCCCAATCCTGGATCTGGTCCAGATCTAGCATTCCATGGTTTTCCCCTAATCGGATTCAGAACCTAATAACCATGGATTCGTATTTTTTACTAAAAGAAAAAGGGAAGAAAATTGAATGCACCAGATCTAGAAAATTATCTCACTTCGATAAGAGATCTGAACACATATATACAAGCATACGTTCCTTTCCTTCAGATCTAGATTCAGAATTTTTCCTAAACTAATAATCTTAATTTTCTGAATAGATTTGAGGAGGAAGAGGAATGGTAGAGCTTCTACGTTGTCTCAGAAATATGAGATTTAAGGTTGGCTCTACAGGCTTATTTATAGGTACTCAGCAACATATTTGATAAATGAAACAGTCCACGTTCGTTACAAGAGAATCTAACCAGATCTGTCGTAGGGGGGTCAACCCCCCTTATGGGGTCGACACCCCCCTTATGGGGTCGACACCCCCTTGATGGAGTCGACACCCCTGGGCGGGAATTTTCCTGCTCCCCTATTTCTACGTGAATTTTAACTATTTTGAATTTCTGGGCTTATTTTATTCATATATTCTCTTCTTATGCATATACAAATTTCAAACCTTAATAACTTCTTCATACGGTGTCTGTTTTACGCAAACCAGGTGTCTATTTTGACTAGAATTCCAAGACGCTTAATCTAAATATTTAATTAACTTATCCTTATTTTATTATCTTGAGTTAAAAATGCGGGGTATTACAGCACATCGGGTCAGAGCGCAATGATATTGAGTCACTAGAGCGGGTCAGAGAAACTTGACTCGATCCGGTACTCTTTGCTGTACTCCGCTTCGTCCACTCAACCATCGCCAATCCTGAATTAACGTCACCTAGACCGATCCTCCAGCCCTGATATTTCAAGTCCATCGTCCTCTTTCTTCTTCCACTTCATCGAAGACCGCACCCCTATTATCTCCTATTCATCAAAAATAGGAGCAAACCCATATGTCAGAATCTTTAGCGCTAGGCGTAGGATGCTGGAATCGCCACCTTGAAGTAATAACGGCATCACATACGACAATGGCAAACCAGACACTTTCGATGCCAACACCGAAGTTACGCGGATGAAATAATACGAATTGACATGAAATTCGAGTGTTATCTGATAGGAATCGAAGACAAAAGAACACGAGATGAGAATTTCAACCCACCTTTCAAATGGATTTGGAGATTGAGTAAATTTGGGAAAATCAAAAATTAGGGTTTTTTCTTTTTGTTTGGGAGAAATCGGTTTAGGGAAGTAAAAGAAGTAAAAGAGGAAATGAGGGATAATGCAGTTTATTTAGAGAAGTGGAAGGCTTTTCGTATTTCTATGAAGGGACGACCCAGTCCGATCTGCTCCAATGTTACAACAATCAAAGTGTTTCACAGCCTTTTGAGCCAAAAGTAGTAGCCGATAGGGGAGGCTCAACCCGATCCGCGTAACCACGAAGGATACAGCTCCAAACAGGTAAGGCTAGATACAGGGACAGATCGGGGAAGCTTAAGTCGTACCATTTTTGAACCTTCGACATTTGTTTGGGAAATTGAAGTTGATTAAAGCATGAAGGGTCGGATCACTATTATGATACGACATAACCAAACAGTTCAAATTTTTTCGGACCAACTAAAGTTAATAAGTTTACCTGGAGATTCCTCTGTACCTTAATTGAAGTTTCCAACTTGATTGAACATATTGACGATGTTAAAGAATGAAGCCTCCTATTTATACCTGATGCAAAAATCAAGGAGTACGACTTCAAAAAGCATCACAACTTTACACATAGACACGACCATTGATGATCACCGATTCAAGAACAGACATATGGGCACTTTCGAAGCACGTCACACCTCCAATAAGACATACTTCGAGGGGATAAAATGTTGGCCTATTTCCTGACTAAGCCACGCAAAGTCCAGATGATCCCCTGTGAGCAACGAAGTCTGGTCGTATTGATGGAGGAACCCCGAGTCGGAAGGGAGAACTTGTGCATTAACACACACTGAGTAAGATCGGGTCGGATCGGAGAAACCATGAAAGGATCCCTATGCACACAAGCAGATAAACTCTAGAAAACCTTCGGCGGGTCAAATCGGGGTACGACTACTCGCTCTGCATGACACAAGAATGCAGCTAAGAGTGTACATCTGATCGGATCGGATCATATACGACTGATCCACATCCGTTGTACTAAAACAATTGCACCACGTTCCGAGTTTTGTGCCTATAAAAGTGGACCGGTAACTGCTATCTACCCACGAACTAGATGTGTTGCCTCCACTATCCTACATCCAAATTCAAGATTTAGTGGATTATACTCTAGATTATACTCTAGATTTCTGAGTATAATTCTACAGATTTGGAGAGATTGTTAATTGTACTTATGAGATTGGGTGTTTATCGACGTTCTACTTATACTCAATTATTCAATCAAAGAATTATAAAGTAGACACATGCTCGTTAACGCCGAACCACTTTAAACTATGTGTGTTGATTGCTTTTTTCTGTTTTTAGATTATAATTCCCTACACTTCCTAGTCTATTGGGTGTTAGAACCATTTTTTGGTCTAACAATCTACATTGAATTATGAGTGTCTAATTTTTTTTTCTTAGAATTCGATTTCATTTGTCCAAAATTCATATTTAAATCACAAAAACGTGCAAAATGGATGACGTTTTTGTCATGTGTGTATTTATCTATATTTCATCTATATCTTTGCAACATCCCACTCACTAAGACAGGGAGATAAACACTACAGGTGCTTCAATAACCTTTAGTTTTAACTTTCGGTAAGAGAAAACAATGTTATTCAATCTCAACATCAAATAGCACAGGAGTATAGAAGTTTCACAAAACATTCATTCATACAATCCTTCATACAGCCTGTTCAGAGAAAATATAAATTATTACAAAATAACACTGAAAGCGACATATGATCATTCCCCTGGATGATGAAAGCATATAGATAATGGCACTCAAAGTACATGCCAACACATGAAGCCTACAGCAAAACAAAACACAACAGCGCTTTCTAAGTAGTTATCACCACCTTCTCCTTCAAGTCTTTATTCATAGCTAACACCGAAAATACCCTAACCCTCAGCCTGCTCAATTGAGCACCCGAGAGTACAAGTGGAAAAACATAAACCATGGGTCAGTCAAAAAGACTGGTATGAATAATAATTTTTAACCCGACACTAATAATAACTAACGAGACTATACCGCAAATCTGAACGGGTTTCCCACTCGTCAATATCTCATACGAAAGCATGTAATCCTCCATCCCCTACACCGCAATGTTTAGTTCAATCATCAATATAACTTATAAATAATCAAAAATACCGCAAGACATGCTATGCAACAAACAATGGATTCCCTCCTTAATTATACTTCCCTTTCTGCCTTTACAAATATTTGCTTTGCTAGGCAATGGGGCTAAACCTTCACTCTATTAATGTTCCCTTCCGGTAATTTATGGTATCGTTAGTCATCTCTGCGAAACCAACATCCACTTCGGCTTCGTTCAGTGTTTCGTAGAGTACCTTCTCACTAACACAAAACTAAATGTTTCTTTCCTAAATCCTTTTGTACTACGCAAAGCAATGGATTCTCATTTTTAATGTTATTTTATTTACTAGTGAGTGTCGATTTCTCAACCCTACAATCCTCCCATTATTCCTTGCACAAATGTTATGATTTAACAATGGTAACAACCAATATATAACATTTCAAGGGTGAGTAAAGAACATACACATTACATTGGAACCGACATCTATGTCGACTCCAATCTACTTCAACTCCCACAATGACATCAAAGTCCATTTCCAAGCTATTTTGAAAGGGTGGCCCTTCCGGCTTAGCTTGCTCGACAATCAACCAATGCATGTAACCCGTAATGATGGCAAGCAATAAAGGTAAAGCCTCTATTCCATTTAGAAAAAAAATTCTTGTTGTCACTACTGACGCCGACAGCCTTGGAGGCGAAGCCTCAAAACATTTGATTTTAGGAGAAGTTACTTAACGGCTCCTTCAATGCAAAAGAAAGAATTTTATGAAAATAGTTTTATAAAAGCATGTCTAAGTAAGCAACAACCTCAAGGATATATAAGCTTTCGGAGCACATGCTTCGGTAGGAAGCCCCCCTCGGTGCCAACGAAAGACTTGGAGGTATCAACCCCTATTCCTTTTGGAAGAACTACCTAGAATCTTTCATAGGTATATACATAAATAAAATAGTTCTTTTATAGAAAAACACCCCTCAGGAAAAGACAAAAGGGTCAAGGCAGTTAACGGAGTGGTTATCTTATAAAGCTAAAATATTTGTTTATACATAACGGCACTAAATCCCATACTCAAAAGGTGAGAACTTCCTGTTCTGGAAATGTCACCGATAGTAATTTTATACAATACTAATTTATTTCTATATAAAGTATTTCTTATCACCAACTCCACTATATTTGTCAAAAATCCATTGGTTTACAAAAATCATTACAATTTTCTAGCGCTTTGTACTTCATAAAAATACAAAATACACAGAACTTATACCTTAATGCTAGGATTAATGCAAAATATTTCCTAAAGAATGCACATTTAATAAATTCATACAAGCGGAACAATTCATGAAATTCAAAACCCATCTATGTAACCATTCAACATACATAATATAACAAATACACGTTATTCGGAGATTCCTAAGGGTTTCACCCTATGCTTGATCATCTTCACATATATTGTTGCATATCTTACAAAAGAGGATTAATTATATATGATAGTGATGCACAAAATTATCTACCACTTAAACCATAAAACAAGACATCTGAAACCAACTTATAACACATAACTAAACATGGATGATTCTCAACAACATATAACATCAAGATCAACACAAAACCAGAAAAACATTCTGCACAACTTTTAGTTACAACGTAATAATTGAAACCATAAGGGTAAGTATATTATTCACCTTGGTTCGATAGAGATAACGACATTTGCTGATGTATTCCAAGCTTCAATATTCCCTAGCTTTATCTTCATTTTCTTTTCCTACTTGTAATGTTTGTCTCTTAGGGTTTTCTTTTAGTTTATTTTAGGTTTTGCGATGATCAAGTAAGTTAACATATACAAAGGGCAAAAGTTCCCATCATGCGTTCCTCATGCTCCATGCATGTTTCATTTATTTTACTAGGGCCAACCTCCTAATAAATTCATTGAACACAATCCCATTACCTTATCTGTCGCATTTTTTCAATTTAACCTTATGATTAAATTGTTGAATAATGTTTTACTAAAATTAGGGTTGTTGCACCCTCCCCCTTAAGGAATTTCGTACGTGAAATTTAGGCAAGGACTTAACCAAAAATAGCAACAAGAAATCAAAACAATAGGGGTCATACCACGAACAAATCTAGGTAAGCTTCTCTAATTCTTCTTTCGGCTTCCCAAAAGCAAACCCTTTCGTATGTACTCCACTGGACCTTCACCAATTTAATTGACTTTCTTCTTAATTTTCTTTCGACACTTCCCATAATTCTTACTAGTTTTCTTACAATAGTAAGATCAAGTTCTATAACCAGCTCCTCCGATGCACATACTTTAGTAAGTGTGATACATGGAACACATTATGTACTCCCACAAAATTTTGCGGTGGCCACACTCTATAAGCAAACTCTTCAATCCTTTCTGAGACATGGAAAGGTCCAATATACCATAGCATTAGATTTCAAGTTTGCCCGAAATGAACACCGTCCTTCATAGGTGATACCTTAACGAAAAATTCATCTTCAATTGGAAACTCTAAGTCCTTATGCCTTCTATCTGTGTAACTCTTCTGCCTAGATTGAGCTTCCTTCATTAGCTTTCAGATAACCTCAACCTTCTCAGTGGTTTCTCTCGCTAACTCGAGACCATGAATCAACCTGTTGCCTATCTCCAACCAACACGATGGTGATTTACACGGTTTTCCGTATAAAGATTTTAAAGGCGTCATTCCTATACTAGTTTAAAATCAATTGTTATAGGAAAATTTTACAAAGTGTAAATGATCTTCCCATCAACCACCAAAATCTAAAACACAAGATCTCAATAAATCTTCAAACACTTTATTTATCCTTTCAGTCTGCCCATCCGTTTGTGGAAGGTAAGCAGTACTTATCTTAAGCTTCGTTCCTATTTCCTTCTATATACTCGTCCAAAATTTAATAGTATATAGTGGGTCTCTATCACTTACGAAACTACTCATAATTCCATGATGTCTTACAACATTCTTCACGAATAACTCAACCAAAACAGGTGTTGACCTATTGGTCCTTATGGGAATAAAATGCACACATTTAGTTAATCTATCCACAATAACCCAAATTAGTTCGTTTCTTGCAAAACTATCAACAAAATCTATTAGTATTGAATCCCACTTTCAAATTGGAACGTCCAATGGTTAAAGTAAACCACTAGGCTTTTGATGTTCGACTTTCACTTATAGGCAGTTCCGGCACTGCTTTACCCATAATCCTACACTCTTCTTCATGGCTTCCCAATAAAAACTTTGCTTCATTGTAGGATCTTGATTTATAGCATTTTGATTATGACAACTATACATGTGCATGTATTATTATCGACTAACTACGTTTTGTAGGAAGAAATTCAAACAGTAGATTCAAGAGCTCAAATTGAAGATTATATGTAATTGGAGTTTGTTAGTATTAGTACTTCATTGTTATAATCTTCCTTGATGATGCACATACACACACATGATTTCAAAGTATATATTTTTACATGAAAATGCACAAGGAACAATATTTTCTTAGAAAACAGACTTCTGGCCATTTTAACTTAGATGTCTATTTGCTGAAATAAATATTATATCAACATAATATTCATATGTCTGAGTTATAAAAGTCAGACGTCTGTTTTATGCCAAAAATGAACTATTTCTTTGCTATCCGAAATTTAAATCAAAAAAAGACATCTAAATTTTTTATTTAGACATCTGAGTACGAAAGGTTGCGACCTTTCAATGAAGAGTTATAACCTTTAATCCATATCTCTTAGACAAATCTCTTCGTGATTAGTTGCAACCTTTTGTAGATTATAAATAGAGGCTTGATCAAATGTTTTAGTCACCGAAACTTACTTAAATTCTTTATATCTTATCATAAGCATTCAATTTCTAAAGAGCACTCTATTTTCATATTTCTTAAGATTTAAAATCTTATTCAATCTTCCATATTTCTTCCATGAATTACACGATTATCATCAAGGAAAGATTACTGAAAGGGTGTACAATAATTTGACATATATGTGTTATGAAGAACACAAGTAATCAACAATTATTATGTATTGTGGAAGTCCTCTTCGGTAGTTGAGGCAAGAAATTCCGTTCAGCTCTTTGGGTATTTGTAAACCTGTTCCTCTGGGTAAAGTGAGGGTTACGGTGTTAATGAAATACCAGAAGGTAGTTTGAGACTGGACGTAGGATAGTGGTCCGAACCAGTATAAAATCGACTATGTCATTTTATCTATAGCTGTTACCTTACTATGTACACGATAACTTGCTTATACTCTATACTATATGATCCTACCACTTCATTGACACTTTTAATTGGTATCAGAGCAAGGACATCCTACAACCGTAACACCGTTATTTGATATTTTATAATATGGAGAATAATCCAAGTACCAGCACAACCACTTCAGCATTTGTCGAAGGACAATCTACTCAAAGGCCACCACTGTTCAATGGACTACACTACAATAACGAAAATATATATGCAAGCTAATAGCTTTGAAGCATGGAATGCAACTCAAACTCAATATACAACACCTACTTCTAAATACTCTGCATGGACAATAGCTCAGAAAAATGAAGCAAGTGAAAATGCCAAAGCTATGAATATGTTATTTTGTGCTTTGGATAGAAATGAATTCATTCGTGTTAGCATCTGCACTACTACACATTAGATATGGGAAACACTCAATACATTACACGAGGGTACAAACAAGATCAAACAAACAAAGATCTCAATGCTCAAAAACCAGTTTCAAAATTTCAAGATGAGACAAAATAAAACTATAAACGACATGTACTCAAGATTTAAAGACATAATTCATGCCTTAATAGGGTTAGAGAAAAATATAGTGACTTTGATATCGTATCAATGGTACTAAACTCCTTAACCAACGAATGGAAGAGAAAAGTTTTAGCCATTGAGGAAGCCAAAGATTTATCAACTATGAAACCAGAAGAACTTATAGGCAATCTCATGTCTTACGAAGTAAATCCTAAGCTAAAAAGGACCAGGCACAAGAGAAAAAGAATGTAGCCTTTCATGCGGAAAAAGAAGAATCAGAATCAGAAGACGAGGATTTTGCATTCATTTCCAAAAAAATTAAGAAGTTTCTAAAATATAGAAAATATGGCTTCAAAAAGAATTCCTCAAATAAACCTACAATCGCAAACTTAGAATGTTTCAGTTGTCATAAGAAAGGCCACATGGTAAAAGACTATCTGGAATTAAAAAAGGAGTATCAGAAAAACTTCAACAACAAAAATAAGAAAGATAAATTCAAGAAGAAGGCTTTATCTGTCACGTGGGACGATTCATAATAAGATTTGTTAGATAGTGATAGTAATAATGATAATTAACAAGAAAATCTATGCTTCATAGCTCGAGAATATGAGGTTAGTGATTTATCTTACGATGATTTAGTCGAAGTAAGCACTGAATTTTTAAATACTATAAAACTTCTTAAAAAGAAACTTAAGGAAACTGGAGAAAATCAGAATAAAATCGAGTTTGAAAAAGATATGCTAAAAGATGAAAAGAAAATATTGGAAGAAGAACTTGAAAAAGTTCAAGCATCTCTCTCAAACTCAGATAGTCGTCTTTCACTTTTGAGCCAAGAAATTGAAACTCAAAAGTCAAAGAATGATGATATTGTTTCTACAAATTACAATTTAAAGACTAAAAATAAAGAGACAGAATTAGAAAATACTAGTCTACAAACCAGATTAGATAGCATTACTAAATATGTGTCCAATTTTAATAAGGGAAGAGAAAATTTGTGTAGAATCATAGAAAACTCACAATCCTCAATAAACAAACATGGTTTAGGCTTCAAAAAGGAGTCAAAATTTTCTCCTAAGAAAATTACAAATTTAAAAAAGAAAAACAATTCAAAACATAATATAATTTTGAATAAAGTAGCACATAGTATGCCAAAATACACTAAAAAGATAAATAAAACTGAGATATGGGTTCCAAAAACAAACAATAGTTTGATGAGGAATAAACATATTAATTTACTTATGGAAACTGTTCATAATAATAAAAACTATATTTATAAGAAGGATACCAAACCAGCTTGGGTTTGGCTTCCTAAGATCTAATTTGTAGGACCCTATTAAAAAGTGGGTGCTAACGTGTTTATTAATGTCTTTTGCAGGTCCCACTCAAGAAGATAAATTGGATTTTATATAGTGGTTTCTCAAAACACATGGCCGGAGATAAAGATACGGTTACAAATATTTCATACTTTGATGGTGGCTCTGTATCCTTTGGAAATAACTCGAAAGGTTTTGTCATTGGCAAAGGAGATGTGTGCAACTACAGTATATCAAATCTACCTTTTATTACTAATGTTTCTTTAGTTAAAAACTTAAAACAAAATTTACTAAGTATTTGTCAATTATGTGACAAAGGTTTTAAAATAACCTTTTCTGAAAATATATGTAGTATTTTTTATGAAAATCAAAATCGTATTTTTAAAGGAAATAGAGATAGAAATATCTATGTTTTAAATATGAAAGTTAATAATAATAAAGAAATGTGTTTAATAGCCAAAGATAATGATCCTTGGTTATGGCACAAACGATTTTTTCATATTAATTTTAAATCTATTCAAAGACTTTCAAAAAATGAATTTGTAAAGGGCTTACCTAAAATAAATTTAAAGATAAATAATCTTTGCGAAGATTGTCAAATAGGAAAATTGACCAAATCATCATTTAAATCTTAGAAAGTTATATCAACTTTACAACCATTAGAATTATTGTATATGGATTTATTTAGACCAACTCAGGTTTAATCCATAAATCACAATCGATATATGTTTGTAATAGTTGATGACTTCTTAAGATATACATGGACAATTTTTATGAAAACAAAAGCGATACTTTTGAACATTTCAAAACTTTCGTTAAAAGAATTCAGAATATCAAAAACTTAAAAGCAAAAAACGTTTGAAGTGATCATGGTGGTGAATTTGAAAATGAATTATTTGAACAAATTTGTAAAAAGAAAGGAATAAATCATAATTTTTCTTTCCCTAGAACTCCACAACAAAATGGAGTTATAGAAAGAAAGAATAGAACATAACAAGAATGCACATGAACTTTATTAAATGGAAGTACTTTTCCAAAACCTTTTTGGGCAGAAGCTGTTGCAACTGCTTGTTATATATTAAATCGTATTTCCATACGACCTTTAACTAAAAACACTTCTTGTGAACTTCTTAATGGAAGAAAACCTAATATCTCTTACTTCAAAGTCTTTTGGTCAAAATGTTTTAATCCTAGCACAAAAGACCAACTCGAAAAATTTGATCCAAAAGTTGATCATGGGATTTTTATCGGATATTCATAACGCAGTAAGGCATATCGTGTTTTCAATAAACGTACAAATATTATAGAAGACACTTTACACATATCCTATGATGAAAAATTTGATAAAAATATAACTATCAAAGATGATGACAATATTATAGAAAACACTAATTTTGAAAATAATGAAAATGTAACAACCCGAAATTTCTGAACCAATTTAAATTTTTTTATTTTAGCTATTTTAATGGATTTTGGATATTTAAAATGATTTATTTTAAATAATAACGAAGAAAAAATTATTTAAATCGAAGCTAGAATGAATAAATTTATTTTAATTATAAAACGAGCCAGAAATGGCGCGGTAGTTTAGAAATTCGATTTCAAATTTCAGATGAATATACGGGATTCAATAAATCGGATTTCAAAAAACCAGAAATATATAAATCTGTTTAATAATATCTTTCTATCGAATGTGAAAAATCCAGGTTTCATAACGGGAATAAAAAGTTATGTCCAGTTTAAAATTCAAAATAGTCGCTTTGGAATTTATATATATTTTAAGTAATATAAAGCCCTTGGAAATAGCCATTTTGCCAAAGACCTCCGTTTTCAACGAAACTACTTTTGTTGGATCCATAATGTCAAATTATTGCTAAATTCCAATTTTCATAATTTCTAGAATTTATATGTGAGCGTGGTGAATATAAACGCGTTTGGCAATATCAGTTTGAATTTAATTGACTGGAAATTGCCCGTTTCTCAAATGTTCTCCAAATTCAACGAACTTAGTTGTGTTAGGACCGTATCTTTAAAACATAGCTAGATTTATTTTTCTGGAATTTTTGGAGTCAATATGTGGGCATGGTAAATTAAAATGTACGTCCAAATTCAATATATATTGATTTATATTTTAATTTTGATGAAAACTGATCGTAGCAGCCGAATTGGGTTATGAAACGTATCCCATTGTGTCCGAAGTGGGAGTATTTAGCTAGAGGCGATAATCGTTGGGTTTGATTTGGAGTCCAGATGTAAAAACACTATTTTTGGAAATTACTATAAATATCAGCCAATAAAAAATTTTCTAGACCTAATTTTATTTCTGAAAATAAAAAAATATACGCGGCGGCTCTCGTTCAACGACGGAAAGAACACGAAAATAAATCCCCAATTTCCCGTCGATTCACACAATGAAATCCAATGATTTCTGAAGCAATCTTGTAGAGGTTTGAGCCATCTTCAAATCCATGCTTGTTTGGTCTGTCATCGTTCAGTATTCGCTTCGATTCACCCCCGCGATGTGCCGTCGTTCGTTCAAAAGTAGCCACCTCCTGCCGCCACCGAGTTCGCTAGTCTCAAAGGCGTAGGCGCACCTCCCGGAGCCCATCAACGTGGCATGGTCAGATCGGACCCCCGACGATCCTAGCGACGGAAAATTGCAACCCTAGGTTATGAGCAAGGGTTGAGCGATGGTCTGAAGGGAAAGGTTAAACAGTGGAAGGTATTTTTTTTACTACTATATAATTGTTTTAAAAATCTAAATTTATATATAAATTATATAAATAAAAATATGATTTTTATATAAATTTAATTGGTTTAAAAATATGATTTTTATATAAATGAAATTGGATTAAAAATATAATTTTTATATAAATGAAAATGGTTTAAAAATATGATTTTTATATAAATGAAATTGGTTTAAATATATGATTTTTCTATAAATGAAATTGGTTTAAAAATATGATTTTTATATAAATGAAATTGGTTTAAGGTTTAAAAATATGATTTTTATATAAATGAAATTGGTTTAAGGTTTAAAAATATGATTTTTATATAAATGAAATTGGTTTAAAAATATGATTTTTATATAAATGAAATTGGTTTAAAAATATGATTTTTAATATATATATATGTAGCGAAATAAAAATGTGATTTTTATTTATAAAGATCATTGTAAAAAAAATGTGATTTTTAATATAAATAGCGTGAAACAGATTGCGATGGAACCGACTAGAAGCGAACAGAACCCAAACCGGCCAATAAAGAATAACAGAGTGGAAACCAAAGGTGAGAACTCCTTCTCACTCGATTTATTTTTCAATTAAAAATAATCTAGGGTGCAAACGGGGATTAGAAGCCCTCGACGCTACTTATTGTACAAACCATATTATGTGATTTGAATTATATGGAGTTCAACACTCGAATTCGTACAATCACATAATTAAAAGCGAAGTATGGATATTACCGACACAGGGATTTCATACTCTGCGAATAGCCACTTATGGCGTCATAAATGGCATTTGGGGTAGTTGAGTATTTATTTATTTGGATGTTCCACGTGATTTGATTAGGATTGTAAAATTGGTTGTGAATTAATTGTGAATTGATTGGAATTGGTTTGTGTATGGCGCGAGCCAGTATTAGGCGAGGGATAAGGCTAGACCTTATTCCAGTTCTAGTATCGTGCCGTTATGCTGCCGAAATTTTATAAAAAGTGTTAGAAAAAGTTAGTAAGTTGAAAACATTATTTTTAGCTTATAACGACGATAAATAAAATAATTATTGGATAGAAAAATAAATAAATTTACACATCCATTTACAAGTCGGACAACTTGTTTATGCTCGCCTATTTTTGTGATATCGATTGGGATGATAATTTTTACACATCGCCCAAGTGCACAAATAATAATAATTATTTGATGGTTGAAACCCCACACGGGTATTGGGATGATATTTGACGTACACTAATACCAATTGTTTAGTTGTATGTCAGTCGATAGGTTGACAGACTGTTGTAAGCGTTAATTAATTATATTTAACGCTTATGCAGTTGTGTGATGTACTCTGGATGATGGTTGATTTGTTTTGATTGATTTTTATATATGTATGTTGTATGAAATCCATATAAATAACATTATATGGTAATTTAATGTGTCTGATTCCAATTCAGAAAATAACGAATATTTTAAAAGAACGAATATTTTAAAATAAAGAATACTTTAAAGTAACGAATATTTTAAAATAATGAATGTTTTAAAATAATGAATATATTAAAATAATATTCTGTAAAGGATTGGAATATGATTTTGATGTCCGGTTTGGGATGGGCATGAAAATTTTGAAATATATGAAGCTGTGTTGTTTAGATTTGCGCCATTTTAACGCAAACAATATTTATATCGATTTTATTCATTTTTATAATGAATATCGAAAAGGAAATGATCTAAAAATCTGATATTTTGAAAATATTATCATTTAGATATTATAATGATAAGGAATATTCAATTTTAATTTAAAATTGAAAATGAAGTTGAAATCGTTTTTAAAACGATTTATAAAATACGATTTAAATGGAGTCGACGAAATATATAATATGTATATTATATATATTTAGTGGCATGAATAGAATGTGCTACGCCGCGACCGTTCGCGAATTTTGACCATTGACTTCGAGTTGACATTACATGAGATCCGACCGTCAGATTCTGCTAAAACTGTAACAGTTTGGTTCATATCGAAAAGTGATTTCCAACGAATATAAGAGATTTAAAATCTAATGGTTGGATTTGGAATTATGTCCAAATCAAATTTGGAAAAGGTCGGTGTAAGTGCAGTTCGATGACCGTTTATGGAAATCGACTGAAGGGGCCTCAATAAAATTATTAAAAATATTAATAATTCGAGTAAAATCATAATAAATGATTTGATAGGAATTTGGATGAAAAATTCTATATTTGGAAAGATAAAAATATATTTGTATCAAAATTAACTAGTTATTAACTAGATTTGAAATCCAATAATTTTTAAATAAAATAAATTGGATTTGTGAATGGTTTTAATATAATCAGAATTTCCAATATATGAATTGGAATGGATTTAAATGGAAATCACCTTCGAAATATTTCGATATTGGATTCCGTGATTATACAGATATTGTTATGGGAATTTGGAAGATATATATGTATGTGTGTGTGTGTATATATATATATATATATCGTTACTCCCAAAATGATATTTGTTGGTTTCAGAACTTGATATTGAATATAAGCCGATATAATTTCTATTCGGAGCCTTGTGTTTGATATCAAATTAGATTTTGGGTTTGTCGTGAACAATGTCTTAAATGGTACTGTTCTTAAACCCAGTTGAGAAAAGAATAAATCTTTTAATTAAGATTATTAGAGTTTCCAGTTAATTAACATTTAATGGGAATAAAATGGAATATGAATTATGTTTATTGTGAACTGTGTTTTTATGGACATTCATTCTTTAACCCGATTAACAGTGAAATGTGTTTTGGAATTTATAAATCTTTTTATTAAGATTTAAAGGAAAATTTCCAAAGTAAAGTTTTCCAATTTTGATACAATAAATCGGAATGGAATGGAATTCGATTTGATAATAATCGAAGTAAGCTTCTGCGGAGGAAGACTGTTAATATATATGGAATTTAAAAGGCTTTGCCGTTATTCCATTTATATTATTAGTCGGATATGGAAATTGATACCGATTATATATTGATCTGTTTTCTGTGAAGATTCCATAATGAATGGAATGTGATTTCGGGTTTATCGTGAACTGTGTTTTAAATGACATTAGTTCTTTAACCCAGTTAGAGATAGGATTACATGTCTAACATTATATTTCAAACTGTATTGTTGATCTCTACTAAATATATATCTGTTTGGTGGCGGAGAATTTATTCTCTTGCTTAACACCCTTCTCTTAGACGTACGAGCTCAAAGGTTATATATCGGCAAAGATCAATGGTACGGTGTAGATTGTCGATGCGGCATGTTTGATTTCCCAAAGTTAAATAGTCATTAATATTGATTTTTGGGAAGAATAAAACTAATTGGAGTTTTAATGAATCTTTTTTTAGATTGAAATGTGAATGTGATAATTTAAATTATCAAATTTGGGAAAATGATTGAGAATGGAGTATCATTAGTTTTGCTCCAAGCGATAGTTAAATCTTTAATTAGATTTGAACTTGAAACGGTAATTAAATTTGCTGATAACACCGTGATGCCAGATATGGAGTATTACCAGTTTTGCTCCATGGGATGAATAGGTTGGGATTGGGAAATATAACAAATGATTACTTCGGTAAGGTTCGCTAATCCCAACTAGTTGATAAATCTTAATTTAGTTTAGAATTGATATACAAAGGATATGAATATTTGAATAAAAGAATATTCTGAATTGGAGTGAGGCGCATGTTGTGTTTGTGTAGCACTTGTTTATAATATGTGCGAGTTATTCGAAAAGGCCGGATTTACATCCATTCTGAATAAATGATTCGACAATAAGTTGACGATGAAGATGGTGGTTGAAAACTGGAGGTCTTTACATCGTTTGGATGGTTACTGATGTACACCCAAGACAAAGTAATAAGTAGTGATCGTCCAGACGTACTTGGTGATCGACCGGATATGCGAGGACCTCTCTCCTGTTTTGGACATATGGGACGAGGAATAAGGTGCCTCCGGTTTCGTTCAAACCCAGAACAAACTTGTAAATGGATGTGTGTCTGACATCGGATTTTATTCTGTGTTTTGATTTCTATTAAATATATATATTTTTTGGTGGCGGAGAATTTATTCTCTTGCCTAACACCCTTCTCTGAGACGTACGAGCTCAAAAGTTATATATCAGTAGCATGGTGTGAATTGCCTGTGTGACATGATGAGTTGCAAATGATCAAGGTTTTTGTTGAAAAGTAGGGTCTTGTGGTTGATGATCAAAGCACGGCCTTAAATGGCATAGCTTTGTGTATAGCATTAATTAGCGAGCCTCACACCCTGGTGTGAACCTGAAACGGGAGAGGACCTCAGGGAGTACATGCGTTTCTTTCTAGCTAGGAGTGTCGTCATGGTATGGAGCCCAGACATTTTACTTATATGGATGATGGATAACGAGGCGCCTCGGATATATCGGTCACTACGGGGCCGATGGATGACATGGTCGACATACTGACCAGAATTACGCCTTATAGGGCGGAGAAGCGCATTGTTCAGGGATTATTAATCCACTTCGTGTGGACCGGCTTTGACGATCCAAGGCATGACTGAGTACTTGCTTGAGACATGGTAGGCTAGATTGTCTCGAAGTCGGGAAGGACGATCCCTTTCCTTGGTTCACAGATGGAATCCAATTTCCAATACAAGACTTTTCATTTTTAATTGCAGAGCCTAGTATGGCGACGTAATATATGGGTACCTACACCGCCTATGATTGATACATTTATATTTGAAGTTGATTTCTTTACTTACAGTAATAATAAAATATGAAATTTCACGTACCAAGCATTTTTTCCTATTATAACGTAAAAACTCTATCCTTCGGCTTGTGTTGCATTGTGTGATGGGACCTGAGTCTTATAATAGCTTCATTTTTCTATTTAGCATTGCGTTGTATGTTTTATGCACTGGTATTATTGGGGTTGAACCCGTTCCGTGTTATACGTTGTGGTCCCTTAATTTACCTTACTTTAAAATCAAGTTAATAACTATTTTAGTTCTCACACCAGTCACATTACTGACCTGGAGTTTATTGTTTTAACCTAAACTCTGGGTGCTCCTATTTTCCACACGGGCAACTAGTAGTTTTGGTTTTGCAGATTTCTATTTATACAAGATCCTGGAATTACGGCTGGAGATATATTCAGAAAGCTCTGTATCCATGTATTTCTTGTAGTTGTGTTTTGTATTATTTTTCCGCTGCATTATAATTTGTAAATCTCTGATGTTTATCAAATGTATATAATTTATTCATAGTCTGTTATATTCTTGTACTCTTATGTAATTGTTGTAATAGCAATGAAATGTTCTTCTGTTTGCATTCAGATTTGTCGTTTCTTAACTCAATCCGGGCTTTCCCTTAAGGGCGGGTTTGGGTCGTTTTATATTGGTATCAGAGCTCGAGAATAGGACACATTAGAACCAAACGAAAGAAATCATCAGAGATTGGGTTAGTAATATCCAACGGGAATGACTCGTTAGAGATGGGATCAGTAGTATCCTTGAACGAGTGTAAAGAGTGTTGTTTTTAAATAAAAATGAAAACAAATTTTGTTTTGGAATTTAAATCCTATTATACATATTTGAGTAATTTATTTTAAATTGATTTGGACTATTGAGTATGTAGAGATTTTAATGTACATATGATCCACATGTATTCAAAGCCTCAAATATACTGGATGGATGTAGAGTCACACTCTAATCGCCAGGGCATAATTCTGATGATTGACGCGTCATCATCAGCATTTATTTTCGAGCCTTAGAAGTGGGATATTTATATATTTCCAGTTGACTGGTGTGAGAACCAAAACTTAGATATGGTTATTTGTTGTGAATTGGCATCAAAAACATGATTTTTGAGTATATTAAAAAATTATGAATTTGAAACATTAACCAACTAATTGATTGATGGTTGTGTTGTATGATTATTTGTTTGATTAATTAAAATGTTGGAACAATAAAATCAATAAGAGAATGAAATGGTAAATTTAGCCAAATTGAATCAAAATGTTGAACTAAATTGAAATTGATTGAAATCGCATACATGTACATGCATTAATATTGGACAGGTCATAACATGGAAGCTAAGAAGAGGAATAAAATTGTATGTCCGAAAAATAGGTACATGTTTACTAATTTAATGGGTTTTGATGATTTTATGTGCCGATTGGCTAGCCGCTTGACTTTTTTCCTTTTCTTTTGGATTGGTGAGCGCCTATGAGGCAAGTTGCAGTTTTAAAGGTCTCCCCGTACAAAGGAGGTTGTGGCGAAATTTTTTGAAAATTTAAGGTGTTAGCCAAATTTTTGAAGAATTTGAAAATTCTTAGAAACTAAAAAGTTGAAGAATGAAAGTTGAGTTGGTTAGTTAAACAAATTTCAACTCCATTCCTTTTTGAGGACGAAAAGATTTTAAGTGTAGGAGATTGTAACAACCCGGAATTTTTGAACCAATTTAAATTTTTTATTTTAGCTATTTTAACGGATTTTGGATATTTAAAATGATATATTTATATAATAACGACGAAAAATTTATTTAAATCAAAGCTAGAACGAATAAATTTATTTAAATTATAAAATGAGCCTGAAATGGCGTGACAGTTTAGAAATTCGATTTCAAATTTCAAATGAATGTATGAGATTCAAAATAAATTGGATTTCAGTAAAACCTGAAATATATGAATTTGTTTAATAACATATTTCTAACGAATGTGAAAAATCCAGATTTCATAACGGGAATAAAATGTTATGTCTAGTTCAAAATTCAAAATAGTCGCTATGAAATTTATATATATTTTAAATAATATAAAGCCCTTGAAAATAACCATTTTGCAAACGACCTCTGTTTTTGACAAAACTACTTTTGTTGGATCCAGAATGTCGAATTATTGCTAGATTCCAATTTTCATATTTTTTAGAATTTATATGTGAGCGTGGTGAATTTAAACGCGTTTGGCAATTTTAGTTTGAATTTAATCGACTAGAAATTACTCATTTTTCAAAGGCCTCCAAATTCGACGAAATTAGTTGTGTTAGGACCGTATCATCAAAACATAGCTAGATTTGTTTTTCTGGAATTTTTGGAGTTAGTATGTGGCCCCGGTAAATTAAAATGTATGTTCAAATTCAATATATATTGATTTATATTTTAATTTTGACGAAAACTGATCGTAACAGCCAAATTGGCTTACAAAACGTATCCCATTGTGTCTGAAATGAGGGTATTTAGCTAAAGGGACAGTCGTTGGGTTTGATTTGGAGTCCGGATGTAAAAACACTATTTTTGGAAATTACTATAAATCCCAGCCAATCAAAATTTTTCTAAACCTAATTTTATTTCGGAAAATAAAAAAATTATACGTGGCCACTCTCATTCAACGGCGGAAAGAACACGAAAATAAATACCTGATTTCCTATCGATTCACACAATGAAACCCAATGATTTCTGAAGCAATCTTGTAGAGGTTTGTGCTATATTCAAATCCATGCTTGTCTAGCTGCCATCGTTCAGTATTCGCTTCGATTCACCCCCGCAAAGTGCCATCGTTCGTTCAAAGATTGCCACCTCCTACTGCCACCGAGTTCGCCAGTCTTAAAGGCGTAGGCGGGCCTCCCAGAGACCATCAACGTGGCATGGTCAGATCGGACCCCCGGTGATCCTGGCGATGGAAAATTGCAACCCTAGGTTGCGAGCAAGGGTTGAGCGATGGTCTGAAGGGATTACGGTTTAACAGTGGAAGGTTGTTTTTTTACTATATATAATTGTTTTAAAAATCTGAATTTATATATAAATTACTTAAACAAAAATATGATTTTTTATAAATGAAATTGGTTTAAAAATATGATTTTTTATGTAAATGAAATTGTTTTGAAAATATGATTTGTATATAAATGAAATTGGTTTAAAAATATGATTTTTATATAAATGAAATTGGTTTTAAAATATGATTTTTATATAAATGAAATTATTTTAAAAATATGAATTTTATGAAAATGAAATTGGTTTAAAAATATGATTTTTATATAAACGAAATTGGTTTAAAAATATGATTTTTATATAAATGAAATTGGTTTAAAAATATGATTTTTATATAAATGAAATTGTTTTAAAAATATGATGTTTATATAAATGAAATTGGTTTAAAAATATGATTTTTATATAAATGAAATTGGTTTAAAAATATGATTTTTAATATATATATAAAGCGAAATAAAAATGTGATTTTTATTTATAAAGATCAATGTTTAAAAATGTGATTTTAATATAAACCACGTGAAACAGATTGCGATGAAACCGACTGGAAGCGAACAGAATTCAAACCGTCCAATAAAGAATAACGGAGTGGAAACCAAAGATGAGAACTCCTTCTCACTCGATTTATTTTTCAATTAAAATTACTTAGGGTGCGGACAGGGCTTAAATGCCCCCGTTACTATTCATTGTGCAAACCATATTATGTGATTTGAATTATATGGAGTTCAACACTCGAATTTGCACAATCACATAATTGAAAGCGATGTATGGAAATTACCGACACACGGATTTCATACTGCGCGAATAGCCACTTATGGCACCGTAAATGGCATTCGTGGTAGTTGAGTATTTATTTATTTGGATGTTCTTCGTGATTTGACTAGGATTGTAAAATTGGTTGTGAATTAACTGTGAATTGATTGGAATTAGTTTGTGTATGGCGCGAGCCAGTATTAGGCAAGAGATAAGGCTAGACCCTATTCCGGTTCTAGTATCGTGTCGTTACGCTGCCGAAATTTTATAAAAAGTGTTAGAAAAAGTTAGTAAATTGAAAATATTATTTTTAGCTTATAACGGTGATAAATAAAATAATTATTGGATAGAAAAATAAATAAATTTGCCTATCCATTTACAAGTTGGACTACTTGTTTATCTCGCCTATTTTTGTGATGTCGATTGGGACAATAATTTTTACACATTGTCCAAGTGAACAAATAATAATTATTAATTGATGGTTGAAACCCCACACGGGTATTGGGATGATATTTGATGTACACTAATCCCAATTGTTAGTTGTATGTCAATTGATAGGTTGACAGACTATTGTAAGGGTAAATGAATTATATTTAACGCTTATGCAGTTGTGTTATGCACTCTGGATGATGGTTGATTTGTTTTGATTGATTGTTATTTACATGTGTTGTATGAAGTCCATATAAATAACATTATATGGTAATTGACTGTGTCTGATTCCAATTCAGAAAATAATGAATATTTTAAAATAACGAATATTTTAAAATAATGAATATATTAAAATAATATTCTGTAAGGAATTGAAATATGATTTTGATGTCCGGTTTGGGATGGATACGAAAATATTGAAATATATGAAGCCATGTTGTTTAGATTTGCGCCATTTTAATGCAAACGATATTTATATCGATTATATTCATTTTTATAGTGAATATCGAAAAGGAAATGATCTCAAAATCTGATATTTTGAAAATATTATCATTTAGATATTATAATGATAAGGAATATTCAATTTTAATTTTAAATTGAAAATGAAGTTGAAATCGAATTTAAAACGATTTATAAAATACGATTTAAACGGAAATCAATGAAATATAACATATATATATATATTGTATATATTTAATGGCCTAAATAGAACACACCGCGGTGCGACCATTTGTGAATTTTCGACTATTGACTTCGCGTTGTCGTTACAAGAAATCCGACCGTCGGATTCTCCTAAAATAGGAACCGTTGGGTTCGTATCGAAAAGGGCTTTCCAACAATTATAAGAGATTTGAAATTTAAAAGTTGGATTTGGAATTATGTCCAAATCAAATTTGGAAAAGGTCGGTGTAAGTGCAATTCGATGACCGTTTATGGAAATCGACTGAAGGGCCTTAATAAAATTATTAATAATTTGTGTAAAATCATAATAAATGATTTGGTAGGAATTTGGATGGAAATTTTTTTATTTGGAAAGATGAAAATATATTTTTATCCAAATGAACTAGTTATTAACTAGATTTGAAATCCAATAATTTTTAAATAAAATAAATTGGATTTGTGAATGGTTTTAATTTAACCAGAATTTCCAATATATGAATTGGAATGGATTTGAATGGAAATCACCTTCGAAATATTTCGATATTGGATTCCGTGATTATACATATATTGTTATGGGAATTTGGAAGGTATATATATATATATATATATATATCGTTATTCCCAAAATGATATTTGTTGGTTTCAGAATTTGATATTGGATATAAGCTGATATAATTTCTATTCAGAGCCTTGTGTTTGATATCAAATTAGATTTTGGGTTTGTCGTGAACGGTGTCTTAAATGGCACTGTTCTTAAACCCAGTTAAGAAAAGAATAAATCTTTTAATTAAGATTATTAGAGTTTCCAGTTAATTAACATTTAATTGGAATAAAATGGAATATGAATTGGGTTTATTATGAACTGTGTTTTAAAGGACATTCGTTCTTTAACCCGATTAACAGTGAAATGTGATTTGGAATTTATAAATCTTTTTATTAAGATTTATAGGAAAATTTCCAAAGTAAAGTTTTCCAATTTAATGCAATAAATTGGAATGGAATGGAATCCGAGTTGATAATAATCGAAGTGAGCTTCTGTGGAGGAAGACTGTTAATATATATGAAATTTAAAAGGCTTTACCGTTATTCCATTTTCATTATTAGTCGGATACGGAAATTGATATCTATTATATATTGATATGTTTTCTGTGAAGATTCCATAATGAATGGAATGTGATTTTGGGTTTATCGTGAACTATGTTTTAAATGACATTAGTTCTTTAACCAGTTAGAGACTGGATTACATGTCTAACATTGTATTTCGAACTGTACTATTGATCTCTGCTAAATATATATTCGTTTGGTGGCGGAGAATTTATTCTCTTGATTAACACCCTTCTCTGAGACGTACGAGCTCAGAGGTTATATATCGGCAAAGATCAATGGTACGGTGTAGATTGTCGATGCGGCATGTTTGATTTCCAAAAGTTAAATAATCATTAATATTGATTTTTGGGAAGATTAAAACTAAGTGGAGTTTTAATGAATCTTTAATTAGATTGAAATGTGAATGTGATAATTTAAATTATCAAATTTGGGAGAACGATCGAGAATGGAGTATCACCAGTTTTGCTCCAAGCGATAGTTAAATCTTTAATTAGATTTGAACGTAAAACGGTAATTAAATTTACCGATAACACCGTGGTGTCAGATATGGAGTATTACCAGTTTTGCTCCATGGGATGAATAGGTTGGGATTGGGAAATATAACAAATGATTATTACGGTAAGGTTCGCTTATCCCGACTAGTTGATAAACCTTAATCTGGTTTAGAATTGATATCCAAAGGAAAAATTAAAGAATAAATTTAAAAGAATTTATCTTTGATAAAATTAATGGGAACCTTTCCCAAAAGATTTGAATATTTGAATAAAAGAATATTCTGAATTGGAACAAGACGTATGTTGTGTTTGTGTAGCACTTTTTTATAATATGTGCGAGTTAGTCGAAAAGGGCGTGTTTTGTAATAACCTGCGGGAATTCGAGCCCGAATTCCGATAATAATACATATCTTGTATCCCTTGCCAGAACCCAAGTACCGAAAACACAGATAGTTATTAGAAAGAAATAAGTGGGTGAGATAAGAAAGAAAGTTAAGAATAGAAGAATAAGAAGAAGAAAACAACACATAATCATTGTCTCGCATCGCAGCGGAACATAATATAATATAGGAATAAATCTTTACTGAGAACTTTAAAAATACTTACAATCATCAGAGTACATTGCACATCTAGACAATTATAATAATCTTTCCTCTTATACTATCACACAACGGAATATATAATATCATACGTCTGAACTCCTCCATCTTGTCTCTTCATAACAACCGATAACCTGAACCTGTACAGCTTGGTCTAACCTGAGCATTACAAACACCGGGTTAGTCTGGTGAACCAAAGTGAGAAAAAACACACTAAGTTTAAAGGAATCACACAACTTGATTTTAACGTCAAAATCTTTTCGAAGAAAAGGATAATCGTAAGACCGTATCCACACATAAACACGGATGGTTTTTACCTTACGATAACCTAAAACATTTTTGAAAACAGTATTATTCTGATATTATGATAGTGTCTAAATACAAGTAAATATCAATCTAGTAGAACGCTTGCATCTCACCTCCACATGTAACGAACAGGGATTTTCGATCCCGAAAATTGACACTAAAATACCATGTTGAACATTCAAGCATCGAAAACACCAGAACGTTATTAGAAAGAGATTAAAGGGTGAGATAAGAAAGAAATATTAGAATAGAAGAAGAAGAAGAACCAATACAACACAGAGTTTCACATCGCAGCGGAACAAAATATAATATATTAGTAAACTTTATAGAGAGCTTTGAAATAAAATTTTACAATCTTCAGAGTACATTAACACATCTGGACAGTTATAATTATCTTTCCTCATATACAACACACAGCGGAAAACTATTTATACGTCTGAACTTCTCCAGCACGTCTTCTGAACTTCATAGTATCCAATAACCTGGACCTGTACAACCCGGTCTAACCCGAGCATTACAAACACCAGGTCAGTCTGGTGGACCAGAGTGAGAAAAACTCGCTAAGTTTATAATATCATCCAACTTGGTTTTAAAGTTCAAAATCCTTTTGAAAGAAAAGGATAATCGTAAGACCAAATCCACACATAAATACAGACGGTTTTTACCTTACGATAACCCAAACATTTTTGAAATCGATATCTTATTCTGATATTATAGTAGTGTCTAAATACAAATAAATAGAATCTAGCAGAACGCTTGCATCTCATGCTCCACATATATAGTATACAAACAAAATCGCTGGCGCTTATTGGAGATTGGATTCCGACTATGACAAGGTATGGAACCAACAGCTGATAGTGTATCTCTAGAGGCGAATACACTGAGTTCAACAAGAACGTCTTGCAACCCGGCCCACACATGACCGACCACTCATTTCGCTTGAGTGTATCGAATGCATATCACCAACGTTTGGGAGCTACCCACCGTTTCCCGAAAAGGGACAACATTGATAGATTAAAGAAGCAAAAGGAATTTCTCTAGATATATGATTATACAACCTAATGGGTGCGATCCACATAGCCATGTTGCCTGCCCGATTTCTGTCATTTCCTGGTTGATGAGGCTTGAGGTTATAACGTATCTTTTGGAACTTCTGCCCACCGTTTAGATCGTCCATTCATGTTATCCATGAATAGGATGATCCGAAGGCACCCTCCTACTGCATCCAATATAGAAATCACCCCAGGGATCAGTAGCGAGTAGTCCTTGAAAACCATAGACTCAAATCACGACAGAATCATTGTCGAAATATCTCCGGGGATTAGCCAGAGAAATTAAACAATTGTTCCTCCGCTCATGAAGATTTACGGTCTTCATTGCTTTATCTCGATCGGCATCGGATATCTTCTTCGTTTTCGTTTCTGTTGGTCAGAATGGTTTTCAAATATAAACTCGATCCCGGTCTTTCCATACCAACAACACATTGGGTATGATTTTGATAGTCGGTTATTTAACTACCAAAATAAACAATCTTCAAAATAAACAGATTCATTGCTTTATTATATAGCATAACTTGGCCTTTAAAAATAGTGTATCAGTTTTAATATATTAAAAGCCTCAAATCATTTATTTATGTAAATATTCTCAAATCATTTCATTTATATACTTAAGAAAATATCTTAAGATTCTACCATTAAATATTATTTAGTCATTTGCTACTTATCTTTTATCATTTGGAAAATCGATTTAACTTATCATTGTAAACAATCATTATGATATCTCTCTTGGTTTCGTTATTTTATCCCATGATCGTCACTTCCCTTTTCAGAACAAACTCATTCCAAATCTCGTCTTCTTTTATTTTCACAAATCTCTTTCATTTCTCCCTTTACTATGAAACATCATTTCGTATTCTCAAGCCTTTTTATTTCCTTTTATTTCGAAAATACCATTATATATTTTCAAGTTCTTCAAATAATGTTGCACCATTATTTCCCAAATAAATTACACTAAGATCTTTACCATCACAACTAATACCATCCTCCGATAATTCCGAAGCCGTTCAAGTTGGGGTATTTAATTACCTCTCAGACCTTGATCAACAATGTTCTTACCTTAAGATAAATATGAATTTTACTTCATAAACCTATATCCATTATAATACCAACAGTCACCATTTCATTATTTACTTAAAAAATGGATCCATAAAACCTTCTTACCTTTGAAATCTCCTCTTTTAAATATATTATTATTACTAAATCCATTGATTTAGTAAATGATTGATATATCGCCAATCTTTAAATTTTAACTTCTTTATAGTATTTATTTAATTACTCGGATCTTTATTGTAAATTCTATTACTGGACTTTTTGCCATATTAGATTACAATAATCCTTTTCTAAACTTTTTTAATCATTTCCCTTCGGAAATCTTATTTCAAAAATTCATCCATTTCACTTAATATGAACATTAAGTACCGTTGATTTAAAATTAATGCTTAAAATTTACATCTCTTTTTATAAACTCGTTTATACGACTCTGGTTTAATATAAACCCTTTTTGTCTCGATTTCCCCTTCTTAATTCAAACAGTTATTAAAGTTTATCGCATCTGCTTAAAAATCTCCTTTAAAACTTAATTAATCCAACTTGGTTTAAATATAAACCCGTTCATAAACTCACTTTGAAATTTGATTTATATTCATTACTAACTTCGATTTCTACTTAAAAATAATTAATCTGAGTTATAAATTGTTACATAAATACTTACCCACTTGTCTAAAAATTCTAGTAATATAACAATTAGCTTTATCAATCATTTCATAGTTAACCTGAGGCATGTGCTTCGCACATGGCATATTTTGGTTAATCATTTACTAATTAAGATGAGGCGTATGCGTCGCACACTGTAGATTTTGGTAAATCATTTCATAGTTTAGACGAGGCACGTGCATCGCACACGATATATCTTGGTAAATTATTCTTTATAAAAACGATGTATAATTTAGGCCATCAACTGCCCAGTCCTCAACCAATATTTCACATTGGTTAATATAAAAGATTCAACAATCAATAATCAATCCATCATCCAATCAGATTGGTTACACAATACAGGTGAAAATAAATAATAAGTTTGAGTAATTTGGTTTGATTCCTCCAACCATTCTTCCCTATATTCAGTATGACAATTTATAATAAACATGAATAATTAATTCAATTGGTAACAGTCAACAACCAGCAATTCAAGCATTCATTCAATTTTAAACATTTATAATATTATAAACGTAACCAACGAGGTAAATTACCTCTATTGGAAATAATCATTAAAAATAACAATGTCATTTTATTTAAATTAAACGACCGTTCAATTTAAATAATTGATATATCAATATTTAACAAACATCTAAACAATCATCAAATCAACCAACACTTAGCAAACATAGAAAACAAATATTAAACCCAACTTATATAAATATAAATGGAAAAACTGAGTGAGCTTAACTCATCTTGATTTTTATCGATAACCGGCTTGCTTCAGTTAAATTAAATAGACATTTAATTTAACTGAAATTTCCAAATATTTTCATCTTCGTCCAAATCTGTTCCAAAGTGAAGTTCTTGTCAATCTGGTTCCAACATCTTTGTTTCATCACCTTCCGTCGCTGTATGACCGAGGCATAAATTTAAACGTTATTCGGTATTCAAATTAATATTATTTAGACTCAAATAATATTATTGGCTAAATCCTTATTTTGTGTTAATTAACTAGAATTAGGCATGTGTAACAAAATCCGGTCGGTGTGTGCATATATCAAAACGTTAAGTCCGGGTTTAAATTGGCCCACGTTTAATAATAATCGGGTCACATAAAACCAATCCACATATATTATTACCTTAAGATATATAAATACTGACTTAACGACACATTAAAGTAATGTAAATTTTTATTTAGGCGCGAATATAAAAATATGGCCACGTTAGTTATTATTAAAATGCTGGCAGGTTATAAAAGCTTTTTCCTTTACCTGCTTATTTTACGGTATTTGCCACGACATCTCGTTACAGTTGAATTGCCATATAAAATATAACCATGCACAGTTAAATCACCTAGTTAGGCATATTTAAGTTTAAATATAAATTAATTACTAAGTTGAGGGATTATGTACGTTATTAAAACTTATACTAATATTTCCATTTCTCACATGTCCTCTGATAATCTGAAACACAACCTTGCTACAAATTTCGTCCTCCATAAATTCTCTGAACTACACGAAACAACTACTCCTCTTTACATTTCCACCGCCGATCAACTTAAGGTGTCGGACCCCACATCGAATGTACTCCTACGACCGCTGGTAACAGGGTTTCCTTCTCCTGTTCTTTGCGTTAGCCTCCCCAAACCACTTTCTTTCTCATGCTTTTTCTTGTAACTAACTCCTCCCATACTCTTTTCCTTCACAAGCTTCCTGTGCTGCTACAGAACCGAACGCAGCAGCTAACCTTGCACACAGCTCGCCCACCGCCTCTGCTGTTTCACGCCACGCACCCGCTACATTCATCATGTAACCACACTACTTATTTCACCGGGGATCATGCCCCTGTCACCGTTCATCACTGCTTCCCACTGCCAACTTGAACGCACTCCCCTCCTTCCACTTCACAACATAAGATACCTTCCCAACGCTGTTTAGCTTCACCGCGCCATGCTCCTGTTTCTGTTAACACAACCTCCTAACTTTTTCACATTTGAAAAGTTCCAAAACAAACTTTTGTTTGGAAAATGAAACCAGCAACATGCCCACCTTTGAGTTGAAATATATCCATCCATCCTTTAGGACCTGACAGCACACATTTCACAACTTCTCCACCGCTTTGAGCATGTTGCACCGCTGCATCTCAAACTCATGCCGCCAAACACCCATCGCGTACTCTTTTCTCACCTTCATCCAGCTCTTCTTCTTTCTTCCCATAAACTACTTTACGTTCTCTTCTCCTTTTTTACTCTGGCTGCTGATGATCTCCGCCGCCCACTAATGAACACCGGTTGCCACCCCTCATCACCGGCAAAAGCCATCATCCAGACTCCCATACTCAGCTTCTGCTTCTGCGTTTTTTTTTTCTTTTTTCAAATGGATATGCGAATGCACATGCATTTATATATATATATATGGGAAGTAATGCTTTTATTTTCTTTTCTTATGGGTTTTCTCTCAGTTTCCCCTTTGGTTTGTTGCCGGAGAAAACAAAGTGGCTGCCTGCTATATATAAAGTAAGGAAGCCTGGGGAGCACGGATCAGTAATTTGGTCATCACGGCAAATGGATTGGTCATCACGCAAATAGGGTATATTAGGATAGATGGCTGTGGGAAGGTGAGGGCATGTGCAGTGTGAAGTTTGCAGCATATAGGCCTGTAGTGTTGATTGATGGGAAGGCATAGGTTACAGTGTATTTTCACTATCGTTGTTGGGTGAGTTGAAATCAATAGGTCTATAGGATGATGGTTTAACATGTGGAAACTATATTTGTATGCAGCAGATTTAGATTGCCCAAAAGAATTTGCTAATGGAATAGGGTAACACGTAGAATAGGTTAGTTGGAGCATGGGTTTTTCTTAAATTTCCAATGTTGGCTGTTGAAGCATGATAGGGACGTTTTAATTTACTTATGGTTGAAGTATCATGATTGTTTATATTTAAATTTTTCAATATTATCTTTTCGTTCTCCACATTGGTATAGGATATATGTGTCTTCTCTTTTGCATGTGCATAGCCATGTTCTTTGGTTTGTGCGCATATACCTAGGACTGCTCAAAATATAGCTTTGTTGTATAATAAGTGTTCTAAATGAAATGATCGACACAAATATGTAACCAAAGGTTTTAACACGTGCATCGTTGGAATGAAGAAATTTGAAATGCATGGTACGATGGTAGTGATTTGTAGTAAGTGATGCAAAGGGACATTTGGAGATGTACACAATGATGGTAGAAACTGGGGGTGAAGACGTACACATCGATCATTTCATTTTTACCACCCAATGGTTTGATTCATTGAAAGGGTAATAATGGAAAGGTGTTTGTTGACCCACCTCATTTATTTATATTTTTATTAAGTTTGGTTTTTTTGATCTCGTTTGGTTTTTAAACCGCTAACTTATTCATACCGCTATTTACGTTAACCACCAAAGATTCGCGCCGATATTCACGAACTCCAAAAATTTTGAAAATGGTCATCATTGTATAACTTGACTTTACGGTCCAAATGAAGCTAATATGGTTGAAAACGGACTCCATTGGTAGAAAAGGCGCTTTTCTATTCCAAATATAATATTTAAAACCAATTTCAATATTTGAATTCAAATGACCGAAAAATCCAGGTCATTACATTCTTCTCCCCTTAAAAGAATTTCGTCCACGAAATTGCTAAGTAAGAAGAATTCTTCAGAATAATTATTTTAAAAAAATAATTATATTAAAATATTATCAAAAATAAGTTTAATTTTTTTTATGAAAAATTCTCCAGCATCTTCTCTGTACTATTCGACCCAAACAACTACAACTCGCCTCTTTGGGCCTCATATCGATTAAAAGGAAACAAAGCCAGGTAGCTACCCATCTCAGGGGTATAAAATCAATTACCAAACCAATATATTAAGGTTTACCTATTTGTCGGGCAACCCATACTCTAGTCATGAGGCAAATCAACTAACGACTCTTTCTCCTCTTCCAACCTGCACTAACTCAATATACAATGCAAGTACCAATATAGCGTTATTTCATTTGGTTTCATTTCATAAGTGATTTAATTTGAGTTCATTTAACTGAAATATATTCTCTAGTTTTCAATTCATTCAGTTGTTGATGAATTCTTATATTCAACCAATTCATTATTTAACATAATCAAACCGTCCATATTAATTTATTTTTAAGTTAACTACTGATTTTTTAATTTCATATTAAATTTTTATCCAAATATTCCATAATTTAAATCCCTTTCGGGTTTTATTAAACCGTTCAAATTTATAATCCAATTTGAATTCATTCAAATTAATCAAACACACCAATATATTAACAATTTGATAAAAGTATTTCTTTTCTATATAAAAATATAATTTGGGCAAAATAATTTCATTCACCCGCTTTACAAAATAATATTGTATCAATTGCCAGCTCAAATTGAACCGATTAAACAACACAATACAAAACATTTGTATATAAAATCTACAAATACGCTCTCTCGTATATATAATTAACTCAATTAGGGTATTTCTAACCCCATCTCTATCGTGTTATACCACAGAGCCTTGGCTATTCCTAAACCATCGCTTTGATACCAACTGTAACGAACAGGGATTTTCGACCCCGAAAATCGACACAAAAAAAGCATGTCAAACATTCAAGCATCGAAAACACCGGAACGTTATTAGAAAGAGATTAGAGGGTGAGATAAGAAAGAAAGAAATATTAGAATAGAAGAAGAAGAAGAACCAACACAACACAGAGTTTCACATCGCAGCGGAACAAAATATAATATATAAATAAACTTTATAGAGAGCTTTGAAATAAAATTTTACAATCTTCAGAGTGCGTTAACACATCTGGACAGTTATAATTATCTGTCCTCATATACAACACACAGCGGAAAAATATTAATATGTCTGAACTTCTCCAGCATGTCTTCTGAACATCGTAGTATCCAATAACCTAGACCTGTACAACTTGGTCTAACCCAAGCATTACAAACACCGGGTCAGTCTGGTGGACCAGAGTGAGAAAAACTCCTTAGTTTATAATATCATCCAACTTTGTTTTAAAGTTCAAAATCCTTTTGAAGGAAAAGGATAATCGTAAGATCAAATTCACACATAAATACGGACGGTTTTTACCTTACGATAACCCAAACATTTTTGAAATCGATATCTTATTCTAATATTATAATAGTGTCTAAATACAAATAAATAGAATCTAGCAGAACGCTTGCATCTCACGCTCCACATATATAGTATACAAACAAAACCGCGGTCTCTTATTGGAGATTGGATTCCGACTATGACAAGGCATGGAACCACCAGTCGATAGTGTATCTCTAGAGGCGAATACACTAGGTTCAACAAGAACGTCTTGCAACCCGGCCCACACATGACCGACCATTCATTTCTCTTGAGTGTATCGAATGTATATCACCAACGGTTGGGAGCTACCCACCGTTTCCCGAAAAGGGACAACATTGATAGATTAAAGAAGCAAAAGGAATTTCTCTAGATAGGTGATTATACAACCTAATGGGTGCGAACCACATAACCATGTTGCCTTCCCGATTTCTGTCATTTCCCGATTGATGAGGCTTGAGGTTATAACGTATCTTTTGGAACTTCTGGCCACTGTTTAGATCGTCCATACATGTCATCCAAGAATAGGATGACCCGAAGGCACCCTCCTACTGCATCCAATATAGGAATCACCCAAGGGATCAGCAGCGTGTAGTACTTGCAAACCGTAGACTAAAATCACGACAAAATCATTATCGAAATATCTCCGGGGATCAGCCAGAGAAATTCAACAATAGTTAATGTAACGACCCGGAAAAAATGTGATCTTGGTTATCCGATATACAACACATATCGAACATCCAAGGATCGAAAATACCGGTTGTTAATGAAAGAAATTAGAGGGTGAGAATAGATAAGATAGAAACTTAGAATAGAAGAAGAAGAAGAAGAACACAACATCAGAGTAACACGAACCTCATAGTGGAACGAATAACATATAATATATATAACATAACTTGAAATATATATTTGTACTTGAATATACATCATTATCAAAGTACATCACTTACAACACAGCGGAAATGAACTATAGCTATATGATCCTGAAGCCTCCTGCTCTAGCTCTTCAAGTATCTGTAAATCCTGACTACTTGATTGCCCGTACAAAATTGGGCACCCAAGAGTTTAGGGAAAACAAAACAAAATAAACTCGGGGTAAGTCATGGGACTGGTGTGAGTAAAACAGTTTAAAAATAGTTTGAACAATAAACGATATCTCATAAGACCACGCTGTATAACGGAACGGGTTTTCCCTTATGAGAATCCAAGTTATCTTTATATCAAAGACCTTTTGATATTACAATAATGTATATCAACCACAATAATAATAATCATCTAGTAGAAACGCTTTCATCTCACGTTCTACACATATATATATACAATCAAAACCGTAAGCACGTATTAGGTAATGGATTTCCAACTATGAAAGGTATGGAACCACCTTTCGCTAGTGTACATCTAGAGAGGAATACACTGGGTTCAACAAGAACATCTTGCAACCCGGCCACACATGACCGACAACTCATTTCGCTTGAGTCTATCGAATACATATCACCAACGGTTGGGATCAACAACTGTTACCCGAATGGGACAGTATCGACAATAGATTTTTAGAAATAAATGAAACTCTAGATCAGGTGATTATACACCCTAATAGGTGCGACCTACATAGCCATGCTGCCTGCCTGATTTTTGTCATTTACCGGTTGATGAGGCTTGAGGTTACGCTTTATCATCACATCAGATTCACTTCGAATGCCACATTGTTAGATCCATCAAAAATCACTAATTGACGTCTACAACCTTACATTACGTGTCAGCTAAAAGAAGTTTCCTTCTCCGCTTCCACTCTTGGTACGGTTGAAGAAATCAATGTACGTGACCTTTCTAGAAATACTCTGTCAGACATTTATCCATACAAGTCATCCAGGAACAGGATGAACCGAAGGTACTATTCAGTATATCCATCTTAGGCACTGTTATCTAAGATTTATGCAACAGCCCTTGCTTTTTACTCTGTCTTCAATTATCTTTGGCATATATGATTCGCAACGCTTATGCCAATACAGAGTGGTTCTTTGGATAATAATCCAACCTGTCTCTCCATATTAACAACGTTAAAATGGTCAAAACTTTGATAGTTTGTGATTTAACTATCAAAGAAAAACACGTGTGCAAACAACGATATTATTTCCAAATGGAAATTCTATCAATTAATCAACAATCATATATATATATATATATTTCCTTATTTTCTATGTTTAGAAAATATACGTTAACACTGGAAAACATTTCTAGAACTTATTTACGTATCACTTTTCTTCTACAACTATCAGTCTCTGATTTTAAACTAGTATAAGAACAATTCCCTAAGTACCAATCCCGAAGGTCGAAACCAACATCAGATAGACACTTAGGAAACCATTCAACTTAACAAGTCTCCAGTCAATTTCTGATTTAGCTTAACTCCATTTCTTAACTCCTTATACATGAACATTCCCTTTTCTAATTCATATTTCCAATTTCAATATTTGATTACGTTTCCGATTCTATTTGGAAAACATTTCCAAATCTTCTTTACTTGGATTTAAACAGATGTTTAAAACAACATCGCGACGACAACTCATACCACTATACTTATTTACTAAATTCACTTAACCACTTTCACTCTCGAACCTTAACCATTTCTAAATTTAAAACGAAGTCAATCAAGTTGGGGTATAACTACCTCTCAGACCTTAACTGAACAACATTTCAAATCTCGAAATAGGGTAAGTTTATCTTTTGACTTTTTAATACTTCCTTACGTAACTTCCGGATATAATTTACGAGTCCAACTCCTTTACAGAATCATTTGATTATAACAGTGGTGTTATAATTTCCTGCTTCTAAAATATAATAACTTTAATCTAACTCTTATTTCTTAACTCGAATAAATAACGAACAACTAATTTATCAACTCATATTGGGTTAACTCTTATTTTATAATTCTTATTTGAATAACTCCAATCTAATAACTCTTACTGGATTAACTCTTATTCGAATAACTTATAATCGATTTGCTTACTTTCGAATACTTATATTCGATAATCTCTTTCTTCGAATAAATCTTATTCGACTTAACTCCTGTCGAATAACTAGATTCGATCAACTCACTTCGAATATTTCTGATTCGATTATCTCCTTCGAATATCTACTATTCGATTATCTCACTTCGAATATTTCTGATTCGATTATCTAACTTCGAATATCTACTATTCGATTATCTCACTTTGAATATTTCTGATTCGATTATCTCACTTCGAATATCTACTATTCGATTCACTTCTTTGAATAACTAAATTCAATTAACTCATTTCAACTCTATTCGAATAAACTAAACCCGATTAATTCCATTTGAATAACTGTAGTTCGATTTAACTCTATCGATTAACTCTAACTGATTAACTCTAACTGGTTTAACTCTACGGTTTAACCCTACGGTTTAACCTAACTGGTTAACCCTAATGGTTTTTCTCTAACTAGTTAACCCTAACTGATTAACTCTTTGTCCTTATTCAGTTTCAAACATCGATGTTGAAATCGATTATTACTTCTTTATATAAGTCCTGATTTATATATTCTATTTATCCAAATGATAAATATTTAACTTAATTTATAAATATCATATATAAATCAATTTTCTCCTTTTATCTGTTTACTTCTTCATATATAAGTTCAGACTTATATATATATATTTCTCCAAAGATAAATATTTCCTTTATAATCTATTTGTTTTCTAAATGCCTTTTACCCATATTTCCTTTTTAAATCTTTATTTGTAAATGGTTTACAAATATTACCCTTTTAAATTCTATCTGCAAATGGTTTGCAAATATTCCCTTCTCTGTTCTATTTGCAAATGGTTTGCGAATATTTCATTTTCAACTCTATTTGCAAATGTGTTGCAAATATTTCTCATATAATATCTTATTTGTTTTCTAAACAAATATTCCTTTTATCTTACTCTATTCATTTAACAAATAAATGTACATTTCTTATCCTATTTATTTAACAAACTAATATCCTTTATAACTTATTTGCAAATGTTTTACACATATTTCTCTTTCTATTTTTGCAAATATCTTCCTTTGTATTTGTTTTACAAATATATTCCTTTTATATTTGTTTTACAAATATATTCCTTCATATTTGTCTTACAAATAAATTTCCTTTATAGCTCTTTTGATTTTATAATTATTTACTTATATAAAAATCCTTTTTCCTTTTATATATAAAATCCATTTATTTTATATAAATAATTTATTTTCAAAATATTTCCTTCTATAAAATCTGTTGATTTTATAAAATTCCTTTATTTCAATATACATTGAAATATTTCTTTTTCTACATCCCAGGGTTTCTTATGGTATCTAAAATACCAAATCAAAAGGATCGATATCATTTAAACACACATAATCATCAACAGATTTTATATCACCTCATATATCACAATATATGAATAATGGTAAAATAAATGATGAGGAATCCAGTTGGATTCCTCCAACCTGTTTCCCTGCATCCACATATGTTACACGATAAAATCAAAATCACTTTCAGTTCCATATGATATATTCTATTAAACGGAATCAATATAGAAATTCAACTAACTGACTAGCAGTTCAATCAAACAGTCAACACACAGTCAATCAGCCAACATTTAACAGTTCTAAAAATACAACATGAAATTATAAACTGTTCAGAGTTAGTGAGATTTACTCACATTGGACGATCATCGTTAATAACGATAACCATCTCTTGGTTCAGACAGACAATTTATTTCACCGTAAATTGTAATGAGCACCAATCCACTCCCAGTTAGTTCCATTGGGTAGTGCCCGTCCAAACGATCCCAAAGGATCTTGTTTTGTACAATTCTGTCTACGTATGATAAAGTTATCGAATTAACACACTTATAAATTAGTTAAATTTAAATGAACTAAATTAATTTCCAATTTGGGCTTACTTTTCAATTCCGGCCCACTACGATATAATACCAACCCGTATTGATCCTCCCTTCTCCTCCACTCAGTATACGGGTCCTGCTCCTCCACGTTTACCATAGCCGAACTTCAACCACCTTTGAACTCCTTCTCCACTTCATTTAAAATCAAACAAAAATATGCAACATCCTCCTCATCAACTCCTCTTCGAAACCATCCTACAACCTCGACACTCGGTTCAACTTCCCAAATTGCGATGAGCCATCTTGATGTAGAGGTAGCGACACATTCAGTGTCGGATCCCTTCAACCAAACCACTACAGGTGCTAAATCTCGCAACAAAACCAAATATAATATCGACAATCCCCATCGATGCTCACACCCGAATAAATCAGCAACCCTAGTTATCGGTACCAAATTTGAAATCTAGGAATTTTCGTCGATCCCAGAACAAAGCATACAGGGATGGAGAGAATTGAATTTCGAGTGCAAATATATGTATGAAAGGATTTATAAGTTTTATTCAGAATTTCTTTTGATTTTTGAAGGATCGCTCATGTTTTTCTCTAAAAGAAAATATATGGCGGAAAACTCTTTGACCAGTCGAGAGTTGAAATTAGGTTAAGGAAGTATAGTGGTGCAATTTATAGGGTTTTATAATTTATTTTATATTGGTTTTTATTCAACCGCTATCTTTGCTTGTCCTTTAAAAACCCTACGATCACATACAATACCCAAAAATCATGAAATTGGATATGCAGCAACAGTTCGACATTACGGTCCCAATGAAACTGGTTTCATCGAATTCCGACTCCGTTTGCTCACACAGCGTATTTTTAACCGTCGAAATACTGACTGTTTTTCACTCTAAAAATCTGTACGACCACATACTGACTTCAAAAATCACGAAAACTGAAATCTAACAATAATTTGACATTGCGGATCCAACAAAATTAGTTTCTTCGAATTACGACTTCGTTTGCAAAACCGGCTATTTTAAAGCTCTGAATGACCCATTTAAATATATAAATATATTTAAATAAAATTATATTAAATATAAATAAATTTATATTATCGTATATATTCACAGTGGAATACCATACAACTCTTGAATATTCCTATATGAATTTCTAACTCGACATTTCAAATCTGGGTCAACACAATATTCGATTTATATTGAAATTCCTTTTTAAAATATAAATAATTCCTTTATAAATTATAAAGGAATTCCACAGCGACTTTTCTAAAATTTGATTTGGACATAAATCAAAATCTACACAACGAAATCCCGATTTTTCTCTTCCACTAGAAAAATATACTTCACCAACTCCTAACGTTTCTTGTTTCGCAAAAATCCGATTTAAAACCGCTTCTGTATATCCAGTTGAAGTTCAAATCACCAAATCATGAACTATAGCACCATTTCGAGCTCGTTTATAATTATAATATAATTATACGCTCAACCTATCATTATTTAAATATATTCATTATTCTAATTCAATTCTAAACTGAATTAAATATCACATCACACCATATCGCCATTTCAGCCAATTCTGATTATTTCAGAATTAAATATATTATTTAATTTATTATTTTAATTAAATATTCAATATTGTTTAGTTAAATGACCATTTAATTCTCTTAATGACCATTTATATAATTAAATTAATTAATTATAATACCGCTGGAAATGCGGGTCATTACATTCTTCCCCACTTAAAATAATTTCGTCCCCGAAATTGCTAAGGTAGAGGACGACCCTATCGACTGGTTAGAACATATTTGTTCATTTCTTAACTTCAGTTTCAACTGAACCAAATTAATTTTAATTAAATTATTTATTCATTCTTATTATCAAAAAAATTCAAAAATCCTAAAAATTTTCTAACTCCTTAACTTTTCGAAAAATTTCGCCAGCACCTCCTTTGTACTAGTCAATAGGTCAAACTCCAACTCGCCTCTCTGGGCCATCTCCAACCAAAAAGAAAATCAAATAGCCAAGCGGCTTGCCAATTCGGCTCATCAAAATCTCAAACGCATATATAAAATATAAACTGGTACCCTTTTGTTGGGCATATCATTATATCCCTTACACCTGTTACCAATTCAACATATACCCAGGTCATCCCAATCAAACTCCAATCAATTTATCCTCAAAACCACATCACTCGCTTATAACTAAGCCAAATTCCATTCTTAAATCCAACACTTAACTTATCAATTCAACATAAGTCTAGATACCTCCCAATCCAATTTTATTTGATATTTTCTATTACAATTCAATTTCCACTTAATTGGCTTCAATTCCAGTTTTCAATTTGCTTTCACAAATTCACATTCATCTATTTCTGGGAGTTTTTAAACATCTTTGTTTTTCTCAAAAATCAAACTTCCCTTTCGAAGTTCAAAACATCTTGTTTTTCTAAACAATTTCAAAAACAATCTCTTTGGTAGTAATCTGTCACTTTACAACTCGAAAATGAACATTGATGATGTCGCAATTCATCATCAGGGTTATCTCCCAGCTATCGAAGTGAGTTCAATACTATATCACTTTTAAAATCATTCTTAAACACTTTTATTTTGAAATCAGTTCAAAATATCATCCACAAATGTTTGGAATACAATTTAAAATCTCCCAGGATCTTAAAATTTACATATATTTAATCCAAGTCTATTTACAAACTCTGTTCCAAATTTCCAGGGTTTCAATTTCAATTCTGATTTAAATTCAGATTTAATTCATTTCGTAACACTTGTACGAATTTTATTTGGTTATATATTTATAACCATCTCCATTATAATCTTACTCGATTATAATAACAACCCATATATCCAATATATTATAATCACTCCGATATAAATCTTTTATATCAAAATATAATTTGGGTAAAATTATTTTCATTTACCCTCTTTCAAAACATATCTTGCCGACCCATCGTATTTGAGTGTTTATAAACTCCTACCGGTACAGTGGATCAAACTGATCAACCAAAACTAATAAATTACTCAACCAATAAATCTTCACAATATAAAATTATTTTTTTATATCATCTACAAATCCGTTCACTCGTATATATACACTCAAACTCAATCTAGGGTATTACTAACCCTATCTTTACCGAGTCACGCCACAGAGCCAAGGTAATTCACTTAACTTAAGCTCTGATACCAATTGTAACGACCCGGAAAAAATGCGATCTTGGTTATCCAATATACAACGCATATCGAACATCCAAGGATCGAAAATACCGGTAGTTAATGAAAGAAATTAGACGGTGAGAATAGATAAGATAGAAACTTAGAATAGAAGAAGAAGAAGAACACAACATCAGAGTAACACGAACCTCACAGTGGGACGAATAACATATAATATATATAACATAACTTGAAATATATATCTGTACTTGAATATACATCATTATCAAAGTACATCACTTACAACACAACGGAAATAAACTATAGCTATATGATCCTGAAGCCTCCTGCTCCAGCTCTTCAAGTATCTGTAAATTCCGACTACTTGACTGCCCGTACAAAATTGGGCACCCAAGAGTTTGGGAAAACAAAAAAAATAAACTCCGGGTCAGTCATGGGACTGGTGTGAGTAAAACAGTTTAAAAACAGTTTGAACAGTAAACGATATCTCATAAGACCATGCCGTATAACGGAACGGATTTTCCCTTATGAGAATCCAAATTATCTTTATATCAAAAACCTTTTGATATTATAATAATGTCTATCAACCACAATAATAATAATCATCTAGCAGAAACGCTTTCATCTCACGTTCTACATATATAGTATACAATCAAAACCGCAAGCACATATTGGGTAATGGATTTCCAACTATGACAAGGTATGGAACCACCTTTCGCTAGTGTACCTCTAGAGAGGAATACACTAGGTTCAACAAGAACATCTTGCAACCCGGCCACACATGACCGACCACTTATTTCGCTTGATTGTATCGAATGTATATCACCAACGGTTGGGATCAGCAACCATTTCCCGAATGGGACAGTATCGACAATAGATTTTTAGAAATAAATGAAACTCTAGATCAGGTGATTATACACCCTAATAGGTGCGACCTATATAGCCATGCTGCCTGCCCGATTTTTTTCATTTACCGGTTGATGAGGCTTGAGGTTACGCTTTATCATCACATCAGATTCACTTCGAATGCCACATTGTCAGATCCATCAAAAGTCACTAATTGAAGTCTACAACCATACATTATGTGTCATCTAAAAGAAGTTTCCTTCTCCGCTTTCACTCTTGGTACGGTTTAAGAAATCAATGTACGTGACCTTTCTGGAAATACTCTGTCAGACATTTATCCATACAAGTCATCCAGGAACAGGATGAACCAAAGGTACTATTCAGTATATCCATCTTAGGCACTGTTATCTAAGATTTATGCAACAGCCCTTGCTTTTTACTCTGTCTTCAATTATCTTTGGCATATATGATTCGCAACGCTTATGCCAATACAGAGTGGTTCTTTGGATAATAATCCAACCTGTCTCTCCATATTAACAACGTTAAAATGGTCAAAACTTTGATAGTTTGTGATTTAACTATCAAAGAAAAACACGTGTGCAAACAACGATATTATTTCCAAATTGAAATTCTATCAATTAATCAAAAATCATATATATATATATATTTCCTTATTTTCTATGTTTAGAAAATATACGTTAACGCTGGAAAACATTTCTAGAACTTATTTACGTATCACTTTTCTTCTACAACTATCAGTCTCTGATTTTAAACTAGTATAAGAACAATTCCCTAAGTACCAATCCCGAAGGTCGAAACCAACATCAGATAGACGCTTAGGAAACCATTCAACTTAACAAGTCTCCAGTCAATTTCTGATTTAGCTTAACTCCATTTCTTAACTCCTTATACATGAACATTCCCTTTTCTAATTCATATTTCCAATTTCAATATTTGATTACGTTTCTGATTCTATTTGGAAAACATTTCCAAATCTTCTTTACTTGGATTTAAACAGATGTTTAAATCAACATCGCGACGACAACTCAAACCACTATACTTATTTACTAAATTCACTTAACCACTTTCACTCTCGAACCTTAACCATTTCTAAATTTAAAACGAAGTCAACCAAGTTGGGGTATAACTACCTCTCAGACCTTAACTGAACAATATTTCAAATCTTGAAATAGGGTAAGTTTATCTTTTGACTCTTTAACACTTCCTTACGTAACTTCCGAATATAATTTACGAGTCCAACTCCTTTACAGAATCATTTGATTATAACAGTGGTGTTATAATTTCCTGCTTCTGAAATATAATAACTTTAATCTAACTCTTATTACCTAACTCGAATAAATAACGAACAACTAATTTATCAACTCCTATTGGGTTAACTCTTATTCTATAATTCTTATTCGAATAACTCCAATCTAATAACTCTTACTGAATAAACTCTTACTCGAATAACTTATATTCGATTTGCTTACTTTCGAATACTTATATTCGATAATCTCTTTCTTTGAATAAATCTTATTCGACTTAACTCCTATCGAATAACTAGATTCGATCAACTCACTTCAAATATTTCTGATTCGATTATCTCCTTCGAATATCTACTATTCGATTATCTCACTTCGAATATTTCTGATTCGATTATCTCACTTCGAATATCTACTATTCGATTATCTCACTTCGAATATTTCTGATTTGATTATCTCACTTCGAATATCTACTATTCGATTCACTTCTTCGAATAACTAAATTCGATTAACTCATTTCAACTCTATTCGAATAAACTAAACTCGATTAACTCCATTTGAATAACTGTAGTTCGATTTAACTCTATCGATTAACTCTAACTGATTAACTCTAACTGGTTTAACTATACGATTTAACCCTACGGCTTAACCTAACTGGTTAACCCTGATGGTTTTTCTCTAACTGGTTAACCCTAAATGATTAACTCTTTGTCCTTATTTAGTTTCAAACATCGATGTTGAAATCGATTCTTACTTCTTTATATAAGTCCTGACTTATATATTCTATTTATCCAAATGATAAATATTTAACTTAATTTATAAATATCATTTATAAATCAATCTGCTCCTTTTATCTGTTTACTTCTTCATATATAAGTTCAGACTTATATATATATATATCTATTTATTCAAAGATAGATATTTTCTTTATAATCTATTTGTTTTTTAAATGCCTTTTACCAATATTTCCTTTTTAAATCTTTATTTGTAAATGGTTTACAAATATTACCCTTTTAAATTCCATTTGCAAATGGTTTGCAAATATTCCCTTCTCTATTCTATTTGCAAATGGTTTGCGAATATTTCCTTTTCAACTCTATTTGCAAATGTGTTGCAAATATTTCTCATATAATATCTTATTTGTTTTCTAAACAAATATTCCTTTTATCTTATTCTATTCATTTAACAAATAAATATCCTTTTCTTATCCTATTTATTTAACAAACTAATATCCTTTATAACTTATTTGTAAATGTTTTACACATATTTCTCTTTCTATTTTATTTTTGCAAATATCTTCCTTTGTATTTGTTTTACAAATATATTCCCTTTATATTTGTTTTACAAATATATTCCTTCATGTTTGTCTTACAAATATATTTCCTTTATAACTCTTTTTATTTTATAATTATTTCCTTATATAAAAATCCTTTTTCCTTTTATATATAAAATCCATTGATTTTATATAAATAATTTATTTACAAAATATTTCGTTTTATAAAATCGGTTGGTTTTATAAAATTCCTTTATTTCAATATACATTGAAATATTTCTTTTTCTATATCCTAGGGTTTCTTATGGTATCTATAATACCAAATCAAAATGATCGATATCATTTAAACACACATAATCATCAACAGATTTTATATCACCTCATATATCACAATATATGAATAATAGTAAAATAAATGTTGAGGAATCCAGTTCCAACTAGATTTCCCTGCATCCACAGATGTTACACAATAAAATCAACATCACTTTCAGTTCCATATGATATATTCTGTTAAACAGAATCAATATAGAAATTCAACTAACTGACTAGCAGTTCAATCAAACAGTCAACACATAGTCAATCAGCCAATATTTAACAGTTCTAAAAATACAACATGAAATTATAAACTGTTCAGAGTTAGTGAGATTTACTCACATTGGACGATCATCGTTAATAACGATAACCATCGCTTGGTTCATACGGACAATTCATTTCACCATAAATTGTAACGAGCACCAATCCACTCCCAGTCAGTTCCATTGGGTAGTGTCCGTCCATACGATCCCAAGGATCTTGTTTTGTTCAATTCTGTCTACGTATGATAAAGTTATCGAATTAACACACTTACACATTAGTTAGATTTAAATAAACTAAATTTATTTCCAATTAGGGCTTACTTTTCAATTCCGGCCCACTACGATATAATACCAACCCGTATTGATCCTCCCTTCTCCTCCACTCAGTAAAAATATGGCTCCTGCTCCTCCATATTTACCATAGCCGAACTTCAACCACCTTTGAACTCCTTCTCCACTTCATTTAAAATCAAACAAAAATATGCAACCTCCTCCTCATCAACTCCTCTTCGAAACCATCCTACAACCTCGACACTCGGTTCAACTTCCCAAATTGCGACGAACCATCTTGCTGTAGAGGTAGCGACACATTCAGTGTCGGATCCCTTCAACTAAACCACTACAGGTGCTAAATCTCACAACAAAACCAAATATAATATCGACAATCCCCATCGATGCTCACACCCGAATAAATCATCAACCCTAGTTATCGGTACCAAATTTTGAACTCCAGGAATTTTCGTCGATCCCAGAACAAAGCATACAGGGATGGAGAGAATTGAATTTCAAGTGCAAATATATGTACGAAAGGATTTATAAGTTTTATTCAAAATTTCTATTGATTTTCGAAGGATCGCTCATGTTTTTCTCTGAAAGAAAATATATGGCGGAAAACTATTTGACCAGTCGAGAATTGAAATTAGGTTAAGGAAGTATAATGTTGCTATTTATAGGGTTTTATAATTTATTTTATATTGGTTTTTATTCAACCGCTATCTTTGCTTGTCCTTTAAAAACCCTACGATCACATACAATACCTAAAAATCATGAAACTGGATATGCAGCAACAGTTCGACATTACGGTCCTAACGAAACTGGTTTCATCGAATTCCGACTCCGTTTGCTCACACAGCGTATTTTTAACCGTCGAAATACTGACTGTTTTTCACTCTAAAAATCTGTACGGCCACATACTGACTTCAAAAATCACGAAAACTGAAATCTAACAATAATTTGACATTGCAGATCCAACAAAATTAGTTTCTTCGAATTACGACTTCGTTTGCAAAACCGGCTATTTTAAAGCTCTGAATGACCCATTTAAATATATAAATATATTTAAATAAAATTATATTAAATATAAATAAATTTATATTATCGTATATATTCACAGTGGAATACCATACAGCTCTAGAATATTCCTATATGAATTTCTAGCTCGACATTTCAAATCTGGGTCAACCCGATATTCGATTTATATTGAAATTCCTTTTTAAAATATAAATAATTCCTTTATAAATTTTAAAGGAATTCCACAGCGACTTTTCTAAAAATTGATTTGGACATAAATCAAAATCTACACGACGAAATCCCGATTTTTCTCTTCCACTAGAAAAATATACTTCACCAGCTCCTAACGTTTCTTGTTTCACAGAAAACCGATTTAAAACGGCTTCTGTATATCCACTTGAAGTTCAAATCACCAAATCGCGAACTGCAGCGCCATTTCGAGCTCGTTTATAATTATACATTCAAACTGTCATTATTTAAATGTGTTCGTTATTCTAATTCAATTATAAACTGAATTAAATATCACAGATGATCCAGTTCACACCATATCGCCATTTCAGCCAATTCTGATTATTTCAGAATTAAATATATTATTTAATTTATTATTTTAATTAAATATTCAATATTTTTTAATTAAATGACCATTTAATTCTCTTAATGTCCCTTTATATAATTAAATAAATAAATTATAATACCGCTGGAAATGCGGGTCATTACAGTTCCTCCGCTGATGAAGATTTACGGTCTTCATTGCTCCATCTCGATCAACATCGGATATCTTCTTCGTTTTCATTTCTGTTGTTCAGAATGGTTTTAGAATATAAATTCGATCCCGGTCTTTCCACGCCAACAATGCATTGGGTATGATTTTGATAGTCGGTTATTTAACTACCAAAATAAACAATCATCAAAATAAACAGATCCATTGCTTTATTATATAGCATCACTTGGTCTTTAAAAATGGTGTATCAGTTTTAATATATTAAAAGTCTCAAATCATTTATTTATGTAAATATTCTCAAATCATTTCATTTATATACTTAAGAAAATATCTTAAGATTCTATCCTTAAATATTATTCAGCCATTTGCTACTTATCTTCTATCATTTGGAAAATCGATTTAACTTATCATTGTAAACAATCATTACGATATCTCTCTTGGTTTCGTTATTTTATTTTATTCCATGATCGTCACTTCCCTTTTCAGAACAAACTCATTCCAAATCTTGTCTTCTTATATTTTCACAAATCTCTTTTATTTCTGCCTTTACTATGAAAACATCGTATTATACTCTCAAGCCTTTTTATTTCCTTTTATTTCGAAAATCCTGTTATATATTTTTCAAATTCTTCAAATAATGTTGCACTATTATTTCCCAAATAAATTACACTAAGTTCTTTACCATCACAACTAATACCATCCTCCGATAATCCCGAAGTCATTTAAGTTGGGGTATTTAATTACCTCTCAGACCTTGATCAACAACATTCTTACCTTAAGATAAATATGAATTGCACTTCAAAAACCCATATCCATTCTAATACCAACAGTTACCATTTCATTATTTACTTAAAATATCGCTCCATAAAACCTACTTACCATTGAAATCTCCCCTTTTAAATATATTATTATTACTAAAGCCATCGATTTAGTAAATGATTGATAAATCGCCAACCTTTAAATTTTAACTTCTTTGAAGTATTTATTTAATTACTCGGATCTTTATTGTAAATTCTATTACTTGACTTTTTGCCATATTAAATTACAATAATCCTTTTCTAAACTTTTTTAATCATTTCCCTTAGGAAATCTTATTTCAAAAACTCATCCATTCCACTTAATACCAACATTAAGTAACGTTGATATAAAATTAATGCTTAAACTCTACATCTTATAAACTCATTTAAACGACTCTGGTTTAATATAAACTCCTTTTGTCTCGATTTCCCCTTCTTAATTCTAACAGTTATTTAAGTTTGTCGCATTTGCTTAAAAATCTCCTTTAAAACTTAATTAATCAAACTTGGTTTAAATATATACCCGTTCATAAACTCACTTTGAAATTTGATTTATATTCATTGCTAACTTCTATTTCTACTTAAAAATAATTAATCTGAGTTATAGATTGTTACATAAATACTTATCCACTTGTTTAAAAATTATAGTAATATAACAATTAGCTTTATCAATCATTTCATAGTTAAGCTGAGGCACGTGCTTCGCACACGGCATATTTTGGTAAATCATTTACTGATTAAGATGAGGCGTGTGCGTCACACACGGTAGATTTTGGTAAATCATTTCATAGTTAAGATGAGGCACGTGTGTTGCACACGGTATATCTTGGTAAATCATTCTTTATTAAAACGATGTATAATTTAGGCCATCTACTGCCCAGTCCTCAACCAATATTTCACATTGGTTAATATCAAAGGTTCAACAATCAATAATCAATCCATCATCCAATCAGATTGGTTAAACAATACAGGTGAAAATAAACAATAAGTTTAAGTAATTTAGTTTGATTCCTCTAACCCATTCTTCCTTGTATTCAGTACAACAATGTATAATAAATATGAATAATTAATTCAACTGGTAACGGTCAACAACCAACAATTCAAGCATTCATTCAATTCTAAGCATTTATAATATTATAAACGTAATCAACGAGGTAAATTACCTCTATTGGAAATAATCATTAAAAATAACGATGTCATTTTATTTAAATTAAACGACCGTTCGATTTAAATAATCGATATATCAATATTTAACAAACATCTAAACAATCATCAAATCAACCAACACTTAGCAAACATAGCAAACAAATATTAAACCCAACTTATATAAATATAAATGGGAAAACTGAGTGAGTTTAACTCACCTTGATTTTTGTCGATAACCGGTTTGCTTCAGTTAAATTAAACGGACGTTTAATTTAACTGAAATTTCCAAATATTTTCATCTTCGTCCAAATCTGTTCCAAAGTGAAGTGCTTGTCAAGCTGGTTCCAACATCTTTGTTTCATTACCTTCCGTCGATGTATGACAGAGGCATAAATTTAAACGTTATTCGGTATTCAAATTAATATTATTTAGACTTAAATAATATTATTGGCTAAATAATTAGAATTAGGCATGTGTAACAAAATCCGGTCGGTGTGTGCATATATCAAAATGTCAAGTCCAGGTTTAAATCGACCCACGTTTAATAATAATCGGGTCACATAAAACAATTCCACGTATATTATTACCTTAACATATATAAATACTGACTTAACAGTACATTTAAGTAATGTAAATTTTTATTTAAGCGCGAATATAAAAATATGGCCACGTTAGTTATTATTAAAATGTTGGCAGGTTATAAAAGCTTTTTCCTTTACCTGCTTATTTTACGGTATTTGCCATGACATCTCGTTAAAGTTGAACTGCCATATAAAATATAACCAGGCACAGTTAAATCACCTAGTTAGGCATATTTAAGTTTAAATATAAATTAATTACTAAGTTGAGGGATTATGTACGTTATTAAAACTTAAACTAATATTTCCATTTCTTACTTGTCCTCTGATAATCTGAAACACAACCTTGCTATAGATTTCTTCCTTCACAAATTCTCTAAACTACACGAAACAACTGCTCCTCTTTACATTTTCACTGCCGATCAACTTAAGGTATCGGACCCCACATTGAATGTACTCCTACAACCACTGGTGACAAGGTTTCCTTCTCCCGTTCTTTGCGTTAGCCTTCCCAAACCACTTTCTTCCTCATGCTTTTTCTTGTAACTAACTCCACCCATATTCTTTTCATTCACAAGCTTCCCGTGCTGCTACAGAATCGAACGTAGCGACTAACCTTGCACACAACTCGCCCACCGCCTCTGCTATTTCATGCCACGCACCCGCTACATTCATCATGGAACCACGCTACTTATTTCACCTTTGATCATGCCCTGTCACCGGTCATCACTGCTTCCCACTACCAACTCGAACGCACTCCCCTCCTTCCACTTCACAGCATAGGACACCTTCCCAACGTTGTTTAGCTTCACCAACCATGCTCCTGTTTCTGTTAACACAACCTTCTCCCTTTTTCATGTTTGTTAAGTTCCAAAACAAACTTCTGTTTGGAAAATGAAACCAACAACGTGCCCACCTTTGAGTTGAAATATACACATCCGTCCTTTTGGAGCTAACAGCACGCACTTTGCACCATCTCCGCCGCTTTGAGCATGTTGCACCGCTGCATCTCAAACTCAAGCTGCCAAACACCCATCGCGTACTCTTTTGTCACCATCATCCAACTCTTCTTCTTTCTTCCCATAAACTACTTTACGTTCTCTTCTCCTTTTTTACTCTGGCTGCTGATGATCTCCGCCGCCTACTAATGAACATCGGTCGCCACCCCTCATCACTGCCAAAAGCCATCCAGACTCCCATACTCAGCTTCAGCTTCTGCGCTTTTTCTTTTTCTTTTTTCGAATGGATATGCGAATGCACATGCATTTATATATATATATGGGAAGTAATGCTTTTATTTTCTTTTCTTATGCGTTTTCTCTCAGTTTCCCCTTTGGCTTGTTGTCGGAGAAAACTAAGTGGCTGCCTACTATATATAAAGTAAGGAAGCTTGGGGAGCACGGATCAGTAGTTTGGTCATCATGGCAAATGGATTGGTCATCACGCAAATAGGGTAGATTAGGATAGGTGGCTGTGGGAAGGTGAGGGCATGTACAGTGTGAAGTTTGCAGCATATAGGCCTGTAGTGTTGATTGATGGGAAGGCATAGGTTACAGTGTATTTTCACTGTCGTTGTTGGATGAGTTGAAATCAGTAGGTCTGTAGGACGATGGTTTAGCATGTGGAAACTGTATTTGTATGCAGCAGATTTAGATTGCCCAAAAGAATTTGCTAATGGAATAGGGTAGCACGTAGAATAGGGTAGCTAGAGCATGGGTTTTTCTTAAATTTCCAATGTTGGCTGTTGAAGCATGATGGGGACATTTTAATTTACTTATGGTTGAAGTATCATGATTGTTCATGTTCAAATTTTTCAATATTATCTTTTTGTTCTCCATACTGGTATAGGATAGATGTGTCTTCTCTTTTGCATGTGCATAGCCACATTCTTTGGTCTGTGCGCATATACCTAGGATTACATAAAATATAGCTTTGTTGTATAACAAGTGTTCTAAATGAAATGATCGACACAGATATGTAACCAAAGATTTTAACACATACATCGTTGGAATGAAGAAAAGTGAAATGCATGGTACAATGGTAGTGATTTGTAGTAAGTGATGCAAAGGGACATTTGGAGATGTACACAATGATGGTAGAAACTGGGGTTGAAGACGTACGCATCGATCATTTCATTTTTACCACCCAATGGTTTGATTCATTGAAAGGGTAATAATGGAAAAGTGTTTGTTGACCCACCTCATTTATTTATATTTTTATCAAGTTTGATTTTTTTTGTTCTCGTTTGGTTTTTAAACCGCTAACTTATTCATACCGCTATTTACGTTAACTGCCGAAGATTCACGCCGATATTCACGAACTCCAAAAATTTCGAAAATGGACATCATTGTATAATTTGATGTTACGGTTCAAATAAAGCTAATTTCATTGAAAATGGACTCCATTTGTAGAAAAGGCGCTTTATTATTCCAAATATAATATTTAAAACCAATTTAAATATTTGAATTCAAATAACCAAAAAATCCGGGTCGTTACACTACATATATAGTATATCATCAAAACCGCGAGCGCTTATTGGAGAATAGATTTTCTGGCAAGGAATGGGACCACCTTCCGACAATGTAACTCCAAAGATGAATACATTGGGGTTCAACAAGAATATCTTGCAACCCAGACTAAACATGACCGACCCCTCACTTCGCTTGAGAGTACCGAATATATCATCACCACGGTTGGGAGCCAGCCAACCAAACCGATAGCATATATACAAAAATAAAAAGGGACAACCGAAGGAATTTAATTTCTCCAGATCAGGTAATGATATACCCTTTTGATGGGTGCGACCCACATAGCCATGCAACCTACCCGATTTTATACTATTCCTGGTGGATGAGGCTAGAAATTAAGCGTATTCTTCAACATAGCATGTCTCCATCTACTTTGAATGCCACATTGTCAGATCCGTCAGATATCACTAATTGACTTCCACAAAATTACCTTGGGTGTGATGCTAAAAGAATGGCCATTCTCCGCCATCAATTTGGTACGTTTGAAGAAATCAATGTACGTGACCAATTTGGAAATACTTTGTTAGACACTCGTCCATACAAGTCATCCAGGAATAGGATGAACCGAAGGCACTCTCCTACCACATCCTATATAGGTATCACCCCAAGGATCAGTAGCGAGTAGTCCTTGTAATCCGAAGATTTCAACCACGACTGAACCACAATATATCTCCAGGGATCAGCCAGAGAAAGTAAGTGATTCTTCTGTTTTATGAAGATCCACGATCTTCAATTGCTCCATCTTGATTAACATCCTTCACATATTCGTATTTATTGGACGAAATGGTTTTTGTATATAAATTCGATCCCGGTCTTTCTGTACCAATAATCGTATGGGTAAAATTTGATAGTCGGTTATTTAACTATCAAATAAATAAAAATGAATTGGATCTGCTGGTTGAGACACAGCGTCATTTGGCCTTTTTAATTAAAAATAATTAATGAATGTTTAATTAAACCTTCTAAATCTTTCAATAACACTTCATATTTTAATATACAAATATTCTCAAACTATTTCAATTTAATGCTTAGGAAAATATCGTATAATCATATCTAATTTCCCATTTAATTATTATTGCAAATCATTTGCTGCCACATTACTTTATTATCTATAATCGTGAAAATCGATTCAACTTATCATTTGTAAAACAATCATTATGAAATCTCTTTTTATTTTGTTATATGAAAACAATAATCGTCACTTATCCTTTTACAAAATACGCATTCTAATTCTCATTTCTTGCATTTGGAAATATCGTCATATTTTCACAAAATCTCCTTTTCATTTCTTTTACTCTGCAAATACCATTTCATATTCTCAAGCCCTTTTTATTTCCGTTTCTTTGGAAATATCAATATAATTTTCCTCAAATCCTTTTATTTCCTTTATTTTGGAATCTCATTATCTACTCTCAAACCCTTCAAATAACTTCGCATTATTATTTCTCATAATAAATCGCTTCTAACATCTTTACAATTACAACTCATATCATCCTTCGATAATCCTGAAGTTGTTCAAATTGGGGTATTTTAATTACCTCTCATATCTTGATCAACAACATTCTTATCTTCAGATAGATATGAATTATAATTCAAAAACCCATATTCCTTCTAATACCAACAATTACCATTTCACTATTTTATTTAACGTAGGGTTTTAAAAACCCTTCTTACTTTTGAAATCTCCTTTTTTAAATATACTATTATTACTAAATTCGTTGATTTAGTAAATGATAAATAAAATATCAACCTTTAAACCTCGGCTTCTTTAAACTGTTTGTTTCATTTTCTGGATTATAAATCCAATTACTCGATCTTTTACCAATTTCAAGTACAAAATCTTTGTTCCTAAACCTTTTTATCATTTCCTCTTTGGAAACCTCATTTCAAAACTCGTCCATTTCACTTAATGTGATTATTAAATAAGTTTAATTTAAATTAATGCTTTAACTTTCCATCTCTTTTATCAACTCATTTATACAATTTTGGTTTAATATAAAACACTTTTTCCATCTTGATTTCCTTTACTTAATTTCAATATTTCGTAACATTTATTTTAAGCTTATCGTATTCGCTTAAAATCACTTTATAACTTCATTTACGAAATTCGGTTTACAAATTCGGTTTAAATATAAACCTGTTCATAAACCCACTTTGAAATCCAATTATATGTCGTTACTAACTTCGATCACATACATAAATGAACTTCATTTAAGAAGAGATTTCTTTAAATTATTATTAATTTACTTTATCATTAACTGGAATAATTATCCAATTTATTTTTTTATTCTTATAAAGTTAAACTGTTCGTTAAATGATTTCATTAAATTAAGCACATACTCATTTAATTTAATAATCAATTTCCATTAAAACAGTTGACTTAGTCAACTTCAAAACATGATTAACTCGTTGATCAACTCTAACTCGTCTTTTTCCTTTAAATTAATTAATAATATAGTTAATTTAAATAAATCACATTTTGTTCGATTATTAATAAATAAATGAATAATAATTGATTCAATATAATCCATTTTAATTGTTATTTAAAATAATTAATCTTAGTCATTAATCGTTACATTAATCCTTACTTACTTGGTTCGCACACGGTACATTTTTTGTATGAAAATGGTATTTGTGGTTAAAACAATCAATATATATGCATGCTTCGCACACGGTATATTTTTGATACGAAAATGTTATTTGTTGTTAAAACAATCATTATATGCGTGTGCTTCGCATACGGTATATTTTTGATACGAAAATGGTATTTGTCGTTTAAACAATCATTATATGTGTGTGCTTCGCACACGGTATATTTTTCTTTTTATAAACTTCAATTTAAATAATATGTTTAAAATTCTATATTCAATTATAAAATAAATTTTATAACTTCATTTTTATCGATTTACCTAATAGTAAATTTGTCTTTTGTAAAACAGTTAATATTTAGGCCATCAACTGTCAATTTCTCAACCAATATTGTCCATTGGTTGATATCAAGATAATTGTTGAATTTGGATTCAACAATAAATCATCCAATCATATCCAGTAAACAATTCATATAGTGATGATATAAAATAAACATGAATAATCAATTCAACTGGGAATGGTCAATAAATAACAGCAGTTCAAGCACCCAATTCAATTCTAAACGTTTATATTTTTATAAACATAACCAACAAGGTAAGTTACCTCTATTGGAATTAATCGTTAAAAATAACGATTTCATTTCGATTCATTTAAATTAAACAACCGTTTAATTTAAACAATATATAAAAATATTCAGCAAACAGCTAAACAATCATTCATCAATCAATTAATAGCAACATGGCACAAAAATATTAAAACCTGATTTATATAAAATATAAATGGGATAATTGAGTGAGTTAAACTCACATTGGATTTCATTCATTGTCAGAACGGCTTGTTTCAGTTAATTCCAAATGTGTCCAAACCAGCTCTGAAATGAAGCGTTCGCCAATACAGTTCCAATGCGACTGATTTTGTTGACTTCTGATAACATGGGAGTACGTTACAATAATTATATGGTCACGGTTTTAATTTAAACTAATTACGTCTTAAATAAATTCCAAATTGTACGGTTTATATTTTATTTTAACGGCCATGTAGATATGGATATTCAACGTTCGCTACGTAACCTATTATAAATTTCTCCGACCATATCATAATATAAAATGGGAATGTTAATATGATTAGGTGTGTTAATTTATAATCAGGAATATATCAATTACATCTTCATAAAATCGGTTACGTTTATATTAATTAGGCACTTAATTTAATTCATCCTTATTTAACTAAATCAGTCACTTAGTTATTTTAAGGGAATGTTAAAGGGACTCCAAATTTGGTTAAGGGGAGGCTAATTTTAAGGGGACTACAACTTAATATATTTTTATTAAGAGGGGCCTTATTTATTTAAAAAAAAAGAAAAAAAAAGATCTAACTACCCCTGATTTGTCACTTATGTTAAACACTAATTTACTTAATTCAGCGCAACTAACAAACGTGCAAATTAAAAAACATCCCAATTACAAAAAGGCTAATTATATTCATACATCAATAACATCTTTACATACACCATAATAAAATAAACTACTATACACTAAAAATTACTTTTCATACATCGTTTTTTTTACAATACTAGCCTTATTTTTTCTCCCTCTTTCCTCTCTAAAACTTTAAAGTTATCTACGTAAAATAGGAAACCTATAGCACTAAATAAAGTTTAAAGTTAGTAAAATGGATGTTAATTTTTTTTAAGTGTACGGTATACAATTTATTATGCTACAAAAATTCTTAATTTCAGCAAAAGAGGCCCTGCTTTTAAATTAAATAACTCTAAATTATCACTTACTTGTAAAAGTTATCGTAATTTAAATTTTATGTTTCATGTTTAAAAATACATTATTGTTTTACATAGATTTAATCTAATATTGTTAGTTACAATGTTTTAGTTTGATGGGTTATCATTAAAAAGTAAAAAAAAAATGTAACTAAAAAAAAGGTAATTTAGTAATATATATTTTTAGCAAAATAGTGGCATACATAAAGTAATTTTCGGTGTATAAGTAAAATTTTCCTTACAAAAATTCGATACAACATATTAGAAAAAAAAATTGTTTTTGCATTTAATATTAATCATAGCATTCCAATATGAAATTATAATTAATTACCTAATGAAATTTTCTGATTACCCATGAAATTTTCTTGTATCTCTATTACATTAACTATATCCATTGTTTATTTTTATGTGCAACATTAAATTGTAACCATTAATTAAGATTTAGGCTTTATAGTTTATATTAATGAGGATTATAAGGGTTTAATATTGGAATTTTAATCTATATGTTTAAGGGGAGGCTAATTTATTATGCCCTCCCCGTAACAATTATACAATAAATAAAATTGGTCCTCCCTTAACCAAACGTGGAGTCGCTTTAACAATCCCCGTATTTTAATATAACTTGGGCTACCTATAAATAATAAAGTAGGCAAGTTCAATCTCTACCTGTTGCCCTTCAACTCGCCTCTCCAGTTCACTGTTACTGTCAAATGCCACTTCACCATCCACCTTCTTTTTTTTTTCTTCGTTTTGGAGTGCCCAAAGGCCACTGCCTTTTAACCAACGTCCCCTTCCAAATATTTCCTTACCATGTAGCATATCCAAAACCTTAATGGCCACGCCCCATATTTCTTACCCACCGAAAACTGCAGGCTTCAGTTTTCATTTTGTCTGTACAACTTTTCCCCACTCCCTCAATTCTTCCATATGGTTTTCCTGAAACCCATAGCTTCTTCTTTCCATTTATATTATAGATGCTGCATTAAAAGAAACTTTCCCATTGTCCCTTTCAGTTCATTTCTTCTTTCCCATTCTTATGTTACGTTCTAAAAACTTTTTTTTTTCCAGTTCGAGAAATTTAACTCGAGATCCATGAAAAATCATGAGCGTGGAGGGAACATGGTTGCAAGTTGAATGGGATAAATCTCACGGTTTTTAGTGGATAATACATTTTGATTTCTACTTTCTTCTACCATGAAAGTTGCAGCATTTAATTAGTTTGCTGAAGCAAGAAACTGAAAATTGGAGTTGTCGTTCGCATGTATATATACAGGTAGAACCTTGACCTTCAAGTATTAGGATTATAGGACTACAGCAGTACGATAGGTCTACGATTGTCAGTTCGTATTGGCAAGTCACAATAGAGTAGGATAGGAATTTTTTATTTTATTTTACAGTTAGTGCATGTTTCAGCTCTTGGATAGGTAGCTGTACAACTTAGGGTGCAAATTTTCAGAATTTTTCCATGTGTGGTTATATGAGTTATGATATATGGTACATAGCTATTGTAACCAAGTAACAGTGAAATATATAACATATTCTTCCACGTATGGACACATTTTCTATATATCCGTTTGCTTAAACCATATGACATACACTGGGATTTAGTTGGGGTCAAAGGGATAGTGGAACTAAGGATGAATGAATAAGCTGCTTTTAATATCTCTAATATTATATTGATTAATTTCATTGAATCCTGACTCCATTCGCACAAAGACGTTATTTTAATTTCCAAATATTCATCGGTTCACTCTTAAATATCGTATATTGATAAAACAACTCCATTCGACCCCAAACAAGAAATGTAACAATAATTAGGCATACATATTCCAATAAAATTCATTTTATTGAAAATGACGATTGTTTAGGGAAACAGATATTCGTACGGCTTATATAATATCGATAAATTATAAATTAAATACAAAACAGTTAAATAAAATAATAATAAATTATTATTATTGAATATCCCAAAATAAAATAATATACCACTTCAAATTCAACCAATATGGATTTATAACTCAACAATAGTATTTTCGAGTTAAACGATATCTAAATATATAGAAATTCCTTATTAAATAAATAATATATTTTATAACGATTTTCACAGCGATTATATTATAATTTGAATTGGACATAACATACAATATATAAACTAAAATCTTGATTTTTCTCTTTTATTAGAAAATTATAAACAATTTGATTCCAACATTAATTGTTTCACAAAATTCCGGCTTAAAATGGATTCTGTATAATCAATTGAAGTTCAAAACTCAATATTACGAACTACCGTGCCGTTATAAGCTCGTTTTAACATAAATATAAATTTAAATGCTCTATCATCGTTTAATTAAAGAATTCGATATTAAAATTCATAAATAATTCAAATATAACATTTAAAATATATTTAAATATTCGAATTCAAATAGTCGAAAAATCCGGGTCGTTACAGGTTTACACCCATTTTGAATAACTGAATTGACGATAAGTCGACGATGAAGACGGTGGTTGAGGACCGGAGGTCTTCACGTCATTAGGATGGTATTGATGTCTTGATTGGGCTGTACACCCAAGACAAGGTAATAAGTGGTGATCGTCTAGACGTACTTGGAGATCGACCGGATATGCGAGGACCTCTCTCCTGTATTGGACATATGGAACGAGAAATAAGGTGCCTTCGATTTCGTTTAGACCCTGAACAAACTTGTAAGTGGATATGTGTTTGACATTGGATTTTATTCTGTGTTGATTGATTTCTATTAAATATATATCTGTTTGGTGGCGGAGAATTTATTCTCTTGCTTAACACCCTTCTCTGAGACATACGAGCTCAGAGGTTATATATCGATAGACATCAGTCGCATGGCGTGAATTGCCTGTGTGGCATGCTGAGATGCAAATGATCAAGGCTTCTTTTGAAATGCAGAGTCTTGTGGTTAATGATCAAAGCACGACCTTAAATGGCATAGCTTTGTGCATAGCATTAATTCACAAGCCTCACACCCTGGTGTGAACCAAAAACGGGAGAGGACCTCAGGGAGGACATGCGTTTCTTTCTAGCTAGGAGTGGTATCATGGTATGAAGCCCAGACATTATACTTATGTGGATGATGGATAGCGAGGCGCCTCAGACATATCGGTCGTTACGGGGTCGATGGATGACATGGTCAACATACTGACTTGACTTACGCCCCATAAGGCTGGGAAACACATTGTTCAGGGATTATTAACCCACTTCATGTGGACCGTCCCCGAAGATCCAAGGCTTGACTGAGTACTTGCCTGAGACATGGTAAGCTAGATTGTCTCGAAGTTGGGAAGGAAGATCCCTTGCCTTGGTTCACAAATGGAATCCAATTTTCAATACTTGACATTTCGGTTTTAATTGTAGAGCCTAGTATGGTTACATAATATATGGGTACCTATGCCGCCTATGATTGATACATTTATATTCGAAGTTGATTTCTTCACTTATAGTAATAATAAAATATGAAATTTCATGTACCAAGCATTTTTGGCTATAAGGTAAAAACTCTATCCTCCGGCTTGCGTTGCATTGTGCGATGGGACTTGAGTCTTATAATAGCTTCATTTTTCTATTTAGCATTGCGATGTATGTTTTATGCACTGGTATTCTTTGGTTTAAACCTGTTCCATCTCATACGGCGTGGTCCCTTGATTTACCTTACTTTAAAATCAAGTTAATACTGTTTTAGTTCTCACACCAGTCACATGACTGACCTGGAGTTTATTGTTTTAACCTAAACTCAGGGTTCCCTTATTTTCCACATAGGCTGCTAGTAGTTTTGGTTTTGCAGCTTTCTATTTATACAGGATCCTAGATTTATGGCTGGAGATATAATCGGAAAGCTCTGTATCCGTGTATTTCTTGCAGTTGTGTTTTGTCTTATTTTCCCGCTGCATTGTAATTTGTAAATCTCTGGTGTTTATCAAATGTATATAATTATTCATACACTGTTATATTCTTGTACTCTGATGTAATTGTTGTAACAACAATGAAATGTTCTTCTGTTTGCATTCTGATTTGTCGTGTTCTCAACTCAATCCGGGCTTTCCCTTAAGGGCGAGTTTGGGTCGTTTCAGAAAATAACCCCATAGATCAAGTTAGGTCACCTCCTAGAATTTTATGAGATCATCCTACATAAAACATAATTAGAGAAATTGATTCACATGTTCGAACAAGAAGTAAGCCGAACCAAATAGGTCATGTAGCTTTTCTCTCAACTATCGATGTTTGGGAATTAGTTTGAATGAAACGATGTTTGGGAATTAGTTACTTGTCCTAATGACCAATATGTTATCGGAACTAAATGGGTCTATAAAAATAAAGCAAACGAACTAAGAAATATTACAAGAAATAAAGCAAGATTAGTAGCTCAAGGTAACAACCAAGAAGAAGGAATTGATTACGAAGAAACATTTGCTCCTGTTGCAAGACTCACTACACCATATCAGCGAATTTGGCACACAGGGATGCAGATATAAAATTGGGCTATAAGCCGTATCAAATTTGATAGTGTTCAAATCCATATCAAACTACATTTTGCGATCCGCACCACCCCAAACACCCTTAATCTAACTATCCATCAACGAAGTCGCAGATCAGTTCATTTGATACGGCTTTGGACCGTATGAAATTCGTATCAAATTTTTTTCCCTCGTACCTCCATATAGGCACAATCGAGTTTTGCCACATCAAAAATTTCAGCCGAATAATCCCTCTTTTTATTTTGCAATGGCGACCACCGAATACTCAAATTAGGGTTTTGGTACTCGACCGACTTCCTTTGTCAATAAGCCATCCACCGCACTCCATAAGTTATTGTCATCTCGTGCTGCCTTCAGCTGACCGGCGAAGCCTCAGTCCGCTGCTGTCCATCCTTCTCGTCACCTCTGGAGGTGAGTGCTAGATCACGGTTAAATTTAAATATGAATTGGGTTTAATTTGAATTCAAATTGGGTTTAATTTGAATTTCCATGCCTTAGTTCAAAAATATGAATGATAAATAGTTGCATGTGCTTTTCTACCTAGAATTCATGCTGCTATTGTGTTTAAATTGGGTATTATCCCCAGTATTATAGTGCGGTAGTGTATTTGCTATCATTTACTTGTGTTGTATTTGTCTACCTTGAATTCAAACACTTTTACTTGTGCTGCTGCTCATTTGTGTGTATTATTGCACCATGTACACTGATCCTTATAACTGATCTAAAGTGCATGTGTATGATTTGATTTGAGAACTAAAGCATACTAGTTCTGTTGACTGAACTGCATGTATTTGGTAATTGATATTGGGAAATTTGAGCGATTGAATAGAAATGCCGGTGATGGATGCATGAATGAAAATAGAATGGTATATATAGGTTGAGATTTAGTCAATTTGTTTGGTGTGTTATGTGTGTCACACTGCGTGTGAGTAAAGGCGTAAAACTGCTTTTCCATTTATGACTTGATGCCTTGAACCAAGTTGCTTTGTGCTCATACAATCAATCATTTTTGTTAGTCAACCATGGAAAAAATAGAAGACGGCTATTATAACATGTGTATGCAGCAACCTTCGTCATTTGGATGAAGTTAATAAGCATGGATTTGAGTGTGTTGATCTAAACTTCAGGTAATATCTCGCTTTTTTCCATCCCCTCATCTCGGATACACTACATTAGATAAGGGTGATAGAATAGAAAGGGAAAGGCTATAGTAATGTTATATCTACATTGCAGCCAAGTGACAAGGAGAATTATAATAATGTGGACATATCATCTATATTGCTCTTTAATTAGGTTATAACAACTGTCTTCAATCGAGACTCGGTCTCGACTGAATAAGTAAAAATGTTGTAGACTTGCAATATTCAGCTACTAATGAAAATAATAATGTGGACATATCCTATCCTAAACTATGCGGTTTGCACTTTTTTATAGGTCTTTGTAGTGTACATTCTATATGCTATCCAAGCTAACTTATTAGCACGCCTCTTGAAGTTTTCTTAGATCTGAGTAGTTATTCGAGAGATTTGAGTGTGTTGATCTTCCTGAAGGGTTCCTTTATGTCTTGGATAGAATGCAATGTTGTTTGGCTGGTTTATAATCTTCTGTCTGTTTTGGAGGATGTTCATCTTGAAGGAAGCATTGATTCAACAGGTGGCTGCACTTTAGCTCATGACGTCGGTTCAGGTATTTATCCCAGCTTATTGTAGTGTAACATTATTTATCTTCTTTAATGTAATGAAACAACTTGTATCTTATTTATTGTAATGTAATCAAATAGCATATATCATTATATATTGTAATGTAATGACATATTTCATACAATTATTTTGTTTACTGTTAGAATTAGTGTACCCTGTGTTATATATGCTTTGTGTTACAAATAATACGTGCTGCAGTTTCGGCTTATATAATACACACACACACACATAAGATACGGTTTATAGCCGTATCTAATTACACTTTAGATACGGCCAATAGCCATATGTTATCAAATTGGTATACAGTTTTAAACCATATCTAAAAATTTAACATGCCATTTTTTGATATGGCTTTTTGTCATTCTTATATGCGTTAGATACGGCTAAAAACATAGCCTAATTAGCATAAATGGTGTAGTGACTAGAAGCAATACGTGCTTTATTAGCATACTCAGGTTTTCATAATTTCAGACTTTACCAAATGGATGTTAAAAATACTTTCTTAAATGGATTTATTAAAGAAAATGTGTATGTTGAACAACCACCATTATTTGTTCATGAAAAATATCCAGATTATGAATATAAACTAAGGAAAGCTTTATATCGTCTAAAACAAGCACCTCGTGCTTGGTATGACAGACATAAAAATTACTTGATTAACTCAGGGTTTCGAGTTGGAAAAGCCGATCAAACATTGTTTATTAAGAATACTAATAAAGATGTTTTAATTATACAAATATACGTAGATGATATAATTTTTGGTTCAACTAACAAAGAATTACGTAAATAATTTTCTACCATTATGACAAATGAATTTGAAATGTCACATATGGGAGAGTTATCACACTTCCTTGGTTTACAAATTAAACAATTTTCAAATGACATTTTTATTAATCAAGAAAATATTGTCGTAACAACCTGGAAAATTAGAACCAATTTAAAATTTTTATTTTAGCAATTTCAATGAATTTTTAATATTTAAAATGATTTATTTTAAATAATAATGACTAGAAATTTATTTTGAATAAAATTAGAACATATATATTTATTTGAATCGAAGTTAGAATATAAATGTTTATTTTAATTATAAAAGGAATTGAAAATGACGTGGTAGTTTGAAAATTTGATTTCAAATTTTAAATTTCAAATGAATGTACAAGATTCATAATAGACTGGATTTTAGATAAACCGGAAATATTTGAATCTATTCGCAAATATCTTTCCAACGAATGTGAAAAATCCAAATTTCATAGCGGAAATAAAAAGTTATGTCCAGTTGAAAATTCAGAATAGTCGCTATGGAATTTTATATAATATATAGCCCTTAAAAATAAATATTTTGCAAATGACCTCCGTTTTTTACGAGACCACATTTGTTGGATCCGGAATGTCAAATTATAGCTTGATTCCAATTTTCATAATTTTTGGAATCAATATATGAGCATGGTGAATTTAAACGTGTTTGGTCAATTCAGTTTGAATTTAATCGACAGGAAAATGACCATTTTTCAAACGGTCTCCAAATTCGATGAAATTAGTTTTGTTATGACCGTATCGTCAAAAATAGCTAGATTTATTTTTATGGAATTTTTGAAGTCCGTATGTGACCCAGATAAATTAAAATGTGCATTCAAATTTAATATACATTGATTTATATTTTAATTTTAATGAAAACTAATCGAAACAGTCGAATCAGCTTACAAGACATATCCCATTGTGTTCGGAATGGGGGTATTTAGCTAGGGGTGACAGTCGTTGGGTTTGATTTTGGGTTTGTCGTGAACGGTGTCTTCATTAACACTGTTCTTAAGCCCAGTTGAGAAAGAATAAATCTTTAAACTTAGATTTAGTGAAGTTTTCCCATTAATTAATATTAATTGGAATCGAATAAAAGAATTTGATATTCGGGTTTATCGTGAAAGGTGTTTTAAATAACACTTGTTCTTTAACCCAAATAACAGTGAAGAATATGATTTGGAATTTATAATCTTTTAATTAAGATTTATGGAATTTTCCAAAGTAATGATTTCGAATTTAATATATTAAACTGGTATTGAATGGATTTCGATTCGGTAATAATCGAAGTGAGTTTCTTTGGAGGAAGAATGTTAATATATATGGAATTTAAAAGGTTTTGTCGATATTCCATTTATATTATTAGCTGGATACGGAAATTGATATCGATTATGTATTGATCTGTTTTCCGTGAAGATTCCATGGAATGGAATGTGATTTTGGGTCTATCGTGAACTGTGTTTTAAATGACATTGGTTCGTTAACCAAGGTAAAGACAGGATTACATGTCTAACATTGTATTTCGATACTGTATTCGTTGATCTCTGCTAAATATATATATATATATATATATATCTATTTGGTGGCGGAGAATTTATTCTCTTGCTTAACACCCTTCTCTGAGACGTACGAGCTCAGAGGTTATATATCAGCAGAAATCAATGGTACGGCGTAAATTGTCGATGCGACATGTTTGATTTCCCAAGTTAAATAATCATCAATATTGATTTTAGGGAAGATTAAAACTAAGAGGAGTTTTAATGAATCTTTAATTAGATTGAAAAGTGAATGTGATAATTAAAATTATCAATTTAAGAAAATGATCGAGAATGGAGTATCACCAGTTTTGCTCTAAGAGATAGTTAAATCTTTAATTAGATTTGAATGTGAAATGGTAATTAATTTTACCAATAACACCATGGTGCTATATATGGAGTATTACCAGTTTTTCTCCATGGGATGAATAGGTTGGGATTGGAAAAATAAACAAATGATTACTTTGGTAAGGTTCGCTAATCCCGACTGGTTGATAAACCTTAATTTGGTTCAGAAATGATATCCAAAGGAAGATTAAAGAATAAATTTAAAGAATTTATTTTTTATAAAATTAATGGGAACCTTTCCTAAAGGAAAAGAATATTTGAATAAAAGAATATTCTGGATTGGAATGAGGCATAAGATGTGTTGTTATAGCACTTGATTATAAGATACGCGAGTTATTCGGAAAGGCCGGGTTTAACCCATTCCGAAAAATTGATACGACGAAAAGTCGAAGAGACTGAAGATGGTGCAAGACCGACGATCTTCACATCGAAAGGATGGGTTGCTATTGATGCCCATGATTGGAGTAGCTATCTTGAAGGGGTTACAGTGGTAGCCGTGTGGACGTGCTTGTTGATTTTATGGATATGTGAGGGCCTCTCCCCTGTATTGAACATACGAGACACGGAATAAGGTGCCTTCGGTTTCGTTCAGACCTAGAACGGACTTGTAAATGGATGGTGTGTCTGACATTGTATTCCTTTATACTGTATTCGTTGATCTCTGCTAAATATATATCTGTTTGTTAGCGGAGAATTTATTCTCTTGCTTAACACCATTCTCTGAGACGTACGAGCTCAGAGGTTATGTATCAGCATAAATCAATGGTACAGTATGGAGTGATAGTGTGGCATGTTGAGATGCAGTGATCCAAACTTTTGTTGAAAAGCAAAGTTTGTGGATGATGATCAAAGCACAAATTTAATATAGCACAGCTTTATGTAGCGTTAACTCGTGATCCTCACACACCAGTATGGTTGTAAACTGATGGTTAGATCAGTATACATTAGAGATGAGGATAGACATCCTGGGGGTTGTCATGGATTCGGTCGACCGAGGTTACTGGGTGTTGTCGCTCCACACCAGTAGGGATAGGGGACACCTCCCGATTCCCAGATGGATAGAGTTAATGGTGTTTTCCAATGCTTGGACGTAAGCCGCGGTAACTTGTTTCCTAAATAGTGCGGATGTGCATTACAATGTTTTCGCATGCCTGCGACGTAAACCGTTGGGAACTGCACTACGTGGTATATATTTCGGATAAGGAGCCACCAGTATGGAAATCCAGACTTCCAAATATGATAATTTACAGTTTTCATTGTATACTATGTATGGCAAAATGATATATGGTACCATGCTTTCTATGATTGATACATTTATATTTGAAGTTGATTTCTTCACTTATAGTAATAATAAAAAATTTGTTTTAAAACGTACCAAGCATATCTGGCTATTATAAGGTAAAACTCTATCCTCCGGCTTGCGTTGCATTGTGTGATGGGACCTGAGTCTTATAATAGCATCATTTTTCTTTATTTAGCATTGCGCTGTTTGTTTTGGGCACTGGTATTCTTGGGGGTAAACCCATTCCATTTTATATGGCGTGGTCCCTTCATTTACCTCATTTTAAAGTAAAGTTTTAACTATTTTAGTTCTCACACCAGTCCTATGACTGACCTGGAGTTTATTGTTTTAACCAAAACTCTGGGTGCCCCTATTTTCCACAAGGGCAGCTAGTAGTTTTGGTTTTGCAGATTTATTCATACAGGATCCTAGATTTACAGCTAGAGCTATATTTGGTACGCTCTGTATCCGCGTATTTCTTTCGGTTGTATTTATTATTGTATTTTCCGCTACGCTTTGTATTTATACATTTTATTTCCGCTGCTATGTATTTTAATCTCTAATATTTTTCTAGGTAATATTTATTCATACTCTGGATGTTCTTGTACTCTGATGTAAATTGTTGTAAATAGCAATGAAATGTTCTTCTGTTTGTGTTTCGATTTGTCTTGTTCTCGAAGCAGTCCGCCTTCTTATTCGGTTTAGGCCGGCTGGGAAGCGTGGGTCGCTACATTTGGTATTAGAGAATTGGTTTACAGAGCTCGAGAACAAGACATAATAGAACCGAACGAAAGAATTCATCAGAGAGTTGATTAGTAGTATCCACTAAGAATGACTCGTTAGAGATGGGATCAGTAGTATCCGAGAACGAGTGGAAGGAGTGTTGTTTTAAAAATAAAATTGAAAACAAATTTTGTTTTGAAAATTTAAACCTTATTATACGTATTTGAATATTTATTTTAGATTGAAATTTGGACAATTTAGTATATAAAGATTTTGCATATACGTCTGATCCACGTGTATACGAAGCCTCCAATATACTGGGTAGATATAGAATCACACTCTAGACGCCTGGAAATAATTTTGGTGATGCCGCGGCATCGTCAGTATTTATTTTCAAGTTTCGAAAGGGTGATATCTATATATTTTCACCTGACTGGTGTGAGAACCAAAACTAGGTAGGGTTTATTGTTTGTAAATTTGCATCAAGAATATGATTTTTGACTATGTATTAAAGTTATGTGTTTGAAACTTCAATCAGCTAATTGATTGCTGATTGTGTTGTGTGATTGTTCAGTTAAGCCAACAGGTGGAGGAAAGTAAAATTAGCCAAATTGAACAAATATTGAACAAATATTGAACTGAATTTAAAATTGATTGGAATTGCATACATCTATACATGTATATAATGAACAGGTCAGAACAGGGAAACTAAGAAGAGGAATAAAATTGTATGCCCGACAAATAGGTATGTGTTTACTAATTTTCTTTTTCTTTTAAAGGTTTATGAGCCTAAGGCTGGCTGTTGGCCATTTTCTTTTTCTTTTAAAGGTTTGTGAGCCTAAGGCTGGTCGCTTGGCAATTTTCTTTTTCTTTTATAGGTTTATGAGCCTAAGATTGGCCGCTTGGCATTATCCTTTTCTTTTAAAGAGTTTATGAGCCTAAGGCTGGCCGCTTGGCATTTTCCTTTTCTATTGAAGAGTTTAAGAGCCTAAAGTCGGTCGCTTGGCATTTTATTTTTCCTTTGGATTGGTGAGGGCCCTGCGTGGCGAGTTGTAGTTTTAAATGTCTCCCCGTAAAAAGGAGGTTATGGCGAAATTTTTCGAAAATTTAGGGTGTTAGCCAAATTTTCGAAAAATTAGAAAATTCTTAGAAACTGAAAAGTTGAAGAATGAAAGTTGAGTTGGTTAGTTAAACAACTTTCAGCTCCGTTCCTTTTCGAGGACGAAAAGATTCTAAGTGGGGGAGATTGTAGCAACCTAGAAAATCAGAACTAATTTAAAATTTTTATTTTGGCAATTTTAATGAATTTTGAATATTTAAAATGATTTATTTTAAGTAATAACGACTAGAAATTTATTTTAAATAGAATTAGAACGTATATATTTATTTGAATCGAAGTTTGAATATAAATATTTATTTTAATTATAAAAGGAACTGAAAATGGCGCGGTAGTTTGAAAATTCGATTTCAAATTTCAAATGAATGTACAGGATTCAAAATAAACCGGATTTTAGCAAAACTAGAAATATTTGAATCAACTTGATAATATCTTTCCAATGAATGTGAAAAATCAAAATTTCATAGCGGAAATAAAAAGTTAGGTCCAATTGAAAATTCAGAATAGTCGCTATGGAATTTTATATAATATATAGCCCTTAAAAATAAATATTTTGTAAACGACCTCTGTTTTCGACGAGACTACTTTTGTTGGATCAAGAATGTCAAATTATAGCTTGATTCCAATTTTCATAATTTTTGGAATCAAAATGTGAGCGTGGTGAATTTAAACGTATTTGGTCAATTCAGTTTGAATTTAATCGACTGGAAAGTGACCGTTTTTCAAACGGTCTCCAAATTCGACGAAATTAGTTTTGTTAGGGCCGTATCATCAAAACATAGCTAGATTTATTTTTTTGGAATTTTTGGAGTCCGTATGTGACCCCGGTAAATTAAAATGTGCGTTCAAATTTAATATACATTGATTTATATTTTAATTTTATTGAAAACTGATCGAAATAGTTAAATCAGCTTACTAAATATATCCCATTGCGTTCGGAATGGGGGTACTTAGCTAGGGGCGACAACCATTGGGTTTGATTTGGAGTTCGGATGTAAAAGTCAACATTTATGGGATTAAATAAATAAAATAATAAATATAAATCCCTGGCCGATCACGATTCATCGTTACTTTTCCTAAGCCCCCGTAACCCTTCAGAACGACAGCAAAAAACATCCTCATCTTCTCTCCTCGATCTCACTAAATCCACGCAACAAAACCAAATGGTCCTTCAGGGGTTTTTGTAGATCTAATCCTTAGCTTCAAATTCATATAAGGATTGTACTTTATCATCGCGTATTTCATGAGATCTGCTGCCTCGAAGTCCGGTCGCGTAGTGCCGGTTTGCTCCTCCACCTCCAGTTCGAGTTCATAGAGGGTGTGGTCCGCTGGTGCGACTCTCAGACCTGGATGACGTGATGCAAGCTGGTCGGCTTCATGAACAACGGATTGAAAATTAAATTGAAACCCATTTTGAATAGGTTGGGAAGGTATACAGCTGTTGTTTATTTAAACTACTTACAATAGTTTAAAAGCGTTGCAAAGCATGATTATCGTATAAAAATCATATCATTTTCATATGTTATCGAAATCCAGTGAAACAAGAGACATTGGACTCGTGATGACGTCCTCTACATTCTAGAAGGGACCAAAGAATTTTTAGAGCTTGCTACAATTTTAGGCGAGGCCAAAAGCAAAGTGAGAATTTCTCACTATAATTTCTTGTACAGTTATTTATTTTATAACTTCAAATATGAATTGCTCCCCATCGTCCACAGACCATGGACGCCTTGTTTGATTGTATTATTTGTGTGGATTGTGACTGAGATTGTAATTAATTATATAATTGTATATATGAAATTATTTATATAAAATATATAAATATAAATATATATATATATATATTATCATGAAATAAAATAAATATTCATTTACAAATCAGATGATTTGTTTATGTACACTTATTTATCTGTTATGGATTAGGACAATAAATTTTACACATCACCCAACTGCACAAATAATAAATAGTATTTGTTGTTTGAAAACCCCACATTGGTATTGGGATAATATTTGACATACACTGGTCCCAATAATTAGTAGTATGTCAATCGATGGGTTGACAGACTATATAAGAGTTATTTATTTATTTTAATGTTTATACGGTTATGGAATGCACTCTAGATGTGGTATGAATTTTTAATGATTGTTTATCGTTATTATTGTATACATGTGATGTTGAAATCCATATAAATAAAATAATATGGTAATTGATTGAGTCTGATTCCAATTCAGAATTACCGAATATTTTAAAATAATATTCATAAAATATTGAAATGTGAAGCTGTGTTAAGTAGCTACACGCCATTTAACACGAACGGGAATTTTGTCGATTTTATTTATTTTTTAATGAACATCGAAAAGTGATTTCAAAATCTAATATTTTGAAAATATTATCATTTTAATAAAACGAAATGATATAGAATATTCAATTTGGATTTGAAAATAAATTTGAAATCGTTTTAAAATGAATTTAAAAAGAATATGGAATATTCAATTTGGACTTGAATTTGAAAATAAAATTGAAATCGTTTTAAAATGAATTTAAAACGAATATATATGGAATATTCAATTTGGATTTGAATTTGAAAATAAATGCACATTGATTTGAAATGAATTTAAAATGAATATATATGGAATATTCAATTTGGATTTGAATTTGAAAATAAAATTGAAATCGATTTGAAACGAATTTAAAACGAATATATATGAAATATTCAATTTGGATTTGAATCTGAAAATAGAATTGAAATCGATTTGAAATGAATTTAAAACGAATATATATGGAATATTCAATTTTGAAATAAATTTGAAATCGTTTTAAAATGAGTTTAAAACGAAATTATAAAGAATATTCAATTTTGATTTGAATTTGAAATAATATTGAAATCGTTTAAAATGGATTTAAAATGAATTTAAAATGAAATATTCAAATTTGATTTGAATTTGAAAATAAAATTGAAATCGATTTGAAGTGAATTTAAAACGAATATATATGGAATATTCAGTTTTGATTTGAATTTGAAATAAAATTGAAATCATTTTAAAACGAATTTAAAACGAATTTAAAATGAAATATTCAAATTTGATTTGAATTTGAAATGAAATGGAAATCGTTTTAAAAATGAATTTGAAACGAATTTAAAAGGAAAATTCAATTTTGATTCGAAATTGAAATGGAAGTGGAAATCATTTTTAAAACGAATTTAAAACGATTTATAAAATTCGTTTTAAATTGAATTCGATGAAATATAATATATATATATATATATTATAATGGCCTGAAAAGAACGCGTCGCGCAGCGACCGTTCAGGAATTTCGACCATTAACTTCAAATTGATGTCACAGGAGATCCGACCGTCCGATTCTCCTAAAACCGGAACCGTTGGGTTCGCATTGAAAAGAGCTTTCCAATGGAAATTAGAGATTTGAAATCTAACAGTTTAGATTTGGAGATATGTCCAAATCAATTTCAGAAAAGGTCGCTATGGATGCAGTTCGGTGGCCGTTATTGGAAACCGACTGTATGGGCGACAATAAAATTATTAAAAATATGGAAAATTTATGTAAAATCATAACAAATGATTTGGAAAGATTTTGGATGAAAAATTCTAGTTTTTAAAAGATAAAAACATATTTTTATCAAAATGAACTAGTTATTAACTAGAATAATAATTTATTTATTTTTAGAAATAAATAAATTGGATTTTAAAATAACCATAATTTTCCAACGAATAAATTGGAATGGATTTGAAATGGAAATAATCATCGGAATATTTTCGATATTGGATTTCATGATTATACGAATATTGTTGAGGAATTTGGAAGATATATATCGTTATTTCCAATACGATATTGGTTGGTTTCAGAATTTGACATTGAATATAAGCCGATATAATTTCTATTTAGAGCCTTGTATTTGATATAAAATTGGATCACTACAACAAAATGACCCTATTACAACTTTAATTTTACAACGGTGGTAAAAGCACCGTTGTAATAAATGGTTTTTTACAACGGTGGTAAAAGCATCGTTGTAATAAATGATTTTTTACAACGGTGGTAAAGACACCGTTGTAATAAATGGTTTTTTACAACGGTGGTAAAAGCACCGTTGTAATAAATGGTTTTTTACAATGGTGGTATTCCCTAAAGTTGTAATAAACGTATTTTTAACAACTTTTTGTTTTGTTAGTTGTAATAGATGCCCATTACAAACTTCATGTTTATAATATCTATATTTAATAACTAATTATATTAATATTTAATAATAATTAATAATTAATAATAAACTTAGGAATCAATAATATTTATTAAATAATTAATAGTTAATAAGTGGTAATTAATGTTTAATAGTTAATGTTAACTGCTTATTAATTAATATTTAGGTGACATATACATTATAAGCTTTTAATAGTTATTACTCGATTATAACTAAGTAGAAATAAGTAAAAGTTAAATAATAACTATTGTTAATATGAAATAATCCTAAATAATAATTAATTTAAAATATGAAATAATCCTAATTAATAATTAACATTTAATTAATAACTAATTAGTAAGTAATAATTAATAATCGATAATAAGTAAACAAATAAATATTAATTAATTAATTAATAATTTACAAATAATTCACTGTTAAATACTAGTAATTAATGATTGATAATAATTTTCAATAAATAATAATTAATCAAATACTAATTAAAAATTATAAAATAATAATTCACTGTTCAATACTAATAATTAAAATATAATAATTAATGTTAATCATGAATAATCAATGATTGCTATTAATAATTAAGAAGTAGAGATTAATAATTAAGAAGAAGAGATTAATAACTAAGATTATATTTAATAGTTAATTTATAATATTGATCTCAATTTTCAAAAAAAAAATATTGATCTCAATTATATATATATATATATGTATATATATATATATATATATTTAGGGTGGATAAATGAATAAATAAATAAATCATTTATTTATGTACATATTGAATATATAAAAATTGTACATTTTTTAAATTGTGAACAAATATACATGCTAATTTATATATTGTGTGTGTGTGCGACATTAAAATTCGTCCAAGTGTTGTAAATATTGATTTAAGTATTATAAAATGGCTTAAGGGTTATAAAGCCCAATAAAACCCTAGGGCCAAAGCTGTCAATTGGCAGGAAAATAACCCTAGCCGTGTTAATGTAAGAAAGGAGAAACGAGCCGTCATTTTCATTTATCTCGTTCAAAATAAAAGGCAACAATAGTGGCCGAAGCCCTAGCGACTGGAAATTGGGGGAAAAGCGATCAATCCGATGCCTCGCATCAGATTTGTAGTCGGATTCGTGATGGAGACGAACTCGAGGGCGAGAGCAGCGAGTCTAGGAGAAGGCACGTTTGTTCCCATGAGATTTCAGCATTTTTTCCCCAAAATTAAATCCTCCAAAAATTTCGAAATGAATGGCCACTGAAATGGCCATCGCCGTCATCCCTTTGCTGCACTACCCGTTCGCTTTCTTCCACCGTCGCCACCTGAACCAATAGCCGACCTCCCTCCTCATCGGAAGCCGCTCCTTCAACCGATTGCTCCGCTTCACCTTTCAGCAATCGCGCTGCCATCTCCTCCTTCCCATAGTCAGTCAACCAAATCGCCAGAGCTGCCATCGGACAACGCACAGCTCAGACCAGTGCCACAACTTCACCCAATGGAGCTCAGTCACCGTGAACTCTTGCTCGCTCTTCTTGCTTCTCGGTCGTCAACGCTGGTAATTCATTTTGCTTCTATCACTTTTTCCTATTCTATTTTCTTTACTTCTTTTACTTCTTTTAATTAAAATGAAGGGTGAGAACTTTTGGTATTAGATAACCCGCTCAACCTATAATTAGAAATTATGATAAATGTTAGTGCTACTTTGGGTCTGCTGTAGAGGATTCACGTTAAAGGGTATGTTTCGGCCATTACTCTTTGTCCCTTGCATACACAAGGATTGTTTAGTCCTGAGAGCGTCTAATTTGTACAGATTATATTAAAACTTTGATCATTTTTTTATTTGAATGTTATTGGTGAGCCTTGGTCTGATATTCAGGTGCACAGTTCCTACTTTTTCTTTGCTTTATGTCGTGCATGCTTGCCTACTGCACTTGTGATGTTTGCCATAAGTTGCTTTTGCTAACTACATGTTGACCTGGCCTGAATTGCTTAAACATTAGCGTGAGTCTGATTTATGCACTTGTGCTTTATCAACCCAATTTTTTTTTTAGACATTGAATTTTTGAGTAGTCGATGAGTTAGCTGTGCATTTTCAATTTTTCGACACTGTCTTTGTTGGGGTCTCTTGTACTGCACTGAAAGGAGTCATATGACTTAATCTTTGTAGTTCGTTTTTTTTTCAAGTAATAATAAAATTGGTTAAGGTATACTGTTAAGGGTCTTTAATAATTTGGAGATAAGAGTAGTGTTGATTATAAAAACTTGTTAAACTATGCTCAACAGAAGAAAGATGATGCAGCGAGTCTAGGAGGATCAATCCGATGTCGTTCAATAAGTTTTTAGATGTTTTCCTTATACAGAAAAAGTAGGTTGTTGTTATACTGGTTCCATGAAAGGGTGGCTACGAGTAAATGAGGATTGCTATTGTTTGTCATTTTGTTTCTTTTACTATTTAAGTTTTGAAGACATGATAAGTTTTATTTTGTTTTTTCAGTTGTTGCGCTTCTCATATATAAGATAGGAGAAGGCACGTTTGGTCAAGTATTGGAGTGTTGGGAGTTGGGACAGGGAAGGTAAAGAAATGGTAGCCGTAAAAATTGTTCGAGCTGTAGATAAGTATCGTGAGGATGCTATGATCGAGATTGATGTACTTCAACAGCTAAAGCAGCATAGCAATTCTTCTGTCTGGTTAGTTCTACTTCTTTATACCCATTACTTTTGTTTGCTCAATTTATTGTTGTATTGATTAGAATAAACACCGTGCTGCTTATTTTTGCAGTTGTGTGCAAATACGGAACTAGTTTGACTATTGTAATCATATTTGTATTGTAAGCTCGTAACTGGTACCAAATAATTACCTCACCGGTTTAAATATACAATTGTGTCCAATTCTATGGCCATACTGCCAAATACGTTCATTTATATATGAATTTATCTACATCCATACACCTTATCATGACAGCTAAATGCTATCACATCAACGCAGCTTCACATACTCATGTCTTTTATATAATATCTCTTAACTTTATTTTATATTCACGGTTGTATTCAGTCTCAGATTATTAGCAATAAAATCAAACTCATGCAAACTCATTTTTAACATACAGCTGTACTCAATTCCAGTTTATTAGCAATGAAAACAACCTCATGAAAACTCCCTTTTAACGTAAGAAGAATGATTCATTTCCAGTACATACGTTTAGCTATTCCAATCCAAACTTTTAAGTTAGTGATTGAAACTAAGAATTTCACTAATGATACATTTCTCATGACTGTCTAAACATACCATGCTTTAAATCTCATTTCATTTGCTTCAGTAAATATATACAGTTAAAACAAAATTCTTTAACAGCCTTTTTGGCTTAATCCTTGCTATCATCTTTCATTACCTTAATTAACTTAAACACATTAAAAGAGCGAAGCAGTTCATGGTCATTACGTATTTCTTAAACCAGTAAAACTCTTATATACTCTTAGATTACTACAAAAATACATGCATTGCATTTTACATAGTTTCAACTCCTCATCCAACTTGGAAGAAAAGTAGATATTCACCATTTTATGTTTACAACAAGCTTAAGGTTATGTTTATATATATGCATGTTTTGTGATTGTGCAGGTGGTGTCTTGTGTTGGTGGGGAAGTTGAGGAAGTGCAAAGATGAAGCAAGCTGATAGTTGAAGCAAAGTTTTTGGATGGTACTAATTTGTAATCATTATTTGTAATGAAGAATTGATATATTAACGTGATGATGTATGATTCATTTTTTGCATTTTGAATATAAAGTTGTAATGTTTTTTGTATGAATGGATCTGTTGCTTTGAATTTATATCAATTTGTTTTCTGTATATTCAGCTTTTGTTGCATTTGCAAAATTTATTTTTTTTAAAACCCAAATATCAATCACAACGGTGCATAAATGTTGTAATAAAGTTTATTACAACGGTAGAAAAAAGTTGTAAAATATACATATTACAACGGTTTTGCAACAGTGCAGAAAAGTTGTAAAAGATATTAGGCTATTACAACTTCTTAAGACACGACGGTTTGCCCACCGTTGTAAAAACCTATTACAACGGTGTTCCACCGTTGTAATAGGGTCATTTTGTTGTAGTGGATTTTGGGTTTGTCGTGAATGGTGTCTTCATTAACACTGTTCTTAAACCCAGTTGAGAAAAGAATAAATCTTTAAACTAAGATTTAGTGAAGTTTTCCAATTAATTAATATTTAATTGGAATCGAATAAAAGAATTTGATATTTGGGTTTATCGTGAACGGTGTTTTAAATAACACTTGTTCTTTAACCCGAATAAAAGTGAAGAATATGATTTGGAATTTATAATCTTTTAATTAAGATTTATGGAATTTTCCAAAGTAAAGATTTCCAATTCAATATATTAAATTGGAATTGAATGGAACTCGATTTGGTAATAATCAAAGTGAGTTTCTGTGGAGGAAGACTGTTAATATATATGGAATTTAAAAGGCTTTGTCGATATTTGACTTATATTATTAGTCGTAAACGGAAATTGATATCGATTATATACTGATCTATTTTCCGTGAAGATTCCATGGAATGGAATGCGATTTTGGATTTATCGTGAACTGTGTTTTAAATGACATTGGTTCTTTAACCCAGGTAAAGACAGGATTATATGTCTAACATTGTATTTCGATACTGTATTCGTTGATCTCCACTAAATATATATATCTGTTTAGTGGCGGAAAATTTATTCTCTTGCTTAACACCCTTCTCTGAGATGTACGAGCTCAGAGGTTATACATCGGCAGAAATCATTGGTACGGTGTAGATTGTCGATGCGGCATGTTTGATTTCCCAAAGTTAAATAAGCATTAATATTGATTTTTGGGAAGATTAAAACTAAGAGGAGTTTTAATGAATCTTTAATTAGATTGAAAAGTGAATACGATAATTAAAATTATCAATTCAAGAAAATGATCGAGAATGGAGTATCACTAGTTTTTCTCTAAGCGATAGTTAAATCTTTAATTAGATTTGAACGTGAAATGGTAATTAATTTTACTGATAACACCGTGGTGTTAGATATGGAGTATTACCAGTTTTACTCTATGGGATGAATAGATTGGGAAAATAAACAAATGATTACTTCGGTAAGGTTCGCTAATCCTGACTGGTTGATAAACCCTAATTTGGTTTAGAAATAATATCCAAAGGAAGATTAAAGAATAAATTTAAAGAATTTATCTTTGATAAAAGGAAGATTAAAGAATAAATTTAAAGAACTTATCTTTGATAAAATTAATGGGAACCTTTCCCAAAGGAAAAGAATATTTGAATAAAAGAATATTCTGGATTGGAATGAGGCGTATAATGTGTTGTTATAGCACTTGATTATAAGATACGCGAGTTATTCGGAAAGGCCGGGTTAAACCCATTCTGAATAACTGATACGACGAAAAGTCGAAGAGATTGAAGATGGTGCAAGACTGACGATCTTCACATCGAAAGGATGGGTTGCTACTGATGCCCATGATTGGAGTAGCTACCTTGAAGGGGCTACAGTGGTAGCCGTCTGGACATACCAGTTGATTGTACAGATATGCGAGGGCCTCTCTCCTGTATTAGACATACGGGACGAGGAATATGGTGCCTCCGGTTTCGTTCTGACAAAGAACGGAGTTGTAAATAGATGGTGTGTCTGACATTGTTTTCCTTTATACTGTTTTCGTTGATCTCTGCTAAATATATATCTATTTGGTGGCGGAGAATTTATTCACTTGATTAACACCCTTCTCTGAGACGTACAAGCTCAGAGGTTATATATCGGTAGAAATCAGTGGTACAGTATGGAGTGATAGTGTGGCATGCTGAGGTGCAGTGATCCAAACTTTTGTTGAAAAGCAAAGTTTGTTAGATAATGATCAAAAAACATCTTTAATATAGCACAACTTTATGTAGCGTTAATTCGCGAGCCTCACACATTGGTATGGTGGTAAACTGATGGTTAGATCAGTATACTTTACAAACAAGGATAGACATCCTGCGGGTTGTCATGGATTCGGTCAACCGAGGTTACTGGGTGTGGTCGCTCTACACCAGTAGGGATAGGGCACACCTCCCGATTTCTAGATGGATAGAGTTAGCAGTGTTTTCCAATGCTTGGACGTAAGCGGCGGTAACTTGTTTCCTGGATAGTGCGGATGTGCATTACGGTGTTTTCGCATGCATGCGATGTAAACCGTTTGGAATTGTACTACGCGATAGATCTTTCGGATCAGGAGCCACCAGCATGGAAATCCAAACTTTCAAATACAATATTTTTAGGTTTTCATTGTATACTATGTATGGCGACATGATATATGGTACCCATGCCATCTATGATTGATACATTTATATTTGAAGTTGATTTCTTCACTTATAGTAATAATAAAATACTTGTTTTAAAACGTACCAAGCATATTTGGCTATTATAAGGTAAAACTCTATCCTACGACTTGCACTGCATTGTGTGATGGGACCTGAGTCTTATAATAGCTTCATTTTTCTTTATTTAGCATTGTGCCATTTGTTTTAGGCACTGGTATTCTTGAGGCAAACCCGCTCCATGTTAGACGGCGTGGTCCCTTGATTTACCTCATTTTAAGGTAAAGCTTTAAATAACTGTTTTAGTTCTCACACCGGTTCCATGAGTGACCTGGAGTTTATTGTTTTAACCTAAACTCCGAGTTTCCCTATTTTCCACACTGCCAGCTAGTAGTTTTGGTTTTGTAGATTTATTTATACAGGATCCTGGATTTATAGCTGGAGCTATGTTCGAAACGCTCTGTATCTGTGTATTTCTTTCGGTTGTATTTGTTATTATTTTTTCCGCTACGCTTTGTATTTACACATTTTATTTCCGCTGCTATGCATTTTAATCTTTGATATTTTTATAGGTAATATTTATTCATACTCTGGATATTCTTTTACTCTTATGTGAATTGTTTTAAATAGCAGTGAAATGTTCTTCTATTTGTGTTCCAATTTGTCTTGTTCTCAAAGTACTCCGCCTTCTTGTTCGGTTTAGGCCGGCCGGGAAGCACGGGTAACTACAATTGTAATAATTCAATTAAGCATTTTGTAATGGACAACACTTCTGGGAAACTAACACCTATGGGTACTACAACTCATCTCGATCGAGATGACAAAGGAAAAAGTGTTGACCATAAATTGTACAGAAGTATGATAGGATCACTACTTTATCTGACTGCAAGCCATCCAGATATTATGATGAGTGTATGTTTGTGTGCTAGATTCCAAGCAGATCCTAATGAATCACATCTAAGAGCAGTGAAACGAATTCTTCGATATCTTAATAATACTAAAGATTTTAGTCTTTTCTATCCGAAGGAATGTCCATTTGAATTAGTATCCTATAGTGATGCTGATTTTGGTAGATCTCGAACGAATATAAAAAGTACAAGTGGTACGTGCCGTTTTATTGGAAAATCACTTTGTCTCTTGGTTTAGTAAGAAATAGAATTGTATATCACTCTCAACATGTGAAGCAGAATATATTTCTACTGCTTTAGCCTATGCTCAGGTCATCTATATGCAACAAACACTCAGAGGTTTTGGAATAAATTTAACTAAATCAACAATTTACTATGACAATACAAGCGCAATAAATTTGTCAAAAAATCCTATAAATCACTCATGAACAAAACATATTGACATCACTTCTTACGAGATAATATAGAAAAAGAGATTATAAATTTAGAACACATTTCCACTGAAAATCAAATATCTGACATATTTACAAAACCACTTTTAGAAAGTTCATTTGTAAAATTACGTAGAGAATTCGGAATAATGTCTATAAAAGATATTTAATTTTTTTAAGAAATTAATTTTTTATGCCAAAGGCAACACTTAAACTTGAACCTTTGAACAATTTTGCCTTAAGTCTTGACCATCTGAACTATTTGTCTACCTAACAATACATAGATATAAATAACCTAAAGTTTTACTTAAACATTCATTTAGGACAATTAGTTTTAACCACAAATAATTTATATGGCTATAATTCACTTTCATTTTTGGACCACATATTTTACTAATTATTTCATCCTATAAATTTCTAACGAAAGCTAGAACCATACATCATCAAAATTTTAAAAACAAACATCTCAAAAATGTCTTCAAATAATTCAAACTCTTCAATCAATACAACTTTTTCAACGGATAACTTGGCTAAAACTCCACGATTTCCTTCACCAACTCCACGAAACGAGCCTGTATATAGGTGGGGAGAAATCATACCAGATATACACCGAATTCAAAGAAAGAAAAACGTGCTCTCTTTATTTCACCTGAAACAAAAAGGAAAATCGATGAAATTCACCATTATTAGAAACAACAAATAGATCTTCAAAGGGAATTATATTTCGGACAAAAAGTTACAGCCAATCGTTTGAGATTCTTAGAAAAGACTGGATTAAATTTTGCAGCTCAAAAATGAAGAATGTGAGCGAACCTTTACCATGACCAAATAATGTATTTGATCCTTTGTCTTCATATCATGCTGCAAACGACCCTGTAAATTCCTGGACTTCTCCTCAAAGACCTCCATATAGTCCAAACACTTGGGATAAAAGCTATATGGCGAATGAGGGAAGGAGATTTTTAACATTGAAAAAGCGGTCTCCTAAACATTAATAATATTTTCTTAAGATTATTTGGTTGTTTTGTGTTTTTATCAACTACAATGTCATAATAAATCAGTTGAATTCTTTAAAATATACTCATATTCTATAATATTCATCTATTTTTAATCATCCATAAAAACAAAAAGTAGAAAAAGAAATATACAAAAATTAAACGCTTGTCTGAAACAAAATAGACGTTTGAATGCTGAGGTGACAATATTTTTTCATACAGATTCAGATGTCTGGCCTATTTAAAACAGACGTCTAAAACTAACTAAAAATGAACTGTTTTATTTTGGGTTGAAAATTTTCCAATTTCAGACGTCTGAAATTAATATCCAGACATCTAAATCGGTTTTGAGATTTTTTTTTAACAAGGCACGTACCTTTTAACTATTCACCACTTCATTACAGCAATTCACTTTTTAGTTTCCCCTTTTTACCTTCTATAAAAACCTTAGCCATCATTTACCATTCTCCATCAAAATCCAAACTTTATCCCTATAATAAATCATGACAAATCATCCCAAACGAACAAGAATTCAAGAATAAATCCTCCATCTGACATTTCATTCAAATTGGCTTTGGAATGATATAGAAATGGAGAGGTACAAAGCTATGAGTAAATCAAGGTTCTTTGAAGGTGCTTTTGTTAAACTTGACGCTTTCTCTAATTATCGTCTTCTACGGTATGCCTGACACTTTAACTTTGAATCTCTAATGGAATATAATGTCAATAATGTTCAAATTTATCCATTGCTTGTGAAACTCTTTTTCGCTAAACTAAACTTAGACCAACAAAGACCTAGAACTACTAAGGACATCGTATGGTTTACGGTTTGCGGGAGACGTAGTTATCTTCTAGTTCAACGCTTACGACAAATCTTGCACTATGCTTGGCAAGGAGTCGATATAGACTCTATTGAACTTAATATGAGTGAAAGAGATAAAATATCTCATCAGTTTATTTCTGATGATTTGATTGATATGCAAAATCTTATGCTACACATCTTCGTCCACAAGCATGTCTTCTTAACTGAATTTTGGTTCGTACTATACAACCCCGCAAAGTTAGCTATGAAAAAGTATAGCGACGTGATTTTCAATATCTATATGCTTTATATTCAAATAAGCAAATTAATTGGGCAAAAATCATTATTGACGAGTGGATAGATATAACCAAAAAGCGCGAATACCAAACACTTCACTATGGACCATATATCACCAAAATTCTTCTTGAAAGTGAAGTACAAATTCCTGAAAGTCCATCTTTACAAATCAAAGAAATCGGCCCAAAATGTCTTGCCTTAATGGATATTGAACCAAACCCCTGACACTTGAGTATATGTCCTTTGAAAGTTGGAAGGACCATGTTGCTTCACAACATGAAATGCCTACAGCTGAATCATCTCATCATCGTCGCCGTTTGATAAAAGAAGAAGTGCAAGAAGGAATTCAAATTATTTTTCCCGATCTACCTACTAAGCAAGCCATGGCTATACTCTCAAAGAAATCAATCCAAACTTCACTCAGATCTTAAACGTTTTGAGCATAGCACAAACAAAAAGTTTAACTCCTTGAAAGGCTTCTTAAATAATATTTGGGACAAAATCTCTTGCACCGGTGCACAATATTCTCAAGCATATGATCCAGCTCCTTTTCAATGGTCGCCTAGTTCTACAGAAGAAGTTACGGATTCTAGTTCCGATCTTGGTGATCCTAAAGGAGGAGATGCTAGTGTGGGTCCAAGCATGACGGCTTCGGAAAGTTGGTAAACACAATTTGGTGGTATGGTTCTTATGGAAATATTTTGCTTTAAACCCCTATATAACTATGGTTTGTAATATTTTTTGGCACTTTAATCTATGGTAGTATGTCTATGATATGTCTGAATATTGCACATTTTATGTTATGTCTGTGCATAAGGTTATTGTGTGTTTGTGCATATTCTTGTTTTTACTTATGTATAAGTATCTCTTTTTTGCCAGCGACAAAGGGGGAGAAATATATGATGATATATGCATATCGATAGGGGGAGCTACATATGTAGTCATTATCAAAAGGGGGAGAATGTTGGATCTTGCTTTATAGCATTTTGATTATGACAACTATACATGTGCATATATTATTATCGACTAACTCTATTTTGCAAAAAGAAATTTAAATAATAGATTCAAGCCTCAAACTGAAGATTATATGTAATTGGAGTATATTAGTATTAGTAATTCATTGTTAAAAAATTTCTTGATGATGCACATACACACACATGATTTCAAAGTATATATTTTTATATGCAAATGCACAAGGAATAGTTTTGTCTTAGAAAACAGATGCTTGACCATTTTAACTCAAACATCTGTTTGCTGAAACAAATATTAGCTCAGCACAATATGCAAACGTCTGAGTTATAAAAGTTAGATGTCTGTTTTGTGCCAAAATTGAAATATTTCCTTGCTGTCCAAAATTTAAATAAAAATCAAACATCTGAATTTTTTATTCAGATGTCTGAATATGAAAGGGTGCAAACTTTCAATGAAGAGTTACAACCTTTAATCCATATCACTTAGACAAATCTCTTCATGATTAGTTGCAACCTTTTGTAGATTATAAATAGAGGCTTGATCAAATGTTTTAATCACCGAAACTTACTTAAATTCTTTTTATCTTATCTTAAGCATTCGATTTCTAAAGAGCTATTTATTTTCATATTTCCAAAATTTCAAATCTTATTCAAACTTCCATATTACTTCCACGAATTACACGATTATCATCAAGGAAAGATTATAAGAAGGGTGTAATCGACCATGTCATTTTATTTACAGCTGCTACCTTACTATCTACACGATAAATTTCTTATGCTCCATATGATACGATCCTACCACTTCATAGACTCTTTCATTCATATCCTAGTGCATCTTAGTACCACAAGGGTGTATCATAAATTTAGAACGATGACACTTCTTTGCTTATGTCATCAATGTTCGGAACACTTAAACTTCCCTTCTTTCTTAACCATCCATTTGGGTCAACAGTAAACTCTTCCAGTTTATTGCCATATATTACAACTCCGAGCTTTCGAATCTTTTCGGCTAACTAAGGATCTTCCACATACTTACAAGAAATATTTTCAATCAAAATATGTCGAACTTCCAAACATGACACTATAGGTGTACCTCCATTAGAAAATGCTATCTACCGGCTCCTTACATTACACGCGACCAAAGCTTCCAAAATTTTCCATTCATTCAATGTAGCTGACACCATCATTTGATGCTACTAGCTAAGCGCATCAATAACCTTATCTCCTTTTCCTGGGGTATACTCAATACTAAAATCGTAAGTAACAAAAAATTCCAACCATATATGTCGTCGCATATTCAATTCCTTTTGAGAAAAAAGATGTCTCAAAGACTTATGATCCGTAAACAAATCAAACCTTTCACCCAATAAATAATGCCTTCAAATCTTTTAGGAAAAAACTACACCAACTAATTGAACATCGTGAGTTGGGTTTTTTAATTCATGTTGCCTTAACTGTCGGGAAGCATAGGCACCTACCTTTCTTTTCTGCATAAGGACATCTTTTAAGCATGTTCCATAAGCAATCATATAAAAAAACTAAGTCCTGATTTCCACCCATCACAATTAAAATCGGAGCACTGGTCAATAACTAATTCAACTTCTGAAATGCTTCTTCACACATTTCTGACCACGTAAACTTAACCTCCTTTCTGTTTAACTTGGCAAGTGGCGATGCCATCCCCGAGAAATCTTTAATAACCTTTAATGATATCCTGCTAATCCAAGAAAGCTTCTGACTTCCGTAATGCTTCCATTCCTCTTCCAACTTACAATGGCATCGTTCTTCTCCAGATCCACCAACAATCCTTTACCCAAAATTATGTGTCCGATAAATTTTACTCTCTCATCCCAAAACTGACATTTAGAAAATTTGGCCTCAAGCAATGCTTCCTCAAATCTCAAGAACAATACGAAGCTAGAACTCATGCTCTTTTGCATCCTTCGAGTACACTAATATGTCACCAAATGAAAACCAATACAAATTTATCTAAATGCTCTTGAAACACTAGGTTCATTGAATCCACAAAGAATGCAGGTGCATTTGTTAATCCAAATAGCATAACAATCCGTTTGTATGATCTATATCTCATATGAAAGGCTGTCAATGGAATGCAGTCTTTAACTATCCTTGGTTCGTGAAACCCGGTAGTCAAGCCATCTGAGAAAACAACTTTGATCCACTTAAGTGATTGAATAGTTCATCAACGCGAGGTAAAGGGTACTTATTCTTCACCGTCCTTTCGCTGAGCTTCCGATAGTTAATACACATTCCCCACGTTCCATCAGATTTCGTTACAAACAATGCAACAACTATCCAGGTAGAGCTGCTTGGATGAATAAAATTCCTTCCTTCTAAATCGACAAGTTGTTTCTTTAGTTCCTTCATCTTCGTTGGGATCGTTTGGCTAGGTAGCCAAATCACTAGCTCCGCTTCCGGTACTGAATCAATGTGGAACTCGATAACCCTCTTCGGTGGAAAACCTTTTACTAGTTCAAACATATTAACAAATTCCTTTACGACAGGAACATTACTTACCTCTTCCTCCGATGCTGAAATACTTAATAAGGGAAACATTCGCGGCACCTCCTTTTCTTCTTGTATCATAACCCTTTCATCGCTTTCAGGATGTTTCAACGACACCACCCTAATTCGACAAAAAATTCTAGCATCATACCGACTCATAAAATCCATCCCCAAAATAATTCTGAAACCATTAAGATCAAGCACATACAAGCTATAAACAAAAACATAACTTAACAAACGAATTTCTAAGTTATACCATCCCATCCTAAGTGTCATGGATCCTCCAATAGGATTAGGTACTCCAGATGACATAGTAAGTCATGATGGTTCTAAGGATAACTTATCCACTGCACATCTAGCTATAAATGAATGGGATGCACCAGTACCAAACAAATCTTTAACCGGCATGTTACGAAACAAAAATGCATCTTCCAACACTCTCTTTCGTTTCTCAGCAATAGTAGGTCCAGAAGTCAAAGGCTTCATATTATCCACCTTCCCGTTTGTTTCTTCCAGGCACTTGTTTTCACGGTGCCTAAGCTGATTACAATTGAAGCACCTTATATTCTTCTTTCCAACATCGATCCTAGGTATAACATCCTTTTCCTTGCATTTAGTAGTAATGACCTTTCTGATGGCTCTTAAATCACACCACTTCCTCTTTGTTCTTTCTCTGATTTCGTCCTTTTGAGCTTTCTTCCCTTTGATGAATTTCTTTTTCTTGCAAGGAAAATTCTGGCTTCCATTCGGCTTCTCTATCTCCCTCAACACTTCTTCATTTCTTACAGTCGTTTCAACAACAACGTCAGTGGGGTCTCGTAAGTAAGGCATAATGGCTTTCATGATATCAAACTGAAGCCCCATTATAAACTTCTCATTCCTCAAAATAACAGTATCTATCAATCTACATGCATTACGAGATAGCTCATCAAACTTAGCAACATATTATACAACCGAAATCTCTCCTTGCTCCAATTCATCAAACTTCCTTGTCATCATAGATTGAGCTGTTTCCAAAACAAATATTTCCCTAAGTGAAAGTCTTCCCAAGTGTTCTGTAATCCTATTCAACCAATGCAAATCATTATCCTACAGTCGCCTCGAAGATAACCACCTCTTCTGCTCATCCATCAAGCCTAAGTCTACAAAGATCCTTTTGCAGTGTAGCAGCCAGGTATCCACAACAGCGGCACCTTCCATTCCAAGGAATGGTCTTCCTCCTAAGCTAACATAATCCTAACTCAATTTCGCATAGTTGTTTCCAACTTGTGATTTAGGATTTATCCTCTAGGACCAGCAGTAACTCCAGCTTGCAATACTCTAATAAACATCTGCATCAATTTTCCCAAATCTACCGGTAGTGTAACAACACCTTGATTCTCATTTACCCTTCGACCTTGACCTCCTCGAGCATCAGTTTGAGCATTTCCATTAGTTGTGGTGCTTCCGCGACCAATATTCAGCCTTGAACTCCTTCTCCCCATATCTTACTTCCACATTGTAGACAAACTTTAGTAAGATAACAAAGGGTGACCCTAAGGCTTGGGAGTATATATATACGCTATAATAAAATACAAATATGTTATAGTTTCGTCATCCTAATCCCTTAATATTTTCCTTTGTTCTTCGGGTTTTTATTTAGAAAATACTTTTTGGGAAAAAAATATTTAAGTTTACACAAACCTATGCTCGGATACTAAATTGTAACATCCCACCGTCTAAGGTTGGGAGCTAAACGCTACAGATGCTGCAGTCACCTCTACTTTTAACTTTCGGTAATAGAAAATCGGATATTATTCAGTCTCAACATCAGATAACATGTGAGTAAGAAAATTTCACAAAACGTTAATTCATATAAATACTTCATTCTTACACGCCTTTGTGTAGCTTGTTCAGAGAAAATATAAATTATCGCAAAATAACACCGAGAGCGACATACGAAGATTCCCCATTGGATGACTAGAGTATATAGATAATGGAATTCAAATTACACCTGGAATCATGAAGTCTACAACAAAACAGAACACAACAACACTTTTCTAAGTGGTTATCGCCATCTTCACCTTTGGGTCTTTAATCTAGCTAAAACCTAAAATAACCTAACCCTTAGTCTACTCAACTAAGCACCCGAGAGTTTAAGGGGAAAATATAAACTACGGATCTATCAAAAAGACAGTTATGAATAATAACGTATAACCTGACGCCAATAATATCTAATGAGACCATGCCGCATAGTAAAATGGGCTTCCCTCTCATTAGTATCTCATATGAAGCATATGACCCTGCATCCCCTGCACCACAACGATTAGTTCAGTCATCAATGAAATTTATAAACATTCAACAAAAAACACGACATGCACTATGCAACACACAACGGATTACCTTCCTAATTATACTCCCCTTTGTGCGTTCGCAATGATCTTCTTTGCTAGGCAAAGCATTCAAAACTTCATTCTATTATTGGTTCCCTTTTGGTAATTTATGACATCATAAACCATCTCTACGAAACCAACATCTTCTTCGTCTCCCTTTAGTGCTTTGTAGAGTGCCTACCTACTAACACGAAACTGAAGGTCTCTTTCTGAAATTCTTTCGTACTATGCGAAGCAACGAATATTCATTCATTTAGCACTATTTAATTTACCAGTGAGTGTCAATTTCCATACCCCTGGGACCTACCCATATTCCCTACACAATTAGAATGATTTAATGATGGCAATAACCAATATATAACGTTTCAAGGGAAAGTAAAGAATGAATACATTATGTTGGACCTAACACCTATGTCGACTCCAATCTACTTCGACTCCCGCAATGATACCGATGTCTATTTCCAACCTATTCTGAAAGGGTATCCCTTTCGGCTCCGCTTGCTCATCAACCAACCAATTTTTGTCGCCCACAATGACGGCAAGAAATAGAGGCAATGCCTCTATTCTGTTTAGAATATATATATATATATATATATAATTTTAGTTAGATAAAAGTTCCTCGTTGTCACCATTGACATAGGCATCCATCGAGGTGAAGCCTCAAAACATATGATTTTAGGAAAAGTTCCTTAACTACTTCTTCAGTGCCTAAGGAAGAATTTTATGAAAACAGTTTTATAAAAGCGTGTATACCTATGCGGCAACTTCAAGGATATCTAAGCCTTCAAAAGCGTGTGCTTTGGTAGGAAGCCCATCCTGGCGCCGACGAAAGACATGAAAGAACTCAACTTACATTACTTTCGTAACATCCATCCATAGGTATATACATCAATAAAATAGTCCTTTTATACAAAAACATCCCTTCAGCATAGCCAAAAGGACCAAGACAGTTTAGCAGAGTGGCTACCTTTTAAAACCAAAATACTTGTTTATATATAAAAGCAACGAATCCTACACCCAAAATGTGAGAACTTCAAATTCTGGAAATGGCACTGATAGTAAATTTTTTACAGAATAGATTTATTTCTATGTAAAATATTCACTTTCACCAAATCTAATATATTTATCGAAAATTGATTGGTTTACAAAAAGTATTCTGAATAAAGTGTATACAATTTCCCAATACTTCGTATTAAAATACAAAATACACAGATCTAACAACCTACACTTTTTATACTACTGTTAACATATAATCGTTCCTGAAGCATGCACCCTTAGGAAAGTCATAACAAATTCATACAAGCATGACAATTCATGAAATCTGAAACCCATCTCCTAACCATTCACCCACATCATATAACAATTTCGCATTATTTGGACATTCCTAAGGGTTTTGCCCTATATTTAATCATTTTTACATATATTATACCTATCTTACAAACGTAGGTTATTTATATATAATAGTGACATACAAAACCGTCTTCCGCTTAGTCCATAAAACAAGACATCTGATACAAACTTATAACACATACCTAAACATGGTCTTAACAACACATAACATCAAGATCAACACAAAACCAAATAAACATTCTACATAACTTCCAATTATAACACAATAACTAAAACCATAGGGGTAAGTATATCATTTACCTTATTTGGATAGAAATCATGAGATTTGTTGATGTGTTCCTAGCTACTAAATTTCCTAGCTATATCTTCTTCTTTTCCCACTTGTAATGGTCGGCCTATTATGGTTTTCTTTTAGTAAATTTTAGGTTTGGGAATGAGAAATTAAGTGAAAATATTGGAAAACATTATAATATATACAAGGGCCAAAAGTTCCCATTTTTCCTTCCTTATGCTTTATGCATGTTTCATTTAATTTATTAAGTTACAAGGCCAACCTTCTAATTAATTTATTAAACAAAAATCCCATTACCTCCTCCTTTGCATTTTTTCAATTTTACCTTATGATTAAATTATTAAATAATGCTTTACTAAAATCAGGGTTGTTACAATCTTCTTTTGCATTCCCACTAGTATTGAATTTGAATTGGTGTATTGTACTTGCAGGGATACATTTACTAAATTGAATTTATTGGTTTTTAGCTCTCTTCCTGCGTAAATAAAAAAAATCGCTTATCCTATCTTCCTTCCCTTCTATTTTCTTCGAATGTTCTTGGTTCTTTTTCTCTTCCCTTTTTAGATTAGCATCTCAAATCCACAAAGAGAAAAACTTTCCTCAAATCAAATTGTAAGAAGAAAAAAAAGGAGAAATCAAAACCAAATCAACATGAAGAATGCAATTTCCATCTCATCTTCTCTCTTCTTGTTTACATGTCATTTGCATGAATTTTTACCCAGGGAAAAACACAATATCGCACCCCTCATCTCCATTGCTGCATCCATCTCCTTACCCAAGACCTCATCCACTAGCATGCCAAGCAGTAGCGCCGACCTCCACCTCATGAATCCTCTACCTCGTGCCTCCATCTTCCAAACCTAGAAACCATAGATTCAAAAATAAGTACCGTACCTAATATTTTTCTAACTTGCGTTCCACGAACCTGCCACCTCCATCCAACGACAGCCTCTTTCTTCACCATACCACCCAGTGCTGCCTCCTAAGGTCTTAAGCCACTGATGGCTTTCATCCAATCTAGTAACACCTGAATCCAATTAAAATGAAGAAAAAATATTTTCATAACCCATTCAAATCCAACTTGGCCAGAGGTCGTGCCCGCTTTAGCCGCATCTAACATGCCTCCGACCTTTGCCGTTGACACCCCCTGAAACTCAAGCCCTGTTGCATTGGTTGTTATGTAGTTGTGTGCGGCTGTGTTTGTCTATGTTGCTGCTTTATGCGTGTGTTGTGTGTGAAATTAAGAAAGTATTATAGGTAAAGTGATAGTGCATGTGAATGTGATGTGCGAGGTTTACTGTTCAATCCTAATGGTTGCTGGTTGGAGGTATATTTTTGTTTGTGTGCAATATTTGTGTAGTATGTGTATATTTTGCTCCATGAATATATACATATATACATATACATATATATATATATATATATATATACATACATACACACACACACATCTTATAAAATAAGAAGGGTTGATTTGAAATTACGGTTAGATCTTGGTTTGATTGTCCTGATTTGTCATGGAGAAATTCTAATTCAAGTTAATGGTTTGGTTCGTTTGATGTGATTATGCTTGCTTGTGTCAGTTTCCGTGTTTGTGTCAGTTTCACCCTATGTCTTTCCTTTCTGTTCGCCACATAAGGGAGAACCCTCACTCACAGTTAACATTTTCAATTAATGATTTGACACATCTTGAAATGACATATGAAATTTTAGGATTGCTTTAGAAAACTTGATTTGTTAATCATAAATTTTTGCATATGTGATACACACATTTTTGACATAAGTGACATGAATTATTTTCAACTGATATTTTATTGTTCTGATATATTATGATGCATGTGTGATATTTGTAATGTTATATTTATTTTGTTCTCACACTAAAAGTTGACTACAGATTCGAAAATCATCATGGATTGAAATGATATATAGCCGAACCACTGTATTGATTTAGGAATTGAAACTGAATTTATTATGATGAAGGTTAAAATGAGAAATACCTTTATATTGAATATTAAACAGATTGAAATGATATCTACATGTATCACTTGGCCAAGGTAGAAAATTATATACGGACATTGTTGGTTTATTTTCGGAGTATTTACTAAATTTATAAAAATATTCTGATTTGCTAAAAGTATTTTAGAAATATTAATTTATAATTTTATTTAAAGTTATATTTTAATAAACCTTTAAATTTATATTTTTTAAGATAAAATTATATGTTATGAAGTTTTAATGTATAAGTTAATATATGTTTCAAAATGTATATTTAAGAATTTAAATCATAATATTATTTGGTTTTAAAAGTTAATTAATTTTGTAAGTAAATTAATGAATTCTTTAATAAACTCTAAATATTAATTAAATTTTAAAATTATATATAAGTATAGAAATTTTTTTTGCAAGGCCGACGGGGTTGAGTGGACCCTACCACTTTATTAACGCACCGGGGAAAAGAAAAGAAAAAAACAACACACACAAGAGTACATACAAACATGGTACTCTAGCACAATAAGCATGACAAAAGACACTTATTCACATGATTTTTACCATTGCAGCTTTTGCAAAATACCAGGGTCGAAGATGAAATTCAGCAACTTCAAGCCAATCCTCACTTCAGTTTTAACATAAGCTTTAATTGATCACTACTCTTCGCATCTACCGGATTAAAAATCCTCCTGTTTCTCTACCTCCAAATCGTACTCAAGAATTTCTTTAGATTTTAACATAGGATTCTCCCTTGCTTCTTTTTATACTTGTCATCTTTTCCAAATTACTCCATTCTGTTGCACTTGTCTGACTTGGCATCGACAAAATAGTTTTGATTGGATAGGTAGTGTTGCACTCAAAAAACAAGTGATCCAGGCTTTCATTTTCAATACCACACATAAAAATAATCAAATCAGTTTGCATCTCTCTGCTTTGGAGTTTATCCAATTTTAAGACAGCCCTGTTCATAACTTTCCAAAGAAGCAAATTATCTTTTGCACTGTTGTCCTTCTTCCATATTTTCTTATATCACTTACATTTTGTCATTGCTTCATATCCAGATAGGTAGTGGAACATTCTTTTTATTTGAAATGATTTTTTGTCCAAACTCCATTGAGTTATGTTGTCATTAACATACACAAGTTTTAGTTTTCGGGCTTCTCTCCAAAAGTTATTGATTCTAGGCACAACTGGTTCCGGTAGCGTGATAACGTTGTTGCTTATGAATTGCCTAACATTTGCATTCCTGCTTATACCAGCAACCTCTGTCTCTATATCGGTAAGCTCTCTACAAAGAGTTAAACCATTCTGCAACCAGGGATCGTACCACAGTTTAGCTTCAGATTCAGAATTTAATTTGTAACTAAAATAAGGTAGAATAATATTTTGAAGTTCGAAAATACTTCGCCAAGTCTAACTCAATTTTTGCGGTTGCTGCATTATCTGTAATTTTTTTCTCTTAACAACATGCTTGCTAGACCAATGAACCCATACATTGTCACAATTATTGAGAAAACTGTCAATGTGCTTGGCAAAAACCGCCATGTTCCATTTCACCATATTTACGATCCGTAACACACCATTACAAATACGTCTTTCCACCATTTCAAAAGCGATAGGAGCATGGTATCTACCTTCCATTTTTCCTTTCCAAAAGAACTTCATAAAGGTAGATCTTATCATATTTATCAATTTAGTAGGAAGAAGAAAAGTCCTTGCCCAAGACTCCTGCATGGAGAACACAACAAATTTTTTCAAAGTGAGTCTTCCTGCCTAACTAAGAAGTCTCGTAGTCCAGTATGACATTTTGATGTAATTCTATTATATAGTGGAAAACACTACTAATCGTGATCTTGACAGTGGTTAAAGGAAGCCCAAGGTTAGTGATAATATCATTGTTACATGTTAATCCAGTTCTAGCAGAATGCTCACTCACTTGCACACTAGAAAGCCCAGCTGTCTTCATTTCTAACTTTAGTATATTTACTTTTTAACTAGTCACCACATAGAAGGAATCAAGAGTTTCAAATATATTAATAGTTCCATGTTCAGGAGTGCAGAAAATCATGTTGAGCCGTGCAGAAAATCATGTTCAGACATGCAGAAAATCACTAAGTCATTTGCGAACATAAGAGAGGATATCCTAGGCTCAACACAGTTAGGATGCAACTTGACAGAGCCATTTTAAATTTTATTATTCAGCGTTTGAGTTAGAATTTCCATTATCAGTATAAAAATGTAAGAAGATAAGGGATCCCTTTGACTTATCCCTTGTTTGCCTGCAAAATATCCTACAGGAGCTCCATTGAGCAATATAAAGTATTTTAGAGTGGAGATGCAAGTGTATATCCATCTTATGAAGTGGGGAGGGGATTTCATGAATCTCATCACTCTAATTATGGAATCCCACTAAAGCATGTCAAATGCTTTCATGAAATCCAATTTGAACATTGCCCTGGGGCTGATATTGTTGTTTGTATATCCATTGAGTAACTCATGTGACAAAAGCACATTGTCAAGAATGCTTCTACCAGAGAGGAAAGCAGCTTGGTTAGATGATATAATATTGGGGAGGACAGCTTTAAGTCTGGTAGCTGTAATTTTAGATAGGCATTTGTAGATGGTGTTACAACATGATATCGGTCTAAAGTCAGAAACTTTATTAGCATTCTTCATTTTGAGGATTAGAGAAATATTGATGTTGTTGTAAGATTGATTCATGTTTGCTGTTTTGAAGAAGTGCCTCACTACATTGCAAACTTCCACATGGATTTAGGTCCAACATTTCTGATAAAAATATGCCTTGAAACCATCTAGGCCGTAGGAAGAGTTGCTGTTTAATGAGAGCATTGCAGTTTTTACTTCATCATTTGTAACTTCGTCACACAAAATTTGATAATCTGCACTTGAAAGCTTAGGTAAGATATAAGGATTTATGAGTTGAATTTCAGGACTAAAACCAGTTTTATTCCCCCATGAATTAGTGAAGGGATTTAGAAAAGCATTTTATACCTCATGTTGAGTGTTACCGTTGTTTTCATCTATAATTACCAAATTCTCTCTACATTTCTTGTCCTTTAAGGATGCGTGGAAGAATACACTGTTGTTATCACCATCCAATTTCCACTTTAGTCTTGCTTTCTGCTTAGTTATAGCATCTTCAGAATTTAGAGCTTCTCGATACCGTTTAATGATGTGAGTCTCCATATTTGAGTGCACAAGGTTGTAGGGGTCATTCATCATGAATACTTGTATTTCCTTAAGCTTCCTTCTCTATTAAGTTGATTGTTTGTTGCCATTTCCATATCTTTTGTTCGCCCATTCTATTAGCACAGCTTTAACTGCCTTAATTTTTCCAACAAAATATATGTTTGGTTACCATATGTTGGTCTCCCCAAGCTCCTAACACAGTGTCTAGGAAGTCAAGTTCATTGAACTAATTTTTAAAAAAAATCTAAAACTAGAGGTTTTTTTTTTCATGTCCAGCCCACTGAGGTGAAGGATTATTGGGGAGTGGTCAGATAGAAGTGGGGGAGGTTAATTATAGGATAAGGTAGGCCAAATGTTAAAGGTATGAGAGTTACAAAATGTGGGTAAATGAGTGAGTATGTCCTTGGTCTAAATATGCTTTTCTTGTTCCATGAAAAAGGAAGGCTACTTCTTTTAATATTGATCAGATTTCCCTTGTCAATTGCAGTTTTTAGAGGTGTTATTTCGGTTAAGGATAGAAGGTTACCTCCAATTCTTTGAGATACATCATAACAACAATTAAAGTCTTCCAAAATTATCCATGGTAGAGAAATTTGATTGAGAGAGCGAATTTTATCAAGTAGTTGTTGTCTGACAGTAAGGAAGTTTGCTACGTACACTACAGTCAAAATGAAAGGGATTTGATCAGTAGTGAAAATGGCATTGCCGTGTATCATTTGTGAAGTGGAATGGATAAAATGTACTTGAATAATTATGGGATTGAAAAGCAAAAGTATTCTTCCATAAAGGGCTTCTACAAGTTGTGCAAGTAATGCCAAGAGGGGGTTTATATATTTGGAGGCATATAGTGATAAATCATAATTGAGCTCGGTTTCGAGAATGGGTAGAGGCTTAAGCTTATTTTCAGTAATAGTTAATTTACATTGGTCTAATTTGGTCTCATTGTGGCAACCACGAATGTTCCCAACACCTATGGTTTTCATCATTGATTTAACTGATGGGGTGGATTGATACTTCCTTTTTCTTACTTCTTAGCCCGTACTCACTGCGCACAGTGGCAGAAGTGCCCTTCTTTATGCCATGGTTTTCCGAATATGTAATAGAAGTGAAGGAGTCGGATGGAGATGATTTATAGGCACTGGGTGGTGTTAGCTTGGAGTAATGGTTTTTGATTGGTGTAGGCAGATCAGCTACATACGGAGTTAAGGGCTTTTCTGGTATAATTGATTGTTGATGATTGAAGGTTGACGTGGGAATTTGCATAGGAATTGGATCCGGTGGGTCTTTTTCATGACTGCTTTATGCATGCAGATTCATTTCTGTTAGGGATTGCAGAAAGGTTCATTAAGGCAAAACAAACACTAGAGGGAGGGTGAATAGTATTTTTGAGAATTTAAATCTAAAACTTATGTGATAAACTATATGCATCAAACACTAAAAAAACAATCACAGAGACGGAATCAAACACATATGCAAAATGAACAGAAATATGAATGCAGAAAAAGGAAAGAACACACCGGGTTTTATACTGGTTCGAATTACTCCTACGTCCAATCCTATGCAATGATGGATTGCGCAGAGTTTTAGTACTATATCAATATCCAATTACGACCCTCCTTGATTTCATGGCTGCAATGGATACCACCGTTTCCACACACACTTGATCAAGTTTTTCCCATCCTTGATTTCATGGCTACAAGGGATACCACTGTTCTATCCTTGATTTTACGACTACAAGGGATACCACTGATTCTTTGGCTCAACCCAAACAATTACAAACATCCCTATAACTCTTTAATAGAACTTGATTCAGAGAGTAGAGAGGGTGAGAGAAGAAGTTTGATCAAAATAGAATAGAATCAACAGAGTACAAGTGTAGAAATCATAAAAATGATTAACAATAATGGTGTAGAGAAAGGGGATGAAGTTAGAGAAGAAGAGATGATTAAAAATTCGAATTCAAGCCCATTTTATAGTGTTTGAAAGGATGTCACGCTTCATAGCCGTCACAATTAGTGAAAAGACACTTCCTTTCAAATTCAAATTTCTGACAATTATATGTCGACATATAGTTTTCTTTATGTCGACATATCCATAATATAAATTTGATTTTTGAATATTTTTAAAATGTTTTGATATAAATACAATTCTGGAAATTCTTGAATTAAAATATATTGTTATAAACTTAATATTATAAAGTAGGAAATCATATGAAAACAAATATGAACTATATAAAATTATAAAGTTTAAAACTATATAAATATAAAATGTAAAAACATAAATATAAATATATGAAACTTATAAAATTTTGAGATTGAAAACAAAAATTAAAATAAGAAAGGAAAATAAGAAGGATAGAATATAAAATAGAGAGGATTGAAGATAGAATTTGAAACAGAATTTGAGAAGCAGAATTTGAATTTGAACCTGGAGTGATATTTAGAGTCTTTCATAATCTAGACTATATAACTATATTAATCTTGAAATCTTGAAACTCATGAGTCCTGAAATTTCTCTGAACTCTGAATCTCTAATATCTTTAAACTGTGCAGTCTTCAGTAATATTTCCTATATATGAATGATGCATGTGTGTGTGTGTGTATATATATATATTATAATCAATTAATATTGAAATAAGGTCGCTGTCATCAAAACTCTATTCTCCAACAATTTCATCAATAACATTTAATATTTCATCACCCACATGCTCTGATGAGTTGCCTTTATTCCCATTTTGTCTTACGTTGCTTTGCATCAGTGTAACTTCTTCATTCATATAAGTATAGATTTTTATAAAAATATAAGTTTGTAAAGGTAAAGAGAAATAAGAAACTTAATAATAACTTGATTTCTTAAATGACATCATTAAAATGAAATTAAGTAAACTGGTTTTAAAATGCAATTTAGAAATAATGAAATAGGTTTTATATGAATTAGTCATGATTTTAAGACTTAATAAATTGATTTAATAATTATTTATTAAGTAAATATTTGAATCTAAATACAATGGAATTTAAATATTATAATCGATTAAATTGAGAATTTAGATTTATATATATGAACTTTATTAAGATATGATTTAATGGTAATGTGAATTTTATGAATAAAATCGGATAACCCAACTTGAGTACCATTTTGAAATAAACTGGACTTAGGAATATCATGTTTAAGGTTTTGAATTGATTGAATTGAAATTTTAAAAATTTATATGTATAATAAGTTGAACTTTAGAATTACTGATATATATATTTCGGATTGGGTTATGTTGGATTATTTGAAATTACATTATCTCATATTAAAGTAATTTTACTATTTAAAGTTAATTATTATTTGATAACTATTTTAACATAAGTATTTTACATTTAACTTAATTAATATACCTTCTATAACGATTTCAATTATATTATTTTAAATTTAATTATTATATATTTTTTAATTATTTTAAATTAAATTATTTAATATAAATACAATTACTTTAAATAAACAATTTTATATTATATTAATTATTTTAAGTAAAATTTGTTCCTAGTTTGAGCTATTGAATCTGAAATGTTATTACAAATATTTTTCAAATAATGAGAATAGGGGAATAGAAATCTGAATCAAAATGTAAATTTGTTAATAATCCGTTTTGTAAATATGAAATCTGAATCTTGAATTTAAATCAAATAATGAATTGATTTAATACGATCTACAAAATTTAAGTATTTGGACTTAATGTAACAACCCGTAAAATGCGGGCCAGTTTGAAATTTTTATTTTGGCAATTTTAGCGAATTTTGATTATTTAAAATGAATTATTTTAAATAATATCGACGAGAAATTCATTTTGAATATAATTCGAACGTATATATTATATACGTCGTCGTTAGAATATAAATAATTATATATAATTATAAAAGAAATAGAAAATGGCGCGGTAGTTCGAAAATTCGATTTCTAATTTCAAATGAATATACAGAATTCAATATAAGTCAAAATTGAACGAAACAAGAAATATTTGAATCTGTATAACTATATCTTTGTAACGAAGTTAACAAACTGAGATTTCATCTTAGAAATGATAAGATATGTCCAGTTTAAAATTAGAAATAGTCGCTGTGGAATTTATATATATTTTTATATATATAAGGCCCTTAAAAATAGCAATTTTGCAAACGACCTCGGATTTCGACGAAATCAGTTTTGTTAGGACCGTATCGTCAATACGAAGCTAGAAAATATTTTTCTGGAATTTTTCTAGTTAGTATGTGACCTCGGTAATTTGAAATGTACGTTTAAAATTCAATATAGTGATTTAAATGTAAATCTAACGAAAACTGATTGTAACGTTCGAATCAGCTTACGATGCATATCCCATTGTGTTCGGAATGGGGGTAAAATGCTATGGGCGACAGGCGGTGGGCCTCGTTTCGAGGTTGTATGTAAAAGTCAGTTTTTTGAAAATTAATTAATTAAATAAAAAAAAGGGGAAGCCTCTCCCCGTTAACCCGCTTAGGCCCCCCTTATTTTTAAAATCATTCAGAACAAAAAAAAAAAGAAGAAGAGGAAAACGAGGGCGATCTGGATCTGCCGCCCCTCCAGGAGCTCCGCTGACGCCTCCGACCAGAGCGCCGCACTCCCCCTCCGATCTTCCTCTCTCCTCCCACCTGCTCGCTCTCCGTTCGAACCTCACCGAAGCCCCCCCTTCTCGTAAATCGCATCACCCCCAGTAGCCCCCGCGACCCCTCCCTGGCCCCAACGACCTCGTCGAACCCCGCCTAGCGCGAACGCCGACAACCCCCGATCCTCCTCCGCCAGCAACCTCCAACCGCCACCAGGCCCTCTCCGAGCCGCCGATGAGCCCCCTGTAAGTTTTTTTTTTTTTCATTTATTCGTTGATTTTTAATTTAGAATATGAAAACTGATTTTCTTGTTTTACTTTAAAACTGAATTGTTTTTTTTTAAAAAAAAAAAGATTAAAAACAGTTGTTTTTTAAAAGAGTTAAAAACTGAATTCTTAAAATCATAAAACCAGAATTTTATTTAGTCTAAAACCAGAATTTTTATTTAGTCTAAAACCAGAATTTTATTTAATGTTAAAACCAGAGAAGAGATTTTTAAAATATTAAAGAACAGACTTTTAAAAATGTTAAAGACGAGATTTTTAAAAATGATTAAAAATTGATTTTTACATTGTTAAAAAGAAAAGAAACTGAAATGGTCATTGATTCAAAAATACAAGCAATCTTGATTTGAAAATAAAAAGACATCACTTTTGAAAATATAATGGAGAATATAAAAATAGAATTTTTATATATTGAACTTCGATATAAAAATGGAATTTTTATATATTGAACTTCGATAGAAAAATAGCATTTTTATATATTGAACATCGAAGTAAAAATTCGATTTTTATATATTGAATAGCGAAGTAAAAATGTGATTTTTACGTATGTAGTGAAAGCAGCAACGAAGGTGACAAAAAGGCGAAACGACGAAGACTTCTGCAAATGAAGTGCCGGGGAGCTAGGATAGCTATATGTGAGAATTTCTCACCTTTCAATTCTATTTTTCTAGTTATATATATATACTAGGATGCAGACGGTGCTTATTAGAAGCACCCGACACCCGTCCACATACCATGGACTTGTTTGTTTGGTTGTGTAGTTGGTTAGATTATTTGATTGGGATTTGATTGATTGGTTGAATTGGAAATTGATTAAGATTGATGTGTGAATGGCGTGGGCCTTCACTAGACCGGGGATAAGGCTAGGCCTTGTCCCGTTTCTGGTATCGTGCCGTTATGCCGCCAAAATTTTCTAAAATATGTTAGAAAAATAAAAATATCATTTTATTTAAAGAATGAATTGAATAGAAGTTCATATGTTGGAATAAAATGTTTTGTCGTTAAAAATATAATTTTTAATGTGAATGTGAATAAATAAATATTCATTTACAAACCAGACGGTTTGTTTATGTACACCTATTTGAAGGACATTGATTGGGTCGATAAATTTTACACATCACCCAACTGCACGAATAAAAATCTGTGTTTGATTGTTTGAAACCCCACACGGGTGTTGGGATGAAATTTGAAGTTCACTCATCCTGATTGATTAAATATGTCAATCGATTGATTGACAGGCTGTTATAAGCATTAGATATCTATATTTGATGCTTATACGGTGTAGTGCACTTTGGTTGATGGTTGATTATTTATCGTTGCTATTATATACATGTGTTGTATGAAAAATCCATATAATTAACTTTATATGGTAATTGATTGGGCCTCATTCCAGTTTTAAAAATAGAAATATTTGAAATAGAAATATTCGAAATGGAATATTTGAAAATATCAATATATGAAGCCGTGTTGATTAGATTGACGCCATTTTGACGTGAACGATATTTATATCGATTTTATTCATTTTAAAATGAATATTAAAAAGTAATTTTGAAATCGAATATTTCGAAATGAATTGAATTGAAAACGATTTCGAAATGAATTGAATTGAAAACGATTTCGAAATGAATTGAATTGAAAACGATTTCGAAATGAATTGAATTGAAAACGATTTCGAAATGAATTGAATTGAAAACGATTTCGAAATGAATTGAATTGAAAACGATTTCGAAATGAATTGAATTGAAAACGATTTCGAAATGAATTGAATTGAAAACGATTTCGAAATGAATTGAATTGAAATTTGAATTGAATAGAAATGAATTTTAAAACGAATTTATAAAGAAGAATTCAATTTTGATTTGAATTGAAATGGAAGTTGAAATTTCTTTTGAAACGAATTTTAAAACTATTTATATAATTCGTTTAAATAGAAATCGACGAAATATATATTATATATATTATATATATAATATAATGGCCTGAATAGAACGCGCCGCGCCGCGGCAGTTCGCGAATTTCGACCATTTATTTCAAACGGACATTACGGGAGATCCGACCGTCGGATTCTCCTAAAACCGGAACCGTTGGGTTCGTATCGAAAAGAGCTTTCTAACGAATATTAGAAATTTGAAATCTAACGGTTGGATTTGGAGATACGTCCAAATCAAATTCGAAAAAGGTCGCTGTAAGTGCAGTTCGATGGCCATTGTTGGAAATCGACTGTACGGGCCTTGATAAAATTATTAAAAATAGTAATAATTTGTGTAAAATCATAAGAAATGATTTAGAAAGAATTGGGATGAAAAACACCCTATTTGAAAAGATAAAAATAGATTTTTATCGAAATGAACTAGTTTTGAACTAGAATTATGATTCTATTTATTTTTAAATAAATAAATTGAATTTGAAAAGGGTTTTGAAAATAACCAAAATTTCCAATGATTGCATTGGAGTGGATTTGAATCGAAATTGTCTTCGGAATATTTCGATGTTGGAATTTGTGATTATACGGATGTTGTTACGGAAATTTGAAAGATATATATTTATATCGTTATTTCCAATACGACATTTGTTAATCGTAGAATTTGATATTGAATATAAGCCGATATATTTTCTATTCAGAGCCTTATATTGAATATCAAAATGTGATTTGGGTTTGTCGTGAATGGCGTCTTCACTAACACTGTTCTTGAACCCAGTTGAGAAAAGATTAAATCTTTTTATTTAGATTTAATGAAGTGTACCAATTAAATAATATTTAATTGAAATTGAATTGATATTGATTTTTGGGTTTATCGTGAACAGTGTTTTAAATAACACTTGTTCTTTAACCCGATAATTAATGAATGTGATTTGGGTTTGTCGTGAATGGTGTCTTCACTAACACTGTTCTTGAACCCAGTTGAGAAAAGATTAAATCTTTTTATTTAGATTTAATGAAGTGTACCAATTAAATAATATTTAATTGGAATTGAATTGATATTGATTTTTGGGTTTATCGTGAACAGTGTTTTAAATAACACTTGTTCTTTAACCCGATAATTAATGAATGTGATTTGGGTTTGTCGTGAATGGTGTCTTCACTAACACTGTTCTTGAACCCAGTTGAGAAAAGATTAAATCTTTTTATTTAGATTTAATGAAGTGTACCAATTAAATAATATTTAATTGAAATTGAATGGATATTGATTTTTGGGTTTATCGTGAACAGTGTTTTAAATAACACTTGTTCTTTAACCCGATAATTAATGAATGTGATTTGGGTTTGTCGTGAATGGTGTCTTCACTAACACTGTTCTTGAACCCAGTTGAGAAAAGATTAAATCTTTTTATTTAGATTTAATGAAGTGTACCAATTAAATAATATTTAATTGGAATTGAATGGATATTGATTTTTGGGTTTATCGTGAACAGTGTTTTAAATAACACTTGTTCTTTAACCCGATAATTAATGAATGTAATTTGGGTTTGTCGTGAAAGGTGTCTTCACTAACACTGTTCTTGAACCCAGTTGAGAAAAGATTAAATCTTTTTATTTAGATTTAATGAAGTGTACCAATTAAATAATATTTAATTGGAATTGAATGGATATTGATTTTTGGGTTTATCGGGAACAGTGTTTTAAATAACACTTGTTCTTTAACCTGATAATTAATGGAATGTGATTTTGGGTTTATCGTGAACCGTGTTTTAAATGACACTGATTCTTTAACCCATTCGAAGATTAAAACTAAGTGGAGTTTTAATGAATCTTTAATTAGATTGAAATGGTCGAGAATGGAGTATCACCAGTTTTGCTCCAGGCGATAGTTAAATCTTTAATTAGATTTGAACGTGAAATGGTAATTGAATTTACCGATAACACTGAGGTGTTAGATATGAAGTATTACCAGTTTTACTTCATGGGATAAATAGGTTGGGATTGGGAAATTAAAACAAATGATTACTTCGGTAAGTTTCGTTAATCCCGACTAGTTTGAATTGATATTCAAAAATGGACTAAAGAATAAATTCAAGGAATTTATCTTTGATAAAATTAATGGGAATCTTTCCCTATGAATGTGAAATTTAGAAACTAACTGTCGGTTAGCCAAGCAGAATGGTTTTCTGGATATTGATCTGATGTTGGTTTCGGCCTTCGGGGTTAATATTTGGGAAATTATTCTCTTGATTAATTTACGGTTAGTGACTAATGAATTGGAATGAGGCGTATGTTGTGTTTGTGTAACACTTACTTAAAATATACGCGAGTTATTCGGAAAGACCGGGTTTATCCCATTCTGAATAACTGATACGACGATAAGTCGAAGATGAAGACGATGGTCGAAGACCGGAGGTCTTCACGTCGTTTGGGTGATAACTGATGATCTTGATTGGGCTGTACACCCAAGAAGATGGAAACAGTTGGTGATCGTCCAGACGTACTTGGAGATCGATGGATATGCGGGGTACTAGGTGCCTCCGGTTTCGTTCAGACCCAGGACGGACTTGTAAATGGACTGTGTGTCTGACATCGGATTTCATTCTGTGTGACTGATATCGGTTGCATAGGATGGTTTGCCTGTGTGGCATGCTAAGATGCAAATGATCAAGGCTTCTGTTGAAAAGCAAAGTCTTGTGGTGATGATCAAAGCACGGCCTTTGTGGCGTAGCTTTGTGTAACGTTTACCTCGCGTGTTTCACACCAGGTATGAACCAAAAACGGGAGACGGACCTCAGGGAGGGCCTGCGTTTCCTCCTAGCTAGAAGTGGCGTCAGTGGTTTTACACGCCCTGACGAGATTGACTTATGTGGTTGTTGCTGTTGCGAGGCGCCTCGGTTAGATCGGACGATCCGGGTCCGATGGAGTCATTCGTTGGCTCGCTTACGCCCCAAAGGGCGGCGAAACGTAGTGCTCAGGCATTTTAATCCACTCCGTGTGGACCGGCCCTGACGATCCAAGGCTTGCCTGCGCGCTTGCCTGAGACTCGGGCTAGGCAGTCTCGAATCGGTTGAGGACTATCTTTTGCCTCGGTTCATAGACGGAAATCCAATTTCCAAATACGTGACATTTGCGGTTTTAATTGTAATCCTATATATGGCGACATAGTGGGATGGGGCGCTTATGCCGCCTATGATTGATACTTATGATTTGAAGTTGTTTTATACACTTATAATAGTATCAAATGATTTGTTTTAAAACGTATCAAGCATTCTTTGGCTGTTATAAGGGAAAACCCTATCCTCGACTGCGTTGCATTGTGTGATGGGACCTGGGTCTTATAACAGCTTCATTTTTCTTTATTTAGCATTGCGCTGTTTGTTTTATGCACTGGTATTCTTGGGAGGAAACCCGTTCCGTGTTATACGGCGTGGTCCCTTGATTTACCTAACTTTGAAAACAAAGATTAACTGTTTTAGTTCTCACACCAGTCCCATGACTGACCTGGAGTTTATTGTTTTAACCTAAACTCTGGGTGCCCTTATTTTGACACGGGCAGCTAGTAGTTTTGGTTTTGCAGATTTATATTCACAGGATCCTGGTTTACAGCTGGAACGATATCCGGAAAGCTTTGTATCCGTATATCTCTTCTAGTTGTGTATTGTATTATTTTCCGCTGCTATGTATTTAAATGTAATTTAAATCTCTGATATTTCTGTGTAATATTCATTTATACTCTGTATATTCTTGTAATCTGATGCATTGTTGTAATAAGCAATGAAACGTTCTTTTATATGCGTTCTGCTGTGGCTTGTTCTCGAACTATCCGACGCTTTCCTTTACGGGGAAGTTACGGGTCTTTACAGTTGGTATCAGAGCTTTGGTTTACAAAGCTAGAGAACAAGACACATTAGAACCGTACGAAAGAATTCATCAGATATTGGATTAGTAATATCCAACGAGAATGACTCGTTAGAGATGGGATCAGTAGTATCCTAGAACGAGTGTGAAGAGTATATTTTTAAAATGAAAGTCAAATTTGTTTTGAAAATTTAAAATCAATTATTCGTATTTGATTATTTATTTATATTTATGTGGACAATCCAGTATATATAGATTTTGCGTATACGTCTGATCCACGTGTATTTGAAATTTTAATATACTGGATAGATATAGGATTACACTCTAGACACCCGGAGATGGTTCTGATGATTGATCGATCATCATCCGAACTTATGTTCGTGTTTCGAAGGTGTGATTTTCTATATACTTCCATTAGACTGGTGTGAGAACCAAAACATATATAGTTAGAACACATTGTTGTGAATTGGCATCAAAACATGATTTTTGTATATGTATCAAAATTATGAATTTGAAACGTTAAATTCACTAATTGATTGATGTTTGTGTTGTATGTGTATTTGTTTGATAATTTTTAGCCATTTAGCCTAATTAAATCAAATATTGAACTATATTGAAATTGGTTGCATTTGCTTGCATATACATATATATCATTGAACAGGTCATAGCAAGGAGGCTAGAGCAGAGAATAAAATTTGTTTGCCTGACAAATAGGTACATGTTTACTACATAATTTCCTGTTTTGTTTAGGTGATGATGATTTTGTGAGCCTATTGGCTAGCCGCTTGGCTTTTTCTTTTTCTTTTTGAGATCTGAAGGACCGGGGAAGCTATTTGAAATTTCCCGATGCTCCCATTGCAGGGGAGGTTATGGCGAAATTTTTCAAAAATTTAGGGTGTTAGCCAAATTTTTGAAATTTTGAAAATTCTCAAGAACTAAAGAGTTGGAGAATGGAAGCCTGATCGATCGTAGAGCTTAATAATCAAACCACTTTCGACTTTGTTCCTTTTCGGGGACGAAAAGTTTTAAGTGGGGGAGATTGTAACAACCCGTAAAATGCGAGCCAGTTTGAAATTTTTATTTTGGCAATTTTAGCGAATTTTGATTATTTAAAATGAATTATTTTAAATAATATCGACGAGAAATTCATTTTGAATATAATTCGAACGTATATATTATATACGTCGTCGTTAGAATATAAATAATTATATATAATTATAAAAGAAATAGAAAATGGCGCGGTAGTTCGAAAATTCGATTTCTAATTTCAAATGAATATACAGAATTCAATATAAGTCAAAATTGAACGAAACAAGAAATATTTGAATCTGTATAACTATATCTTTGTAACGAAGTTAACAAACTGAGATTTCATCTTAGAAATGATAAGATATGTCCAGTTTAAAATTAGAAATAGTCGCTGTGGAATTTATATATATTTTTATATATATAAGGCCCTTAAAAATAGCAATTTTGCAAACGACCTCGGATTTCGACGAAATCAGTTTTGTTAGGACCGTATCGTCAATACGAAGCTAGAAAATATTTTTCTGGAATTTTTCTAGTTAGTATGTGACCCCGGTAATTTGAAATGTACGTTTAAAATTCAATATAGTGATTTAAATGTAAATCTAACGAAAACTGATTGTAACGTTCGAATCAGCTTACGATGCATATCCCATTGTGTTCGGAATGGGGATAAAATGCTATGGGCGACAGGCGGTGGGCCTCGTTTCGAGGTTGTATTTAAAAGTCAGTTTTTTGAAAATTAATTAATTAAAAAAAAAAAAGGGAAGCCTCTCCCCGTTAACCCGCTTAGGCCCCCCTTATTTTTAAAATCATTCAGAACAAAAAAAAAAAAAAAAAAAAAAAGAGGAAAACGAGGGCGATCTGGATCTGCCGCCCCTCCAGGAGCTCCGCTGACGCCTCCGACCAGAGCGCCGCACTCCCCCTCCGATCTTCCTCTCTCCTCCCACCTGCTCGCTCTCCGTTCGAACCTCACCGAAGCCCCCCCTTCTCGTAAATCGCATCACCCCCAGTAGCCCCCGCGACCCCTCCCTGGCCCCAACGACCTCGTCGAACCCCGCCTAGCGCGAACGCCGACAACCCCCGATCCTCCTCCGCCAGCAACCTCCAACCGCCACCAGGCCCCCTCCGAGCCGCCGACGAGCCCCCTGTAAGTTTTGTTTTTTTTTATTTTCATTTATTCGTTGATTTTTAATTTAGAATATGAAAACTGATTTTCTTGTTTTACTTTAAAACTGAATTGTTTTTTTTAAAAAAAAAAAAGATTAAAAACAGTTGTTTTTTAAAAGAGTTAAAAACTGAATTCTTAAAATCATAAAACCAGAATTTTATTTAGTCTAAAACCAGAATTTTTATTTAGTCTAAAACCAGAATTTTATTTAATGTTAAAACCAGAGAAGAGATTTTTAAAATATTAAAGAACAGACTTTTAAAAATGTTAAAGACGAGATTTTTAAAAATGATTAAAAATTGATTTTTACATTGTTAAAAAGAAAAGAAACTGAAATGGTCATTGATTCAAAAATACAAGCAATCTTGATTTGAAAATAAAAAGACATCACTTTTGAAAATATAATGGAGAATATAAAAATAGAATTTTTATATATTGAACTTCGATATAAAAATGGAATTTTTATATATTGAACTTCGATAGAAAAATAGCATTTTTATATATTGAACATCGAAGTAAAAATTCGATTTTTATATATTGAATAGCGAAGTAAAAATGTGATTTTTACGTATGTAGTGAAAGCAGCAACGAAGGTGACAAAAAGGCGAAACGACGAAGACTTCTGCAAATGAAGTGCCGGGGAGCTAGGATAGCTATATGTGAGAATTTCTCACCTTTCAATTCTATTTTTCTAGTTATATATATATACTAGGATGCAGACGGTGCTTATTAGAAGCACCCGACACCCGTCCACATACCATGGACTTGTTTGTTTGGTTGTGTAGTTGGTTAGATTATTTGATTGGGATTTGATTGATTGGTTGAATTGGAAATTGATTAAGATTGATGTGTGAATGGCGTGGGCCTTCACTAGACCGGGGATAAGGCTAGGCCTTGTCCCGTTTCTGGTATCGTGCCGTTATGCCGCCGAAATTTTCTAAAATATGTTAGAAAAATAAAAATATCATTTTATTTAAAGAATGAATTAAATAGAAGTTCATATGTTGGAATAAAATGTTTTGTCGTTAAAAATATAATTTTTAATGTGAATGTGAATAAATAAATATTCATTTACAAACCAGACGGTTTGTTTATGTACACCTATTTGAAGGACATTGATTGGGTCGATAAATTTTACACATCACCCAACTGCACGAATAAAAATCTGTGTTTGATTGTTTGAAACCCCACACGGGTGTTGGGATGAAATTTGAAGTTCACTCATCCTGATTGATTAAATATGTCAATCGATTGATTGACAGGCTGTTATAAGCATTAGATATCTATATTTGATGCTTATACGGTGTAGTGCACTTTGGTTGATGGTTGATTATTTATCGTTGCTATTATATACATGTGTTGTATGAAAAATCCATATAATTAACTTTATATGGTAATTGATTGGGCCTCATTCCAGTTTTAAAAATAGAAATATTTGAAATAGAAATATTCGAAATGGAATATTTGAAAATATCAATATATGAAGCCGTGTTGATTAGATTGACGCCATTTTGACGTGAACGATATTTATATCGATTTTATTCATTTTAAAATGAATATTAAAAAGTAATTTTGAAATCGAATATTTCGAAATGAATTGAATTGAAAACGATTTCGAAATGAATTGAATTGAAAACGATTTCGAAATGAATTGAATTGAAAACGATTTCGAAATGAATTGAATTGAAAACGATTTCGAAATGAATTGAATTGAAAACGATTTCGAAATGAATTGAATTGAAAACGATTTCGAAATGAATTGAATTGAAAACGATTTCGAAATGAATTGAATTGAAATTTGAATTGAATAGAAATGAATTTTAAAACGAATTTATAAAGAAGAATTCAATTTTGATTTGAATTGAAATGGAAGTTGAAATTTCTTTTGAAACGAATTTTAAAACTATTTATATAATTCGTTTAAATAGAAATCGACGAAATATATATTATATATATTATATATATAATATAATGGCCTGAATAGAACGCGCCGCGCCGCGGCAGTTCGCGAATTTCGACCATTTATTTCAAACGGACATTACGGGAGATCCGACCGTCGGATTCTCCTAAAACCGGAACCGTTGGGTTCGTATCGAAAAGAGCTTTCTAACGAATATTAGAAATTTGAAATCTAACGGTTGGATTTGGAGATACGTCCAAATCAAATTCGAAAAAGGTCGCTGTAAGTGCAGTTCGATGGCCATTGTTGGAAATCGACTGTACGGGCCTTGATAAAATTATTAAAAATAGTAATAATTTGTGTAAAATCATAAGAAATGATTTAGAAAGAATTGGGATGAAAAACACCCTATTTGAAAAGATAAAAATAGATTTTTATCGAAATGAACTAGTTTTGAACTAGAATTATGATTCTATTTATTTTTAAATAAATAAATTGAATTTGAAAAGGGTTTTGAAAATAACCAAAATTTCCAATGATTGCATTGGAGTGGATTTGAATCGAAATTGTCTTCGGAATATTTCGATGTTGGAATTTGTGATTATACGGATGTTGTTACGGAAATTTGAAAGATATATATTTATATCGTTATTTCCAATACGACATTTGTTAATCGTAGAATTTGATATTGAATATAAGCCGATATATTTTCTATTCAGAGCCTTATATTGAATATCAAAATGTGATTTGGGTTTGTCGTGAATGGCGTCTTCACTAACACTGTTCTTGAACCCAGTTGAGAAAAGATTAAATCTTTTTATTTAGATTTAATGAAGTGTACCAATTAAATAATATTTAATTGAAATTGAATTGATATTGATTTTTGGGTTTATCGTGAACAGTGTTTTAAATAACACTTGTTCTTTAACCCGATAATTAATGAATGTGATTTGGGTTTGTCGTGAATGGTGTCTTCACTAACACTGTTCTTGAACCCAGTTGAGAAAAGATTAAATCTTTTTATTTAGATTTAATGAAGTGTACCAATTAAATAATATTTAATTGGAATTGAATTGATATTGATTTTTGGGTTTATCGTGAACAGTGTTTTAAATAACACTTGTTCTTTAACCCGATAATTAATGAATGTGATTTGGGTTTGTCGTGAATGGTGTCTTCACTAACACTGTTCTTGAACCCAGTTGAGAAAAGATTAAATCTTTTTATTTAGATTTAATGAAGTGTACCAATTAAATAATATTTAATTGAAATTGAATGGATATTGATTTTTGGGTTTATCGTGAACAGTGTTTTAAATAACACTTGTTCTTTAACCCGATAATTAATGAATGTGATTTGGGTTTGTCGTGAATGGTGTCTTCACTAACACTGTTCTTGAACCCAGTTGAGAAAAGATTAAATCTTTTTATTTAGATTTAATGAAGTGTACCAATTAAATAATATTTAATTGGAATTGAATGGATATTGATTTTTGGGTTTATCGTGAACAGTGTTTTAAATAACACTTGTTCTTTAACCCGATAATTAATGAATGTAATTTGGGTTTGTCGTGAATGGTGTCTTCACTAACACTGTTCTTGAACCCAGTTGAGAAAAGATTAAATCTTTTTATTTAGATTTAATGAAGTGTACCAATTAAATAATATTTAATTGGAATTGAATGGATATTGATTTTTGGGTTTATCGGGAACAGTGTTTTAAATAACACTTGTTCTTTAACCCGATAATTAATGGAATGTGATTTTGGGTTTATCGTGAACCGTGTTTTAAATGACACTGATTCTTTAACCCAGTCGAAGATTAAAACTAAGTGGAGTTTTAATGAATCTTTAATTAGATTGAAATGGTCGAGAATGGAGTATCACCAGTTTTGCTCCAGGCGATAGTTAAATCTTTAATTAGATTTGAACGTGAAATGGTAATTGAATTTACCGATAACACTGAGGTGTTAGATATGAAGTATTACCAGTTTTACTTCATGGGATAAATAGGTTGGGATTGGGAAATTAAAACAAATGATTACTTCGGTAAGTTTCGTTAATCCCGACTAGTTTGAATTGATATTCAAAAATGGACTAAAGAATAAATTCAAGGAATTTATCTTTGATAAAATTAATGGGAATCTTTCCCTATGAATGTGAAATTTAGAAACTAACTGTCGGTTAGCCAAGCAGAATGGTTTTCTGGATATTGATCTGATGTTGGTTTCGGCCTTCGGGGTTAATATTTGGGAAATTATTCTCTTGATTAATTTACGGTTAGTGACTAATGAATTGGAATGAGGCGTATGTTGTGTTTGTGTAACACTTACTTAAAATATACGCGAGTTATTCGGAAAGACCGGGTTTATCCCATTCTGAATAACTGATACGACGATAAGTCGAAGATGAAGACGATGGTCGAAGACCGGAGGTCTTCACGTCGTTTGGGTGATAACTGATGATCTTGATTGGGCTGTACACCCAAGAAGATGGAAACAGTTGGTGATCGTCCAGACGTACTTGGAGATCGATGGATATGCGGGGTACTAGGTGCCTCCGGTTTCGTTCAGACCCAGGACGGACTTGTAAATGGACTGTGTGTCTGACATTGGATTTCATTCTGTGTGACTGATATCGGTTGCATAGGATGGTTTGCCTGTGTGGCATGCTAAGATGCAAATGATCAAGGCTTCTGTTGAAAAGCAAAGTCTTGTGGTGATGATCAAAGCACGGCCTTTGTGGCGTAGCTTTGTGTAACGTTTACCTCGCGTGTTTCACACCAGGTATGAACCAAAAACGGGAGACGGACCTCAGGGAGGGCCTGCGTTTCCTCCTAGCTAGAAGTGGCGTCAGTGGTTTTACACGCCCTGACGAGATTGACTTATGTGGTTGTTGCTGTTGCGAGGCGCCTCGGTTAGATCGGACGATCCGGGTCCGATGGAGTCATTCGTTGGCTCGCTTACGCCCCAAAGGGCGGCGAAACGTAGTGCTCAGGCATTTTAATCCACTCCGTGTGGACCGGCCCTGACGATCCAAGGCTTGCCTGCGCGCTTGCCTGAGACTCGGGCTAGGCAGTCTCGAATCGGTTGAGGACTATCTTTTGCCTCGGTTCATAGACGGAAATCCAATTTCCAAATACGTGACATTTGCGGTTTTAATTGTAATCCTATATATGGCGACATAGTGGGATGGGGCGCTTATGCCGCCTATGATTGATACTTATGATTTGAAGTTGTTTTATACACTTATAATAGTATCAAATGATTTGTTTTAAAACGTATCAAGCATTCTTTGGCTGTTATAAGGGAAAACCCTATCCTCGACTGCGTTGCATTGTGTGATGGGACCTGGGTCTTATAACAGCTTCATTTTTCTTTATTTAGCATTGCGCTGTTTGTTTTATGCACTGGTATTCTTGGGAGGAAACCCGTTCCGTGTTATACGGCGTGGTCCCTTGATTTACCTAACTTTGAAAACAAAGATTAACTGTTTTAGTTCTCACACCAGTCCCATGACTGACCTGGAGTTTATTGTTTTAACCTAAACTCTGGGTGCCCTTATTTTGACACGGGCAGCTAGTAGTTTTGGTTTTGCAGATTTATATTCATAGGATCCTGGTTTACAGCTGGAACGATATCCGGAAAGCTTTGTATCCGTATATCTCTTCTAGTTGTGTATTGTATTATTTTCCGCTGCTATGTATTTAAATGTAATTTAAATCTCTGATATTTCTGTGTAATATTCATTTATACTCTGTATATTCTTGTAATCTGATGCATTGTTGTAATAAGCAATGAAACGTTCTTTTATATGCGTTCTGCTGTGGCTTGTTCTCGAACTATCCGACGCTTTCCTTTACGGGGAAGTTACGGGTCTTTACACTTAAGTCTTTAATCATATAAATCAATATTGTTATTATTTTATTTATGGTATTTTAAATATGACCTTTAAATATAAATGACCATGGTGTGCAATAAGAGCTTCATTATTAAAGTGATTGGAGTAGATATTAACATACTCTCTGTCAATATTGATACCACATCAACAATTGTGCACGTGATGGACAATCTTGAATGAAGTAGGTTGGTTTGACGAACGCTATTGGAATGAAGTAAGAGAACAACGATGGACAACCATGACCTTCGAGTCATTATTAAAATGACTAAAACAAGAGCTATACCCTAATTAATAATGGTAGAATCCTATTGGACAAACTTCTTCGATACCATATCTATTATGTTGTAATTTGATTGGGGCCCTTTGTTTTTTGGAGTGTTGTTCGAGGTAGGCGGTAGTTGCGGTTATGCATTACCATCGATACGAGCGTGCAATTGGTAGAATCATACTCTAGATATTGCCTTATATGCCTTGTCATATTATCTTGATCGAGCCCTCTACAATTTTGATTTGTGTCGTACCAATGGAGTGCCCTATGATAGCCATTAGTTTAAGATGGACTTTACGGTACTTTATAGATTTTGGCATTATAATTAGTGTAAGGTTTATAATGGTAACTCCCTCTATGCTATTTTCAATAGTATATTTACCATAGACATTATTATATAATATCTATTTCAACGGATCCTTAAAGAATGGAATCCCAAATACTCTTAAGGTACTTATGCATTTCATTGAGCATTTCATGTGAGTTGATTTACTACGGAAAATGTTAATCCTGACTCGAGTGTTTTGTTTTTCACTTGATGCTCAGGTATGACTAAGGAGTTCTGCTTTGGCGATTCATCTTTTGAGAGCTAGAAATCTATTGGGATTCAGCTTATTATCTCTCTGTTATTTGTTATCTTGGTGATTCGGTTATTCCATTTCTACAATTTGTTTACATAATAGGCATTTATGTATCTAAAATTTCCGATGTATTAAATTATTTCTCTAATATTGTGTACTTTGATTTTGAGATTTTGTGATTAGCAACTTCATGAACTTCTAAGTTATTTATTTCGCTACAAGGTATTCTTCCATTTCGTATCTACGGTCTGTCTGCGTTCTATGATTTGATTTTATTAAACCCCATAGTTAAAACAATATGTTATTTTGAACAATTTGAGCTTGTTTTATTACCGACTTGAAATACTCAAAAGGCGGGTCATAATACCTTAGTTCTATTTTTGTTAGTTTGCTTATAGACTCAAATATTCTTGTCATTAATTTAAGTATCATTTTTTTATTAATTTCGATAGCAGGTTTTAGGTATCAGTTTTACAAATTATAGGTATCGGTTTTTTCATTAATTTCAATAGCAGATTTTAGGTATCAGTTTTACAAATTGTAGGTATTTTTTTGACAAAAATATATTAATTTTGTTTCATATCTTTTTATTCTATAACAAACTAGTTTCTTCTCCTCATTTTAATTTAATGGCTGGCTGCTGAGTCGCTTCCCGCCCTATCCCATCATTCCAATACCCTCTCTTTCTTCCACTTTGACACCTATTATTCCTACCTCAAACCCGCCTCCTCCACTACGCCCACCTGACCCAACCTTACCTTCATCCACTACCTCCTTGTCCACCTCCATTCCAAACCTTTCCAGTAACCCTTCTCCTCCAAACCCTAGAATTGACCTTACCTCAGATCCGATTCATCTAACCCTAGTCATTAAACACATATGGACTTCTTCCTGCTTATTCCAGTGCTTACCACGCAATGCAGGTAAGTACATTCATGTTCAACTGGAGATTAATTTCAATGGAGAGAAAATGGTTCCTTCTACTCTGATATTGAAATCTAGTGAAGCCAACTGGAAGGACTATGTAGTGGGTTTCTTCTTAGATAAACATCTTTCGTATACAATGGTTATATAAGCTCTGAAACTAAGATGGCGACTTAAAGGTCTAGTTAAGGTTAAATCTGATGGTATCCTGTTCTTATTTCTTTTCACTGAAGAGTCTGACAAAGAGAAAGTTATTAGAGGAGACCCTATCATAATGAAGAATAAGTTGTTTATCATCAAGCATTGGGATCCCAGTGTTAGCAATGTATGTGGTCTGATTAAAGCTGTGCTATTTTTCATGAAATTGTTGAATACTTTATTTTACTTATGGTCATTGATTGGGATAAACTGGTTAGAAAACAGATTGGGCAAGCTTGTGTGTTTAGATGGAGCAGCTAAAATGTTGACAAGAATTCAAGATGCAAAATGTTTAGTATAAATAACACAAACAAAGAGGTAGTAGATAGATTTCCTATTGAGAATCCATATGGAACTACTCAAATGATATATGTATCATACTATGGATTCCTGATATATGCATTCACTGTAAAGTATTTGGTCACAAAAGTAAGGAATGTAAAGAAACAATGTAGATGAAGGAAAAAGAAAAAGAATGTGACAGTATGAAAGTGGCAGGAAAAAGAAATGAAGCGGGTAAAGTGTCTGGCACATAATTGAAGGAGAAAATGGAGAGTAATAGAAGGACAAATGCAAATACAATGCAAAAAAGAGAATGGATAGAAGTGACAGCGAACAAAAGAAAGAACACTGAAACAAATAATGGAAGACAAGAACAAGACAAAATGATGCAGAAAGGCGAAAAACCAAAGAAAACAATGGAGGAAGCAGTAGTAAAACAAAAGAAGACCCAAAACAAAAGCAAAAAACAAACATAGAAGACACTATAGAGGTATTCAATAGGTTTTCAGTTCTTATAGAAGATAGGGAAGATCATGTAGAGATAAGGTTTGAAATTCCGGATTCCGGTTCCGTTCCGGTCATAAGAAAAAATTAAAATTCCGGTCCCATTTCGGAATTTCCGGTATTTCCGGTTTAATTCCGGTTTGACCATTCCGGTGTATTTTTATAAACACGCTATTTCATTTTAACGTCGTTATCGGATTCGTCGCTATTTGAAACATTTTGAATAATAATTACTACAAATCTTTATTTTAAATGAACAAGAACTTAATTCATCAAAGTGTTTTAATTTCTACCCTGAAATCAACCTGTTCAAAAGATTAGTCTCAAATCATTATTATTTTTATCATTGCGTGTAATACTTGCTGGATCCAGAGGCAAATATATAAAATATAATGAAACATTACAATAAAACTGTGTGCTTTCATAAAAATATTATAATATATAAATATAAGTTTAACCAATCCTTATCAAACTTTGATATACATGTCATAAGTTAAACTTTAAAAACATTTTACTAAATTCTGAACGAATGATGATAGAAGTTAGTATGTTATAAAATTTCTGTCTACCAATAAAAAATAATTACATACACTGTTTGTACTTTGTAGACAGCAGTAGACACGTGGAGCTGTTGACCAAAATATCATAAAAGCAAAAGCCAATTCATACGCTGAAAAATGCATCTTTCTTCACAAACCAGATCTGGTTTTCACGCAGTAAAATTGACAATAGAAAATGGGAGTAGCAGGCAAATCGAGAAAGAAGCGTAAATCGGCTCCAACCCACCAGTTTGAGAAATCCGACCAAAGAAAGAGTAGCTCGAGCTGATATATTGCTACCGCTTTTTTCCTTTTCACATTTTTTCATGCTTTAATGGCCGGAACCGGATTTTAGCCCTAATTCCGTTCCGGTGCTGGCCGGAACCGGAACGGAATGGGCGGAATTCCGTGGTTTCGGCCGGATTTTCAAACCATGGTAGAGATAGAAATGTCAGAAAGAGAAGAAGAAATTGAAGAAGGTGAAATAGTAATAGAAAAAGATAGAGAAATAAACGACATAGCAAAATCTAGATAAAAAATGGATGATACAAAACATAAGAAAGAAAGACATCGGAAGTAATGAGCCATGGCGTCTTCAACTCTTTTCTCTTCAAAATCTCAATCAAAAATGATCGCTAGACTCGATTCGGACCTCAGATCTAATAAGCCTCCTGATTCGCCTTCTCTGTTTCGACATGCAAAGGGAGGTCGATCTTCTAATCTCTTTAAGCTTCAGAGTCCTGATCTGGAATCTAGGCGAGAATTTCCTGATTTTGTACTAAGAGATCAGGTAAACTCCACTTTAAATAATTATGTTCAATCTAAAAAGTGGATTGATGCTGTAAGGGAAGATAATCTTCATCAGGATGTAATTAAGCTCGATTATTATGAGCCGATAACACGAGATAATCTTAAAATTGCTGCTGTTAGCGATAATCTCGTGAATAAGGCTAGGGATAAGTGGACTAATTCGTTAGTTTTTTACGTATATGGCAGCAAACCCTATTATAACTTCATGAAAGATTATATAGATAGGAATTGGAAATTGAAGGGAAACTATCAGCTTTTGTCTAGAGATAATGGTTTTTTCATCCTTAAGTGCAAATTAGCTGAAGATGGTGAAAGAATTCTTGCAAATGGTCCTCATTTTTAAACAAACGGTTGATTTATATGAAAAAGTGGAGGCCTGGAATGCAATTAGCTAAGGAATTTCTTAGTTCATTTCCAGTTTGGATTAAACTACCTGATTTAGATCTTGACTTCTGGACCATTGAAGCCATTAGTAGGATAGCTTCAATACTAGGTCAGCCTCTTAGAATGGACAATGTCACGGAGAATGCATGTAGAATTTCATATGCTAGAATTTTGGTAGAGATGAGTATAGATTCTAATTTTCCAGAAAGTGTTCCTATCCAGTACGAAAATGGTACAATTGTTTGGCAAAAAGTCATCTATGAATGGGTACCTTATGCATGCTCCACATGTAAAGTTTTTGGACATTCTGATGAAATGTGTAAGTCTACTAAGGCCTGGGTGTCAAAAAACTTGTCAGATTCTAGTAATAAGATGGACCTTGATGATGGGGCTAACATCCAAAATAAGAAGATGAATGATAGTGTGAAGCAACATAGCACTGGTACGGTTTGCAATGAAAGTAATATTAGTACATGCAACCCTTTTAGTGCCCTTGAAGTTAATAATGGCTGCATGCAGGATGATAATATTGATGAGAATACAAAATCTTTATATAATTCAGATGGTATAAGAGATAAGGCAATGGATGTGGGAATTCATTTTATAGAGGTTGAATCAGATAAAGTTAAAAATTTTGGAAATAATGAAGATGATGAGATGGGAATTCGTAAGGAGAATGTAGGCATGCAATTTAGTAATTGCAGTGGGTTTCAAAATGGGGAGGATGCTATAGGTAAAGAAACTTTTATGAACGACTCTGATAGTTCGTACAGTTCTTATAGTTCTACGAATAGCTTCAAAAAGAGAAGGACAAATCCTAGAAAATACATAGACGTTAATAAGCTTGTTTCTGATGAGCCACTAGTTGAGGAAAACCCAGAGTGGAATAAACTTATGCAACAAATCCAACAGCGATCCAAAGCAAGAAAAACTAAAGGAGGAGGAAGAAATTCAGGTGGAGTCTCCATTGGAGGCGTTACTAAGTAATGATTGGATATGTGTTTCTAGCAGTTTTTGCTCTTTAAAGTCTGAAAACCTTGATTTTTGTTTTGTGGTGTTAGTTCTGTCTTGGTCGTGCTTCGGTGTGCTTGCTGCTGTGTATGGGCCGAGCTTGATGTTGGTTGAATTCAAATTGAGGAAACATGCTTATGGTTTTGTTACAGTCTTCGTTTGGGTGGTGAAATGTATTTCTGGGAGATTTTTTGGGTCCGGTGTGTTTTAAGTGTTTGGTTAGTAGTGTGGTCCTGTGGTGTCTTTCTTTGGGTTGTTCTTTTTGTGTTGCTGTGTGTATTGGTTCGAGCTGGCTTGTGTCTTTTGTACAGTGTTTGTTTTGTTTATGGTGCTGTATTGTTTTCCAGCTTGAACCAATTTTTGTACCCCTTTGAATTGTAATATAAGTACCCTCTTCTTCTAAAAAAAAAAAAAAATTTAGCAACAAACAAAAGGAAAGATGCCAATTTGCATGTTATACATGCATGTCCAAATGATACCAATCAATGCACCATTAATGCCAACACTTACAATAAATCTGCCTTGTCAACATACTCTTCACCAACCAACACACCAAACACACCTTCCTCGACCGTTATCCATCCACCTAACAAGCCTATCTCTCCCCATAATATATCCTTTAGCTCCTATGAACCTCCACTACTTCCATCTCCATTGCTAATCACCTCAGTTCAGCCATAACCAAACCCAAATCTCCACCCAAACATCCTTCAGCAACTACCTCTGTCACTCATGCCAAAACCAAAGCCCATGATATTATTTCATCTCCTCCTCTTTCTGTCCCTATTTCCAAATGTTAACCCTAAAAGAAGAAAAATCAGGACCTAGAAAAAGAAGAAACAGGAAAATAGAAGAACAAGGGAAGAAAAGGAAAACACAAAAAGAACTATGTCTCCCTTATATTTTCTCCTATCAATTCTGAATGTGATACTGATACATCACTAACCATGTTTCAACGCAAATCACCCTCTTCTACCTCTACAAGAACCAGAAGTTCTAGTATAACTCCCAACCTGTTTAATGGTGATGCATAAAATAGGTGCATGGAACATATATGGAGCACACAAAAAAGCAATGATTGAGTAAATCAAAACACTCATACATGATCACTAACTCTCCCTCCTATTTGTATTTTGAACTAAACTCAACTCATCTCTTTCTTCTCAAATTGCTAATACATTAATCCAACCTGGCTAGCCCTGTCAAACCATGATCATGTCCCTTATGGCAGACTCGTTGTTCTTTATGATCCATCCTATTTCACCCTAAACCAATTCTATTTGTCTACCAATTCATTAACATTCATGCCTTGCATACTCCTTCTTCCACCTCTATGTGTTTCACCTTCACCTATGCAAGCAATACCCTTTCCTTTAGAAGCAAGATGCTGGAATATCTTCCTCACTTTTACCAAGCAACCCATCCATGGATTGTAATAGGTGATTTTAATTGCTCCTATCAAGTGTCTCACAAATATGGAGGCAATCCTCTCTCAATATATGATCTTGCACTCTGAACAAAGCCCTGCATGAAGCTTCTCTCATTGAAATACCCTCCTCTGGCTCCAATTACACCTAGTCCAGTAATATCCTTTCTACCCCTAGAACTCTAACAAAAATTGACCTTGGGCTTATGAATCTTAATACTCTTACAACCTGGTTTACTATTCACTTACACATCCTAATGCCACATCTATCTGACCACTGCCCACTCATCTTATCATTTGGATCAGCAACCATCTTTAAATAGGTTAACTTTATTTTTTTTGGACACATAACATATCTATGTTGTAGGTTGTAGCTGATGCTTGGCAAGTACCAACTTTTGGAAATCCAACACTAAATCTTCAGAGGAAGCTGAAAAACACAAAGGAAACACTCAAGAAATGGTAAAGAACAATATATGGTAAAGGCAACAAAAAATCAACCGAACTAGCTGAGAAACTTGAATAGATACAAATGCAGACCTTACTACTCAATGCAGATACTATAAATTACCAAATTTAGAAAGATATGAGACAATACCTTGAAGAAGCTCTTGACATTAAAGCTAAAACGATTCAACAAAAAATCAGACAGGACTGAGGAGTTTATGGCGACAAAATACCAATACCTACGATGCCTCACTAAAAATAATGCATGCAAAAGAGTATATACATCAAATATGTGATGTTGATGGTGCATTACACTCCTTCCCTTCACAAGTAGATGATGCATTTCTCAACTATTTCACAAATCTCCTAGGTAAACAGTAGCCTGAAGCAAACTTATCTTTCATCAACAACATTCACATTCCATCCATAACTGCCGAGATGCAAAAAACATTAACAAGAAAAGTTACTGATGAAGATATTAAAGAATCAATTTTTACAATGTGGAATTATGCTTCTCCAGGTCCTGATGGTTTCACAGTAACGTTCTATACCCACTATTGGCAAATAATTTCTAAAGAAGTTCTTAGAACTATGCATAATCTCTTTGAAAAGAGTAATTTGTTAAGCTCAATAAACACAACTTATATATCCCTAATCCCAAAGTTAAAAAAACCTCACTGATGTCACACAATTCAGACCGATTGCCTGCTATAATGCGATATATAAAGCAATTTCGAGAATTCTTGCACATAGACTCAGAGAAGTACTTCAGAGCATAATCTCCCCAAATCAAGAGCTTTCTACCCCAACGTAGCATACTAGACAATGTCCTTCTCACATATGAATTATTAAATGGACACTCCTACCAATAAAATCCTCCATGAGTAGTGCTTAAGGTTGATATCAAGGAGGTGTTTGACTCTGTTAACTGGTTTTCCCACACCAGTATTATGGCCAAGATGAACTTCCCAGCTAAATTTATCAAATAGATACTATTGTGCATTTCATAAATTAGGTTTTATCTTGTTTTTAATGCACATACTGTAGGATATTTTAAGGGTAACAATAGGCTGAGACAAGGAGATTTGATCTTTATATACTTATGCATATTACTCATGGAACTCTGTTAGTTGAATTAGAAAGACAAGTTTCTCTTAAGAATTTTGAGCTCCATACTTGCTTATCTTCACTAAACCCACTCAATCCTCACTTCACTCCATAATGAATACACTATCCAACTTTTACACCTTCAATGGCCTTCAACTCAATCATAGAAAATCTCAAATTTTGGTTACTTGTCTTCACCCTTAACTCTTGCTTGACTGTCAATTGATTAGCAATATGTCCCTCTTGGGCTCAAATATGAAATATCATAGTATACCCCTCGCCACCTAAAGAATCCCTACCTCACAATGTCTTCCACTATAGGAAAAAATAACCTCTGTATTTTCAAGATGGGAAAATAGGCATTTATCTCAACTGGGAAGATTAATAATAACAAATACAATTATATTCTCGATAACCGTTTATTGTAATAGGACTTTCATATTGCATCCTAAACTGATAGCTATGATTAATTCACTAATGAGAAATTTCTTGTGGACTAGTTCTATACACATTCAAAACTGGCACGCATAGCCTTCAACAAAATGGAAAAGCCAAAAAAAGTGGGAGTTTAGGTATAAAAAAAATCTAAAGCTATGAAATATTGCTGCCTTGTCTAAGCATTTTCAAAACCTGATTAGCAATAAAAAAAACATTGTGGGTTGAATGGAGCAAAAAGACATAACTTAAAAAGTGATGGCATATGGACTGTTAGCCCAAAACCTGCACAGAGTTGGGTGTGGAAGACTTTGCTTAACATTAGAAGCAATTTAATGATGCACATCAAGTTACAAATAGCACATAACAGTGATGCCAAATTTATGACAAAACCATGGACACAAAAAGGCCAGATACTAAGCACTTTGTTTACACATATGGAGACAGAACAGAGTGGGATCCCAGTGAATGTTAAGGCTATATCATATACTAGAAATAGTATCATATGCCTACCTAGCTTCAGTAATTCTATAATAAATAGTGTATGGCCAAGATATGACGGTCAGTCCCATGTAGCAAGTCAGAATGATGAATATATATGGTCAAGTGAAAAGAAGCAGCATTCAACGAGCATTATCTACAATGCCTTAACTGATGGAACTCTAGTGGCTAAATTCCCCTGGAATAAACGAGTATGGAACATAATCTCAAACTGAGCTTTCACTAATAGAAAGTGCTAAATGAAGGGTTGCACACCTTAAGCAAACCCGCGATGAAAGGTATGACTGTATCAAAAGACTGTAAGTTCTGTAGATGTGGAATTGAAGACAACCCTCACCTGTTTTTCATGTGCTCCTTTTCTAGATTCATAAAGAGCAAAATAAAATTGCGACGTGGATTTTTTGCTCCACTCATGGACAATCTGTTAGCATAATTAATATTCTCTAAAGGGCAATATAGTCGTTTGCTTTATGTTTTGCCTATATATAAAGGCATCTTGTGTTGTTTTAGGGTTAAGCTTTTCTCTTCCTTTAGCCGTCATCTGCTTTGTACTGTAATGGTTTAGATGAATAAATAAATTGCTTTAGACCTCTTTATCAGAATTATCATGGTATCAGAGCCACAATCCTAATATAATCTGCATCTCTAATTAAATCACTCTCAGCAACCTCATCCTCTCAGCAAACCTCTCGTCCAAGTTCAAGCATCTACATCGAAGTTTCAGCAAACCTCTCGGCCCAGCAAACCTCTCGGCCTCCATCCTCTCAGCAAACCGCACGAAGCCGTCGAAGTTCTCCCAGACCCGAATTTCTTCCAGACCCGAAAATCACCGAAGTTTCACAGATCCGAGTTCTCCACATCAAATCCGCCGAAACCTACCACTGAAGCACCATCTCCAGCCATTCTCAGATCCGCCGATACCTGCTTCTAATCCGCCGATATCTCCAGCCATTCAGGCATGAAATTATTCAGATCCGAAAGTTGATGTTTGCTGTCCCAAAATTTGTTACCCGAAATTTGTTGACCCAAACGAAATGTTTGCTGACATGAACTTCTTTTCCTTTTGAGTTTCTTTTCCTTTTGTCTTGGAGGCACGAGAGTTTGAAGCCCAGAATACCATCGTTCTGACCGAGAATCCCAAAACCGAGAATCCCAAATCCGTTGTTCTGTGAGCTACCGAAGTTCTGATCACAGATCCGAAGAATTTTGTTGTCTTTTGGTGTATTTTGTTCTGCATTCTCAGATCCCAAAGCCAGTCTTCAAGCATTTTGTTGTGGTTTGTCCTGCAGCCACCGAAGTATTTGTTTTTCTCTGTGTTGAATTGGAAAGTTGGTTGTTTGCTCTCTGAATTTTGTTATGGCAGTAAGTAGAGATAATTCGCTTCAAGCAGATGGTAAAAATTATGCGTATTGGAATTCTATCTATTCTGCCTTAGATCCATCGATGATTGAACAATTTCAAAAATTCCTTGTATCTCAGCCACATGCCATATCAGCTTCGTCTCAAATAGGTTTGTCATCTAGTTCATCAGGTATATCTTCTTCTACCTGGATTTTAGATTCTGGTGCTTCGAATCATATGTCACCTAATTTCTCTGATTTCACTTCTTTGGCTCCTAATGTTTCTGTACCTGTCATGAGTGCTAGTGGTACATCTATGCCCGTGCAAGGTGTTGGTTCAGTCATTACACCTTCTTTGTCATTATCTAATGTCTATCACATTCCTAGACTTACATTAAATCTTGCTTCTGTTGGTCAAATTTGTGATAATGGCTACTTGGTTTCTTTTTCTTCTTCTGAATGTTATGTTCAGGATCCAAAGTCTCAAAAAGTGATTGGGACCGGCCATAGAGAAGGAGGACTTTATGTATTGGATCAGCTCAAAGATCCTAAGATTTCAGAGATTGCAGCTTCTGTTCCAGGTGTGGATGTTTCGTCTTTTCGTTTGAGTCAGTCATCTTCTATGTTTTATTTATGGCATTCTCGTCTGGGCCATGTATCTAAGTCTCGATTGCAATTTTTAGCGTCTACAGGAGTTTTGGGAGAATTGAAAACTCATGACATTTCTGATTGTAGTGGTTGTAAACTTGCAAAATTCTCTGCTTTACCTTTTCCCCAAAGTAATACAGTTTCTACTGCACCTTTTGATCTTATTCACTCTGATGTTTGGGGACCCTCTCCTGTTTCTACAAAGGGAGGCTCTCGTTATTATGTCTCTTTTATTGACGACTACACTCGTTATTGTTGGATTTATCTTATGAAACGTCGTTCAGAATTTTTTGGCATCTATAATGAGTTTCGATCTCTTATTAAAACTCAGCATGGAGCTGTTATTAAATGTTTCATATGTGACTTAGGGGGAGAATATACTTCTCATGCTTTTAAGGAACTTCTTGCTTTAGATGGCACAATTTATCAGACTTCTTGCACTGATACTCCTGAACAAAATGGGGTTGCTGAAAGAAAACATAGACATATTCTTGAGACTGCTCAATCTCTTTTATTGTCTGCTAGTGTTCCAAGTGAATTTTGGGGAGAGGCAGCTCTTACTTCTGTTTATTTGATTAATAGAATTCCTACTTCTCATAATTCTGGCTTGTCCCCCTTTGAAAAGTTGTATGGTTGTCCACCAGATTATTCTTCTCTTCGTGTTTTTGGTTCCACATGCTTTGTTCTTCTCCCTCATGTCCAACGGAGTAAGCTAACTTCACGGTCTGCTATATGTGTTTTTCTTGGTTATGGTGCAGGACAAAAAGGATATCGTTGTTTTGATCCAGTCAGTCACAAGCTATATGTTTCTCGTCATGTTGTTTTTCTAGAACATATTCCTTATTTTACTATTCCTGATCATACTCACAATATATCTATGTCTGATATTGTTCATATTGATCCTTTCACTGCTGATGATGATGAGCTACTTCCTGCTGAAAATCCAGACACTTCCATTGACTCAACAACCACCCAATCACCTTCTGAGACAGTAGATAATAGTGAACGTCGATATCCTCTCCGAAATCGTCAGTCTACTAGGCGACCTGATTTTGAATATTCTTGTCTTTCCAGTTCGTTTTCTTCATTTCTTGCTTCTATACATTGTCTCTCTGAGCCTTCATCTTTCAAAGATGCAGTTCGTGATCCTCTTTGGCAACGTGCTATGGCTGAGGAGCTGACTGCTCTTCATCAGACTCATACTTGGGATTTAGTACCTCTTCCTGCAGGAAAACGTGCTATTGGTTCTCGTTGGATCTATAAGATTAAAACTAAAGCTGATGGATCTATTGAAAGGTATAAAGCTCGCTTGGTTGCTAAAGGTTATTCTCAAGAATATGGTATGGATTATGAGGAGACTTTTGCTCCTGTTGCAAAAATGACTACAGTTCGAACTCTTATTGCGGTTGCTTCTGTTCGCCACTGGAATATTACTCAAATGGATGTTAAAAATGCCTTTTTGAATGGGGATCTTCATGAAGAAGTCTATATGGTTCCTCCTCCTGGTATTGAACATCAACCTGGTGAAGTCTGCAAACTTAGGAAAGCTCTTTATGGTCTCAAACAGGCTCCCCGTGCTTGGTTTGAAAAATTCTCTACTGTGATTACTTCTCTTGGTTTTTGCCCGAGTAACCATGATTCTGCTTTGTTTGTCAAGTGTACCTCGACTGGTCGAATTTTGCTTTCTCTTTATGTTGATGATATGATTATTACAGGCGATGATGTTGTTGGAATTAACTTGTTGAAATCTGAGTTGACTCGATGTTTTGCAATGAAAGACTTGGGTCCCCTTCGTTACTTCTTGGGTATTGAAGTTGCTTCTTCTCCAAAAGGTTATCTTATTTCTCAATCTAAGTATATTTCTGACATTTTTGAGCGCGCTCGTCTCTCAGATAATAAGACTGTTGATACTCCAATTGAGCTCAATGCTCGATACTCTATTACTGATGGATCTCCATTGCCAGATCCTAGTCTTTATAGAACGATTGTTGGAAGTTTGGTTTATCTCACTATCACTCGCCCAGACATTGCATATGCTGTTCACATAGTCAGTCAGTTTGTTACTTCTCCTACTACAGTTCATTGGGCTGCTGTTATTCGCATTTTGAGATATCTCCGTGGCACTCAGTTTCAGACTCTTTTGCTTTCTTCTACTTCATCCTTAGAGTTATGTGCTTACTCTGACGCAGATTGGGCTGGTGATCCTACTGATCGCAAATCCACTACTGGCTTTTGTATTTTTCTAGGAGATTCTCTAATCTCTTGGAAAAGTAAGAAGCAGGATGTTATATCTCGGTCTTCAACAGAGGCAGAATATCGTGCTATGGCTTCTACTACTTGTGAAATTGTTTGGCTACGAAGGTTGCTTGCTGATATGGGTGTTTTCTTGCGACGACCAACTCCTTTGTACTGTGATAATAAAAGTGCTATTCAGATTGCTCATAACTCCGTCTTTCACGAAAGGACCAAGCATATTGAGATTGATTGCCATATTACTCGCCACCATCTTCAGAATGGCACATTGACATTGCCATTTGTCTCTTCCTCCTTGCAACTTGCAGATTTGTTCACTAAATCTTTGTCATCTTCACGCTTCCGGTTTTTGACTGACAAACTCTCGATGCTCATTGCCATCGCATCATGAGTTTGAGGGGGGATGTTAGCATAATTAATATTCTCTAAAGGGCAATATAGTCGTTTGCTTTATGTTTTGCCTATATATAAAGGCATCTTGTGTTGTTTTAGGGTTAAGCTTTTCTCTTCCTTTAGCCGTCATCTGCTTTGTACTGTAATGGTTTAGATGAATAAATAAATTGCTTTAGACCTCTTTATCAGAATTATCACAATTAAGAGGAATGGATGTGCATTTACAGGGCGAAGAGATGAAAACTAAGATCTTCCTATGAGCTGATAATCATACTCAAAGTGACAGTTAAAGAATTATTGAATGAACGAAATCAAAGAATTTTCAGCAACAAAAAGAAGACTAGAATGCCTATGTATTATAGTATTTGCAGCAGCATAAGTAGTGAAATCAAGATGTACCCGTTTATGTTTGATGAAGGCATCAAGAACAAATGGAATTAGCCTCTTTCCCTAACTTTTCTTTCTGCATTAGCTTGTTTTTATATTTCTCTATTTATATTGTAAGACTTTCTTATTATATAAATAAACGAGTGCAAACCCGTGCGTTGCACGGAAGCATAGAGTACGGGGTGTTATAGTTTGCACGGGAGCATAGAGTACGAGGTGTTGTAGTTTACACGCGCATGGTCTTGGCACGCGCTTCCCGCGTGGAATGATGTTCGTGAAATGTTTTTATGTGTTTTAATTTTTGGTTGTAGCAGGTAATGTAATGAAAATTGGATGTTATTGAATGTAATATTATTCAATTATATCACGTAAGTAATAAAGGATGAAAGAATATGACAAAAGAATACAAAATGAAAGCGAAAGAATATAAAGATTCAATGCATGAACAAAGTATGAATAAAACTATTAATTCGGTAAGAAGAAATATAATCAAGGAGAGTTTATGAAAATGGATTATGAAGAGTTATGGAATGTTAAATTATATATCATCATTATGTCCAAAGTTATAGCAGGTAAAATTCAGGTGATATTATGGAGAGTTTGTATACGTTACAACATGTGTTTATATTATATAAATTAGTATTTGTAGCAGAGAAAGAAGTCAAAAAATATAAAGAAATGAGAGAAGTGGGTGGAAACCGTATGTGAACAAATGTGGGGTTATACGTCTAGTAATTGATTCTTTTAATATATAATAAATAGGATTTTGTATTTTTTTCTGAAACACAGCGAGTTAAAGTAATTTTTTGTGGTTTAGTGTTATGTTCCAATCCTCCTTTTTACATTTATACTAACTGTATGTTAGAAAAGAAGACAAAACTTCATGAAAAAACAAAATGCAATAGTGTATGCATTAACTGGCACGTATGCCATAGCTTTCTTTATATAATATGGTAGGATATAGGTGCAGTTCTTTTATTCCCAGCGATAAATTTTTATTTTGATCAAGTGGCGTAATTGATCAAATAATGACTATGGAAACATATTTGAAAAGAAGAGGAGAGCTTACTGATTATACGGCTTACAAGCTAAGATATAAAGTATATGCTATTAATTAAATCAATTGGCTATCCAAAAGAATACACGTGAATGTTAATCTTGCACATAAGACCAAAAAATTAGAATTCATATATCAACACATCAATCATGGAGTAACAATTAGTCTAACTTGTAGAATTACATGACAACATTTATAATAACATAATGAGACCAAAACAAAGGACGCATCACATATATGTAATATCCAGATGGCTTGACTTCATGTGGCATATGATCTAAGACAGTAGCTCCAAGACAATGTTAACTTTGCTTGCTTTGACTAACATGTAGAATGTCTCTTTTCCTCCTTAACAGTTCCTTGCCTAAGAATGAAACGATTACATTACAAATTTTAGCATCTATCATTCTCGTTATCATTAATGAACATAAAAAAATATCCTATTATGACATGCAAACATACCAAAGGCGGTACCTTTTTTTTAGAGGAGATAGACTATATGTACATGGTGACAACAAATCAAGTGCAATGATGCAGGATTATCTAACCATAGTTTGAACTGTTTCTATATGTACATGGTGATAACCTGTTAGCTTAAATAATTTTTTTTTCCATAAGTTATGTTGAAAACATTATAAAACCAATTTGCATTTAATAAATTGATTATAAATGTGATGGCCCAATTATAGTGTAAAAAAAAAAAAAACAGACTGGTGGAACAAATTGTTGTCAATTTATGTTAATGTTAATGCATTAGTTTATTGCATATATCATATAAGTTAATGTTTCACCTATTTTTTCTCTAGAAAGGTACCATTAATTTCTTACACAAATAAGTAATTACACAAATGGCGATAAATATGCCCTCTACAATGGCAGCTTTTGCTTTTGCATGTCTAGATGGGGGAAAATCACCAAAAAAACACTTGAAATTAAAAGAAACTGAATCGTACTATAGAGAGATGCCGATTAGCAATTTGTTTTCATATTGAACACCAAAAAATACAAAGCGATGTCGGTTCAAACGTAGTGATTCAGGAAGCACAAATAATATAAAATTCATTATGTTAAATCATATTAGTGATGCAGGATTATCTAACCATAGTTTGGACTGTTTCTATATGTATATGGTGATAACCTGTTAGCTTAAATAAATTTGTTTTCCATAAGTTACATTGAAAACATTATAAAACCAATCTGCATTTAGTAAATTGATTGTAAATGTGATGGCCCAATTATAGTAAAAAAAGACTGACTGGTGGAACAAATTGTTGTCAATTTATGTTAATGTTAATGCATTAGTTTATTGCATATGTCATATAAGTTAATGTTCCACCTATTTTTTCTTTAGAAAGGTACCATTAATTGCTTACACAAATAAGGAATTACAAAAAATATCAAATTTAACAGATAAATCCTAAAATATGCCAATTTCGAAATATGCAGTGAATATGGAATGAAAGTATATTTTGGTAACAAAGTAAAATATGGTTTATAAGATTTTCAAATATAGGACATGTGTAAAAATTGAAAACTTTCAAACAATGATTTATAAAAACAATGCATATTCTACGTTAATTATTCAATCTCTTTTACAATTTGGCACTTATGTTTGGGTTACCTTTTCTTAGGTATAGGAGAAATGAACCCCTATTGATTATGCATATATTTCTTTTGCAATTAGCACAATGATTTTGATGGTAATACTTGAGATATAAACCCAAAAATGATAAACTAATTAAAAAGATATAAACCTTCCTTAAAATCAATGAAGCACACATGGATTTATTTTACTTCAGGGAGGAAGATGAAGGCTGCTGCTGTTTTGAAAGGGGAACAACAGTAGGATGCAAAATGCAGTAAAGATGAAGTAATTAAAAAGATCTAATCACACCTTGAAACCAAAGTACACATGAATCTATTTTAGTTTACCCCCGAACATCTGAAGAAAGTCCCAAAATTAGATAACATTTTCAAGATGAGTGGAAATATAAAGATAAGGAGCTCACTGAACGTAAATGGCGATAAATATGCCCTCTACAATGGCAGCTTTTGCTTTTGCATGTCTAGATGGAAAAAATCACCAAAAAAACACTTGAAATTAAAAGAAACTGAATCGTACTATAAAGCGATTCCGATTATCAATTTGATTTCATATTGAACACCAAAAAATACAAAGCGATGTCGGTTCAAACGTAGTGATTCAGGAAGCACAAATAATATAAAATTCATTATGTTAAATCATATTAAAATCCAGTAGAAACTTTGAAAATTGAAGTGAAATTGAGAAGATTACCTTTAATTTCATAAGTATCCGTGAATCCGTAGTTGAAGATTGGAGCAACCAAGCCAAAAGAAGATGTAAGAGTACTATGCTTCTATCCAATTGAAAACAATTTTTTTCGTTTTGGAGAATAAGATCCTTGCTGGAGCGATGGAGAAGACTCAAAATGATTCTGAAGAGATCGTTGGAAAAAAATTAATGTGGAATTGAATAAATAGAAAGGGAAGTAATTACCGGTAATGAATCATGGGAAAATGGATAGAAATCAAAAGGACGTGGTTCAATTACTAATTAAATAGTTCCATTTATTTCTGTTTTGCGTTCGAGGAAACGTGTACCGTTAATAGCCGCTTGATATATGTTTCAATATTAAATCTCAGCCACTCTTTGTCTTGTTGTTTGTCCAGGGGGGAATTTTATTATATAGATGGTTGGGGCCACTAACCCCACTGGCTTTGCCCAAAAAAAACAAAAAAATATTTATTAATGTTGGCTAGTATTAAATATTTATTGTTGAAGTCCTTAGTTTTTTAAATAATTTCAGTAGCAGATTTTGGGAATTACTTTTTTTATTTTGTAGGTATCATTTTTGAATGAACTTGTACATTTCTGTTTCTGATTGCTGAGTTTAATGAGGATCCCTTTTAGATGCCCTATTTTTCTTTTAATATCATTTTTGAAATATTTTTATGTTGAATTTTTTCCATGTTTTGTATATTTGAATTTTTTATATTTACTGAGAAATATTGTAACAACCCCGGTTTTGTGATTACCTATTAAAAACAACAATAATAAATTATAATGAGATTATAATTTACTAATCAAGAGATAAATATGATTTCAGATAGATAATTTAAATGAATCATTTAAGATCGGGTTAGAATTTGGGTTTTTGTAGTTAATTTAAAGAAAATTTGAGAAAGTGATTATTTAATCATTTAAACGATTAATATTGAATTTGTGGAAAAATATGTATGGATCAGAATAAACTTAAAGAAAATAAATTTGAATAATGTGTTTTGGCGAAGAACAGAGTAATAAGTGAATTTTTGTGGTCAAAATGTGCTAAAAATAAAGTTAGGGATAAGTTAAGTTTAAAATTCAATATTTGAGTGCAAATATGTTAGGAAATGATAAATAAAGGTTATAGAAAATTAAATAATGTGGAAAATGTGATGAAATAAAAATTTATAAAATTCTTATGTGACATATTGTAGTATTTTGCAATGTGAGTGAAAATGGTGTTTTCTACAAATTCTAAGTTAAAATTAAATATTGGACATGTAAATATTGTTGAAAAATATTTATATGTTCCATAAAATGATGTTTATGTGTTTATAAAATCTATTACGTTAAAATAGTGTGGTTTGAATAATTCTAACAAGTGAAAATGTAATTTTTGTCCAAAAAAGTCTAAAATGTGCATTTTTGTGCAAGTTGTAAATTTTGATGTAAATATGCCAAATAATATCTAAAGTCGTTGAAAATGTTCTAAAACACGTTCTTGTATTTGTAGTGAAGAAGATTAATGTAAAAAGATTAAGTAGGAAGCTTAAAACAATGAAAATTGGCCTAAAAATAGTGTTAATAATACAAGCCTAAATCAGTGATAATCATCCTATTAAGGCCTAACTAAGCCCATAATCCCAAGTCTAAGAAAGGAAAAGTTAGTAAATCCTTATTGTATGTACCTTTCTTCTTGAAATAAATATTTCCTCCTTCTCTGGACTTTACTAGTAAAAAGGAAAAGAGAAGATACCCTCTTGCAAAACTCAAAATCCATCCCCAAAACTCAATCTAAAGTGAATATTGAGAGATAAATCAAAATCTAGACAATAAATCCATCAAAACCATAAATTTATTCTCATTCATCCCAAATTTGTGAAATTATTTTATTATATGTTGAAAACATCCTTGCTTGTCTATTTGCTAGTACATGGAATACACCAATTGATGGTTTGTTTGTTAGAGTTTCGCTTCGGGATGGGAGATGCGGATTTCTTGGGTTAAGTTACCTTAGTTAGGATATATCTATTGGCCCTACGTGTGTTATGGAGTTTGAATTGACCCATTAAGCTTGGTCGTTCGTGAGTGTGTTGACATACTCATTCCATGTAAGAGTAAAGAGTCGATAACATTCGTTTGTTATATAGCTTGAGTATTGCGGTATTGAAAGTAAAAGATAGTTGTCACATCCTTAGTCGATAACCCAAAACAACACGGGAAGGAATATCCGACTCTTGATTTGAAGTCGGTGGCGATAGAGTTCACTTTAGTGACTTGGAGGCAAAAATTATTAGGAAAGGAGCTAGAGTTGTTCAGTGACACCACATCGTTGGGTTTCTTTTCTACTATGGTGATCTAACCTTCGTTGGTAGCGATAGTTAGGGTTCCCAACCTCCTAATGCGGTTGTTATGTTTGAGTTGGAGATGTACTAGTTTAGGAGCGATATTCCACTAGTGAACGAGGACAATATTAGTTACTATTATGATCCTAAAGCTTGGAGTGGTATGATGCGGACTCGATCGTGGTGGTCACTTTGGGCTTTTTGTCCTCTTTTGTTCAATTGAGCCGAATTTAGCTAGTTACAGTTTTCCTGTAATGACCCACATTTTTACGATTAGATATATAAATATTTTATGTAAATATTGATCGTTAATTATTCATTTAATGGTTCCAAAATAGGATTTTCCACAAACTATCAAGTCGGTAATTATGACCAGTTACAGTGAGTTCGAATTGTTCGTTACATAGAAAATAAGTATATAGATCATTGTATCTCGAGTTTGGACCGGTTGGTGGTCAAATCGGTCTTGAAATGCACATAAATAGTCGTTCTGGAAGCATAGTGCCTGATTGCGATCATCACAATGAATTGTTGTACGTTGTTAAGTTTCATTGTGATAGTATGTACCACTTGGTCATGTGTAAATAAAATGTGTGTCAATTTCTGTAAGAAATTGGAATTGTATAATTCGAGTTCTAAATACTAACTTCCACATACAATCGATTTAGGTTCTGATAGTAGTCCTATTGCTTTTAGAAGACGTTTTTACGTATTGACGGCAAGAGGCACGCATCGAGTGGAATTCTAAGGTCTAGGCCTTATTTGAGGTTTAACTAATTATAAAATATTATAATTTTCCAAATCAGAGAAATCTTATTTGTCCATCTGTTATTCCTTCTCCTGGCCAAACCCATAACCACCACTAATTGCCCCATTCAAAAATCAAAATCAAATACAATACTCAACATACAATTAAGGTTTGGTTCATTGGAATTGTGGAGGAAATCTCTACTTGCTAATCCCCTTTTTATCACATTCGGTCAGCACTAGGGAGGGTTGGGTTTTGAGTCAACCATCTAGGATTTTTGGCCAGAGGCGATAAAGGAGGAGTTGGAGCAGGGGACATGGGTCATTGGATTTATTGTGGCAAGGTACATCAGTGCCAACATTTTAGGGAAGTCCGATCAACTGGGGATGAGTGCAGCGGTAGCAGCTGCAAGCTACTGGAGGAGAGGACACATTTTTATAGAGGGAGGTTTGGGGTAGTGATAATGGTTTGGACGGAGGGAGACCGAGTCGAGGAGTTGAATACGGGTCTGGTTCGTTAAATCATCGCTCAACGCTTTATATCACCGTAAAAAAGGTGCATGGCATGGATTTTTGGTGCACGTACAGCTAACTTAGAGAACATGATGTTTAGTTGGAGATTAAGGTATGTGTTAGTTAATTAGTCAATTTAATATTTTGAATAAATCGTCAAACTTATGTCTCTTATAACTTTCTCATACGAGATCGGAATTGGACGTCGTTTCTTCCGTTGGTCTCGTTTTAGTGAGCTCTACGTTTTAGAGCTAGTTTGGATTGATTTTGGTTAAGTTGAGTGATATTATCTTTCTTTATAATGTATTGTTTGTATAATAAAGATTTGATGATTTAAACATTTTTCTACTTATAAAATGTAATATTTAGGATAGTTGAACCAAGTAAATAATAAGTAAAAAAATTAGAAAATTATTTAATTAGTTTTAACCCTGATTATCACATTTTACCTAGTTGTGAGCCATTTTTTTATTATTTAGCCATTTACTTGTTATACGCACTATTTTGACCATATTGCTAAATAGGTCATTTGGACACTTGTTTCACCTTGACTGCTATCGGTGGGTTCTACTCAATTTATTACTTCTATTATGGATGCTTGTATATTAGTTTAGAAATTTGTAGGACTATTGGCTTGATAGTTGAATTGTTTGCTTAGTTTAGCTTAAAATGATGCTCGTAGGTGATTTAGTATTAGGAAATCTTATTCGTTAGAGTTTTGGGTGCTTATCGTTCAAATTGACATGTTGGTGCATACTGATTGTACACAAAAGGATGATAGACTCGAACCAAATAGATAAATTCTCGAAGAAGCTTCAGAGCACATGGATGGATTCAACGATGGAGCATCATTGGAGATTGGCGACAGATTCAAAGATGAAGGGACACTGAAGCTTGATGGTTGATCTAAAGAGAAGGATGGACTAAGCAACGAATGCCACACGCTTTTCCTGGATGCGTATTTAACCAATTTTGGTCAAATAGATGATCTGAGTAGTCAATATCGATTATTATGAAGTGGTCGATATTGATTACTGTTTTTATTGGCCAATTTGACATGGACGATGATGCGAGTTCGAGGAGCAGGATATGTTGGTTCGTCCGACAGTTGGTTCAACATAGTGGCTCTTCGATCAGTGCTTCGTCTGAGGCAGTTGCGATGGATTGTTTTTTCCCCAACATGTAAAGTAAGGGATTATGAGTCGACATGATAGGATTGCTGAAGAGAGTTCTAGAGCGACGACGGTTCTTGGAGCAATGATGGATCCTGAAGCACCGATGGCTCTTAGATCTGAGTTCCTCGGACTATCATTAGATAGTTTAGTTCGTGGCCATCAGAGTGGCACGAATTCGAGTATGAGGAACTGGGACCATAGTCGTCCTTGATCTGACTATGGAATCATACAAACATTATGTGTATCCAACGCACTGAGTGAGTGAATGTGAATGGATGATGAATATTATGTTTGCTAATCATTTATCCCTTTAAGGGTGTCATGAGATAAGGATATCATTGGTTTGGAAATATGGACATCTCTAGTATTATAATGTGGAATACACCCATGATAATTATCATATAATAGAATATATTTATATGTGCTAACTTTATGGATGCAGGCACAGGACATGTATCATTCTCCATACCCTCCATGCCATATATATTATTACAACTTTTATAAAATTTGTTATCGCTCATACTGTACTATTGCCTAAAACAAGGTTTTATATGTGTCTTCTTACCTTGGGTTCCCATCGATGATGCTGATGAGAAGACCAGGTGCCAAGTATGGGAATTACTCGGAGCTATGCAGTGGATTCATAGTAGGCTACGTTTTACTTATTTATACTCATATCCTTATAATTTATTCTCCTATGTAGCACTGTGGAGCCTTGATAGTGCTATGTATTCTTAGCAAAGACAGTTTACTAATTTGAGTTTATTTATCACTTATGTAAACTATATTACTTTCTGCATAACTATATGAGCCTATGCACTCTGGTTTTGTGGTTTATATAGTTGTTATTGTCTCGTCTATTTTATATCTGAGATTGATTATTATATGTTTTCTAATGCACTAGAGGTATACTACAGATTCTGTGATTGTGCTTATGTTTTGTTTACTTCTTTCTTTTCTATTTCCTTCTTTTCTTTCCATTTTCTCTTCTTCCTTACTATTTCTTTCTGTTGACGGTTACTTTACATTGATCGGGTGCTTGTACACCGCAAATTTTTATTTATGAGAACCGGTGGTGTATGGCAGGTTGTCACATTTCTGAATCGAACTGCGCAAATGAGATGCTATCGGAGTTAGTTGGTGTTAACAGTATAAAAAATGTGCAATATTCCCTTTTATGCTTGGTATAAGTTAGGTGTTAGTTGGTTAGCCTCTAGAGTAGGGAGGTTATCCTGCATGGATGCTTCAAAGAAAAAGTTGGATAGGTTAGAATTTGCAAAATGTATGGTTGAGGTAACCTCAAATAAAATTCTTCCTAGTGAGTTCCCAATTAAATTACTAATGACTCAGATCAAACATTTTACGTTCGCTATCTATGTAAGCCAGAAATTTGTGAACTATGCAAAACCTTTAGACACATCACATTTGACTGCCAGGAAAAAAGTGTTACCCTAGTACTATAACTCTTAAACCTTTTCTAGTTAAAGAATCTGTTGTCTGCAATAAGGTGAAACTTTTTAGTGTTAAACTGATGTTTGCGAGAGATAGAGGGAGCTTTGGTTTGCAACTTAGAAAAAGTGTAAGTTGGATTAAAGTGATAAACAAGAAGAAAATTGCAGCCTCACACAGTAATCGGTGTAGTATTGAATTGGAAAACTTAGTGAAAAATGATAAATAAGTGAATCACTTTTTTGGGAGGAAGTAAGTAATAAATTAGAGGTGCTTGCGAATTGTAGTGATGATAATGGTGATTTAGATAAGTTACAGGACTTAGAGGATGGTGAAGTTGTTGGTATAAATGATCTGCTCTCGAAGGCATTTATGTTAAAATTAGAAAAGGTAGCTTGAATAAGGGAAAAGAAAAATGTTCAGAGTGAAGACATTGATGAAATCAGTGACAATGCTACCCATGCTCTCATGCAACCTAGCCAAAATGTGGTTGTTTATCCAAATAACAAGTCTATTGTCACTTCTAATCTGGTGAATGCTACTTTACAAGCAAAGAAATCCTAGTTGCCTAAATCTTTTCCTTCCAAAATGGGATTTCTGAATACATTTGCCTCTCCAAACAAAACGAGCCCTCTAGCTGCTTCTTCCTACTTTGTTGCTGGTGATTGCTCCCTTGGAAATGCTCTGAATGAAGTTGAGAATTCTCTACTTGCAAATTCTATCAAGAAAAAGTCAAAAGATAATCTAAATCCATATGCACCCTTGGTTCCACGATGACCAGGACCCGCACCCCCGAAAAAGTGAAAGGCTCTCGTTCGGCACTCCCTATAAAGCCTTCCCCAGTAGCGTATAAGCCTCCACCTCCAATCATCGTTGTGGCTATAGCTGGTTCCCCTTTGTCTACAACAATGCCAGTTTACATAACAAGGAGCAAGAAGCATGCCCTGTCAACGGGAAAACTCTTTGACAATGGTTAAAAGCACTTTGTATGGTTGTTGTTGCTAGTTCTTATTAGCAGAAAGGTAACATGCAAGTGAGGTTTGATGGCAGTGAGGTTGGATGCTAAGGGCATTGCCTGTCTAGTTATTTAATTTCCTTTATGTAACTTGTATTAGTTTAAATCGTATAATATCTCTTCCCTGCGTGGAAGTATGTTGTTCCTTGTAGCTGATATGCATGTTATACATAACCTGAACTCCTTGTAATATTATTTTTGATAATAATACAGTGTTAAATATCACCCTAAAAACCGGATGGCCTTGCCCAAAAAATTAACTTAAATTCTTAAATCAGGTAAAATTACCTCAAACATAAATTTTAATCCAATATTAAAATTAACTTTCAAAAAATCAATCCATACTTATAAAATTTTCGAATTTTTTTATTAACCAATGGTGTCCGTATGTAATTTTCTACCCTATGATCAAGTGGATATGTATCATTTCAACCCATTTAATTAAATTTTCTAGGTATATATCATTTCAACCCATATCCCAAATCGGTGTCACAAATAATAAAATGGTTAGGCTATGTATCATTTCAACCATAATGATTGACTATCTATAGGGAACTTTTAGTGTGAATCATATCATAAGAACATAATATATTAGTTTATTTATCACATATTAACATCATAATAACATTACATAACATATTCTACATATCATATAAACATAACATAACATAACGTGTGTAACATATCATATAAATTTAACATAGCGTGACAAATATAAAAATATATAGCATGACATGTGTCACATATCATAATCATGTCAACATTTCAAATGGTGTCAATTAACTTAATATAAAAATGTCGATCGTGAGTGATTACCCACCTTTCTTGGTAAAGAGAAGATAGTTATACTAAATACAGGATATCCAACATCCACCAAGGAAATTTAAAAGAGGAATGTAGAATGTTTTGCCTGAAAGATTGGTTTTCATTTTTATAAAATTTACAAATCATAACATAATTTTGGACATTTTTAAAGTAGATTTTTGAACCTGTTAACCACAAAATTTTGAAAAGTGGTTAAGAGGAAAGTGTTAGGACAATCTTTTCTCTTCAATTTTGAAAATAATAATAATTGGTTTTCGATAAATTTTGAGGGAGATATGAGTGAAACAGTAACAAATAATTTTTGAGTGAGAAATCTGGATTCGAAAATGTGTCTAAAAGATTTGCAATTTCGACATAAAAAAATACAAAATTTGAAAAAGTGCTCAACATGAAAGTTGTGGCTAATTCAATTCCATCCAATATGAATAACTCAAAAAGTGAACTCGGGTTATCTATGGGAAGTTATGATCATTACAATAGTGTCAAAATTCTGAAATTGAATAGAAAATGCAAAAGAAAGGAAGGGCTAGGGAACTTAGGCTTTCGGGTTTAGGTCCGGGATTTGGTTCAGGTTAGAGGTGCAGTTGGCGGCCAAGGCTATACTAGTTAGTTGTGTCTAGGAGTAGCTAGTGTGGTTGGGTTAAGTGGTGCAAACATTTGTAAGGTGAATTTGTGAAAATAAGAGGGGTTTGTGTAAATAGAGAAAAATGGGATCTAGGTTCATAATGGTTATTGGGTCTAGATTTGTATTTGCAATTTAAAATAGAAACCAAGAAAAAGAGAATAAAGGATAAAAAGTTTAAATATCAATTACCAAGGGATTTGATTCTTGGAGAATGGAGATTCAAATTCGCAGAGAAGAGGATGGTTTAGATTTTGATTTCAACATTTCAATTGAAAAAATAGAAAGAGATATTAGAAAATAGAATAAAAATATAATTTGCATAGAGATTTTATCTACGGAGATGGAGATGCAAATTTATGAAGGGGGGATTTTACAAGGGTAAGATGATTTAAAAAGGAAGAAGGAAAACAAAAGATATCTCCGTGAATGAAAAAAATGAGAAATACAAAGAAAGAAAACACACATTACAACTAACAAAAGCCTACTAAAATTCAAACGTGAAATATTAATAAGGTGTGAGGTGGTGAAACTTTCCAAGAAGCCAAATAAACATCTCATTAAAGAGCAAAAATGGACATGTACGTATGAACACACAAACAATGTTCGTTCGCCCGTTTTCTGTACTAAATCTCAAATTTAAAACAAATGAAAACGGATTTTGACAAAACAAAAAATACTTATCAATTCAGAATTTATGGTAGAAATCATAAAAAAAGAAAATTTTCGAATTTTAAACTTTTAAATTTTCAATTCAAATTCAATTTTTGACTAAGTTTGATCAAAAAATAACTTTTTACGAAAATTTCCATATCAATCAATTTGACAAATTAAATTCTTAGAAATTATATTTTGTAAATTTAAATTTAAATTTTGGATTAATTTAAATTCAAATAACAATACAAATTAAATTACCTCAAAAATTAAGTTCTTATTAGACAATCATTAAATTCTCAATATCAAGCATGTACATACTTATGTTTGTATACAAAAATTGGATTCATTTATTTCATATAGTTCAATAATAAATTAGATCTTAAATTTTTTGAATTTAATTCCAATTAAATCATAATTTAAATTCTTAATTTTCAGGTTGTTATAATCTCACTCGCTCAAAACTTTTCGTCCTCGAAAAGGAACGAGGTAGGGAAGTAATAATCAAGTAATTTAATATATCAAGATCAAACTATTCACATTTGCCATTTTACATAGTTTCTATATATACCAATGTTTAGAACAAAGTTCTAACATTCAAAATAGATTAAATATAAACTCAACATCTCAAGTGGTTCAATATATTCATCTCATATTTGAAACCTAAAAAAAAGCACCGATGATGTTGCAATCACCAAAAGAATCATTTTTAAGAGACTGAAGTGTGATTCTATATCTATCTAATACTTATAGGATTTAGCATATATGTTTGTCAGATGCATGTGCAAAATCACTAAGTATTCAATAGTCCAATCTTAACGTCACGAAAAAACTTAATTATTCATTTTTAAGATAAAAGATATGCAAATTTTCAAACATAATATTATAAATAATATTTTCAAATCATTTATTTATTATAAAATTTCTAATAGGGAAAATGGTATATCTTCCCCACTTATTTATTTATTTATTTATTATAATTTGACTTTTATCATTTACCCAAGTATACAAACTTAAAGATTAAATTAGAAATCATATGATATTTCAAAACATGTGTTGTATGAGATTTCCTAACATACATTAGCATTTCACTTAAGTTATAGTTTGTTAAATACATAGTTCAAAATTAAATCCATATTAAAGTTTGTTGACCAATTTTTTCTCAAAAAGCTCTCAAATACCAAATCGAAGCCCAATACCCCAAATTTCGTCTGCCAGCATCGGTCGATCGACTAGTTCGAGCAGTACACACTTCAGCAAAACCTAGACAAAGTCAGGGCCACGCCAGCTTCCTTCAGGGACAGCTCGAACCAAGAATGACTCGAGCAAGTCACCCTCAAGCAACGACTTATCGAGCCCGGAAGAATCGCTCCTCTCAAGCGACCGAGTTAGCCACTTCCTCTAAATTCGAATCGACCGAGTATCTCGGATTCATCAAGAAATATCCAGCTAAGACATTCAATACTCGGCTCGAGATTCATCAAGAAATATCCATCTAAGACATTCAATACTCGGCTTGACTCTCAAGGTAATAAAGGCGGTCAACCATCTCCGGACAAAGCTCTACTTTTGATGCACCTCACCGCGATGGCCATGTAAGCCACTATTTTCGAGGATACTATTAATCAACAGTAGACCGGGTCCCACCACTGCAACTACTTCCATTGATCGAGCTCCATGTATCTAAGCTTCGAAAAAAGGAAAGCCACATGGCGGCCCGCTCAGCCCATTTCTTCACCTATAAATACACCTATGCTTAAAATGGAAAAGGGACTTATCAGATTTCTACTTTCGGCTGTTTCAACTTTAGGCTGATCCTCCCTTTCTAATTCAAAGCTTCTCCACGGCTAAGTTAAAAGAGGGATAATTCTTCTTCCTCAAAATAGAAAAATGCTTTGTACTTGTAATCAAAAAGAAAAGATCAATACATATAAAATGGACGTAGGCACCAACTTTGCCAAACCACTATAAAAATCCTTGTGTGTTCCCTGTTTTCTTTACTTTCTTGCATTTCATAATCATTATTTGGGTGCTCTCCACACAATTGGGGGTTGACTGTCATTAGTGACCAACTTTTAACGTCAACACTTTGGCGCACTAGGAAGGGGGGAACGCTCTGACATACCCTTCAGCCTTCTGCTAATTCCGAACTATGGCGAACAAACGAAAGAAAGACGCAACATCTTCCCATCTCACTAATGGAGACAAATGTTGCGGAGGCAACTCAGGAAACCTCCTATCATGAAGACATGTCTCGATATCTCACTCGGGATGACATGGATAAGATCATGGCCGAATTCAGAGGCCATATGACATCTTAGGGTAAACTCCTCGAACGATAGCAACAGTTGATGGATTACCTTCTCGATCGAGTGGAGATGGGATTAAATGCTTCAGCATCAATTCCTCCACCGAGCGGGATTGGAGTGGCAACTGATCTTCGGTCTGCAAAGAATCAGGCCACTGATCAGATCACACCTTTGCTTCCTCTTGGCTCGGCTCCACCTTTCGACCAATCACCGCTAGGAGTATTGCTTCCAGTGACCAACGCAGCCGCAGCTGCAGATTCACAAGTGGCCCGTGATCAAGATCTAGGTTGCCAGACCACTTTGCCTCCACTCTTGGGGATAGCTCAGCCCCCCAGACCAATCGAGCCACCGCTGGGTTAATCAGGATCAACACTATTCCCATTACAACCCAGTATCTTTCCGCAAATTCGCTCTATGCCACCTTTCCTTCAACGAGGAGCTAGTGGAGCCTTCCCTTCGAACCAAGGAGACCACTCTACCATATATGTTCCTAGATTAGCAGATGAAAATGCTACCATAGACCCTCCTAACATCACCTCGGGTGAGGGCATCGAAGAGCCTCGAACATCACATGCTATGCTGGATTGGCTCAGACCATCGGTCATGGGTACGGCTCGATCCAATCCTCATCAGGTTCAAGAGGGGCTAGTCTGCCCAGAACCAACGACTGCGATGAACCCTCCCCTCACCTTCACTTAACTCTCGGAGGTCGGGCCTAACCAAATGCCACCCTTCCGAGCATGCTTTCATTGGACACTAATGCTGGAACTCTCCCGAATTTAGAGCTGGATTCATGGCAATGACTTCTCGGAGAAGGAGGCCAGCTTGCAAGCATCGTCTGACGATTAACCCTGGGCAACTCTTCTCAATAGGATACAGATAACATCCATTGCAACCACTTCACCAGGGAAATCAGGAACTCCCGTAATCCTCCAAAATTCAAGTTTCCTGCCACTGAACCCTACAATGGTCGAACCGACCCGAGCATCACCTCATGCGATATATGTGCCATATGGAAGTGCTCGGCTCATCGACCAATGTTATGACCAAATGCTTTCCGCTCTTCCTTATAGATATAGCTGGAATGTGGTTTCGACAGCTAATAACGGAGTCAATTAGCAACTGGAACACACCGGTCACCCACTTCATCGAGCAGTTCAAAGTTCATATTTCTTAACCGAAAAGTGTCATGTTCTTGACCTCCATCAAACAACGTCCGGGAGAAACACTTCGGTCCTTCCTCAAAAGATTCAACGTGGCCGTGGCATTCGTCGATCGACCCGAGCCATCGATGTTGCTTATGGCCGCCATTGCAGGCGTTCGAAACCGATTAGAATTCTCAATCTCTTTGACCAGAGATCCTCCCAAGGACATAGAATATTTCTATGTAGAGGCCGAACGATTCCTCTGACAAGAAAATGCCAGCATTGAAATGGAGAGCCTCGTGGTCTAGCCACTGAACAAGAAGGTCCATCTTACACCAATGGCCAGAATAAAGGAAAAGGAAAGGCCCCAGAGAAGAATGAATGCAACGTACGACCTCAGAGAGAGGATAAGTATAATCAATATACCAAGATCAATTCTTCTTTGCTCAACATCTATCTTGACGTACGAGGGTCCCTGCCTTTCCCAAGACCTCCTCGAGGAGAGCTGACCCAGAAAGAGTTCGATTCAGAAAAGCACTGCTTGTTTCACAACATCGCTGGCCACAACACCAATGAATGCAGGCATTTACGCGATCTCATTGAGGATAGGGTCAGCCGGGGGGAGCTTCTTGAATATGTCAAGAAGAACCCACAGGCCATGCCGCCACAATTTTCTGCCCAAGCTCCTCATGCGGGTCCTTGAGCTTCTAGAAACGGAAAGGACCCTAAGACTATCACTCACGACATTATCATTAATTAAAGTTTAGATTTCTTTTTCAATGTATTTATATTTCTTTCAATAAAATGCACTCTTTGATGTGCACATGTACGGGGTTAGGATTTAGCTCCTAGGCATGCCTTGGAATCACTAGTTGTCCTCTCAGAATTTACTTTCATTTTCCTGTAATAGTTCTTTAGCAGCTATGAGCTTTCTTTTGCAAACGTAGATTATGTTTGAATGATTTAAGCCGAGCGCGACTAACGCTCGTCCCCCCGAATATGGTCAGTGCAAAAGCCTACCACCATCTCAAAAACCTACTCCTTGAGCCGGGTACGGTCAAATCTCTCAAAGCCGAGTATGGACTACACTCGCCCCTCACAAGACTTTCAAAATGGCCTTATACAAGTCGGGCATGATTGACACTTGCCAATGGCCGAGTATGGTTAATACTCGCCATCTCTGTAAGCCGATATGGTTAATACTCGCCACCTATGTAAGACGAGTATGGTTAATACTCGCCACCTCTGTAAGCCGAGTATGGTTAATACTCGCTATCCCTTTAAGCCAAGTGTAATAACATCTCGCTCAGAACTTCAAACCGAGTATGGTTAATACTCGATCAAACAAAGCAAAATTCTTCTCTAGACCGAGAATGGCCTATACAATATCTGCATCTACTGGAACCTACAACCAGGATCGACGATTACTTTCTCGATTGAAATGCAGTTCTTGATGGTTGTAAGTTTTCCGGCCTTAATACGATCTATTTCGATCATCGGTTTTCTGGTCTTAATACAACCATCGGAACCGCCGGATTTCTGGCCTTAATATGGTTCGGCGCAACCATCTATACTCACATATTGGACTTCGATGCAAGGATCAGAAAACACCTTCTTTACCAAGAAAGATGTATTCTGAGGCGCAAAGTGTTGACCAATTTTTTTGCAAAAAGCTATCAAAGACCAAATCGAAGCCTAATACCCCGAATTTTGTCTGTCAGCATCAGTCAATTGACTAGTTTGAGCAGCTCACACTTTAGCAAAACCTAGACAAATTCAGGGCTACGCTAGCTTCCTTCAAGCACAGCCCGAGACTGACTCGAGAAAGTCTCCCTCAAGCAATGACTTATCGAGCCCGGAAGAATCACTCCTCTCAACCGACAAAGTTAGCCGCTTCCTCTAAAATAGGATCGATCGAATATCTTAGATTCATCAAGAAATGTCTAGATGAGTCATTCAATAATCAGCTCGACTCTCAAGGCAATAAAGACAGTCAATCATATTTGGACCAAGCTCTACTTTTGATACACCTCACCGCGATGACCACATAAGCCACTATTTCCGAGGATACTATTAATCAGTAGTAGACCAGGTCCCACCGCCGCTTTCATTGATCGAGCTCCACGTTTCCAAGCTCCAAAAAAGAGGAAAGCCACGTGGCAGCCCACTCATCCCATTTCTTCACCTATAACACTACTAGAAAAGGAGCAGAATAGTGACGCCAATTTCTGATAACTCCCATTGCGACGCCAAAAAAGGTAGGGCGTTGGAATGGCGTCACAAATTGCCGTAATTTTTCATTGCTATTCAGTACCTTTTCTAGTACTGTAAAGGCACCCATGCTTAAAATGGAAAAGGGACTTCTCTGATTTCTACTTTCGGTCGTTTCAACTTTCGGCTGAACCTCCCCTTCTAATTTAAAGCTTCTCCACGGCTAAGTTAAAAGAAGGATACTTCTTCTTCCTCAAAATAGAAAAAAAGCTTTGTACTAGTAATCAAAAAGAAAAGATCAATACATATAAAGTGGATGTAGGCACCATCTTTGCCGAACCACTATAAAAAGCCTTGCGTGTTCCCTGTTTTCTTTACTTTCTTGCATTCCATAATCATTATTCGTGTGATCTCAACACGATTGGGGTTGACTATCATTAATGACCAACTTTTGACGTCAACAAAGTTTATACTATAATTCCACATTAACTAAGATCTCAAGTCTTAATTACAATTAAGAATACTAATTAAGTTCTTATTTGTATTAATATATGTTGACTTGCCTTTTTACAAGGTAGACACACTTTGAATTTCTGGCTATTGGAGTAATCAAAACTTAAATACAGACTTGGGAAAGCTCGGAGCGATTTAGACGAAGTCGTGGAATTCATGAAAAACCTGGATTTTTAGTTTAAGTGTTTTGGAGTCAATACTATTCCCTGAAACTTGATTGGGGTGGTAGGAATTGTGGAATCTCAAGATGGCAGAAATATTCTAAGTTTTGGGGATCGACATAAATGATCCATATCCCAGGATCAGTATTTCTGGATGGTTAGATTTTCATTAAGGCGTCATGGATTGGATTTCACCATTTTGTCTTCCCTAGGATCGGTGCAATTTCTAGTTTGGATCTGGTAATGGATTTTATATTCCGAGATATAAAATCAGGATCAATGTTAATTTGAGATGCTTCCAGGATCAGTTACATTTTTTCTTCTTTCGAGTTTACTAGTTTTTGTCTTTGGTGAATTTTATCTCCCGGATACGAAATAGGGATGGGTATGGCATGAAAGCTCCAAGACGAGGCAATGGACTTCGCTAATTGTCCCCAATTCGGTACCTATCTTAGGTTCTGTACCGATCCCTAGAGATAAATTGTGGGGATACGAAATCTCACGCTCCTGCTGCTACAAATAACCCCTTGTTGGGTTGTTTCTGTTTCCAGGATCCTTTGGTTCATTCTACTGCAATCGAGATTTAAGGGCTTGGAGCTTTTTAATGGATTCTCTCATGTCTTCTTCTTCTTTCAAATTATCTTCGGACTTGTGCACTTTTTCTTCACACATGGCTTGGAGGACCTGACATTTAACATGCTACGTTGACTATTTCAGACATATAAGCTTCACCTTGGACTTTTGGACACAGAAGCTTCTTCTTAGACTTTTAGACATCTTCTTCTTCCTTGGACATTTGGACGTTCGAGAGGACTAGTTGGCTGTAAGCAAGTACTTTGCTATTGCTAAAACTTGGTTTTGTAATCAAAAGGACTATAATTGTAACCATATAGTATAAATATACGAAATTACATCGAAGTGGATGTAGGAACAACTTGTCGAACTACTTTTAATCTTTGGTGTAATTCACTTTTATGTACTCTGTTATTGGAATATTTACACTTAGATGTTGGCCTGAGAGGCGGACAATTTTCCCACTCAACACTTTGGCGCGCCAGAGTTGGTGCAAACAAAACTTTGGATTGCTAAGGATTTTGATTTCTTGGAATTTTAAGAATGGTGAAAAGGAATAAGGACACTACTTTAGCTTCTTCTGAAGGAGCTAGATTAGAAGGAAGCCAGGAGATTTTCTCTACCGGAAGTTCATCAAACTATCTAAATGGAGAAGAGACGGACGGATTGGTTAAGAATTTGCATGCATGCAATTGCCAGAAGAACTTATTACAAGGCGACAAGAAATGATGAACATATTTCTTACTCGGATGGAAGGATTTGGGAGGCCTATAGGCCAAGGAACTCAAGCTATAATAAGTGCACAAGGCACTTAGGGTTTGCAAAATTTAGTGGCAGCTCCCCCAAGCCAATCTGTCTCGGCTGAGGGGCATCTCCCCAATCCTAATGGCAGTGTGGTTCAGGATGTTTTGGTTGGTTAGGTTATGTGATCTAGAGTTTGATGTGACTCTAGCGCTAGTGCACTAAGATACATGTGCTGAAAGAACTCCAATGACTCGGGAAGTAATGTTTGCACTCGTTAAAACTCCTTAAGTCAGGACTGAAGTAGATGTTCATGCTGGAAATCAACAAATGGCCCATGTTAGATTAAACACCAGAGGCACATATGCTAGTTTGGAAGATAAGAGGCAGTTGTTGGAAATGGGAATCGAATTGTGGATGTGATTCGATGGTTTACTCAAGGAAGAGCATTTCACTTGGATTTGTATTGTATTAATCATATCCTATTCACTTAAGCTATTAGGAATTCTCAAAACCTACTGAATTTCAAGTTGCCGGTTTGGACGCTTACGATGGTAGGAAGGATCCTACCGTTCAATTGATGCGCTATATGCGCCATATAAAAGTGCTAACTGCATCGGGTAACATCATGGAAAAATGCTTCCCACTTTATATTCATGGGTATTGCTACTATGTGGTTTCGGCAGTTGGAATCGAAAAGTAATGGTGATTGGAATATTCTGATTGAGAAGTAAATTGGACAGTTTAGGGCCTACATCTCTCCGCACAAGAATGTTATGATTTTTAGGCAATTAAAAAAATATCTGGAGAAACTATGCAGAAATTCTTGGAAAGATTTAACACGACCATGGCATTACATGATCGACATCATCCATCTATGGTATTAAAGGATGATGTTTTTGAAATTTTGGACAAAACGGATTTCCAGACCTCGCTTCAGCGGGGTTCGCCACAAGACTTTGGTCAATTTTACCTTGAAGTAGATAGATTTATGTGGGAAACAAATGGTAGGATTGATAAGGAAATTATCAAGGTTAATATGGTTAAAGGTGAAGGATCATCCGACTCTTGTAAGGATAAAGGAAAATTTTCATTTGGGAACAATTGAAATACTCAGTAATGGAGGAAACCCAAATTCCGTTTGTACATGGAACTTACTTCTTCTTTGGAAGAAATATACTTAGATAATCACCCAATTGCTTCCTTCAGAAAGCCTCCTTGGAGGGAGCCCACTCAAAAGGAAAGGGATTCTATTAGATAGTGTTTGTTTCATGAGTTTGATGGCCATAATACAAATGACTCCACGCATCTATGGTATATGATTGATTTGGAATTTTCTAGATTTGCGGCTTTCGGATTTTGTACTTTGGTTATTTGGTTTCTGGTTTTCTAGTACTTAGGTTATGGGTTTTTGGCATTCTAGCGTTGGATTCTGCGCTTTGTTCTTTCGGTTTTTGGATTTGGCTCTCTGGATATTGAGCTTTTGGACTTTGGTTACTTGGTCATTAAGATTTTTATTTTTTTATTTTGGGCTTTGGTTGTTACGGCTTCGGCCTTCTGGATATTGTTTCTTTGTTTTTCTGGTTACCTGGCTTTGGATGGCTAAGTCTGTCTACCTATGTAGGGGAACTGGCAAGATCCTTTGGCATGCTCTTTGCAAACAACAAATCATTTGTCTCGTGGTTAATAAATTTGCTTAGTTTCCCATTTTTATAGCTTTGGATGGCTAAGTCTACTTATCCATGTACAATAATCGATGAGATCCCTAGGCATGCTCTTCTCAGACAATAGACCATCCCCTTCATAATTAACAAGACTTGATAAAATTGAAATCAAAAATGGCTAAGTCAACTCACCCATGTATGTGGTTAAGACTTAACCCCTATGCTTGCTTTCTGCCCGATAATAAACCGTTAGGTCTTCTTTTAGCTTTATTAAAAACTTTAAACTTTTCCAAAATTTTAATAAAATTACTTCGCTTGTATAGACTATGATCATGAAATATGAAATCAAAAATTGGAATTTCAAACTTTAAGGACTTGGTGAATATGGACTATGCTCATCAAGTATAAAACCGTTGTTTTCCCCAAGTAAGGAACTTGCTTGGGACGAGCCAGGTCGTCTTGGCAGAACTTGGAAAGATTGCTTGGTCAAGGCCCGGGTATAGACAATAATTGATTGGTTGTGGGTCGTTTGTTTAGGACTCAACAAAACGATTCATTTGGTTTTCCATAGGTATGGACTATGCCAACATTGGATATTCCAGATTTTGGGTTTCTATGGCTTTCTGGTTATTGAAATTTTGGTTTTTTGTATTAACTTTCCTTTATAATACGATCTATAGTGATCGCGGGATTTCTTTTGGAATTTGGATTCTAGCTTTCTATTTATATAATCCGGCGCGATCATGGTTTTCTGGATTTTTAGTTTACATCTTTTGGATTTTTATTTGGACTTCTCGAATTATGGCTTTTGGATTATACAAAACATGTATTCCATAAAAAGACATGTTTTAGGGGTCAAGAGTTGACCTGCCTTTTTTACGAGGTTGTCACGCTTCGAATTTATGGCTATTAGAGTACTCAGGACTTGAGTATGGACTTCGTGAAAGCTTGGAACAATTTGGATGAGGTCGAGGAATTCATGAAAAACCTGGATTTTTAAGTATTTTGTGATTGTGACGACTCCGCGGAACTTGGTTGGAATTTGTAGGAATCAGGGAATCTCAGAATGGCATAAATGTTCTACATTTTGGGGAATGACATAAATAAACTATATCCTAGGAAGGTATTTCTGGATGTTTCATTAAGGCATCAAGGACTGGCTTCTACCATTTTGTCTCCCAAGGGATCGATGCAACTTCCGGTTTGGATTTGGCATTTAATTTCATATTTTGGGATACAAAATAAGGGATCGGAAAATTCGAGATGCATCCAGGATTGGTTACATTGTTTTCTTCTTTTGGGTTTTATGGTTTTCGTCTTAGTTGAATTTCGTATCCCCGGATACAAAATGGGGATAGGAATGGCATGAAAGCTTCATGGCAAAGCAATGGGATTTGGCTAAGTGTCCCCGGGTCAGTACCCATCCCGGGAGACGATTGTAAGGATACAAATTCTCGCCCTCCTTTTGCTATAAATAGACCCCTACTGGGCTGTTTTCATGATCCTTTGGTTCATTCTGCTGCACTCGTGATTTAAGGACTTAGAGCTTTTAATGGCTTCTCTCACACCTTTTTCTTCTTTGGAATCATCTTTGGACTTGTGAACTTGTTCTTCACACTTGGCTTGGAGAATTTGATATTTGGCTTGCTACTTGGACTATTTTGGACATAAAAGCTTCACCTTAGACTTTTGGACATAGTAATTTCTTTTGGACGTCATCTTCTTCCTTGAACAATTGGACATTGGGGAGGACTTGTTAGCTTTAAGCAAGGGCTTTGCTATTGCTAACACTTGATTTTGAAATCAAAAAGACTGTACTTGTAACCATACAGTATATGCAACATCCCGCATTTTTATCGTTTTGTATCTAAATATTTAAATTAGTTTAAATATTGAATTCGTAATATAAATGGATTTATATATTAATTAAAATGAAGTTGAACGTATAAAAATATATATTAATTATAATCGAGTCCGTAATGTCGCGGCAGTTTGTAATTTAATGTTCTGAACTTCAACTGAGTATACATGACTCGTTATAGACCAGATTTCTTCGAAACCAGAAGCATTGGAATCTGTTGAACCGTATCTTTCTAACAGAAGTGAAAAATCAAGATTTCGCGTTATAGATTGTGAATTATATCCAAATCAAATATTCAGAAAGTCGCTATGAAATCATATATCGACCATGACGGTTTATTTGATATAACTAGATATCAGATTCGAATTTGGACAAGATTCTTTTGAGACGTAGTGATAATTTAATTTTTAGAACTTTACAGTAATTTTTAATTAATTAAATACATACCTTTTTATTTGGAGTAATTTGCATCCTATATCAATATTTTCGGGTTTCACAATATGAGTTAACCTATTGATATTATTATATTTTTGGGATCGTGGAACCTCATTGGACACGACTATATTTTTATTATTGTCTATAGCAGTCTGTATGTTAACGAAGTTTTAGGTAATAGGTACCGAAATTGTTTAGACATTAAATAACAATTACATGTCATTTCATTTAGACCGCCAGCATAAAAGAGACTGTTTTCCTTCAGGTGTAAAACAATTGACTTAATACTGTTTCACATAAATGAAGGACATGTATGCGACATGGCTACATTTCTTGTATAATGCTATAGTAAATATTAACACAATTTATTTAAGTTTACATAAGTAGACAACCTACGTCTACTTTAAACATGCCTCTCCCCTATAGATGCCCTACCCTCCAAATAAATGAATCCCATACCCATCATGTTAATAGCTAGAAACGTGCAGACCTTGTTATTTAGGGCCAAAACACATGCTAAGATTTGTACAGTTCCCTAACCCGTACTATCTATTCCCTAAGAGCATCCCCAACACAGCGTGTTGGGGGACATCCCATCACGCTGGTTGGGGAAGCAACTCACCCCAACGGGGTGAGTTGCTTTTAGGGGTTATCCGGCTTTTAAAAAGCCGGATAATTTTTTTTTATCCGGCTTTATAAAAGCCGGATAACACTGATATAAAAAAAAATTCCAACCCTTCGCCGCCGCCACTCTTCTTCACCTTCCTCCTCCTTCTCCTTTCCTCCTTTCTTTTCCTGTTTCCAGCTTAGGTTTCCTTTTAAAAAAAAGAATATGAAACGTGTTATGAGGGCTCTTCGAGGCAGCGGTAGCCGAAGCCGGAATGTAGATCCAATTGAAGAGCACGAAGCGGTAGAACAAAACGTTTCGAGTGAGGGTACGGAAGACCGTGAATCACCGTCCGTTATAAGAAGATGAGTTGCTAGAAGAACCAACGTTTTGGAGTCGCACCGGGATCCAAATTTAAGACCTGATAAGAAATTAGCCGATTTTCGTAAGTTGGCGGATAGAGAGGAGCACGTCAGCACGTTAGTCGACATATCGGTACGTTTTACTTGTTAAATATTACTGTCGTAATGTCGGACATAAAATAAGTAAGTCTCATTTGTAATATTAGGCTCGAAGCGAGCGAACGCGTGGGTCTTGGGCTGGTGTTGTTCGTATGTATAGTCAGATTCGTGAGTATGATACAGATGCTACTATTCATACATTTCTCAGTAGTATTGGTTTGGGCGACTTTCTGAGTACGTATTCTCGTCGTATGTACTTACTATTACCGTTTTCTTACATTCGTTGTAACTTCATAATTATTCGTTAAATAGGTATCGAACGTCTTTTAAATAATGATGTTCAATTATGTGGTGCATTGGCTGCTTGTTGGTGGAAAACTACTCATACATTCCACTTTGGTTTTGGGGAGATGGGAATCACACCACTAGACTTTTCTGTGATTACTGGTCTTGCCGTAGGCCCAGGGGCTCCTTTGCCGTATGATGAGGTGTACCAGAACTACGTTACTCTCCGTACGTTATTTCCACATCTTAATCCAAATGACTCCATCACCAGTAATTTCCAAATTAAATGCTCTGGTATAAAACTAACAATACAGAAATTATTGACAAAGCAACCTAAAGTTCATCATTTGGAGATTGCACACTTATTTGTTTTGTATATGATGGGAAATTTATTTTTCACAAATTCTTCGAGCTCATTGTCATGTGGTTATGTGGCGGTAGTTGAACCGTTTTCATTTGATGGCAGTCCGACTGTGTATGATTGGGGAACACCAATTTTAGCATACCTGTATAGGTCATTGGATCTTCAGTGTGTCGTTCGGACTAGGGTGGGTTCGATTACTGGTTTTTGGGAGATTTTACAGTACTGGTACTTTGAGTACTTCCACAATTTGTCTTTTCCCACCGTGGATCCATCACTATCCACTTTCTATCCTAGAGTAAGAGCGTGGAGTGTCGGTAACCATAGACTGGTGCCTGGAGGACAGGCACGACATGTATTTGCTATAGCTCGCAATCAGATTGAGTTGCGGAGGACGCGTGATGCAGTTATCTGGCATCCCTTTGATGAGTCATGGGGTCTTGCTGACCCTCCGTCGGTGCATGCTCTATATCTATCTTCGAGGCAGTTTCCACTAGTATCATGCCCCCCTAGTTTAGGTTGCTTCTGGTACTTAGGGGAACGTTGTTGGAGACAGATATATGATGGGGATGCTGTTCCTGATGATCCACACCCACATACAGCTATTCCCAGGGTTTATAGTACTAGTGCTTTACAGGAGCACGCAGACGTGTGGTGGCCTGCCAGTGATTTCATTCTTACTGGTAGGGATTATATTTCTTTCTGGCGTCAGTATTACTCCCCACCTCAGACCGGGAGTTTTGTGCATGCTGCTTCCATTGACTTGGTTGGCCCTTCTGCACTCCGTACTGGCGTTGAGCCCCCTTTTGTACTTGATGTTTCACAGTCCACGCAGGTTTACCATGCTCCACAGGATCCACCTCCTCCACGCTCATCCGAGGTGCCAGACTACGGTTGGACTGTTGCAGTACCAACTACATACGGATCTGATAGGTATATTGATATACCACGGCCAGAAGTAACGGAGTATCCAGATCCAGCTGTTTTTTCTTATCAGGATCTTTATCAGATGACGTTAGGTCTACGTCAGGCAATGTATCGCGAGCATCAAAGGAGCATAGAATAGTTGACTGCTCGTATGAACGAGCTGAGGAGCGCTGATGAGGAGCGGAACGGATATAGACAGACATTCGTCCCAGGCAACGACGATATTGAGGATGTGGAGATGGTGCCTGCGGATCTAGATGATGATTAGTTGTATCTTATTTAGTAGACGTGCATGTTGTATTTGCCTGTATCTTTATTTTACTGTGTCGTCCATTTGTAGTAGGTTATTGAACCGTATGTTTTGTATTTGTATTACCCTGTAAAGTGTACTCTGCTTGTACGTCCTTATGTGTAACCGTTGTGTTTTTTATGTTATATGCTTGTTGTGCATTATATGTAATCTGCGTGATCGTGCGTACGAGTTTTTTTATAATCACTGGATTTTATTGTGGGGTGTATTTTAAATTACTGTTTGAAATATTTAAGGAATCTTAATATTGCTTACCAAAGATAACAATGAAATAAGTACTAAAATGACGATGCACATACAAGCAATATAAAATTCATTAGCCTAGTCAACTCCGTCTTCGGGTTATCCAAGTATAACGTAGTTTGTAGGCTTCGTACCCAACAAAATCAGTCCCGTACTCTGCAAGGTAACGAGAATCATAAGTAGCCCGAGTCGTTTTAAATATGTTTTCATTTTCAACCGTCTGTATAATCATCTGGTATCTTTCACAAGTATTAACGAAACGCCGATGAGCCATATGAATTTCAGCAGAAGTTCGTGTAGTGGTACATTTATGATGATTGTTATTTAATCTTGTTACCATGGACCAAAATTCTTCATGGGTGAACCCACCTCCATTTTGCAACAGCAGTAATTCTCTTTTATCAACTTCTATATAGCATTTCATGAGTATAAGTAAGTCATGAGAAGAGAGTTCTGTAGTAGTACCACTGGAGCTAGCATCACTTTGGTTGGGACGATTACGGTTAACCACTAGACTTGCTATGTTTTTGCATGGACGTCCTTTTGGTTTGTGAACTTGTACTATTTTTTGAGTACCACGAACAACTTCAGTACGAACTGCTTCATCCGCCTCTTTCGCTCGTGTATCTTGAACTAAACCACCATCCTTTTCCTCCTTCTTGTTCCGTTCATACTCATCAAACATTTTATCTACGAGTTCATCACTTATTACCCAATCGTCCATTTAAGCTACACAGAAACAAGAAACATATTATGTATACACGTAATTAAGTAACCATTTAGAAGGAAAGGAGGGTACAAGTATCTCACCTTATCGTCGTGGTTGTTGTAGAACTGACAAAGTTGTAGGTATGATTGTGGGGAAGAAGTGTAAACTATTTAAACACGGGGGTTGGTTAATGGTAAAGATCTATCATCAGTAATTGAGTTGTATGATACAAACATATGACAAGACAACACTCTTCACCACTAGGGTAACGTGCTATAGATTCTCCAGCGCATAGAAACAGCCTGACGTGACAACTCGTAACGATTATCGATGAGCCGACGACTGCTTTCATAAAACAAAGCCGAAATCAAGGGGACTTGTCGACCTTTATTGAAGAAAAGTCAAAAACTAGGGTCATCCCGCGGGCACTGACATGTCATAGCACATTAGTTGAAATGGTCCTTAGGTGTACAATGCTTTAACCCCAAAGGTTGCAACCAGAAAGGTACGATAGAACCTAATATTTTATAAATCTTCAGTACAACCATGAAGGTACAACACTTTATGATACGATAAAACATACAATACGAATATTAAAAATCAACACTACAACCATATAGGTACAACACGTTATAATAATACATTCAAACTAAAACATAAATCCAGACTTAGGAAACATCAAATACATATTACATAAATCAAGACACCTACCACGGCCTTGGGAAAGGTCCAGCTATAGTTTTATCCCCAACAACCTTCTTCAAACGTTTTATTTCGGCTTGCGATTCCAGTGCATACTGACGTCCACGTTCGCACATTGGCGGGTCAATCCACTGCTTAAAATAGCAACATTCAATTTCATCCGGAAAAACCTTGTGGCCCTCGTATGCGTCACAACAAAAAAACCGACGACCGGCATCTTTTTCAGTCTCAGCGACAGCCACGACCGATTCTTGACCACATAGGCAGATAGGGTTGGCTACAACAGTCCGCAGTGGTTCGGAAATCTTCCCTTCAAGTACTATTTCTTTTCCAGTTCGATGATTAGCGTAACCCCCATAGTTATTTTCCCAATTTTCCATATCTCAATTTGTAAACGTGGAGTTAATGTTTTCTGAGCGGAAAGAGCAAAATACTTGGGGATATAAATACATAGAAAGAAGGGAAGCTATCGACATATACTTTATTTCAAAAGCAGCAGATTCCCTCAGCTATGTTACTGTGCAACTGTACACCTTTATGTGAGATTTGACTACTCAGCCACATGAGTGTTTCCCGTGATATGACTTACGCATCACGCGTGAACAGCGCCCGAGGGTCATCCAATTGAGCATTATTTGTTTTACCAATTCGTGAAAACTATCCGCCTATAAATATATGTCTAAGTAACTACCAACTTGCCTCACTCAAATATCTTTCATCCCATTAATACATTAACCACGTCGCTTAGCACTCATTGCAGATGTCTTCTTGTCATCAGCTACAAACTCAGATGACCAGGCGTATGAAGAGATAAGGCTAAAGGAGCTTGCAGATGAATTAGAGTTTCTCACTGAAATAAGACCCCATAGTGGACCAACACATCTACAGGGGAACATTCAACTTCCACATCAAGCTCTTGTACCACCTGCCGGAGTGTCATATGAACAGCCAATCGCTCAACCAACGCAAGAAGTAGAGTTTTATCGAGTACCACCAAATGAGCATGAAGTTAATTCATATCCAGTTCGTTGCAAATGCGGTTATGCGGTTGAGGTTGTAGTTCGAGCAGAGGGCAACAATATTGGTCGGCGCATGCAGCAATGTCCAGCATATCCAAATGGTTGCAGTTACACGGAATGGATAGACCCACCTTTGTGTTCACGGGGAATAACATATGCAAATGAACTAGAACAGGAGAGTAGACGTCTCCAAAAGGATGTCGACCAACTGCGATTGAGCATTATGAGACTCCCTTGAGACTGAACGAAAAAAGTGGTGAACTACAGTAAATGTTACCTACTGTATCTTTATGTTTATCGTTTTGGATTAGACGTCTCCAAAACGTTGTATCTTTATAAACTCCTGTATCTGTATGTTTATCGTTGGATGTATCTTTATGCGTAATATTGTTTGTGTCAGTAAAATATTGAACCATGCACGTTGTTTGTCATCAAACGCGGAATCTTCACCAACCGACATCAATGTGATTGGTCAAAACCCGCGCTTGGTTTCAAGATAATGGGTTCGGTATAGGGGACGATCCATGGTTTCAACTAAAGTGGTTTCAGTATCACAATTATTGAGTTGTCGCGTCCGGTAAACTGTACACACTTAATATCACAATTCAAGCTACTGTACAAATGTGATACCCCTTATTTAAATAAGTAGTGGCAAACAAGCTCGTATCTCAAGCTATTGACATCATGTACTGTTGCATTATTTTACATAATATGATTGTTGAAGAAGAACGAGGAGGATATGAACTCCAACTTCGAAACTACCCGGACATTGCTGTGGAATTTAGGAAAAAACCATATAAGGACCCAAATACATTTGCAGAATACTTGCAGCGAATGGAAGAGGTGCAAGATCCACAAGCTAATCTAGAATTACGAGAAGAGCTTGTTGAACACTATTGGGAGCATGCGGGAAACCAATAGAAAATTACTGTCTTAATGACTGTAGTGAAGCCGTTAGTATCTACGATTTAGTGTGCTTACGTACTTATTATTTATATTTTATTTTAAATTAATGCTTCTATGCTTTCCTTCCCTGCCAACTGTACTCCGTAATCTCGTTCTGTTATGACATTTTATAATATTGCTGCAACTAATACCTCATTCACCGAGTAACATTTCAAAGGGCAATACAACTTAATTATAAACTTAAAGTACAAGACCTGAATTAAAATACTAAAATAACAACATTCACTTAAACACAACTACACTTGAATTAGAACATATCACTGAAACTGCCTAAAGTGCGTTACGTTTCTCGAACTCTTCAAGTCGTTTTTCCATGTACCTCCTTTGAATTGTATTTAGATCGTCCAGTTTGACACTCATAAGTGCAAAATCATCTACACTTTGTTGTTGAGCTAACTCTTCTCTTCGTAACTCTAATTCGTTGATTCTCATTTGTTGAAGCTCTTCATGTCGTCGTTGTTTTTCCGCTGCTCTCTCTCTCTTCTCTCTATTCTGGATGCTTCCTTTGTTTCCAAGTACTGTTGGTTTGATTCCTCCACGGCTGCCATACGTCCATCGAGTTGCTCGTAATACTGGCTGTAATCTTTCGAAGCCTTTTTATTCGCTTTGTACTTCCCAGGTGGACGTCCTCCTGAACCGCTTGTAAAAGGGGTTTCTTCATTTGCACCAAAGCTCCCGGGACTAACATCTTCGCTCGGCCATAGTGGCATGAACCGCTGTGTTGTATGCTCCTGTCGCACATTGCTCCATTTATCTTCTCGCGCAAGTATATCATAGCAATTGTGCATAGTGAACGGTTGGTTCTTTGATTTGGCCATATACACTTCATTTGCTCTGCTAAGCTGCATTCCAGTAATTAACATAAACGAAAATAGGATAAAAAAATGAGAAATGAAAACGGTGTATTCAAAGTTAGTACCAAGTCCATGTCGTTTGCTCCGCTTTGTTGTCTGCTAGCCAACCCACTCATTATTCCTTTCCAAAGTTGACAACAAGCATTGATTCTCTTCCACGACTGCTTCAAAGAGTCAATCGATCTCGGAGGCTTATACGGACTTCGACTGTTGAATAATTTACAAACCGAACTCCAAAAAGAATTTTCAGTTTGATTAGTTCCTTTCACGTTATCTTTCGAACACTGAACCCAACAAAACGCTAGTTCACCTTGTTCATCAGGTGTCCATTTGACCATTTTCGCAACCTTCGCAGGCGGACGATTCATAACTGAATCGGGAATCTCATTGATATCAATTCCCATTTCGTTGTTTTCTACACTATCATCACCGTACAACATGTTCAAGTTTCTACATAGTTGGGGAGAATTATTTGGAAATGTCGCTTCATGTTGGCTACTAGGAGATGAATATGGTTGACTGCTAAATCATTGTTGAAACGAGGAGTTATGCCCATAGGCGGATACTTGAGTGTTTTGAAAATGATTAGAATTTTGTTGTGACGGGTAGAAATTCTGATTTTGCTGCGGTGGATAACAAGTAGAAGTGTTGTGCATTGTACCTGAGTTAAAATGTTCGTTGCGTTGATAAGAAGTTTGCGTCGAAAAATCTTGCTGCTCTGGATGAAAGTTGTATGGCCTTGGATTGCTTTGTGACGCCATCTTCGATTTTCCTTTGTTATTCTTGCTGCTTGGTTTATTCGACATCACAATTGGATGATCAAGATACTTGTATGTGATATATTTGGTAAGATAGAAGAGAAAGAAGTGTGGTTGAAAGTAAAAATTTGATGTGTATATAGAGGAGGTAAGGGGTACGGATAAGGGAGCGGATAAGGAGCAACGGCTACAAAAATAGCCGTTGCCCTTATACGGCATTATTAAAGCCGTATAAGGGGGTGGACAGAATTAACTGTCCACCCCCTTATACGGCTTATTTAAAGCCGTATAAGGGGGAAATTCATTTCCCCCTTATACGGCTTTAAATAAGCCGTATAAGCCATATCCGGCTTTTAATAAGCCGGATATGGCTTATGTTTAAAGCAACCCGCTGGGTTGCCTTGGCAACCTTCGGGGTTGCCAAGGCAACCCGCTTGGGACTTATCGACCCCCCGTTGGGGGTCGGTTGCTCCCCAACCAACCCCGCGTTGGGGTTGGTCTAATGCTTCAACCCAAAGTAACACATGCCACGAATTTTCAAACAAAGACAGCTCCAATGAAAAGGACGTTTCATGCCAGCCTATATTTCGAAAATCTAAACTATTCTACGACCAAAACTGACGCCTACTATGGTTTCTTTTACTTAAGGATGAAGCTTCTCTGCATATAAATACCTCAATACCCCATTTTTATCTTCGGCTTCAGGAAGAACATCCATGGGTTTTTAATGGCTTTTAATTATAGAAATCAAATTCACTCTTCCACTTTAGATTATAAAATAAATCTTTGAGAGATCTGCGAAGAAAGAGCTTCACGATGGTGTAATATTGGTCAAGTTCAATCCTAGTTTCTCTCACACGAGAATTTACAGATCGGGTGAGAGTTAAATTAAATGAGAATATATTATATGAAAGGATGGAGCATGGTGTTGTGAACATAGGAGCGACATGTTGCTTTCATGGATGGTGGAGATGAGGAGCTCGTGAGTAAATGAATGGGGAGCTTGCTTTGGTATTGAAGTGTATGGGGTACTGTGAGTTGAGAAGGTCGGGTGATGGGAGCTGCAGTCGTGGAGTCCACTGTGTGTGAGGCGGAGGGGAGCTGTGGTGGGAGTGTGAGTGCAAGTGTGTGAAGTGCAAACATGTTGCATGAAAATGATTCAACGTGAGCACAAATTTGGGATTAGAGAATGAAAGGGGAAGGGACTGTTGTAATGAGACAGTGCGGTTTTCACATTGAGGAAGCAACTACTGTGATGGATCGTTTAGACAGGAAGTTGCATGGAGTTTCTGAGGCCATTACGCATGGTGACGTGAGGTTAAAGATTTGCGAGTATGGGAAGGACAACACGGAAAAAAGAATGGGAAAGATGCCATTTCCTTTTTGTCCCCTGTAGCTTGGATATTCAGTGAAGCGTGTTTACGTGAGTGGAATGTAATTAGTATAGAAAGGAGGATGGGGCTCTGGTGGTACGATTTCGGGTTTAGGACAATGGAACCAGCGCTCGACATTGTGGCAAGATGGCTGAAGTCGGGTTATGACAGACAGGGTCGAGCAGAGTTTTGTTGGGTGTAGAAGAATGAATTTACAATGGGAGTTTCAGGGTAATATTAGTCTGGATTCTTGTGAAACGTGGGAGAGCATGGGTTCAAGACTTGAAAATGGCGTTGGAGCCTAAGAGCACAACCAACAATGGCTTGTTTAGTTACTAAACAAGCCATGGAGCAACCAGGTGTGGCTTGTTCAGTCACCCGTGGCTAGTCCGTGGCTAGTTTTCAGCTCGTTCGTGGCTGGTTGACTGAACAGGGGCTAGTGCTTATAACGGAAAAGTGTTTGCCGTTATAAGCTTATAATGGCAAACTCTTTACCGTTATAATCTTATAATGGCAAAGAGTTTGCCGTTATAAGCTTACAACGGCAAACACTTTGCCATTATAAGCACTAGCCGTTGCACCCCAACGGCTAGTGCACTTCCTCCCTATATACCAACCTACCTCCTTCTTCTTCCACACAACCACTCCACCTTCTCAACTTCAACTTCTTCAACAACAAAATGTCTTCTTCTGCACCCAAACGAAGCGGGAAAAAATACGCAAATAGGACAGTCATGTCAAAACCGCACTCGTCATCGTATGCCATGCAACGGTCAATCTAACAACAACAACCGTTGCAGCCATCTCACGAATATGGCTACTCGCTGTATTCAAATTATCCATACCGACCACTGTACCAACCGCTCGCTCCTCCTAATTTTCCTCCCATCCATTCTACCGTCCAACCACCGTTTTACCAACGACCGACTGGGGTAGGCGTGTACGACGATCATTTGTCGTATATGTCAATGATGATGCAGACCGATCAAAGTCAACAACCTCACCTAACTCTGCAACAGACCGAGGTCCGTGACCGTGAAGCTATGCAAAATCTTGAAAGACGGTTTTCGTACAGGTATGTCTCTCCTACTACCAAAGAAAATGTTGAAACTTCAACAAGGAGGCGGAGGAAGATGCAAATGAGGATGCGAATGTTACAAATTCTGAAGAATTTATTCAAGAATACGTTGCACCTATTACTCTCGAATATAACCGAAAGAAGACGAAGTGGAAGTCTTTAAACAGCCTTTTCAGTAAACGACACCAAACCGAAGTTGAATCGGAGCCGGATCTCAGAATAGAAGATATTGAGGATGATCATGCTGAAGGGGAAGGATTAGCAGCGGATGAAAAAAAAACAATTAAGTTTACTTCCGAGCAGTACGTTTCACTTGCTAAATCATGGATACGCATTTCACAAGACAGCATTGTTGGGAATAATATGAAAGGTCAGAAATTTTGGGAAAGAGTAGCAGAGTTTTACAATTCGTTGGAAGCGAGGAACAGAACATGGGCATCACTTAGAGGCGGTTATAGAGTTATGAATGCCGCATGACAGAATTATCTGGCAATACTGACAGGCTTGTAGAACAGACAGCAAAGCGGTGCTGCACCTTATGACGTTGTAAGTACCGTAGATTACTTTGAAAAATAACTTACTATACTATGATTGATTAATTAGAAATGTCATACGCTCGTACAATTTCCACTTTGTGTTATAGATTGAAGAGTCACGAAAGGCCTACCAACAAAAGTATGGTCATCCATTTAAATTTCAAGTCTATTTCGAGCTTATATCTAGTTTGTCGAAGTGGAAGAACCCAAGCAACTTCATGTTTGAGCAGCAGAACAAAGCTAGAAGGATGAACTACTCTGATTCTAGTCCAGGAAGTGACCAGAGTTCGCAAGAAAGAAACTCTTTATTTTGAACTAGTGACGGAGACATGTTGGCAGAGCCAAGTCAATTCAACTGGTGGTGCAGAGTTTTCTAGATTTATGGAAACAATAGAGAATTCATCAAAGGCGACAAAAGAGCATAAAGCTCGATTTTCGGTGCAAAGAAACCGCAGCGACGAAGAGTTCCAAAAGGCAGTTAGGGATGATCGAGAGCTTCGCAGACATGTACATATGGAGAAACAAGCCATGGTACGAGAAAAGAAGGAGGAGAAGAAAGCCATGCTACGAGAGAAGCAGGAGGAGAAGAAAGCAATGGTACGAGAGAATCTGGAGGAGATGAAAACTACGATGTGAGAGAAGAATTATATTAAAATGATTACATGTGATTTTAGCAAGCTTTCCCCTCTACAGCAAGAACTAGAAACCGAGCAGATTGGAGAGTACAGAAAACACAAAGGAAGCGGTAGTGGCTCGTATATGGACTAGCTATGTATTTTGGGTTAAGTTGTAATATGATTGTGAACTGTTTGTAGTATTTATGTACTGGTGGGTGTTCATGTACTAGCTATATATGTTGGGTTGAGTTGTAATATGATTGTGACATGTTTGTAGTATTTATGTAGTAGTTGTTGTTTATGTACTAGCTGTATATGTTGGGTTGAGTTGTAATATGATTGTGAGCAGTTTTTAGTATTTATGTACCAGCTGTTGAAATAATGATACAATCTACAATATGATTGGAAACCAGATTTATTGACCCAACTACACACTGATAGATAGTACTATGATATATAGTACATGACTACACACTGATACATAGTTCTAGTACCAACTACTGATTCAGACTATTCCTTCCTTTATACGCCCACAAATGTTCCACCAACAGGTCACGCAATTGGAAGTGCGCAGCTTGATCTTCAATGTGTTGAACCATATCAACATATTCTTCCATTGAGTTTACATCTTTATGGGGTTTTTCATTTGACCCTGTAAACATGTCAGATAATTAGACTTTTGATTCTTATATCCGCCTCTTTCAGACTCCACAATCATGTTATGTATTATTATACAAGCATACATGATTTCTGAAAGCACTCTTGCATCATGAAAAACGAGTAGGATTTCGTAAAATATGAAATCGGGCTTGTAAAACACCAAACGTACGTTCAATGTCCTTTCTGTAGCTAGCTACTTTTTCAGTGAAATACCTTTCTTTATCATTTGATGGTACTCTGTATCCTTGCATCAAAGTTCTCCACTTTGGGTATATTCCATCCACTAGGTAGTACCCAATTTTGTGTTCGATATTACCAACTTTATATGAAACATCTGTTGACAGTCCGTTAGCAAGTTCTGTGAAAAGATATGATTGTTTTAAAACATTTATATCATTCAATGAACCTAGGACTCCAAAAAAAGCATGCCAAACCCATAAATCATCTGTTGATACTGCTTCAAGGATCATTGATGGCACTTTTTTATGTCCGGCGAACATTCCTTTCCATCCCGTTGGGCAGTTTTTCCAAGGCCAATGCATGTAATCTAAACTTCCAATCATACCTGGAAATCCTCTAGCTTCTCCCCTGCATAGTATCCTACTTATATCGTTTGGTCCAGGCGTCCGTAGATACTCCTGCCCGAACTGTTCAACAACTGTTTTACAGAATTCTTTTAGACACTCTATTGCTATCGATGCTGCGATTCTGAAATATTCATCCATTTAGTCGTCAGATGTTCCATAGTTTAACATCCTCAACGCCGATGAAATTTTGATGTGGGGCGAGTGGCCGATTTCTTGTGCTCCGTTCAGTCTATAAGTGAAATATGGGTTTGACTGATGAAGTTTAAGATAAATTTTTGAGAAAATTGCCGGACTCATACGAAAACGACGGCGGAACAAAGTTATATCGTAGGTTGAATTGTCGTTGAAGTAATCCCTCATTAGTCTTTCATGTCCATCCTTGTAGTTTCTCTTACACCGCCGGTCAATCCGGCCAAGCATACTACCTCGACGGTTGGTCATTGAGCCTTCAGCAAAATAATTGGAATACCCAACCATTGCATGTTGTTCCAGCTCCTCCTCCGTCTCTTCCTCCATTTCTAGTACAGAATCGTCAGTTTGATTATTGACTTCGTAGTAATGGTGGTATAGATTTGGATCCATTGCTTGCTTTTTTATAAATTTAGTTTCAATGTTCTCCCTGAGTGTAGACGTAGGACAAATATATATAATCAAGGATGCTTGGCAAAATATCTCTGTCATTGAGTAGTCAAATCTGGTAGTTGTTATGATGTGAAAGGTCGGCAATAATGGTTGGCGATAATGGTTGGCAATACATGTAGACAAGAATGGTTGGCAATAATGGTGTGGATAATATCTCTGTCATTGAGTAGTCAAATGGGTCTGCTGTTGTGCTGTGAAATGTTGATAATAATGGTTGGCAATATATGTAGCCAAGAATAGTTGGCAATAATGGTTCCGACATAATGGTTGGGATAATAATGGTTCTGTCATTGAGTAGTCAATTCGGACAGATGTTGTGATGTGAAAGTAATAGAGAATATAAAGGAGAATTTCCTTTGTATTTATGTAATAAACGATTTTGTAAATTTTCAGAAATTTACGTTTGAAACGATATCCAAATGTATAGAAATTCCTTTATATTCAATTAAATAAACGTTATTGTTTATTAACAAAATTCCAAACCGACTATTTAAAAATTTAAATTGAACATAACTAACAATCTATGTCACGAAATCTCAATTTTTTCCCCTAACAGATAATTTTAATCTAATCGACCCGAACGATTCTTGTTTCATAGAATTATGACCTATATCGGATCCGGTATATTCAGTTAAAGTTCGTATTGAAAATTACGAACTACCGCCACGTTTCGGGCTCTTTTTAATTATATTATAAACTATATATATTTTCAAATGTCATTTTATATAATAAACTCGATATAAAATCAATTATATCTCCAATATAATATTAACGACAAAATCATGGCTTCAGTGTTCACCATCATGGCTATGGTGTACGCTACATGTTTGGCAATACATGTAGGAAAGAATGGTTGGCAATAAGGGTTTGGATAATATCTCTGCCTTGAGTAGTCAAATTATTCTAGCCAAGAATGGTTGGCAATAATGGTTCCGACATAATGGTTGGGATAATAATGGTTCTGTCATTGAGTAGTCAATTCGGACAGTTGTTGTGATGTGAAAGTAATAGAGAATATAATGGAGAATTTCCTTTGTATTTATGTAATAAATGATTTTGTAAATTTTCAAAAATTTACGTTTGAAACGATATCCAAATGTATAGAAATTCCTTTATATTCAATTAAATAAATGTTATCGTTTATTAACAAAATTCCATAGCGACTATTTAAAAATTTAAATTGAACATAACTAACAATCTATGTCACGAAATCTCAAATTTTTTCCCCCAACAGATTATTTTAATCTAATCGACCCGAACGATTCTTGTTTCACAGAATTCTGACCTATATCGAATCCGGTATATTCAATTAAAGTTCATATTGAAAATTACGAACTACCGCCGCATTTCGGGCTCGTTTTAATTATATTACAAACTATATATATTTTCAAATGTCATTTTATATAATAAACTCGATATAAAATCAATTATATCTCCAACATAATATTAACGACAAAGATTTGTCATAGTAGAGTAGGATAAGGAGATACAACAATAAGCACAAAGATAAAATAGTTTATAAAGACACAACAACTGACGATAGTACATGCGAACTAACTCAATCAAACCATGGAGTAGGCATTAGCAACTTCATTACAATGCATGTTACGTTTAGTCTTACGGGTGTCGCATGATGTTCAACCGCAACTGCTCATTATCACTTCGAACACGTCTATTTTCTCGTTCAAGTTCGTTAGCATATGCTATTCCCTGAGGACACAAAGGTTGGTCTATCCAGTCCGTGTAATTGCAACCATTTGGATAGGTTGGACATCGCTGTATGCGCCGACCTATATTGTTGCCCTCTACTCGAACGACAACTTCAACCGCATACCCGCAGTAGCAACGAACTGGATAAGAATCAACTACATGTTCGTGCAGTGGTACACGAAAGAACTCTGCTTCCTGCGTTGACTGAGTGACCTCCTGTTGAGATGATACTTGAACAGGTGGTACTGGTGTTTCATGTGGAGGTTGAACGTTCACTTGTTCGTACGACGGTATAGTTTGCGGTTTCATTTGGTTTAGGAACTGAAGTTCGTCTTCAAGCTCCTGTAGCCTCATGTTTTCGTAAGCTTGTTCCTCAGAATCAGTAGATGTTGCCCACGAAGACATTTTCAGTGAGTGCGAATCCAAGGATGTGCTCTAAGAATGGGGAAGAAGTTGTTTGAGTTTTGTATGTTGTGAGTAAGTCAACATATGTATATATAGCTGGAAGATTGGTAATGGTGTGAATGGTCAAAAGCTACACCGTAGGGAACACTATATGGAATCTGCCAGATGACATGACTACACTATGCGAAGAACGCAAGACTTGACCAGTCATTGAACTACAGTTGGTTGACCCATTATGTTCTTACGTAGAATATGGAGTTATCTGCAAACCTTGTTATGTTGGCGCGTTATTTAATAATTTTGCATTTCTAAACGAGAAGACAACAATCTTGTTCATGATCAAATTCAAATGCTAATACATTTCAAACAACACTTACAGGAACTAGAACAACATAACATAGCAACATCAAATTCAAAGTATAGTAATATATCTTCGATCCAAGAAAAACCAAATCCTAACGATTCCTGAGATAGCCATCTCTAGTTGCATCCGCAACAATCTTGTTCAACCGCCTTATTTCGGCTTGCGCTTCTAGTGCATATTGAAGTCCATGTTGGCACATCGGGGGGTCTATCCACTGCATAAAATTACAACATTGAATATCATTGGGGTAATACCTATGGTCTTCGAAGGCAGGACATCCAAATAATCGGCGTCCAGCATTTTTTTCAGTTTTGGCAACAACAACAACCGATTCATCTCCACAATAACAAATAGGGTAAGATCCACTAGGTAACGTTGGACTGATTGGATGTAGGGGCTCGATTTCTTGTCCTTAGTATACGATCTGCTTAACGGGTCTTTGATTTGCTACAACTTCGCGCAATCGAGCATTCAAAGATTTTGTTCTCGGCTTCACTGATTTAGACTGAACTTGTGCTCCTTCACCGAATTCCACTGTAGGCTTGTTGTGTTGTACACTATTCCTTGACCGTTCAAACTCTTCATAACAATTATTCATTGTTTCATCGCCAATCTCCAAGTTGTCCATAGCTTCAATACAAAACAAAACCTTAAGCAATTGAAATGAATTCAAAGTGTAAGGAATTTTTGTTCTGTTAGAGATATAAACCTGGTGCATATTTATTGCTGCGTTTGAACACAAAGAAGGGCTAGATTTGTAAAAAGATATGTTGCAATTCCCAACATAAACACAAAGTAGGTGATACCCGTGATAAATTTTTGGTATTGATATATAATGCATCAACTTTATCAGTAACATAATTAATGGTATTGTATCAACGTATAGTGTATCACTGTTTGCATTGTATATTGTTTGACTGTTTCCATAAATTGTTTGACACAAAGTAGGCCAACCCTTTTTTTAACTCCTACACGTATTGAAATGGTAAATGCACCCGAGGACGACCCCTATTTTTAACTCCTACTCTCGAAAAACAGTGGCATGACTCCACATTGCCATAAAAAATGGTTGAACTATGGGAACTGTGCAAGACTTGACCAGTCAATGTGGAACGACCAATATTTTTTAGCTCGTTGTTGTATTGAATCATTTAATGCACCTAGGAATGACCCTTACGCATAGGTTACATAAGTGATAATAAGTAACAAATATGATAAATTACACAAACGGTGGATTAGACAAATAATAGGTTCCACAAATAAAATCAGTCTACATTACCTAAACGTTACACAGCTATAGGGTTACATACTTCGGTCATTTACTTGATTTCGCAGTACATAGTACGCATAATATAAAATATTTAAATCCTAATTTAACCCACGTTGCAGACAATAATTTGCATTACTTAGGTCGTTTACTTGATTTCGCAGCTTTCTTATTTCTTCCTCTAGTTCCAAAGCATACGTAATTGCTCGACGGGGAAAACGGTCATCTATCCACTGTCCAAACTCGCATCCGTTGCCACGTACTGGACAACTATAATATCGACGTCCAACGTCGATTCCATGACGGACGACTAATTGCGTGCTTCAAATCGACAAAATCATACAATATTTGCAGATTGCACCTCGCCTTCTTCTACCGTGGCTCTAACACGAGGAATTACAAGGTTAGACCTGTGATCACGTTGTCGATTACGATTGTCATGCTGATGTCGTATTTCCATTTCATGCATTCCTGCTTCAAGTTCTAATTGTCGCACCTCGTCATTGTGTCGCTCTTCCATTTTGGTATACCACTCTGTTGGTTCTCTAGGTGTGGACGGATTAGGGTTTGATGGTCCTGAGAGAAGGTCCGTGTAAATGTAAGAATATGGATACGATACTGGCATTTTTCTTATTTGAGATATAATTTTCAGTCTGTATGGATCGGGTATTGCTGAAGCAATGTTAGTTATATATAGGAGGAGATTTAGTTACCACTGCATAAGAATATTACTTCCCGTTTCCAAAAGACACGGAATGTGAAAAATTTTTGACAACGGGTAATGTTTACGTTGGACTGCGCACTGTATACTGTGCACTTTTTACTGCATACTATCCGCTGTATATTGTATATTGTGCTCTGTTTCCTGTAGCTATGTTGGAAAATGCGTTCTTAACTTTAGAAAAAGAGTGACATGACCACACTCTGGTCTGAAAACTTTAGAAAAAGAGTGACAGGCCTACACACTAGGAAAAGAAATTGCTTATATAAAAATATAATGACAAACTATTTGTCATTATATTTTATAGTCCTGGCACCACAGCGGCTACTTAAACGGTCGCAAGCCCTCCCTTTATCTGCAAGCAAGAAACCCATGTCCCAAGTGCACTCGTCATCATATGCCATGCAACGTCCAGGCCAACACCAACAATCATTTCGCCCAACTCATGAATACGGATACTCACCGTATTCAAACGAAAATGCCTCTTCTATTCATCAAAGATCTAGAAAAGAAATTGTACTTGAAAGAAAGGTTTCCGAGTCACTACGGACGATTGGATCCAACCCTATTTGCCATTGGGGACAGGAATCGGTCGTGGTTGTTGACGAGACCGAAACAAATACTGGTCATCGATTTTTCGGCTGTCAAGCCTACAACGACCACATGAATTATCCTAATGAAATTGATTGTTGTTGCTTTAAGCAGTGGATTGACCCTCCCATGTGCGAACGTGGACGTCAGTATGCACTCGAAGCGCAAGCAGAAATAAGACGCTTGAGCAAGATTAATGCCGGTATGACTGGAGATGGTCCTTCCCCTAGGCCATGGTAGGTGTACGTGTTTGAATTTGATGCTTGTGTGCTCAGTTGTTGTAGTTTGTATGATTATGGTTTGGCATTTCCTTCTGTTGTACTAGTTGTCGTTGTTTCAGTTGTTATAATTGCTCAATTGTCGTAGTTGTTATAATTGTCAAGTCATGTAAGCTTCTAAGTTATGTAAGGCACCTGGGAACGGACCATTTTTCTTAACTCTTTCGTGAATTGAAATGGTTAAAGCATCGGTGGGCGACCCCTATTTTTAAACTCCTACATGTAAACAAAATTGCCACTACGACAAAACAATTATGAATAATGTTTCCAAAGCCTGCTACAGTCAATGAAATGACTTGACACTGAGGCATACAACAATATTACATACTGCAATATCACTGTGAAATTAATAAGAGTCACGTGTATGTAGATTATACCCTTTCACATGCATGTATGACATGATTAGACAATTCACTGAGAAGAAAAAAATAAAGACGCGTCTCCATCATTCATTGCTGGGATTCCATTAAACGTCTCCATCTTTCGCAGACTGCATTGAGTAGTCTCTTCCGAATTAAATGACAACAGTGTACGAAATTAATAGTAGCTGCCCACATTTGTTGTGATGTGAAAAGTCGCTATAGGGAATCTAACGTAATATCACGAGATTAAAATTACATGCCAACATTACATGTGATGGCACCATTTTTCGTGCTGCAATGATGTGACCGGTCATTGTACAGAATCTAACATAATATCACGAGAACTCTGTAATGGGTATTCAAGTCTATTGAATTGTAACTATTGGTCGTACATTGCCCTTATAAGTACTCCATATTTGATAATCCATCTCATACCTTCTACAGCTTCAAGCAGCACCGTTGCAGGCTCAAGTGAGAAAATTTATTTACATGTTTTCTTAAAGGTAACGTTTATTATCAACTAAATTCATACTTCTAGTAACTCTACTTATTCTACTGATGCGTAGGTTACATGGACGATTCAGAAATAAGTGATGAACAAATGGGAAGGATTTATGATGAGTATGAACTAAACTTACTGAACGATAACGAAGTTGGATTAGTTCATGATACACAAGTTGAAGAGGTGCCTGTCGCGATTCAGCATCGAGTGGTTATAGCTCCACGTCCTTCTCCAGTAAATCAACGACCTAGTAATAGTGCTCAAACATTGAATTCTCCTACTCCAGATTTTTCGTCGAAGGATATGCTGGCCCTCGTAAAATCCTATATTGAGGTTGAAAAGAGAGATGAGTTACTAATGCAAAGTGGAGGGGGTTTAACATATGAAGAAAGATAGGTAATGATCACGAGGTTATACAACAACCATCGTTCCCGGCCCACTAGACGAACATCGGTTGAAATCCAAATGGCTAATCGTCATTTTGCAGACGCTTGTGATCGGTACACAAAGATTATCGAAACCGTTGAAGACGAGAACATATTTAAAACAAATCAAGCAATATATGATTCTCGTTACCTTTTCGAGTACAGTGAGAAGTTTGTTGGTTACAAAGCATATAAACTCCACTATAGTTGGTTGACCCGCTATGGAACTGAGTAGGCTTATGGTATTGTGATTTTGTTGTTGTTTTACTGTCTATTTAATTTGATGTTTATCCGTAGAATATGGAGTTATCTGTAAACCTTGGTATGTTGGCATGCTATTTAAGAATTTTTCATTCCTACACGAGAAGAGGGAAATCTTGTTCAACATCAAATTCAAACGTTATTACATTCCAAAAAACACTTACAGGAACTAGAACAACAGAACATACCGGCTCTACACAAAAACAGTCTCTACACAGATATACAGTCGCTACACAGAACCAAATACAGTCTCTACACAGAAACATAACCAGAACATACACAAAATACATCGAAAGTACATAATAGTTGTAGTCAACAAATACAGAACGCGTACTCAAACAACAGGAACATATTACTGACAACTGCGAAAACGTAATACATCGAAAGTACATAATAGTGGTTGTGAACAAATGCAGAATGTCTACTCAAACAATAGAGACATACAACTAACAACTAGGAAAACGTAATACATAAAAAGTACATACAACTAGCAACTGCGAAAGTACATGAATGTGGTAGTAAGTCACTCGTCTGAGTCATCTGAAGGTGGATGTGTACGTATACGTGTGTGGCGCCGATGACGTCTCTCATCATCACCAACATCTGGAGGCTGACTGGACCCAGCACTAGACCTATGGTGGTAATACATCTACAAGTCCTGAAGTCTCTTGCGCTCTGCCTTAAGTTGGGCTTATAAATGCGCATGCTGCTGTCGTGCCTCCTCTACAACACGACGTGGCTCACCATCATAGTAATCTAGGCTATGCCTATGCTCTATATAGCCCATATGCCTAATCCCCATCTGCATATCATACAGATCATGATATGGTATCTGTGTAGGACCCGGGTAATCGTGATGGGCCGGAGGATGAAACACGTCAACGTAACGATCTGGTCTAATGGTGGGCAATGCCATGGTCCATCCAAAATGACTGGCGGCCGCTACATGATCAGCTGCACAAAAACTCTGGCTGGGCTGGGTAATATCCTCGACAATAGGTGGACGTATGTCATGTCATATAGCAGATGGCCCTACTAAATCAATTGATGCTGCATGTATAATCGTGTCAGAGGGCCTGGTGAAAAATCTACGCCAGAAGGTAAGGTAACACTCCCCGGTAATAACAAAGCTCTCGGTCGTCCACCAGCCTGCTGCCCTGGCTATATCTAGCTGCTCCGTCGGGTAAATCATACACCGATAAGTATGTGGGTGTGGATCATCCGGAATAGCATTGAAGTCATACAACAGTCTCCAGCACCTCTCAACAAGATACCAATAAGCACCTACCGCCACGGGATAAGATATAAGTGGAAATCTCCGTCCGGCAAGCATCCTAGCAATCTGTATGATCTCAAGATCGATGGATGTACTCTGCTCAAATGGATGCCATATAATATGATCCCTATACATCCTCAGCTTGATCTGGTTGTGGGAAACTAGATACACATGGCATGACTCATTATCCCTGGACCCCCGGTTGTCCGCAGTCCAAAAGGATATACAAGGGAAAAAGGTCGATGGGTCTGCAGTACGGGTGACAAAATGAAAGTTCCTATAGTACTCAAAGTACCAACACTGTAACAACTCCCATAATCCAAATAAAGAAACCTGAGAATCAGAGATGGTGCACTGCATGTCGAGACATCTGTATAGGTATGCAAGGATAGGTGTGCCCCAATCATATAAAATCGCCCCTTCGGCATTTAACTCAGCCGCGACCTCAAGAAACCCCACAGGCAAACTACTGCTCGAAGAACTAAAGAAAAGGTTACCCATAAGGTATAACACAAATAATCGAGCAAGCTCCAAGTCGTCATCAATGGAGTACTGACCGAGTATGATGTCCATGGCCGCACGGATGGCACTCACTCTAATAGCGCATTCTGCCGGATACGACGCAACAGAAACATCAAAATGAGGCAGTAGATCATGAACAAGTGCACGATCACGCCATCGACTATTGTCATTAGGCAGTGGGGGATAAGCACCTACTCCAATGCTAATACCAGTAAGCATAGAGAAATCAAGCAGTGTAAGTCCTAACTCACCACAAGGAAAGTGAAATGTGTGGGTGGTTTTGTACCACCGTAGAGCAATGGCCGCACAAAATTGGACATCGGCATTTATAACATGGTTTATTCCTAAAATTGTAAAGCGCACAATAAGATAAAATATGAATAATAAATTATCCACTTGTTTCATTAAAAGGTCTTTAATATTACCTAGAAAAAATTGAAATCCAAGAGCATGCAATAGTCCTGCGACCCCCTCCTTACCCGCCAATTGTGCATGATAATATCTAAGTGTGGTCGCTAACAAACCACGTGAACGTATATTCCGCGACTGTCAACGGTTCAACAAAATGTTATACTATCTACCCAATATCTAATACTCAAAGAATACTATTTAAATAATACTAAAAATACTTACAGCCAAACTCGACTGCATGCTAACATGTACTTTGTCTTCTGGAAGAATGCGAAAGTTGCATAGGAAAGGAAGCTTCGCGGCGCTGAGGTTCGTATCCAAAAAACCATCGAGATCGGCCTATCTAGCTGAAATTGATCCCACACCCCTACGTGCTCTGCCTACTCATCTGCCTCTATGCCCGCCACATCCACGATGGCCTCCTTCCTCGTGCGCCCCTACGTCTTCATTCTCCATGTTTTTGGCGGCTGCAAGCAAGTCTTCTATTCCGAGCGCTGGTTGTTCCTCATTACCCCCTGCACCACTCCCGCCTGCACCACCATCGTCGCCGTGCATGAATTTTTTGGCGAAATTGTTAAGTAATCTGGCTATATTTTCTAACAAATATCTCAAATACGGTAGTTAATTTGGTTCAAAGCTGACGGATTGGTGAATTGGTGGAAAAAAATTTGGTGAAAAATGGGGGTTGAGGTTTGATTTTCGGGTTTGAAATGTGGAGAAGGAGAATGAAGAAGAGGGGTGGTGGCGGGGGGGTTTTCTGGGGGGGTTATAATGGCAAACACTTTGTCGTTATAACATTATAACGACAAATTATTTGTCGTTGTAATGTTACAACGACAAAGTGTTTGTCGTTGTAACCTTATAACGGCGAACACTTTGCCGTTGTAACCCCCCTTACTTGACCCATGGCTGGTTCCTTTTTCTGGTTGCTCTGCTCGTTGGACCAGTTTCAAAACAAGAGAGAGAATAACTGAATAAAACGGATGGTTGATTATGGTCTAATACTGGGAGCAGGTCTCGGTTTTGTTTGAAGGGAGAAGATGGCACTGTTAAACGGGTGGAAGGAGATGCATTGAAAATGGGCTGAAGAATTGTGGTGTGGGCCGAGTGTTTGGGTCAGCCCAATATATAAAAAATATATTTAATGCAACAGTATTGCGTGAAAGTGCTGCAGCACTCACGTAGGAGGTAGGGAGCAAGCATGGAGCACTGGAGATGGATGGTCGCAAACTGGAAAGGGTAAAGGATGCGGGCATGGGTATTTATGAATATGGATGGGCCGACATCTAAAAGGTGAAGCCCATATATTCATTAAATAAAAAAAAGAGGAGGAAAAGAAAAGCAAAGAAGAATTATAATATGAGGAAGAGCAGAAGTGGTAAACCAGACATTTGGAGCGCGGGTGCGGGTCGGGTATCATGTCATTTGGCTGAGGAACATTGAATTACGCAACTTTGGTACCATTGGAATTGTACCATTGTAGGCTTCACAACGGAAATGATCCGGAGTGGGTTGGAACTCGATTGAAATTTTAAGGCAAATTTAACGGCTGATCAAATCAACTGACACAAAACGGTTAACGCGTCAAGGTGAGTAAATTCACTAACTCTGATCTATTTTAAAATATTCTAATTATATTTTAATGATGATTGAATGCGGTGTGATGGTCACTTAGGTAGAGTACAAATAAATTGGTTGAATAAAATATATCGTTGCATATGTACACATCATTGGTCGTATACTGATTCCACCGATTTTAATATTCCCTAGTATAGAAATAGTGTTAATTGTGTTGACTAACATCTGTGGATGCGAGAAACCGGTTGAAGGAATCCAACTGGATTCCTCAGTATTTATATGTATTGATTGTTTTATATATGCATTATTTGAACCTAAATGACATTGAAACCATGTTTGAATATTAATGTTGAATGAAATTCAACGTTATTTTGATAAACGATATCGATTAAGAAAGTGGCAACAGTCGACCATAAACCCATCTTTAAGTTAAGGAATTGATTGGCCGTCAAGCAAATCAACGAAGATAATTATAAGAATTATATTTTTATAATTTAAGCGAAGTTTAAATTATAATAGAAGTTCTATTATAAATTGGTATTTTATAGTTCATTTTATAAAGTAAAAATAAACGATTATTTGACATTCAAATAAGTTATTAAGATATAATTATCCTACGAGTGAATAATTTGGATAATTATTTTAAAGCAAACAATTAAGAAATATAATTAGATTAATTAAATTAATTTAATGGTAAAAGTTAATTAAAATCAGTTAACGAATTAACTGATGGTTTAAAGTTGATTAAATCAACTGTTTATTGGAAACTGATTAATAGATTAATTGGTCTTCAATTAATCTAATGACAATAGCTTAATCAAAATTAATAAGATTTCTTATTAATTAAATTTTTAATTAATAAATTTTAAATGATTTTTGAACAAGAAGAATCAGTCATTGTTTAATAAAGTAAGCAACCAATCTAGTTAAATTGATAATGAAGTAAATTGTTTTACTTCAGTTTTGGTGAAGTTAATTTCTATGTAATTATTTTAATTAAAGTAATTGTTCTTAAACGCAATTCATTTAAGAAAATATTGAGTTTGTATGAAATTTTACCTGAATAAGATGAAATGATTCGAATGGAAAGTAAAATGTCAGAAGACAAAGAGCACTAATGATTTTTGATAAGGGAAGTTATAATTGGAATTGTATAAGTAAGATGAATCAAAGAATTAATATTTAATATAACAGTTATAAATAACCAAATTTCAAAGTAAGGATATGGTGTTATAAAACCATATTTCAAATTAAAACAAGAAAAATACGGTCTGATAGATGTTATAAGTAATAAGGGATTAGAGTTACAGATTAATATCTATTCTAAGATAAGAACGTTGTCGATCAAGGTCTAAGAGGTAAATAAATTACACCAACTTGAACGGCTTCACTATTATCGAGGGATGGTACTAGTTCGTAACGGAAAGAGATGTCAAGATTAGTTATAAAGTGGAATACAGCAGCATATTGCAAGTCTTTGAACCATAACGATAGAATAACGTTGTTGATTAGGCTTAAGCGTGACCGTTATGTCGAGATTAGTTATAAAGGGGAATATTACAACGTATGACAAGTGTATGAACTATAACGATAAATTAGTGTTGTTGACCAAGCTTAAGCGTGATTTCTATATATAGCACTACTCCCCAAGGAATGAAAACAGTTTGGTTTGAAACCCACTTACTCTAAAGTAATAGGTAACGATGTTTGGCCAAAGAAATATAAGGACAAGTTTAGAAAGAGAAATTGGAGAATCGTTCAAAAAACCATGACGTCGTTTCGATGTTTGAAATAAACCATTAGGATTTGGAATTATAATTCGACACTGTCGAATATTATGAAAATAAGTTATTTTAGAAATTATAAATTGACAGGATAGTAAATACTTGGTTTTAAACCAATAAATTATAATGGAATATGTGATCAATATTAAGGTTATAAACATGATATCTACTTAACAAGAAGTGACATAGAAATAGAGTTTATGAAGTGGAATGGGAAGATAAGATTATGGAATATCTCGGTAAATAGGATTGAGCCCGTATGGGTATTTATTACTTAAGTGAAGATTAATTTGATAAAAGTCTTCAGATTTCTATAAATGGATTATATTCACATTTTAAAGTGAATTGTGTTTAAAAAGCAAATGTTGCAAATTAAATAGTTGTAATGAAAACTGGAAATGTTTTCCAAGAAGTATAAGGCTTAAACGGGTTTTGGGGAAATATCTAGGAAGATATAGGAAACTGGAAAATTAATGTTAAAATAAAAAGGGCCGGTGATTGTGTGATGTTTAGTCATACATTAGAATGGATGTTGTTTTTACTTCGACAGTTAAATCACCGAGTATCAAAGTGTTTTTACCATCGTTGTCAATACGGAGAGACCAGTTGCATATATTATCCGAAAATCACTCCGTATAGGCATAAGCGCTGCAAATTAGATTATGCTGAAGACGGAGTGAAATGCAAGGGTCGTTATGTTCCAGAATGGTGTTTTCTGTTTGTCCGGTCCCAGAACAACTTGTATGGACGAGTGTCTGATAGAGTATACCTAACAAATCATGTATGGTTGATCTTTTAAAGTTATTACATCTGGCGACGGAGGAATTCGTTCCTCTTAGCTTTTTATACCCATGATATTTTCGGAAATCAATCAGTGAATTGACGGGTTTGACTATGTGGCTTTCAAGTGAATGGTGATCAGATGTTCTGAAGATAGACGTAGCCTCTAGCCTCACAACCAGGAAATGACAAAAATCGGGCAGGCAACATGACTATGTGGGTCATTCCCATTAGGGTGTATTGTCACCATCTAGATAAAATTCGTATTTGTTCTTCTTTCTTTTCAGTATCTTCGGATAATGGTTATATGGGCCCAACCGTAGGTGGCAATAAATTCGATACACTCAAGAGAAATGAGTGGTCAGTTATGTGTAGGTCGGGTTGCAAGACGTTCTTGTTGAACCCCGGTGTATCCCCTCTAGAGTACACTGATCGGGAGGTGGCCCCATACCTTATCATAGTTGGAATCCAATCTCCAATAAGCGCCTTGCGGTTTTTGATTTTATACTATGTATGTGGAATGTGAGATGCAAGCGTTCTGCTATTTGATTATTTATTTGATTAATCATTATTATAATATCACTAGATTTTGATATCAAAAATGGTTTGGTTATAGTAAGGTAAAAACCGTCTATGTTTATGTGTGGGCTAGTCTTACTATTATCCTTTTGTTTCAAAAGGGTTTTCAAAATTAAACAATATGGTTGGAGTTTACTCACACCAATCCCATGACTGACCCAAAGTTTATTTTATGTGTTTTCCCTAAACTCTTAGGTGCTCAAAATATGTACGGGCAGTCAAGTGTTCAAGCCTTGCAGATTCACTTGGAGGAGCTCAAAGCAGGAAGCTTCACCAGTAGTTATTAGATATTATTTCCACTGTGATGTACATGAGTTATATTCTGATATGGTATGTATATATACAAATTCAAATTTGTATTTCAAAAAGTTGTGTTATACATTATCTTTTATTGTTCCGCTGTGAGATTCGTGCTTACTCTGATACTGTTTAGATTATGATGTTCTTCTTCTTTTTCTTCTATTATATTAGTTCTATCTTATCTTTCTCATCCTCTTATTTCTTTCTATTAAAGATCTGTATTTTCGTGCACTTTGAGTTGAATGTGTAGGATATTAGACAACTCAAATTGGTATGGATTTACAGGCCTTTACAGTTGGTATCAGAGCAGAAGGTTATGTTATTACCTTGCCTCCATGTTATAACTCAATAGAGATGGAGTTAGTAACACTCTAGATTGAGTTTGAATGTATATATATGAGCGCATATTTGTAAATTAATATAAAAACTGTTTTATATTGTGTTGACTGGTCAGTCAAGCGGTTTATGAATTCTGGTCGAAACCGTAATGCAAACTGTGTTGATAGGTGTTTCTAAACACTTGAACAGAGAAATTCGACATGGTATGTTTTAGAAAAGAGGGTAAATGAAATAATCTTACACAAAATATAATTTGATATAAAGAAAGCTTATATATTGGAATTATCTAATATATATATTGGATGTGTTGGTTGAAATTATAATCGAATAGGGTTATAATTGAATTGGTTATAAATAACCAATAAGAACTCACATGAGTATAATATGCAAAATCAGATGAACTGAACCTGAATTTAAAACCAGAATTGAAATAAAACTCTAGAAACTTGGAAAAGAGTTGGAAATAATGTTTGGATTAAACATGTGGGAATTTTAAAATTCTGGGAGATTTGAAATTGTTTTCCAAGTGTTGTGAAAGATATTTTGAAGTAAAATTCAAAATGGAAGTGTTTTAAAATGAATTTTGAAAGTGATATAGTATTGAACTCACTTCGATCGCTGGAAAATAATTCTGACGATGACGGCCGCATCATCAGTATAATTTTCAAGTTTCCAAGTAACGGATTACTACCAAAAGATTTTGATTTTGAAGTGTTTTGAGAAAAGATTTGTTAAAAATTCAAATGTTTTGAATTTCTATTATTATATGTAAATATATATTATTTCAAACTGATTTGAAATAAATCCTAGGAATTTGAATTCTGAAATAAAGATTTAACTTATGGAGTTAAAATGGTAAAAGTGGAACTTAAACTAAGATTAAAAAAAATTTGACTGAATTCGGAATGATATAGAATGGAAATTGTAAAAGAGAAATATTGGAGATTCGAGTTATTAAAATGAATTGATTCTTGGAGAATAAGAATCGAATTTTGAATTTGGAGATGAAGATAACTGATTTGAGAAATAACTCAGTAAATGGAATTGGAGTTGAAATAGAAATTGGCTTAGTAAAAGCGAAAGATTGGTTTAAGAATGGACTGATGGGAGATCAACCAAGGATGCTTGGATATGTGTCAAAGTGATAGCAAATGGCAAAGATAGAGTTAAATGCCAACAAAAAGGTATAAGTTCACATTATATTCGAGTGTGAGATTTATGAGCTAATTTTGGAAAGCCGTTTGGCTGTTTGATCTTCTTTTGTATTGAAAAGTGCCCAAAAAGGCAAGTTGCAGTAGTACCGAATGTGCCATGCAGAGGAGATGTTGACAAAATTCTCCGAAAATTTAAACTGTTAGGAAATTTTCCGAATTTTGGAAATATTCGTTAATTAGAAATAATTAATATTAAAATTAATTAGTCCAATCGAAACGGAAGTTAAGAGTTAAAACAAAAGATTTTAACCTGGTTATAATGTGGATTGTAGCATTTTCTTACCATAGTAATTTTAAGGACGAAATGCTTTTAGGGGGAAGGAATGTAACGTCCCGCATTTTTATCGATTTGTATCTGAATATTTAAATCAGTTTAAATGTTGAATTTGTAATATAAGTGGATTTAAACATTAATTAAAATGAAGTAGAATGTATAAAAATATATATTAAATATAATCGGGCCCGTAATGTCGCGGCAGTTCGTAATTTAACGTTCTGAACTTCAACTGAGTATACATGACTCATTATAAATCAAATTTCTTCGAAACCAGAAGCATTGGAATCTGTTGAACTGTATCTTTCTAATAGTGGTGAAAAATCAAGATTTCGCGTTATAGATTGTGAATTATATCCAAATCAAATATTCATTAAGTCGTTATGAAATCGTATATCGACCGTGACGGTTTATTTGATATAACAAGATATTGGATTCGAATTTGGACAAGATTCTTTTGAGACGTAGTGATAATTTAATTTTTAGAACTTTACTCTAATTTTTAATTAATTAAATACACAACTTTTTATTTGGAGTATTTTGCACCCTATATCAATACTTTGGGGTTTCACAATATGAGTTAACCTACCGATATTATTATATTTTTGGGATCGCGGCACCTCATTGGACACGACTGTATTTTTATTTTTGTCTATAGTAGTCTGTACGTTAACGAAGTTTTAGGTAATGGGCACCGAAATCGTTTAAACCTCAAATAACAATTACATGTCATTTCATTTAGATCGCCAGTAAAAAGAGACTGTTTTCCTTCAAGTGTACAACAATTGACTTAATACTATTTCACATAAATGAAGGACATTTATTCGACATGGCTACATTTCTTGTATAATGCTACATGAAATATTAACACAGTTTATTTAAGTTTACATAGATAGACAATCTACGTCTACTTTAAAGATGCCTCTCCCCTATAGATGCCCTACACTCCAAATAAATGAATCCCATACCCATCATGTTAATAGCTAGAAACGTGTAGACCTTGTTATTTAGGGCCAAAACACATGCTAAGATTTATACATTGCCCTAACTTGTACTATTTATTCCCTAATGCTTCAACCCAAAGTAATGCACGCCACAAATTTTCAAATTAAGACAGCTCCAATGAAACGGACGTTTCATGCCAGCCTATATTTCGAAAATCTAAACTATTCTACAACCAAAACTGACGCCTACCTATGGTTTCTTTACTTAAGGATGAAGCTTCTCTGCATATAAATACCTTAATACCCCATTTTTATCTTCGGCTTCAAGAAGAACATCCATGGGTTTTTAATGGCTTTTAATTATAGAAATCAAATCCATTCTTCCACTTTAAATTATAAAATAAATCTTTGAGAGATCTGCGAAGAAAGAGCTTCACGATGGTGTAATATTGGTCAAGTTCGATCCTAGTTTCTCTCACACGAGAATTTACAGATCGGATTAGGGTTAAATTAAATAAGAATATATGTATATGAGAGGATGGAGCATGGTGGTGTGAACATAGGAGCGGCATGTTGCTTTCATGGATGGTGGAAATGAGGAGCTCGTGAGTAAATGAATGGGGCGCATGCCGTTGGTATTGAAGTGTATGGGGTACTGTGAGTTGAGAAGGTCGGGTGATGGGAGCTGTTGTCGTGGAGTCCACTATGTGTGAGGCGGAGGGGAGATGTGGTGGGAGTGCGAGTGCAAGTGTGTGAAGTGCAGACATGTTGCATGAAAATGGTTCAATGTGAGCACAAGTTTGGGATTAGAGAATGAAAAGGGAAGGGACTGTTGTAATGAGACAGTGCGGTTTTCACTTTGAGGAAGCACCTACTGTGATGGATTGTTTAGATAGGTCGTTGTGTGGAGTTTCTAGGGCCATTACGCATGGTGACGTGAGGTTAAAGATTTGCGAGTATGGGAAGGACAGCGCGGAAAAATGAATGGGAAAGGTGCCATTGCCTTTTTGTCCTTTGTAGCTTGGATATTCAGTGAAGCGCGTTTACGTGAGGAATATAGGAATGTAATTAGTGTAGAAAAAAGGATAGGGCTCTGGTGGTATGATTTCGGGTTTAGGACAATGGAACCAGCGCTCGACATTGTGGCTAGTTGGCTGAAGTCGAGTTCTGATAGACAGGGTCGAGCCGAGTTTTGTTGGCTGTAGAAGAAGGAATTTACGATGGGGAGTTTACGGGTAATATCGGTCTGGATTCTCGTGAAACGTGGGAGACCATGGGTTCAAGACTTGAAAATGGCGTTGGAGCCTAATACTGGGAGCAGGTCTCGGTTTTGTTTGAAGGGAGAAGATGGCACTATTAAACGGGTGGAAGGAGATGCATTGACAATGGGTTGAAGAATTGTGGTGTGGGCCGAGTGTTTGGGTCAGCCCTATTTATTTATTTATTTATTTAACGCAACATTATTGTGTGAAAGTGCTGCAACACTCGTGTAGGAGGTAGGGAGCAAGCATGGAGCACTGGAGATGGATGGTCGCAAATTGGAAAGAGTAAGGGATGCGGGCATGGGTATTTATGAATATGGATGGACCGACTTCTAAAAGGTAAAGCCCATACATCCATTAAACAAAATAAATAAAAAGAGGAGGAAAAGAAAAGCAAAGAAGAAGTATAATATGAGGAAAAAGAGTAGAAGTAGTAAACCAAACATTTGGAGCGTGGGTGCGGGTCGGGTATCATGTCATTTGGCCGAGGAACATTGAATTATGCAACTTTGGTACCGTTGGAATTGTAACATCGAAGGCTTCACAACGGAAATGATCCGGAGTGGGTTGGAACTCGATTGAAATTTTGAGGCAAATTTAACAGCTGATCAAATCAACTGACGCAAAACGGTTAACGCGCCAAGGTGAGTGAGTTCACTAACTCTGATCTGTTTTAAAATATTATAATTATATTTTAATGATGGTTGAATGCGGTGTGATGGTCGTTTAGGTAGATTACAATTAAATTGGTTGAATAACATATATCGTTGCATATGTACACATCATAGGTCGGATACCGATTCCACCGATTTTAATATTCCCTAGTATAGAATTAGTGTTAATTGTGTTGACTAACATATGTGGATGCGGGAAAGCGGTTGAAGGAATCCAACCGGATTCCTCAGTATTTGTATGTATTGTTTATTTTATATATGCACTGTTTGAACCCAAATGACATTGAAACCATGTGTGAATATTGATATTGAATGGAAATTCAACGTTATTTTGATAAACGATATCGATTAAGAAAGTGGCAACAGTCGACCATAAACCCATCTTTAAGTTAAGGAATTGATTGGCCGTCAAGAGAATCAACGAAGATAATTATAAAAATTATATTTTTATAATATAAGCGAAGTTTGAATTATAATAAAGTTCTATTATAAACTAGTATTTTATAGTTCATTTTATAAAGTAAAAATAAACGATTATTTGACATTTAAATAAGTTATTAAGATATAATTATCCTGTGAGTGAATAATTTGGATAATTATTTTAAAGCAAACAGTTAAGAAATATTATTAGATTAATTATATTAATTTAATGGTAAAAGGTAATTAACATCAATTAACGAATTAACTGATGGTTTGAAGTTGATTAAATCAACTGTTTATTGGAAACCGATTAATAGATTAATTGGTCTTCAATTAATCTAATGATAATAGCTTAGAAATAAATTAATCAAAATTAATAAGATTTCTAATTAATTAGATTTTTAATTAATAAAGTTTAAATGATTTTTGAACAAGAAGAATCAGTCATTGTTTAATAAAGTAAGCAACCAATCTAGTTAAATTGATAATGAAGTAAATCGTTTTACTTCAGTTATGGTGAAGTTGATTTCTATGTAATTATTTTAAATAAAATAATTGTTCTTAAATGGAATTCATTTAAGAAAATATTGATTTTGTATGAAATGTTTACCTGAATTAGATGAAATGATTTGAATGGAAAGTAAAATGTAAGAAGACAAAGAGCACTAATGATTTTTGATAAAGGAAGTTATAAATGGAATTGTATAAGTACGACGAAGCAAAGAATTAATATTTGATATAATAATTATAAATAACCAGGTTTCAAAGTAAGGATATGGTGTTATAAAACCGTATTTCAAATTAAAACAAGAAAAATACGGTTTGATTGATATTATAAGTAATAAAGGATTAGAGTTACAGACTAATATCTGTTCTAAGTTAAGAACGTTGTCGATCAAGGTCTGAGAGGTAAATAAAATACCCCAACTTGAACGGCTTCGCTATTATCGAGGGATGGTACTAATTCATAATGGAAAGAGATGCCAAGATTAGTTATAAAGTGGAATATAGTAGCATATTTCAAGTCTTTGAACAACAACGATAGAATAACGTTCTTGATTAGGCTTAAGCGTGACCGTTATGTCGAGATTAGTTATAAAGAGGAATCTTACAGCATATGACAAGTGTTTGAACTATAACGATAAATTAGCGTTGTTGACCAAGCTTAAGCGTGATTTTTATATATAGAACTACTCCCTAGGGAATGAAAACAGTTTGGTTTGAAACCCACTTACTCTAAAGTAATAAGTAACGATGTTTGGCCGAAGAAATATAAGAACGAGTTTAGAAAGAGAAATTGGAGAATCGTTCAGAAAACCATGACGTCATTTCGATGTTTGAAATATGATTTGAATTAAACCATTAGGATTTGGAATTATAATTCGACAATGTTGAATTTTATGAAAATAAGTTATTTTAGAAATTATAAATTAATAAGATAGAAAATACTTGGTTTTAAACCAATAAATTATAATGGAATATGTAACCAAGATTAAGATTATAAACATGATATCTACTTAATAAGAAGTGACTTAGAAACAAAGTTTATGAAGTGGAATGGGAAGATAAGATTATAGAATAACTCGGTAAATAGGATTGAACCCGTAAGGGTGTTTATTACTTAATTGAAGATTTATTTGATAAAAGTGTTCAGATTTCTATAAATGGATTATATTCACATTTTAAAGTGAATAGTGTTTAAAAAGAAAATGTTGCAAATTAAATAGTTGTAATGAAAACTGGAAATGTTTTCCAAGAAGTATAAGGCTTAAACGGGTTTTGGGAAAAGATCTAGGAAGATATAGGAAACTGGAAAATTAATGTTAAAATAAAAAGGGCTGGTGATTGTGTGATGTTTAGTCATACATTAGAATGGATGTTGTTTTTACTTCGATAGTTAAATCACCGACTATCGAAGTGTTTTGACCATCGCTGTCAATACAGAGAGACCGGTTGGATATATTATCTGAAAATCACTCCATATAGGCATAAGCGCTGCGAATTAGATTATGGACAGAGTGAAATGCAATGGTCATTCTATTCCAGAATGGTGCTTTCTGTTTGTCCCGTCCCCGGACAACTTGTATGGACGAGTGTCTGACAGAGTATACCTAACAAATCACGTATGGTTGATCTTTTAAAGGTATTACGTCTGGTGGCGGAGGAATTCTTCCTCTTAGCTTTTTATACCCGTGATATTTTCTGAAATCGATCAGTGAATAGATGGGTTTGACAATGTGGCATTCAAAGTGAATGGTGATCAGATATTTTGAAGATAGACGTAGCCTCTAGCCTCAAAACCAGGAAATGACAAAAATCGGGCAGGCGGCATGACTATGTGGGTCATTCCCATTAGGGTCTTTTGTCACCATCTAGAGGAAATTCGTATTTGTTCTTCTTTCGTTTCTGTATCTTCGGATAACGGTTATATATGCCCAACCGTAGGTGGCAATATATTCGATACACTCAAGAGAAATGAGTGGTCGGTCGTGTATGGGTCGGGTTGCAAGATGTTCTTGTTGAACCCCGGTGTATCCCCTCTAGAGTACACTGATCGGGAGGTGGTCCCATATCTTGTCATAGTTGGAATCCAATCTCCAACAAGCGCCCTGCGGTTTTTGATTCTATACTATGTATATGGAGCATGAGATCCAAGCGTTCTGCTATTTGATTATTTATTTGATTAGACATTATTATAATATCACTGAATTTTGATATCAAAAATGGTTTGGTTATAGTAAGGTAAAAACCGTCTATGTTTATGTGTGGGCTGGTCTTACTATTATCCTTTTGTCAAAAGGGTTTTCAAAATTAAACAATATGGTTGGAGTTTACTCACACCAGTCCCATGACTGACCCAGAGTTTATTTTGTGTGTTTTCCCTAAACTCTTGGGTGCCCAAAATTTGTACGGGCAATCAAGTGTTTAGGCCTTGCAGATTCACTTGGAGGAGGTCAAAGCAGGAAGCTTAACCACTATTTATTAGATATTATTTCCGCTGTGATGTATATGAGTTATATTCGGATATGGTATGTATATATACAAATTCAAATTTGTATTTCAAAAAGTTATGTCATACATTATCCTTTATTGTTCCGCTGTGAGATTCGTGCTTACTCTGATACTGTTTAGATTCTGGTGTTCTTCTTCTGTTTCTTCTATTCTATCAGTTATATCTTATCTTTCTAATCCTCTTATTTCTTTCTATTAAAGATCTGTATTTTCGTGCACTTTGAGTTGAATGTGTAGGATATTAGACAACTCAAATTGGTACGGATTTACGGGCCTTTACAGTATAAATAAACGAAGTTACATCGGAGTGGAGTAGGCACAACTTGCCGAACCACCGTAAATCATTGGTGTTATTTACTTTTCCACACTCTTTGACTTAAATATCTAAACTCGGGTGTTGGCATGAGAGGTGGGCAAATTTCCCATGTCAATGGTATACAAATTTATTTCATGTTCAAATTTATCTCATTAACTCAAATTCACATCAATGTTCTTATTATCCTTAATATTACCAAATTTTAAATTTATTTCCACTTTTCCAAAGTTCACCTCTTTTTCTAATTATCTAGACCTAAACAAAAATAATAGTCATCAATTTCATTAGCTTTACACTTGTCATAAATTAAAGTTTACCCAAAATCATACTTATGAAGTTCATTTAATTCTTATAAGTTTAATTTATATTATATATTTCACAGTCATTATTCTTTCTAAAATTATACCCATATAAAGGCAGATTTTGACATTTTATAACATTTTTGTAAAATACCAAGAAAATGTTCCTACTTCATTTACTTAAATCAAATTAATGTTTCATACTCAAGGTTTTAAATCTCTGATATCGGTCGCGTTTTATCTCGGGGATATTATAGACTCGGTCTCGTATCGGGGGAGATCTCAGACGAGATGAGTCTAACTCGGGAGTTCGTCTCGAATTTTCATCTCGTGTAACACCCCGTGAATTATATAACGTTAAGCTTCACAAATTAAAGTGTGATTAATTCTAAATGAAATAATTAAGGGAAATGGTTTCACCATTGCGTTCGTCTCGGAATTCTACTTGAGATAGAGTCCGAGTTTGCGTGAATCGGACTCCGTATGAAGGAGTTATGACCTTCGGAAGTTTCAGAATAAATTCAAACAGCTCAGTTTCAAATTCGAAATTCGAAAAACATGTTCAAACTGGGCTGGGCAGGAAAATTCCCGCCCAGAGACCAGGTCGACCATAGGGTCGACCATGGTGTCAACCTGGCCCCAGGTCGACCACAGTGTCGACCTGCCAGTCGACCTACCTGGTCGACTTGGCTGACTAGGTCTGGCTCTGGCTCGAATTTCTGTGGCTCGATGTGTCACTAGGGCTGACATGTCACCTCTTGATTGGCTCTTTGAACTTTGTATGGTCTAGATTCCTCTTGTCTTCATCTGACGGCTCAAAACAATTTAAAAATCTATAAATACACCCTAAGTCTCAACTAAAAATTCACACAAAATAATAAGGTGGGAGTCGTCATGCTGCTAGGAAGGAATTGAGCATAGCCGTCAAGAGAGAAAAGTCTAGAGACGAATCAAATTAAGAAGAAGATTATAGCTTAATCAAATTAATCAACGCATCGTTAGTCTACCCAAAGGAGCGCATCTCAGTTTCAGAATTCAGAATTCAAGATTCTGCATTCGTTGTAAGTATAGTGACCTTTCAGAATATGAATAAAAAAACTGTGATGTGATTTGATGTAAATGAAAATAGAATTGTGTTATTGTATGATATAAATTCTGTGTATTGTAATGATTCTATCATGACTTGTGTATTGATATTTGTGGCCTAAATTGATTGATGCAAGCCTATTGAACAATTGTATATGAAAATAATGGCACTTGCAAGTTTGTGGCAAAAACTAGAATTTGGATCCCTTTATGTTTATGTCTATGGCATGGATTATATACATTCACTAAGTCTAAATTAGGGCTTATGTAAACATGTTCTAGATTTGAGACCTTTTATGCCTACATGACCCAAAACTTATTAACACATTCTTACGTTTATTTGCAAGTATAATTGGATCTATGTTAAGTATCGTTTGGGTTACATAAACTATGCAAGTTCATGTTGAAATAGGCTATATGATTAGATGTTAAAATTGGACATTTTGGTGAATATACAACATGTTAGTTTTGTGGTTGACATTATGCCAAGTTAAACATGTTTAAACGCAAGTTTGTATAAGCCTAAACTATGCCATTTCATATGTCACCTACTTAGTTATACTTTGATTTGAATGCAAGTTCACATGACCCATAATTTATGTTAGTTGAATCGCTAAATTGCAAGTTCATGCGCCACACACCTTTATGTATTGTAAATGTTACATGTGCTTGATTTCCCCTTTTCTCACGTTTATAAAGTTGGGGCTGAATTGTGTAGAGCCCAACATTTGTTATAATGTTGCGAACGTACAAACGGGGGTAATAACGTTGGGTGTAAGACATGAAAAACATATGTTGGCATGGTTGGCACATGCCAACGACAATGACATTTAAGCGGTATGAATTGATATAACCAAGAATAAAAGACATGACATTTACTTATAATTGAGAAGTGATAAAATATGTAAATTTAGAAAACACTGTATGCTTAACCCGAGGTTGGATTGAGTTGTGACGTAAACCTGCCCGGACCCGCCCGACTATCCAGTAGTCACAACAATACCTATCCAATGTGGGTGGTTAAGCATTGATCCCAATAAGGACCCGAGGTTAGACTGAGCTACGGTGTAAACTTGCCCGGAACCAACCGGCACATCTAGTAACCGTAGCAATACCTGTCTAATGTGAGTGGTCTAGTGCTCTAAGAGGCTAAGGACAGATGGTAGGGTTAAGTCAACTATAAACACTTAACCAAATTCAACATGTTAACAAGAATTGATGGGTGAGGTTAGGTAAATACAGACACTTAACCACTTAACATGTTTGACTAGAAAATCCTAGTAACGAGGGACCCGTTTCAGTAGTAACCCAAGTTAGGTATCATGGTACCCTGAAACTAGGCACGGTGGGGCACGATTACTGGGCTGATTGTAAGTGGTCAAAACGACGGCGGTGGGTGCACAGTGTAGGTTCTAACGGAGTGCGGGCGTGCACACACTCCGGAGCAGACAAAAAGGGCACTGGGGACACCAGTAGTATAACCTATGCCTTCTAGAATTGTGTCGGGGCCGCCACCATGGGTCTTGATACACCCCATGGTGGGACCAGCATAGGTATCTGTAATTCTTGGGGCCGTATAACACATGTTAACGCGAGTAGGAGCCAATCTTTAGAAAATGGGGATCACTTCACCCTCAGCATGGGGTGCCAATTAGAATAAACTCAAGTAGGTGCAGAGATATATTGTGTGGGTGCGATAGTACATTCAATTCCAAACATCACCTCCTTAGCTTGTGACACTTTCCTGTTTTCAGTTTATATCTATCATGCCCTTTTCTTATTCGCATATTGAAGAGTTACTAGATTTACTCAGGCATTATGTCTGACTCTATTTTCTTTTCGTCTTCTTTTCTTTCGTTCCCCCCCAAGGTCCACAGGGAGGAAACAACTCAGCTCAGTCAGACTCTTTACAAGCTCCAAGACCGTAGATGTATGGTTTGGATCTCTTTTGCTCGGATTATGGCTTTGGATATCACTATGGGGATTTTTGTCACTTTATTTATGTTTTATGCTTCTTTAATAATCAAGACAGTAATGAGGATGTAATGTTGGAAGTATTTTGAGACAATTATGGAAATGTTTTGTTTGAACACGTATTGATGAAATAAAAGTCTATTTGGTTTCCACTGTTTAAAATATGTGTATTTATATCTGTCTTGTGTTTATCTGTGACTTTTACTTATAAACCTCCACCAAAGTTAAGGCATTCCCTTTGTGAGTGACCTTAACGGAGGTGGGGTGTTTCACTTGGTATCAGAGCATAGGTTTACCAGATAAGATAAAAGTTTTTGAAATTGTTTTCAAAAAAGAATTTTAAAGAAGCATTTTTCAAGAAAAAGTGTTATATTTTTAAAGAGGCATAATCCCCTAAAGCCATATGCACTATCTCTCTCTATCCTTCATTTTGAATCTTTCCTTTCCGTTTCAGCATGTCTGGAGACCTTAACCTTCCAGAAGGAGTGCCGATACCCGACTGGTTTAGAAGGTACTTAGAAGGAAGGGCCAATGGCGCGGGCCCAGCAGATATCCCTCCTCCAGTGGCCGCGGTTCCTCCTCCTCCTCGTGGAAATGCCTTCGCAAAAACATGTAGAGACTTCAAGGCTATGGGTGGAAAAGACTTTTATGGAACAGAGTCCTTTGTAGGAGCAAGAAACTGGCTAAAGGAGACTGAGGATCTGTTTGTCATCTTCGGAGTTGATGACAGGCAAAAGATACAACTAGCGGTATGGTTGCTTAAGGATGAAGCTTCCTACTGGTGGGAAATTACCAATGCTCAGAGGGCGGTGGAAACATGGGAAGATTTCAGGACAAGGTTTGAGATGAAATTCCTCTCCCAAGCTGAAAGAAGCCTGCAAATGGAGAAGTTTCTAACTCTGAAACAGGGAAGTATGACAATCAGGGAGTATGTTAGTCAGTTTAATCAGCTGGCCAGATTTGGGTTAGACATAGTAAACACCCGACACAAGAAGGCGCTTCGCTTCGTCAAAGGTTTGAATGAGCCCCTACACAGCCTTTCTATGACCCATGTATCCACGAGAGCGACTTATGAAAGCTTGGTGGACATGGCATTGCTACACGACGAAGACCACGACAAGAAAGAAACTAAGGTGGAAGAGAAGAAAGAGGGTCTACAAGCAAAGAAAACAGACTTCAAGAAAGGAGGGAAGAACAATAAGCCCCGTGAGAGGAGAAGGTGCAATTTCTGTGGCATTGTGGGACATATATCAAAAGACTGCCAAAAAAGGAAGGCGAAGATGGGTGGTTGCTTCCATTGTGGAGAGATTGGGCACCAAGCTAAGGACTGCCCAAAGAAGAAAGGGCAGGGACAGAAAGCCGGATCCACTTCAGGGGGTCAGGTTAATGCGCTAGTGGCACCTCAGCAGGAACGAGTTAGTAATATTTCTGTAGAAAGTGTAGTTTATCTTTATGATCATCCAGTTCGCACACTTTTTGACTCTGGCGCATCACACTCTTTTATTTCATCTGCCTTAGTAGAATCTCTGCATCTAGACACTAGTATGGTAGAAGATCCCTTAGTAGTTTCAAATCCAATTGGGGGCTCCGCTTACTTGTCAATGGTTTGTTTGGGTTTGAAAATCTCTATTCTCAGCGTTGAGTTTAGTTGTAATGCCTTTGTTTTGGGCTTCTCGGGATATGGTTTGATCTTAGGCATGGACTGGTTTTCCAGTAATAGTGTCATTCTTAATTGTGAGAAAAGAGTAGTTAGACTCTTGACTCGGCCTGGTAACACTCTAGAAATTTCTTGTAATCCATTGAATGCTGTTATGCTTAGTTATCTAGGGTCGCTTGATGCTTCTGATGAGAATTTGCAATCAGTTAGAGTAGTCCGAGAATATCCGGATGTCTTTGAGGAGGTGAAAGGCTTACTCCGAGGCGTGAAATAGACTTCCACATATATCTTGTGGATAATGCAAAGCCTGTAGCTTTACCTGTCAGACACATGGCTCCAAAGGAGAGAAAGGAGCTTAGTAAGCAGGTTAAAGAACTTCTCGAAAAGGGATTCATTAGACAGAGCATTTCGGAATGGGGTGTTCCAGTGGTGTTCGCAACCAAAGCGGACGGTTCGCTTCACCTTTGCGTCGACTATAGGGAGTTAAACAAATTGACCAAGAAAAATAGGCACCCTCTTCCCCGAATCGATGATTTGTTTGATCAGCTTGTAGGTGCGTCGGTCTTCTCCCTACTTGATTTGGCAACTGGGTTCCATCAGCTAAGAGTAGCTAAAGACAGCATTGATAAAACGGCGTTCAGAACCCCAGACGGTTTCTTCGAGTGGCTTGTCATGCCTTTCGGCTTGACAAACGCACCCGCTTATTTCGTAGACCTAATGAGTAGGGTGTTCAGAGAATTCCTCAACAAATTTGTGGTTGTTTTCGTAGATGATATCTTAATCTTCTCAAAGAATGAGGAAGAACGTGCTCAGCATCTGAAAGAAATCATGGATACTCTCCGTGCACTTTAGCTAAAAGCCAAATTCTCCAAGTGCCACTTTTAGAGAAAGGAGGTAAGATTTCTAGGACATATAGTGTCCAAAGAGGGGTTAGCTGTGGACCCCGCGAAAGTGGTGGCAGTGCAAGATTGGAAGACACCAAGAAATGCAACCAAAGTTTGAAGCTTTCTTGGGCTAGCCGGTTTTTACCGAAAGTTTATTAGTGATTTTGTGAAAATCTCAGCCCCACTCACAAGGCTAACAAAGAAGAATCTAGCATTCGCGTGGGATTTGGACTAAGACATTGATTTCCAATGATTAAAAAGGGCTCTTACAACAGCTTCAGTTCTAACTCTGCCTGACGGAAGCAAAATGTTCACAGTATACACAGATGCATGTGGAACGAGACTAGGCGCTGTTCTAATGAAAGAAGGAAGGGTAGTAGCTTATGGTGGAAGACAATTGAAAGTTCATGAAAAGAACTACCCAACCCACGATCTTGAGTTAGCCGCCATCGTCTTTGCGCTTAAGTCTTGGTGCCATTATCTCCTAGGTGAAAAGTTCGAATTATACACTGACCATAAATCGTTGAAATATCTCTTCTCGCAGAAGGATCTTAACTTGAGGTAGCAAAGATGGATGGAGTTTCTTGCCTCGTATGACTTTGAAATTTCCTATACTCCCAGAAAAGGCAATGTAGTAGCAGATGCGTTGAGCCGAAAGAAACTGACCTTAAGCCCACTCTTCGTAGAGAGGCAAAGCTTGGAGTATATAGCCAGTTTTAACTTTAGGCCCTCCTCTGATTTTGTATCGGGTTTGTTAGCATCCCTCGAAGTACGCCCTAATCTCTTGGACTCAATAGGAGCTGCACAACGTGAAGACCCTCAGCTTGTTGATGTGATTGATAAACTTATTAGGGGTGAGACTTCTAGTCATCTCAGCAGATACGCCATCGATGATAAGGGTTGGCTGAGGCGAGATGGAAGATTATGCGTCCTACAAGCAAGGGAGTTGACAAAGAAGGTTCTCGAGGAAGCGCATCATTCCAAGATAACTATACACCCTGGCGGTGATAAGATGTACAAGGATATAAAAAGAACTTTCTTTTGGAGCAGCATGAAGCAGGACGTGGCAGATTTCGTTTCTAAGTGCATGACCTGCCAACAGGTCAAGGCAGAACAGAAGAAGTCTGGAGGACTACTTCATCCTTTAGAGGTCCCACAGTGGAAGTGGGATATCATTTCAATGGACTTCATTGATGGACTACCAAGGTCGAGAAGAGGCAATACTAGCAATTGAGTAATAGTGGATAGCTTACTAAAAGCGTCCACTTTATACCCGTTAAAAGTAGAAGGACTGCCGCATCTCTAGCATCTCTTTATCTCAGGGAAATAGTTCGACTCCATGGGATACCCTCAAGCATTGTTAGTGTCCGAGACCCTATCTTCACAAGTGAGTTTTGGCGGAGTCTGTAAGACGCTGTAGGCACACAGTTATGTTTAACACGGCCTATCACCCCCAAACCGATGGCCAGACGGAAAGGGTGAATAGAGTTTTAGAGGATCTCTTGAGACTTTGCGTTCTTGACTTTGGAGGGACGTGGGAGGATCACCTTCCTTTAGTGGAATTTGCCTACAACAACAGCTACCAAGCTACCATGGGCATGGCACCCTTCGAAGCCTTGTATGGAAGACTGTGCAAATCACCAACTTGTTGGTGGGAGTCTACAGATAAGCTTATACTTGGGCCAGACATGATTAGAGAGACTTCAGAGAAAGTGGACTTGATACGGAGAAGGACGAAGACAGCCCAAGACAGACAAAAATCCTACGCCGGCAAAAGAAGGACCGACCTTGAGTTTGAGGTTGGGGACAGTGTTTTCGTTAAGGTATCTCCCTTAAGGAACGTCGTTCGCTTTGGATCCGCAGGAAAGCTAGCACCAAGATTTGTAGGACTGTTTCCTATCATCGAGAAGGTTGGGAAGATGGCCTGTAGATTAGAGCTACCCAAGAGACTGGCTGGAGTTCACAACGTCTTTCATGTTTCTCACCTCTAGAAGTGTTTGCATGAGTCTGCGGAAGTGGTGGAACCTAGCATTCTAGAAGAAGCCGAAGTGGAACGGGAAGCAACTGTGAGGAGAGTTCCAACCCGCATCTTAGGAACTGAAGTGAAAAAGCTATGCAACCGCGAAGTCAAACTCATTAAAGTTCAGTGGACTGATGCCGAGGAAGACGCGACTTGGGAAACTGAGGACAGAATACGCGCTGCCTACCCTCTTCTTTTTGAGGGTACATCTTTGATCTCTCTTTTTCCTTAAGTTATGCTTTATCTATCTTTTTAGGTATATCTCCTCGGTCCTTTTCCTAACTCCTTAGGTAGAAAACAAATGGATGCAAACATGTATTTGAAAACATGTTATGGATGATGGCTGCAAATGGTTGCTAGTGATTGCTAATGGTTGCTCGTGGATGCATATACACACACACCCTAGGTTTTAGATCGGCCCAGTCACCTCATATTGCATATGCATATATGTATTCTCATTTGTATATGGTTGAAACTTGATATGCTATTATATGGTTGTCGCATTTGTATGGATAAGTTGTGCACTCATGTAGAATTATGAGTAGGAAAAATTTGCATACATAATGGATTCATGACACTTACATGATTCACATTAAGGAGGTCAACTGAATCAGTAGACCGCCTGATTTCTGCATTAGATAAGGACATGTGCACACACTATGCATATGATCATGAAGCATTAGAGTTTTTAAGGATAGTGGACGCCTGTGTTTGTTGGTTGAGTAGATGGACGGTTGGATGGTAGGATCTACATTCTTCCTAACTTGAAGATTTCGGGGACGAAATCCTTTTAAGGGGGGAAGAATGTAACACCCCGTGAATTCTATAACGTTAAGCTTCACAAATTAAAGTGTAATTAATTCTAAATTAAAGAATTAAAGGAAATGGGTTACTCTATTGCGTTCATCTTGGAATTCTACTTGAGATAGAGTCCGAGTTTGCGTGAATCAGACTCCGTATGAATGAGTTATGACCTTCGGAAGTTTCAGAATAAAATTTAAAATTCAAACAGCTCAGTTTCAAATTCGAAATTCGAAAAACAGGTTCAAACTGGGCTGGGCGGGAAAATTCCCACCCAGAGACTAGGTCGACCATAGGGTCGACCATGGTGTCGACCTGGCCTCAGGTCGACCACAGTGTCGACCTGGGTGTCGACCTGCCAGTCGACCTACCTGGTCGACCTGGCTGGCTAGGTCTGGCTCTGGCTCGAATTTCTATGGCACGGTGTGTCACTAGGGCTGACATGTCACCTCTTGATTGGCTCTTTGAACTTTATATGGTCTAGATTCCTCCTGTCTTCATCTGATGGCTCAAAACAATTTAAAAATCTATAAATACACCCTAAGTCTCAACTAAAAATTCACACAAAAAAAAATAAGATGGGAGTCGTCATGCTGTCAGGAAGGAATTGAGCATAGCCGTCAAGAGAGAAAATCCTAGAGACAAATTAAATTAAGAAGAAGATTGTAGCTTAATCAAATTAATCAACGCAACGTTAGTCTACCCAAAGGAGCGCATCTCAATTTCAGAATTCAGAATCCAGAATTCAAGATTCTGCATTCGTTGTAAGTATAGTGACCTTTTAGAATATGAATAAAAAAAATTGTGATGTAATTCGATGTAAATGAAAATAGAATTGTGTTATTGTATGATATAAATTCTGTGTATTGTAATGATTCTGTCATGACTTGGTATTGATATTTGTGACCTAAATTGATTGATGCAAGCCTATTGAACAATTGTATATGAAATTAATGGCACTTGCAAGTTTGTGGCAAAAACTAGAATTTTGATCCCTCTATGTTTATATCTATGGCATGGACTATATACATTCACTAAGTCTAAATTAAGGCTTATGTAAACATGTTCTAGATTTGAGACCTTTTATGCCTACATGACCCAAAACTTGTGAACACATTCTTATGTTTATTTGCAAGTATAATTGGATCTATGTTAAGTATCGTTTGGGTTACATAAACTATGCAAGTTCATGTTGAAATAGGCTATATGATTAGATGTTAAAATTGGACATTTCGGTGAATATGCAACATGTTAGTTTTGTGGTTGACATTATTCCAAGTTAAACATGTTTAAACACAAGTTTGTATAAGCCTAAACTATGCCATTTCATATGTCACCTACTTAGTTATACTTTGATTTGAAAGCAAGTTCACATGACCCATAATTTATGTTAGTTGAATCGCTAAATTGCAAGTTCATGCGCTACACACCTTTATGTATTGTAAATGTTACATGTGCTTGATTTCCCCTTTTCACACGTTTATAAAGTTGGGCTGAATTGTGTCAAGCCCAACATTTGTTATAATGTTGCGAACGTACAAACGGGGGTAATAACGTTGGGTGTAAGACATGAGAAATATATGTTGGCATGGTTGGCACATGCCAACGACAATGACATTTAAGCGGTATGAATTGATATACCCAAGAATAAAAGACATGACATTTACATATAATTGAGAAGTGATAAAATATGTAAATTTAGAAAACACGGTATGCTTAACCCGAGGTTGGATTGAGTTGTGACGTAAACCTACCCGGACCCGCCCGGCTGTCCAGTAGTCACTACAATACCTATCCAATGTGGGTGGTTAAGCATTGAGCCCAATAAGGACCCGAGTTTAGACTGAACTACAGTGTAAACTTGCCCGGAACCAACCGGCACATCCAGTAACCGTAGCAATACCTGTCTAATGTGAGTAGTCTGGTGCTCAAAGAGGCTAAGGAAAGATGGTAGGGTTAAGTCAACTATAAACACTTAACCAAATTCAACATGTTAACAAGAATTGATGGGTGAGGTTAGGTAAATACAGACACTTAACCACTTAACATGTTTGACTAGAAAATCCTAGTAACGAGGGACCCGTTTCAGCAGTAACCCAAGTTAGGTATCATGGTACCCTGAAACTAGGCAGGGTGGGGCACGATTACTGGGCTGATTGTAAGCAGTCAAAACGACGGCGGTGGGTGCACAGTGTAGGTTCTAACGGAGTGCAGGCATGCACACACTCCGGAGCAGACAAACAGGGCACTGGGGACACCAGTAGTATAACCTATGCCTTCTAGAATTGTGTCGGGGCCGCCACCATGGGTCTTGATACACCCCATGGTGGGACCAACATAGGTATCTACAATTCTTGGGGCCGTATGACACATGTTAACGCGAGTAGGAGCCGATCTTTAGAAAATGGGGATCACTTCACCCTCAGCATGGGGTGCCAGTTAGAATAAACTCAAGTAGGTGCAGAGATATATAGTGTGGGTGTGATAGTACATTCGATTCTAAACGTCACCTCCTTAGCTTGTGACACTTTCCTGTTTTCAGTTTATATCTATCGTGCCCTTTTCTTATTCGCATACTGAAGAGTTACTAGATTTACTCAGGCTTTATGTCTGACTCTATTTTCTTTTCGTCTTCTTTTCTTTCGTTTCCCCCCTAGGTCCACAGGGAGGAAACAACTCAGCTCAGTCAGACTCTTTACAAGCTCCAAGACCGTAGATGTATGGTTTGGATCTCTTTTGCTCGGATTATGGCTTTGGATATCACTATGGGGATTTTTGTCACTTTATTTATGTTTTATGCTTCTTTAATAATCAAGACAGTAATGAGGATGTAATGTTGGAAGTGTTTTGAGACAATTATGGAAATGTTTTGTTTGAACACGTATTGATAAAATAAAAGTCTGTTTGGTTTCCGCTGTTTAAAATATGTGTATTTATATCTATCTTGTGTTTATCTGTGGATTTTACTTATAAACCTCCACCAAAGTTAAGGCATTCCCTTGTGAGTGACCTTAACGGAGGTGGGGTGTTTCATCTCGAGACTGAAAATTCATATCGAAACAATCTCGGGGTACATGATATATTTAAAATGATATTTTAACAAAATGATTTTTATGAATGCTGTTAAAAACATAGTAGCTTAAACTTAAAATGCAAAATAACTTTATTATTCTTTATTTTGTGAAAGATCATTCATACTCTAAATCGTAATATGCTTAAAACAGAAATATTGTTAGACAGGAAACATTAAAAGGATCCAAAACATTAAAAAATTCATCATAAATATACCATAAAATACACAATTTCATAAGTTACATGCATGTAAAAAGACGAATATGAAAATCATAAGCATTGTAAAACATATACGAACATACAATATACTATTTAACATGCAAAATATAAAATAACAAAAGATTGATATCGCTAGATTTGAGTTTTTTAATTATAGTTCTAGTCTAGGCAAAATTTAAATTTTAACCAAAAAAACGAATATCTCGGACGATATTCCATTATTTCGTCTCGGTCGATATATCGTTCGATATTGCAATATCTCGGGCGATATATTCGAAAGGAGATTTAGAGTGATATTTGTTGTTTCATTTCGGAAGGAGCCCAAAACAAGATCTTGGAGGAGATCTCGGGTGATATTTGCGAGATTTGAAACAGTGTTCATACTTATTATTATTAACAATTTCAAAATATCATGCTTATGGAGTATAGTACAATATTATGCTAATCAAGCAATTATTACTTTCGAAATCATTACGTGTGTATAATTTATGAATTCATCTAACTTCATTTATTTACAATTCATTATCCATATTTGTATGGCACCTTAAGTTCATATAACACCTTTGTAAATACTTTATTTCGCCAATTTATAAACTATGTTATTATTAACCTAGTTATTACATATTTATGTTTTCACATTAATTCTTAATATGAGCTATACCTAAAATATCTTCTATTATTTGTTCTGTTAGGTCAAAGACAAGTCTGAAACATAAGCTTATAGCTGAATTAACGAAAGAACCTAATCAAAGGATGGAGACCCTAATTAAGATTAACTAGAAAATATTTGGATTTTGAAAGTTATTAATTATGAATTTCCTAGGATGGGTTTCGAACAAGGACAAAAATTAACTAAGGAAAACCTAATCGAAGAGAAACCTCTCAAGGAAGATGGAATTAAAAGAAAGGAAATCCCTAGGAGAAAATTGAATTTTAAAACAAACTTTATATCAAAATCATTTATAATTTATCAAAATACACTCTCTCAAGAATAATTTTGAGGCATTTTCTCATTTTAGGATATCGCTACCATATCTTTAATGAGTATTAACCCCATAAACTAAGGTTTTCTCAAACCAAAGCTCCGATACCACACGTGGTAACCTATCCTTTCGAACCATTTAAATCAATAATAGAACCAAAATAAATCATTCAAAACAACAGATTGTTATTGCTATGGGGTTAAATATAGAATCATCACATAAACGTAGATACATCAAAAACACAAAAAAGTAGAATATGTCACAATGGGATGAATAAATATAATAATAGTTCATGAAGCTACTAAAAGAAATTTTTTGAAAATTATACATAATATCAGCGTTAAAAAGACAAATATAGCGGAAGTCTAAATACATAAGACCTCTAGCACAAAAGATAACTGAAATAAGTAGATAGAGATAAGTCCTTCTTCAAGTCTCCAACCCAACAGGTGAAGTCTCAATATTGTAATACTAGGTCTGACTCGAGCATAAAGTAAAATAAAACAATCGAGTCAGGACTAACATTCTTATATAAGTAAATTAATTCAAGTTAAATGTTCAATTAAAGTGCATCACCAACGTAAATGATGCTTGAGACCACCATCCTTTAAGGATTCGTTTAACTATATACATATAATACAGTACGATGTTATAATAGTATCTACAATAAATATACTATTGAAAATACCATTAATGGGATTACCATTACACTATTTATAATACCACAGTCTATACAGATACCATAAAGTCCACCGTAAACCAGTGGCTATCAAAGAGCACTCCATATGTAAGAAACAAATCAAAATTGTAGGAGACTCGATCAGGATAATATGACAAGGCATGCAAGGTAATCCCTAAGGTAGGAATCTACTAGTTACACTTCCATACTGGTGATAATGCATAGTTGCAGCTACTACCCACCTCGAAAATCACTCCCAAAATCACGAAAGCACATCAAATTAAATCAAACCAAGGAAATACAATAATCAAGGAAGAATAGCTACCGGTAGGGGTAGCAAACCGACTTGGCCATGGTATAGCTCTAGTTTTAGTCACTTTAATTATGACCTGTAAGTCAAAGATATTCATTATTGTTCTCTTACTTCATTTTAGTAGCACACGCCAAAGCATCCTACATCATTCTAGATTCATCCACTGTAACACCCCGAAATTTTAACAACATCAAAAAGAAAAATTAAAGAATAATTAATTCAATATTCGGATTTAAGAGAAACGGGTTGTGCCATTGCATCCATCTAGAAATTCTGGTCATGACAGACATTTGGTTTACGTAAAACGGACACCATATGAAGAAGTTATAAAGGTTTGAAGTTTGCATACGCGCAAGAGAATTATACATACAATATTCAGAAAATCAAATTTCAGTTCATAAATCAAAAATTCCGTGCGCGGCAAAAATCTCGCCCTAGGGAGTCGACCCCATTGTGTGGGTGTCGACTCCTGGGTCGACCCTCAAGGGGGGTGTCGACCCATGGGTCGACCCCACAAGGGGGGATCGACCCCCCTAGGTCAGATATGGGATGAATACGAATTTACGAATCTGGACTCCTTGTTGACTTGGTTCATTGGCCCTAGGCTATAAATAAGACCCCATTTCTCTTGATTCTCCACACCTAAATCAATAAAGAACAAGATGCTGTCTCTACCCAGATCAAATCAAACCTTTTTTCCTTCTGCAATCAAGTTAATCAAGTTTAGAGTTATTCAAGTGTATATCTGTGATTCAACCTCTGTTATTCTTCTTTTATCTTTCTAGGTCGAGTTTAAGTTACTTTTAGATTTAAATAATTAAAAAAGTAAAATAAGATATGAATGTAATTTGGATCTGTGCCTGTGACTGAATCATATCAGATCTGTAATAACTTGTGAACCTATGATATTCTGGCATAACTATGACTTGAACCTTAACCTTTATTATGTTAGATATTCCACTATTTAGATTACCTTGTACCAATCATGTTTGTGATTAAATTAGATCTCTTACTAGTTGGACATCATTGTTAAAAACTAAACATGCCTATTATGACATCCCTATTATGTTAGAATTAGCTCTATCATTTCATGTTCACCAGATCTGTTCTTATATGCCCATCTTATCATTATGCCTCTATATATTTATGTCAATTTTGTTAGCATAATCATCTCTGTCATCTTCCCTTTATCTTTCCCTTTTATTTTATATAGCCAGGCTACTTTCGAGCTTAGGCATGCCGTTGAAATATGCGAATAAGTTAAATGGGGAATGAGGGGGAAACATTGAAATTGGTCATAACTCGAAAATGGGGAATTTGGCATAACTTGAATAATGTTTATGAATATGAATTTAGGGCATATAATTCGTTATAAACATAATTGGGGGAAAGGGGGCATGAAAACGTATAACGACATAGGTAAATTTAGCTAATAATGAAATGCCTAGGATTACAGTAATTAGAAACTGTAACTGCACTTAGACACGAGGTTAGATTACGCTTGTGGCGGAAGTCTTCCCGGAACTGCCCGGCATATCCAGCGACCACAAGTGGTGAATCTAATGTGAGGGGTCTAGGTGCACAAATACGAGACGTGACGAGACATGAGGTTAAGCCCAACTTATAACCATAAATGGACATGGTAATGAATTAGAATACTTAACCTGGTTGAATCCATAGGGACTGAATGAACATGAACTTGAATAGGGGTTAAGTAAACTTGGTTGAAACAGTGGGTGGGTTAAGTAAATCTGGGTAGGGTGGGTAATATTTATATATAGTCCCACAAACTTAACCGCTTGGGCTTATATAATTAAAGACACCGTTAGGTAAGCATAACATGTAGAAATGATGGGGTTATGTAATTAAAGACACCAGTAGGTATACATAACCTGTGGAAACCCTAGTGGGGATACAAGACAAGGGGAAGAGCATGTATCATCTTACGTGTGGTACCTTTTTCAGTCAGTAACCCATAGAACATTATCAAACGAGTACTCCGCCATAGGTCGGAGTTGGGACATGCTTACTGGGTTGATTATAAGAGATCCAAACGTGGAGACGGTGTGGGCGGCGCAAACCGACTGGGGACATGTGCGTGCTTGGTTCGGGCAGAGGGGATAAGACGACCGTGACACCAGTAGATATGGTTGTGCACATCAACGAAGGGTTGCCACTTTAGGAAGTGATACCTCCTACTATGGGGTCGGCACAGGGTATCTACGGAGTAGGGAGCCGATCAATTAGGGTAGTAGTTAGGGTACATCTAGACGTATGCCTAAGTCTACCATCTTATAGTGGTTGGGATCATCTCATTCTGGTTATACTACTATTAGTGCAGAGAATCATAGTAATCATTTGGGAAGCGTATGCACTCTATCATGTTTACCTTGTCATACCTTCCTTTTGTTATATTATCTCTCCTATCCACATTGTATGCCTATCATAATACTTTTACTAATTTACTTGCTAAAAGTAAATGGACTCGCCAGACTTTATGTCTGACTCTTTTTGCTTCCTCTTCTTTCTTCCGTTCCCCCCCCCCCCCCCCCAAGGTTCTCAGGGATGGAATACTCAAGCTTGACCAGGATTCTGCTATCATTTGTTGGGGCTGCTTAAGTGTATTGCTCAAGCTCCTTTCCTTGTAACTATGGCTATGTTTTTATTTGGGGATTTTGCTTCTTTTATTTTGTACTCTGAGGTTTATGAGCAAGACAAAAGTTTTTATGATGTACTGGTTTTTATGTAATTTAGACATATGATGTTTAGAACCATGATGCTTTACGATTAATAAAGTTATTTTTTATTTTGCTGTTATTTTTATATGTGTCTTGTAATGTTTCTATTTCCGTTTACTTATAACGCTTCACGAAACTTAATGCATTCTCTTAATAAGTGACATTAACGGATGTGGGGTGTCATGCTTAGTATCAGAGCTGAAGGTTACCAGATTAGATAAAAGTTTTTGAAAATTATTTTCAAAAAGGTTTTTAAAGGAAGCATCTTCAAAAGAAAAGTCTATTTTTAAAAACATATTCCCTAAAGCCATATGTACTTTCTTTCGTTCCTTTATCTGAATCTCTTTCCTTTTCTTTTCAGCATGTCTGGGGAACCTAATATTCTAGAGAGCGTTACGATACCAGGTGTAATGACCCGCATTTGGAGAGATATAATAATTAATTAATTTAATTATTTAAATAGTGAGTTAAAGGATTAAATGGTCGTGGAATTAAATAATGGTGAATATTTAATTAAAATAATAAATTAAATAATTTATTTAATTCTGAAATAATAATAATTGGCTGAAATGGCGATATGGTGTGAACTGGATCATCTGTGATATTTAATTCAGTTTAGAATTGAATTAGAATAACGAATATATTTAAATAACGACAGTTTAACGTATGATTATATTATAATTAAAATCGAGCTTGAAATGGCGTTGCAGTTCATAATTTGGCGATTTGAACTTCAACTGAATGTACATGATTCATTTTAAATCGGATTTCTGTGAAACAAGAAACATGTGGAGCTGGTGGAGTATATCTTTCTAGTGGAGGAGAAAAATCAGGATTTCGTCATGTAAATTTTGAGATATATCCAAATCAAATTTTGAAATAGTCGTTATAGAATCGTTTGTCGACCGTATCTGTTTATTCGATATAACTAGAGATCGGGTTTGAATTTAGACAGGGTTCTTTTGAGACATAGGTATAATTTAATTTTTAGAATTTTATAGAAATTTTTAATTAATTAAATAAGCAACTTTTTATTTGGAGTATTTTGCATCCTGAAATCAACATTTTGGGGTTTCAAAATATGAGTTAACCTACCGACGTTATTATATTTCTGGAGTCGGGACACCTCGCTCGTCACGATGGTGTGTTTATTTCTGTCTATAGCAGTCAGACATAAATGAAATCTTATGTTACTAAAAGTTAAAAACAAAGTATTTCTTCTGTTCTCCCACGTCCGCAAATACAAAGTCATGTCTTCTGTTCACCCACGTTACCATCTCCTCAGCCTCACCCTTACATTATAAATACAAGGAAATCTCGCCGCCACAAATTCTCTTCATAAAAATCAAAGGAAAATAAAATAAAAATCTATAAAACCCAATATCAGTTTCTTTGAGTTCCTGGATGGATTCCGCTCAGGCTTATCTGGTTATCGAGGGGTGCGACGTGATTCTAGAGCATCGGGAAAGAGGGAGTGGTGATCTCGGTCTGAGGCTTAGTCGAGTGAAAGGGAAGCGTGGGTCGACGTGATGATGTTGGAGTCGGAGTCGTTGTGTGTTGAGGCTGAGAGCGGGAAACAGGAGAAGCTGGGGTCGTTCAGAGATGCTTGCGATGTTGGGTGATGAGAAGGTATTGGGTGCGGGTCTGGTTTGCTGAGAGGAAGCTACTGTTATGTGGTTCCGTAAGTACTGTAGTGGGATATTGTTTGTGCGAGAGGAAGAAAGGCAGTGTACTACTGTTGGGAGGATGAGTGTTAAGAACATTGTGTGAGTGATTTGGCAGGTATAACGTATGGCAAGGTGGCATTCAAAAGAAAGGACCGCTGCACGTGAGTTGGAGAAGAAATCGGTGATGGGGTGTAAGAGGGAGGAGCTGTACGGCCATGAAATGAAGGAGTATTGTCTGTGTATTTTTTGATAGTGGAAGAAGGCTATTGCAGAAGGTTAGGATCGCTGAGTGGGATGATTTCCAGTATATACTGACAAAAATACAGTCAAGAAAATGCACGGGAAACTGGTATGTGCTACATGAAGTATTGGGCCGAGATTTGAGTTTTTAAGCCAATGTTAAAAACACAATAGAATATAAAAGCCTAGAAAAAAATTATATGGTAGCATGGCAACGGGTTTCTTCAAATAGGGGATTCAAAGACTGCAAAGTGGCGGATTGATTATACATGTAGCGGATCTTTGTTCTGGGAAGAAAACGTGGTTTACTTGGGTACGGTTATGAGGTTCAGGATGATAAATAAAAGTAAGACATTTAATTGAATAAATTAAATTAGTTTAAAATTTTATAATATATATATATAAACATATGTATTTGATATATCATTCATACGGTGTTAGAATTTCGAACGGTCAGATTCGTTGGGATAGTATGGACGGACATTACACGATGAAACTGACTGGAAGTCCATCAGAGCTCGTTACAATTTATGGCAAAATAAATCGCCCGTATGAATCAAAGACAGTTAATCGTTTTAACGATAACAGTCCAAAGTAAGTAAATCTCAGTAACTCTGAACAGTTTATAATTTCATTTTGTATTTTTAGAACTGTTAAATATTGGCTGATTAACTATGTGTTGACTGTTTGATTGAACTGCTATTCAGTTAGTTGAATTTCTATATTGATTATGTTTAACAGAATATATCATACGGAACTGAAGGTGATGTTGATTATATCGTGTAAGATCTGTGATGCAGGGAAACAGGTTGGAGGGGTTCAACTGGACTGCTCAATATTTATAATATTCATATATTGTAATATATGATGTGATATATAATCTGTTATGGATTATGTGTGTTAGAATGATGTTGATCATTGTCATGCAATATTTTTAATATCGTATGAAACCCTGGGATGTAAAAAGAAATATTTCAATGTCTATTGAAATAAAGGAATTTTATAAAAATCAACCGATTTTATAAAAGGAAATATTTTGAAAATAAGTATTTATAAAACCATAGGATTTTATAAAGGGGAACATTTATTTAGAAAATAAATAGAATATCATAAAGGAATATTTAGTTGGAAACTAAATAGGATTTTAAAAGGGAATTGACGAAGTCGAAGTAAGTTAATCGAATTAGTCGAAGTAAGTCAATCAAACATAGTTAATCAAAAGGAGTAAATCAAACATAGTTAATCGAATTAGAGTTGATCGAATATAGTTATTCGAGATAGATTTAAAACAGACATAGTTATTCAAATAAGAGTTAATCAATAAGAATTAATCGAATGTTAGTTATTCGAATTAGAGTTAATCAAATAGGGTTAATCGAATAGAGGTAAAGAAATAGAGTTAAACAAGATTAGAAACTGACTAGGGATTAGTTAAGTTGAATAGTCTTCTGAGTATCGATCTGATGTTTGTTTCGGCCTTCGGGGTTTATACTTAGAGAATTGTTCTCCTACTAGTTTACAGTCAGGGAATGATAGTTGTGAAATGATAGTGATACGAAATTAAGTTATGGAAATGTTTTCCAGTGTTAATGTATATTTTCTATACATAGAAAATAAGGAAAATATGAATAGATATATATATATATATATATATATATATATATATGATTGATGATTGATTGATAGAATTTCCATTTGGAAATAATATCGTTGTTTGCACACGTGTTTTTCTTTGATAGTTAAATCACAGACTATCGAAGTTTTTGACCATTTTAACGTTGTTAATATGGAGAGACCGGTTGGATTATTATCCAAAGAACCCCTCTGTATTGGCATAAGCATTGCGAATCATATATGCCAAAGATAATTGAAGACGGAATAAAGTGCAAGGGCTGTTGTATAAATCTTAGATAACAGTGCCTAAGATGGATATACTGAATAGTGCCTTCGGTTCATCCTGTTCCTGGATGACTTGTATGGATGAATGTCTGACAGAGTACTTCCAGAAAGGTCAACAACATTGATTTCTTCAACCGTACCAAGAGTGGAAGCGGAGAAGGAAACTTCTTTAGCTAACACGTAATGTACTGTTGTAGACGCCAATTAGTGATTTTCGATGGATCTGACAATGTGGCAATCGAAGTGAATCTGAGGTGATGATGAAGCGTAACCTCAAGCCTCATCAACCGGTAAGTAACAGAAATCGGCAGGCAGCATGGCTAAGTCGGTCGCTATGAAGTAGGGTGTATAATCACCTGATCTAGAGTTTCATTTACTTCTAAAAATCTATTGTTGATGTTGTCCCATTCGGGAAACGGTTGCTGATCCAAACCGTTGGTGATATAAATTCGATACACTCAAGCGAAATGAGTGGTCGGTCATGTGTGGCCGGGTTGCAAGATGTTCTTGTTGAACCCGGTGTATTCCTTTCTAGAGGTACACTAGTGAAAGGTGGTTCCATACCTTGTCATAGTTGGAAATCCATTACCCAATACGTTCTTGCGGTTTTGATTGTATACTATATATGTAGAACGTGAGATGAAAGCGTTTCTGCTAGATGATTATTATACTGTGGTTGATAGACATTATTATAATATCAAAAGGTTTTTGATATAAAGATATTTTGGATTCTCATAAGGGAAAAACCCATTCCGTTATACGGCGTGGTCTTATGAGATATCCTTTACTTGTTCAAACAGTTTAAAACTGTTTTGCTCATACCAGTTCCATGACTGACCCGGAGTTTATTTTGTTGTTTTCCCTAAACTCTTGGGTGCCCAAATTTGTACGGGCAGTCAAGTAGTCGGGATTTACAGATACTTGAAGAGCTAGAGCAGGAGGCTTCAGGATCATATAGCTATAGTTTAATTCCGCTGTGTTGTAAGTGTTGTACTTTGATAATGATGTATATTCAAGTACAGATGTATATTTCAAGTTAAGTTATATATATTATATGTTATTCGTTCCACTGTGAGGTTCGTGTTACTCTGATGTTGAGTTCTTCTTCTTCTTCTTCTTCTATTCTAAGTTTCTATCTTATCTTTCCTCACCCTCTAATTTCTTTCATTAATGACCGGTATTTTCGATCCTTGGATGTTTGATATGTGTTGTATATCGGATAATCAAGATCGACTAAATTTCCGGGTCATTACAGTTGGTATCAGAGCTTAAGTTAAGAATTACCTTGGCTCTGTGGCGTGACTCAGTAGAGATGGGGTTAGTAATAACCCTAGATTGAGTTGAGTGTATATATACGAGTGAACGTATTTGTTATTGATATAAAAATTAGTTTTATATTGTGGAGATTTATTGGTTGAGTCGTATATGAGTTCTGGTCAATCAGTTTGATCCACTATATCGGTAGGAGTTGGTAAACACTTGAATATGATGGACCATCATGGTATGTTTTGAAAAGAGGGTAAATGAAATAATTTTACCTAAATTATATTTGGATATAAAGGATTTATATTGGAATGATTATAATATACTGGATATATTGGTTGTGATTATAATCGAGTAAGATTATAAGTAAAATGGTTATGTGAATAACCAATCATAATTCGTATAAGTGTAACGAGATGAATTAAATCTAAAATTTAAACCAGAAATTGAATTAAAATTCTGGAAAATTGGATAAGTGATTGTAAATGGATTTGGATTAAAAGTAAGGAAATTTTAAGATCCTGGGAGATTTTAAATTGTTTTACAAGCAGTGTGAATTATATTTTGAAATGAATTTCAAAGTGGAAATGTTTAGAAATGGTTTTATAGTATTGAACTCACTTCGATCGCTGGAAAATAGATTCTGATGACGACAGCTGCATCATCAATATTCATTTCCGAGTTTCTAAGTGACGGATTACTACCAAAGGTCTTGTTTTTGAATGGTTTTGAGGAAACAAGTTATTTAGAAATTCAAATGTTTTGAATTGGTATTATGATTTCAAATTGATTTGAAATGAACCCAGGAATTTAAAATTTAACTTATGGAGTTAAATAGATTGAGGTGGTAAAAATAAATTAAAATTTAACTTGAACGAAGTTAAATAAAACTGGATTTGATTGTAGAAACAGTCTGAAATGGAATTGAGTTAATGAGTTATGAGTTTGGAATATGATATTGGAATTTGAATGGAATTCGGCTTAGGTATAAGCGAATGATTTGGTTTGAAGATATAAACTGAATTTAGTTGGATTGAGATGACTTGGGTATATGCTGAATTGATAACAGGTGAAAGTGATAGAGTTGATATGACGACAAAAGGTACGAATTTATATTTCTATTGGATATAAGATTTATGAGCTGAATTGGCAAGCCGCTTGGCTGTTTGATTTTCTTTTGGGATGGAGATGGCCTAGAGAGGCGAGTGGTGGTTTGACCTATTGACTAGTACAAAGGAGGTGCTGGCGAAATTTTTCGAAAAGTTAAGGTGTTAGAAAATTTTCAGGATTTTTGAAAATTTTCGTTGATAAGAATTAAATAAATAATTAAATTGCTTCAGTTGAAACTGAAGTTAAGAAGTGAACAAATATGTTCTAACCAGTCGATAGGGTCGTTCTCTACCTTAGCAATTTCGAGCATGAAATTATTTTAAGTGGGGAAGATTGTAATGACCCGCATTTGCAGAGATATAATAATTAATTAATTTAATTATTTAAATAGTGAGTTAAAGGATTAAATGGTCATGGAATTAAATAATGGTGAATATTTAATTAAAATAATAAATTAAATAATATATTTAATTCTGAAATAATCAGAATTGGCTGAAATGGCGATATAGTGTGAACTGGATCATCTGTGATATTTAATTCAGTTTAGAATTGAATTAGAATAACGAATATATTTAAATAACGGCAGTTTGAACATATAATTATATAATAACTAAGATCGAGCTTGAAATGGCACTGTAGTTCGTAATTTGGCGATTCAAACTTCAACTGAATGTACAAGATTCGTTTTAAATCGGATTTCTGTGAAACAAGAAACATGTGGAGCTGGTGGAGTATATCTTTCTAGTGGAGGAGAAAAATCAGGATTTCGTCATGTAGATTTTGAGATATGTCCAAATCAAATTTTGAAATAGTCGTTATAGAATCGTTTATCGACCGTATCGGTTTATTCGATATAACTAGAGATCATGTTTGAATTTAGATAGGGTTCTTTTGAAACATAGGTATAATTTAATTTTTAGAATTTTATAGAAAATTTTAATTAATTAAATAAGCAACTTTTTATTTGGAGTATTTTGCATCCTGTAATCAACATTTTGGGGTTTCAAAATATGAGTTAACCTACCGACGTTATTATATTTCTGAAGTCGGGACACCTCGCTCATCACGATGGTGTGTTTATTTCTGTCTATAGTAGTCGGACATGAATGAAATCTTATGTTACTAAAAGTTAAAAACAAAGTATGTCTTCTGTTAGCCCATGTCCGCAAATACAAAGTCATGTCTTCTGTTCGCCCACGTTACCATCTCCTCAGCCTCACCCATACGTTATAAATACAAGGAAATCTCACCGCCACAAATTCTCTTCACAAAAATCAAAGGAAAATAAAATAAAAATCTATAAAACCCAATATCAGTTTCTTTGAGTTCCTGGATTGATTCCGCTCAGGCTTATCAGGTTATCGAGGGGTGCGACGTGATTCTGGAGCATCGGGAAAGAGGGAGCGGTGATCTCAGTCTGAGGTTTAGTCGAGTGAAAGGGAAGCGTGGGTCGACGTGATGATGTTGGAGTCGGAGCCGTTGTGTGTTGAGGTTGAGAGCGGGAAACAGGAGAAGCTGGGGTCGTTCAGAGATGCTTGCGATGTTGGGTGATGAGAAAGGTATAGGGTGTGGGTCTGGTTTGCTGAGAGGAAGCTACTGTGATGTGGTTCCGTAAGTACTGGAGTGGGATATTGTTTGTGCAAGAGGAAGAAAGGCAGTGTACTACTGTTGGGAGGATGAGTGTTAAGAATGTTGTGTGAGTGATTTGGCAGGTATAACGTGTGGCAAGGTGGCATTCAAAAGGAAGGAAGGACCGCTGCACGTGAGTTGGAGAAGAAATCGGTGACGGGGTGTAAGAGAGAGGAGCTGTACGGTCATGAAATGAAGGAGTATTGTCTGTGTATTTTTCGATAGTGGAAGAAGGCTATTGCAGAAGGGTAGGACCGCTGAGTGGGATGATTTCCAGTATATACTTACAAAAATACAGTCAAGAAAATGCACGAGAAACTGGTATGTGCTACATGAAGTATTGGGCCGGATTTGAGTTTTTAAGCCGATGTTAAAAACACAATAGAATATAAAAGCCCAGAAAAAAATTATATGGTAGCATGGCAACGGGTTTCTTCAACTAGGGGATTCGAAGACTGCAAAGTGGCGGATTGATTATACATGTAGCGGATCTTTGTTCTGGGAAGAAAACGTGGTTCATTTGGGTACGGTTATGAGGTTCAGGCTGAGAAATAAAAGTAAGACATTTAATTGAATAAATTAAATTAGTTTAAAATTTTATAATATATATAAACATATGTATTTGATATATCATTCATACGGTGTCAGAATTTCGAACGGTCAGATCCGTTGGGATCGTATGGACAGACATTACACGATGAAACTGACTGGAAGTCCATCGGAGCTCGTTACAATTTATGGCAAAATAAATCGTCCGTCTGAATCAAAGACAATTAATTGTTTTAACGGTAACAGTCCAAAGTGAGTAAATCTAACTAACTCTGAACAGTTTATAATTTCATGTTGTATTTTTAGAACTGTTAAATATTGGTTGATTAACTGTGTGTTGACTGTTTGATTGAACTGCTAATCAGTTAGTTGAATTTCTATATTGATTCTATTTAACAGAATATATCATATGGAACTGAAGGTGATGTTGATTATATTGTGTAGCATCTGTGATGCAGGGAAACAAGTTGGAGGGGTCCAACTGGACTCCTCAGTATTTATAATACTGTTCTGTTCATATATTGTAATATATGATGTGATATATAATCTATTATGGATTATGTGTGTTAGAATGATGTTGATCATTGTTATGCGATATTTTTAATATCATATGAAACCCTGGGATGTAAAAAGAAATATTTCAATGTCTATTGAAATAAAGGAATTTTATAAACATCAACCGATTTTATAAAAGGAAATATTTTGAGAATAAGTATTTATAAAACCATAGGATTTTATAAAGGGGAACATTTATTTAGAAAATAAATAGAATATCATAAAGGAATATTTAGTTGGAAACTAAATAGGATTTTAAAAGGGAATTGACGAAGTCGAAGTAAGTTAATCGAATTAGTCGAAGTAAGTCAATCAAACATAGTTAATCAAAAGGAGTAAATCAAACATAGTTAATCGAATTAGAGTTGATCGAATATAGTTATTCGAGATAGAATTAAAACAGACATAGTTATTCAAATTAGAGTTAATCAATAAGAATTAATTGAATGTTAGTTATTCGAATTAGAGTTAATCAAATAGGGTTAATCGAATAGAAGTAAAGAAATAGAGTTAAACAAGATTAGAAACTGACTAGGGATTAGTTAAGTTGAATAGTCTTCTGAGTATTGATCTGATGTAGGTTTCGGCCTTCGGGGTTTATACTTAGAGACTTGTTCTCCTACTAGTTTACAGTCAGGGACTGATAGTTGTGAAATGATAGTGATACGAAATTAAGTTATGGAAATGTTTTCCAGTGTTAACCTATGTTTTCTAAACATAGAAAATAAGGAAAATATGAATATATATATATAGATATATATATGATTGATGATTGATTGATAGAATTTCCATCTGGAAATAATATCGTTGTTTTCACATGTGTTTTTCTTTGATAGTTAAATCACAGACTATCAAAGTTTTTGACCATTTTAACATTGTTAATATGGAGAGACCGGTTGGATTATTATCCAAAGAACCACTCTGTATTGGCATAAGTGTTGTGAATCATATATGCCAAAGATAATTGAAGACAGAGTAAAGTGCAAGGGTTGTTGTATAAATCTTAGATAACAGTGCCTAAGATGGATACATTGAATAGTGCCTTCGGTTCATCCTGTTCCTGGATGACTTGTATGGATGAATGTCTGACAGAGTGTTTCCAGAAAGGTCACGAACATTGATTTCTTCAACCATACCAAGAGTGTAAACGGAGAAGGAAACTTCTTTAGCTAACACGTAATGTACTGTTATAGACGTCAATTAGTGATTTTCGATGGATCTGACAATGTGGCATTCGAAGTGAATCTGATGTGATGATGAAGTGTAACCTCAAGCCTCATCAACTGGTAAATGATAGAAATCGGGCAGGCAGCATGGCTAAGTCGGTCGCTCCGAAGTAGGGTGTATAATTACCTGATCTAGAGTTTCATTTACTTCTAAAATTCTATTGTTGATGATGTCCCATTCGGGAAACGGTTGTTGATCCCAACCGTTGGTGATATACATTCGATACACTCAAGCGAAATAAGTGGTCGGTCTTGTGTGGCCGGGTTGCAAGATGTTCTTGTTGAACCCAGTATATTCCTTTCTAGAAGTACACTAGCGAAAGGTGGTTCCATACCTTGTCATATTTGGAAATCCATTACCCAATACGTGCTTGCGGTTTTGATTGTATACTATATATGTAGAACATGAGATGAAACTGTTTGTGCTAGATGATTATTATACTGTGGTTGATAGACATTATTATAATATCAAAAGGTTTTTGATATAAAGATATTTTGGATTCTCATAAGGGAAAAACCCATTCCGTTATACGGCGTGGTCTTATGAGATATCATTTACTTGTTCAAACAGTTTAAAACTGTTTTACTCATACCAGTCTCATGACTGACCCGGAGTTTATTTTGTTGTTTTCCCTAAACTCTTGGGTGCCCAATTTTGTGCGGGCAGTCAAGTAGTCGGGATTTACAGATACTTGAAGAGCTGGAGCAGGAGGCTTCAGGATCATATAGCTATAGTTTAATTCCACTGTGTTGTAAGTGTTGTACTTTGATAATGATGTATATTCAAGTACAGATGTATATTTCAAGTTATGTTATATATATTATATGTTATTCGTTCCGCTGTGAGGTTCGTGTTACTCTGATGTTGTGTTCTTCTTCTTCTTCCATTCTAAGTTTCTATCTTATCTTTCCTCACCCTCTAATTTCTTTCATTAATGACCGGTATTTTCGATCCTTGGATGTTCGATATGTGTTGTATATCGGATAACCAAGATTGACTAAATTTCCGGGTCATTACACCAGGTTGGTTTCGCAGGTATCTAGAGGCCACGGCAGCTGCCGGTGGTTAAACTGACGTTTCTCCTCCAACTGCACCCGTCGTTCCTCCTCCGTGTGCAGAAAACTTCTCTAAAGTCTGCAAAGATTTATGGGCTATGGGAGGAAGGCCATTCCATAGAACCGAGATGTTCATAGAGACAAGGAATTGGCTCAAGGAGACAGAGGATTTGTTTGGAATTTTCGATGTGGCTGATCGTAGGAAGACTCAATTAGATATCTGGCTACTGAAAGATGAAGCTTCATTCTATTGAGAAGTTACCCAAGTCGGACGTCCGGTGGAGACATAAGATGATTTTAGACAGAGGTTTGAAATAAAGTTTCTTTCTCAAGCTGAGAAAAGCATGCAAACAGAGAGGTTCTTGCAGCTCAAACAAGGAAACATGACTTTTAAAGAATATGTGAACAAATTTAACTAGCTAGCAAGGTTTGGATTGGAACTGGTAGATACACCGCATAAGAAAGCTTTGTGGTTTTTTAAAGGGTTGAATGAACCCCTTCGTGGGTTAGCTATGTCTCGTATTCCAATGGGAGCTACTTTTGAAGGGCTTGTTGATATAGACTTGATGCATGAGGAAGACAAAGGAGAAAAGAAGGAAGTTAAGGCTGAGGAACCAACGCAAAACAAGAAAGTATGGCCCAAGAAAAGACCGCAGCAACAACAACAACAGAAAAAGAAGGAAGAATTCTTGCTTCCATTGTGGAGAGGTCAGACACTTTGCTAAGGAGTGCTCGAAGAGACAGGGACAAGGTCAAAGGGCAAGAGCTTCTGGAGGGCAAGCGCACGCTCTCATGACCAGTGCTGCGGATAGAGGTAGGAAAATTCCCGTGGAAGGTTTGATTTCTCTTTCCAATCATCCTATTGGAACTCTTTTTGATTCTGGCGCTTCACATTCATTTATATCTAGTTCTGTGGTTGAATCTTTACACTTAAATACTAGTATGGTAGTGGATCCCATTATTGTCTCAAACCCCATTGGTGGTTCAGCTCATTTGTCCATGATTTGTTGAGGTTCGAGAATATCTGTGTTAGGCGTCGAGTTTGAGTGCAATGCATATGTGCTCGGTTTTATGGGCTACGGTTTGATTCTAGGGAAGGATTGGCTAGCCATGTATGGTTCCATTCTGGATTGTGAGAAGAGGGTGGTTAGGCTTCTGACTTGTCATGGGAGGACCCTCGAGATTTCTTGTGACCCGCAAGGATCCTTATGCTTAGTTTCCAAGAGTCTCTTGATGCATCTATCGATGATCTGCAATCTGTTCCAGTAGTCTGAGATTATTTTGATGCTTTTGATGAGGTACGGGGATTACCTCTGAGGCACGAGATCAATTTTCTTATATATTTGGTGGACAATGCAAATCCAGTTGCATTGCCTGTGCGCTATATGGCTCCAAGGAAAAGGAGGGAGCTTATCAAGCAAGTAGGGGAGCTACTTGAGAAAGGGTTTATTAGGCAAAGCATATCTGAATGGGGTGATCCAGTTGTATTCGCATCTAAGGCGGATGGTTCGCTTCGCTTGTGTGTGGAATATAAAGAGTTGAACAAACTCACTAAGAAGAACAGGCACCCACTTCCGAGGATATATGACTTGTTTGACCTGCTTGTTGGTGCCTTGGTATTCTCCCAGTTAGACTTGGCCATAGGGTTTCATCAGTTGAGGGTGGTTGAGGATAGTATAGATAAGACCGATTTCAGGACTCCAGATGGTTTCTTTGAATGGCTAGTTATGCCTTTTGGGTAGACGAATGCACCTACCTATTTTGTTGATTTGGTGAGTAGGGTGTTTCAGGAGTTTCTAAATAAATTTGTCATGGTCTTTGTTGATGATATCTTGATCTTGTCAAAGAGTGAGGAAGAGTATAACTGAAGCGACCCGAACTTCCCCGGTCTCCGAAGAGATGAGAAAGAACGAACTACTGTGAGGACAAGACAAATCAGAACGCAGACGGAAGAACATTTCATTGCTATTACAACAATTCCATCAGATACAAGAATATACAGAGTATAAACGAATAAATTACATTCAACAAATATCAGAGATTTAAATTACATTTAAATACATCGCAGCGGAAAATAATACAAAGGTACAACTAGAAGTGATACACGGATACAGAACTTTCCGAGCATCGTTCCAGCTGTAAATCAGGAACCTGTGAATATAAATCTGCAAAACCAAAACTATTAGCTGCCCGTGCGGAAAATAGGGGCACCCAGAGTTTAGGTTAAAACAATAAACTCCAGGTCAGTCATGTGACTGGTGTGAGAACTAAAACAGTTATTTAAAACTTGACTTTAAAAGAGAGTAATTCGAGGGACCACGCCGTATAACACGGAATGGGTTTTCTCCCAAGAATACCAGTGCATATAACAAAACAGCGCAATGCTCTTTGGAAAAATGAAGCTATTATAAGACCCAGGTCCCATCACACAATGCAACGCAGTCCGGAGGATAGGGTTTTCCCTTATAATAGCCAAACATGCTTGGTATGTTTAAAACAAATCATTTGATACTATAATAAGTGTATAGTGTCAAAACATTTTCAATCATAAATATAAATCATAGACGGCATGGGTACCATATATCATGTCGCCATACTAGTTCTACAATTAAAACCGCAATACACGTATTGGAAATTGGATTTCCGTCATGAGTCGAGGCAAGGGGCAAGCTCCTCTCCGCTTCGAGACACTCTAGCAAATGCCTCAGGACTACACACTCTGGGCAACCCTGGGATCCTCCAAGACCGGTCCTCACTTACGTTAGAGGATTAATTATTCCTGAACACTAGGCAACCCTAGGATCCTCCAAGATCGATCTCCAAGTACGTCTGGACGACCACCAACTATTTCCATCCTCTTGGGTGTACAGCCCAATCAGGATCGTCAGTAATTATCCAAACGTTGTGAAGACTTCCGGCCTTCAACCATCGTCTTCATCTTCGACATATCGTCGAATCGGTTATTCAGAATGGGTATAAACCCGGACTTTCCGAACAATCCGCGTATATTAAAACGAATGTTACACAAACACAACATACGCCTCATTCCAATTCAGCAGCCACTAATCGCAAATTTCATATTCTTAGGGAAAGGTTCCCATTAATTTTATCCAAGATAAATTCTTTAAAATTTATCCTTTAATCTTCCTTTGGATGTCATTTCAAACTAAATTATGGTTTTTTTTCAAACTAGTCGAGATTAGCGAACCACACCGGAGTAATTATTTATTTTATTTCCCAATCCCAACCTATTCATCCCATGAAGCAAAACGGGTAATACTCCATATCTAACACTATGGTGTTATCGGTAAAATTAATTACCATCTCACGTTCAAATCTAATTAAAGATTTAACTATCGCTTTGGAGCAAAACTGCTAATACTCCATTCTCGCTTACTTTTCAAATTTGATAATTTAGATTATCAATTCACATTTCAATCTAATTGCAGATTCATTAAAACTTCTTTTACTGGGTTAAAGAACTAATGTCTTTTAAAACACAGTTCACGACAAACCCAAATCACATTCTATTTATTATCGGGTTAAAGAACTGGTGTTATTTAAAACACTGTTCACGATAAACCCACATCAATTCTATTTAAAACCCATTTCAAATCCAATTTATTTGTTTAAAAATAAATGGGTTTTAATTTCAGTTCAAAACTAGTTCATTTCGATAAAAATCTATTTTTATCTTTCCAAATATGGAGTTTTCCATCCCAATTTTCCCCAAATCATTTCTTATGATTTTACACAATTATTACTATTTTTAATAATTTTATCAAGGCCCGTACAGTCGATTCCCAACAGCGGCCATCGAACTGCACCTATAGCGACCTTTTTCAAATTTGATTTGGACGTATCTCCAAATCCAACCGTTAGATTTTGAATTTCTAATATTCATTGGATAGCTCTTTTCGATACGAACACAACGGTTCTGGTTTTAGGAGAATCCGACGGTCGGATCTCCTGTAATGTCCGTTTGAAATAAATGGTCGAAATTCACGAACTGCCGCGGCGCGGCGCGTTCTATTCAGGCCATTATATTATATATATATAATATATATATCGTCGATTCCTATTTAAAACGAATTATATAAATAGTTTTAAATTCGTTTCAAAAACAATTTCAACTTCCATTTCAATTCAAATCAAAATTGAATTTTTTCTTATAAATTCGTTTTAAAATTCATTTCTATTCAATTCAAATTTCAATTTAATTCAAATTCGTTTTCTATTCGATTCAATTCAAATTCATTCAAATTCGTTTTCTATTCGATTCAATTCAAATTCGTTTTCTATTCGATTCAATTCAAATTCGTTTTCTATTCGATTCAATTCAAATTCGTTTTCTATTCAATTCAATTCGAATTCGTTTTCTATTCAAATCAATTCGAAATCGTTTTATATTCAATTCATTTCGAAATCATTTTATATTCAATTCATTTCGAAATCGTTTTATATTCAATTCATTTCGAAATCGTTTTATATTCAATTCATTTCGAAATCGTTTTATATTCAATCCATTTCGAAATCGTTTTATATTCAATTCATTTCGAAATCGTTTTATATTCAATTCATTTCGAAATCGTTTTATATTCAATTCATTTCGAAATCGTTTTATATTCAATTCATTTCGAAATTGTTATATATTCAATTCATTTCGAAATCGTTATATATTCAAATCAAAGTCGTTATATATTCAATTGAAATCAAATTCGTTATATATTCAATTCAAATTCATTATATATTCAATTGAAATCAAATTCGTTATATATTAAATTGAAATCAAATTCGTTATATATTCAATTGAAATCAAATTCGTTATATATTCAATTGAAATCAAATTTCATTTCAAAATATTCGATTTCGAAATCACTTTTTAATATTCATTTTAAAATGAATAAAATCGATATAAATATCGTTCGCATCAAAATGGCGTCAATCTAATCAACACGGCTTCATATATTTCTATTTTCAAATATTCTATTCAACAAATGAATATTTATTTTTGTCAACACACGACTAATCTCAACGAATGAGTACTGTCCACGTGTGACTATTTTTGTTATTTAATATATTTTATAAAAATTTGGGTATCTATCGTTTGATATCAAATCAGACTCCAACCGTAAATTAGTAAGAGAACGATTCCCTAAATATTAACCCCGAAGGCTGAAACCAACATCAGATCAATACCCAGGAGACCACTCATCTTATCTATTTTCCAGTTGATTTCTAATTTCATATATGATAAAGATGTGAATTTTATTGTTAAAATATTTCGTTCAACACATGACTAATCTCAACGGATGAGTACAGTCAACACATGAACCTTTATTTTATATTGATAAAGATGTAAATTTTATTATTAAAATATTTCGTTCAACACATGACTAATCTCAACGGATGAGTACAGTCAACACATGAACCTTTATTTTATAATATTCTTTATTTTCTAAATTGGAATGAGGCCCAATCAATCACCATATAATGTTAATTATATGGAATTTCATACATCACACGTATATAATAGCATTGAAAAATAATCAACCATCAACCAAAGTGCACTACACTGTACAAGCATCAAATATAGATATCCAACGCTTATAACAGCCTGCCAATCAATCGATCGACATATTTAATCAATCAGGATGAGTGAACTTCAAATTTCATCCCAACACCCGTGTGGGGTTTTCAAACAATCAAACGCAGATTTTATTTGTGTAGTTGGGCGATGTGTAAAATTTATCGACCCAATCAATGTCCTTCAAATAGGTGTACATAAACAAAAAGTCCGGTTTGTAAATGAATATTTTATTTTATTCACTTCCACGTTAAAAATTATATTTTTAACGATAAAATATTTTATTTCAACACATGAATTTCTATTCAGTTCATTTACAAAATAAAAATGATATTTTTATTTTTCTAACATATTTTAGAAAATTTCGGCGGCATAACGGCACGATACTAGAAACGGGACGAGGCCTAGCCTTATCCCCGGTCTAGTGAAGGCCCACGCCATTCACACATCAATCAAATCCATTCCATTTCACCAAACAATTCAATTCAAACCAAATAAACTAACCAACTACACAACCAAACAATTTAACAAACAAGCCATCCATGGTCTGTGGATGACGGGTGTCGGGTGCTACTAAACACCGTCTGCATCCTAGCATATATTATAATATAACTAGAAAAAGAAATTGAAAGGTGAGGAATTCTCACCAATAGCTATCCTAACTCCACGACACTTCTTAAGTAGAAATCTTCGTCGTTCTCGCCTTTTTGTCATCTTCGTTGCCCGTAGCCACTACATATGTAAAAATCGAATTTTTACTTTGCTATCCAATATATAAAAATCGAATTTTTACTTTGCTATTCAATATATAAAAATCGAATTTTTACTTTGCTATTCAATATATAAAAATCAAATTTTTACTTTGCTATTCAATATATAAAAATCGAATTTTTACTTTGCTATTCAATATATAAAAATCGAATTTTTACTTCGCTATTCAATATATAAAAATCGAATTTTTACTTCGCTATTCAATATATAAAAATCGAATTTTTACTTTGCTACTATATAGGTAAAAATTCTATTTTTACCCCACTATTCTCTATATAAAGGTTTCACCTTTTCAAATTTAAAGATTTTACCTTTTCAAATTTAAAGATTACCCCTTTTCAAATTTAAAAATTACACCTTCTCAAATTTACAAAACCATATCTAAATAAAAATCATTGCTTTTATATCATAAAATAAAATCAGTTTTTTTTCTTTCATATAATTAAAATCAAAGAAAAGGAAAAAGAAAGAAAAATAATAAAATAACTATTTATTGCTTACAGCGTTGAGGGGGGGGAGGGAGGGTACTGCGTCGGAGCAGGCGGCGCAAGGGGCCCCAGGCGGTGGCTATCTCCAATTGCGGGTTAGGGTTTTGCGATGGGGGAGGGTTCGACGGCTAGGCTCGACGGAGATGGGAGGGTGGCGTCAGGCGCTGTAGGTGGCGAGGGGAGGAGCAGGCAAGGCGGCGGCAGAGGGAGTTCGGGGATGGAGGGCGGTGGCGCTCGATCGACGGGGGCTCGGCGCTGCAGTTTTTTTTTTCTGGATTCTGATTCGATTCTGAAAGGGGGCCAACGGGTTTAAAGGGGAGGGAGAGAGAATTTTTAATTTTTAATTTATTTTATTTTAACCAAAAACAACTTTTATTTTCGACCTCAAAACGAGGCCCACCGCCTGTCGTCCATAGCGATTTACCCCCATTCCGAACACAATGGGATATGTATCGTAGGCTGATTCGATCGTTATAATCAGTTTCCGTTAAAATCAACATATAACTCTATGTATTGAATTTGAACGTGCATTTCAATTTACCGGGGCCACATACTAGCTCGAAAAACTCTAGAAAAATATTTTCTAGCTTCGTATTGACGATACGGTCCAAACAAAACTAGTTTCGTCGAATTCTGAGACCGTTGGAAAAATGGCCATTTTCCAATCGATTAAAATCGACTGAAACTGGTCAAACGCGTTTTCCTTTACCACGCTCACAAATTGATTCGAAAAATTATGAAATTTGGAATCTAGCAATAATTGGACATCTCGGATCCAACAAAAGTGGTTTCGTCGAAATCCGAGGTCGTTTGCAAAATGTCTATTTTTAAGGGCCTGAATTCCATAGCGACTATTCAGAATTTTCAACTGGACACATCTTTTGATTCCCGCTATGAAATTTTGATTTTTCGGATTCGTTGGAAAGATATCATCAATTAGATCCTAATGTTTTTGGTTTCGCTAAAATCCGGATTGTTTTGCACCCAGTACATTCAATTGAAGTTTGAAATCGAATTATCGAACTACCGCGCCATTTTCAATTATTTTTATAATTATATATAATTATCATATTCTAACGATGACGTATATAATATATACGTTCTAAATATATTCAAAATAAATTTTCTCGTCGATATTATTTAAAATAATTCATTTTAAATATTCAAAATTCGCTAAAATTGCCAAAATAAAAATTTTAAACTGGTTCAGAATTTCGGGTTATTACAATAACCAACATTTGAGAGAAGTTTTTAAAACTCTCTGTGTGCATCAGCTTAAGGAAAAATTCTCCAAATGCCATTTTTGGATAAAAGAGGTGAGATTCCTAGGGCATGTGGTTTCCAAAGATGGGATAGCAGTAGATCCCGCAAAGGTAGTTGCAGTTCAAGATTGGCAAATTCCGAAGAATGCAACGACTTCCTAGCTTCTTATGATTTTGAGATTGCTTATACCCCTGGCAAAGGTAATGTGGTGGCCGATGCACCGAGTAGGCAGAGGATGGCCTTAAGTCCTCTGTTTGTGGAAAGGAAAATCTTGGAGTTCATATCGACTTTTGATTTTAGACCCTCCACCGAGCTTTTGCCTGGTTCGTCTGCATCGCTAGAAATACGACCTACTCTTATGGATCATATAGGAGCTTCACAGCGAGATGATCCACAGATTTCAGACATCTTGGATAGGCTCGGTAAAGGGGAGACTTCTAGTCACCTTAATAGATATTCCATTAACGATAAAAGGTGGTTGCGACAAGATGGAATGCTTTGTGTTCCCCAAACTAGAAGTTTGTTAAAGACAGTCCTCGAGGAATGCCATCATTCTAAGATGACTATTTATCCAGGCAGTGATAAGATGTATAGGTATATGAAGAGGGTTTTCTTTTGGGCTAGGATGAAGAAAGATGTGGCGGATTTTGTTAGCAAGTCAAAGCTGAACAAAAGAAGCCCAGTGGTTTACTTCATCCTTTGGAGGTTCCACAGTGGAAGTGGGAGAGCGTCTCTATGGATTTCATAGATGGTTTGCCTAGATCAAAGAAAGGCAACACCAGTATTTGGGTTGTTGTAGATAGATTTACTAAGAGAGCCCATTTCATTCCAGTTAAAAGCGACAGGACGACAACATGGTTGGCAGCAATTTATATTCGTGAGATAGTCCGTCTTCATGGAGTACCTTCTAGCATCGTAAGAGATCGTGACCTCATCTTCACTAGTGAATTTTTGAGGAGCTTGCAAGAAGAATTAGGTACACAGTTATGTTTGAGCACCGCTTATCACCCACCGACCGATGGACAGACGGAGAGGGTGAACAGAGTTCTAGAAGATCTTTTGAGGTCGTGTATCCTAGACTTTGGAGGGACTTGGGAAGAGCATCTTCCTTTAGTATAGTTTGCTACAACAACAGTTATCAAGCTAGCATTGGCATAGCATCCTTCGAAACATTATACGAATGACCTTGTAGATCACCAACTTATTGGTGGGAATTTACAGAATGACTATTACTTGGACCAGATATGGTTAGGGAAACGTCCGAGAAGATTGATCTTTTAAGACGACGAATGAAGACTGCTCAAGATAGGCAGAAATCCTACGCAAACAAGAGAAGGACTGACATTGAATTTGAAGTAGGAGACATGGTTTTCATTAAAGTGTCACCTTTAAGGAATGTAGTTCGTTTCAGATCTGTAGGGAAATTGGCACCGAGATTTGTAGGGCCATTTCCCATAACAAAAAGGATTGGCCAAATGGCCTATAGACTAAAGCTGCCAAAGAGATTATTTGGCGTTCATGATGTTTTCTACATTTCTCATTTGTGGAAGTGCTTGCATGATACCACAGAAGTAGTTGAGCCGAGTATATTGGAGAAAGTAGAGGTGGAACGGGAGGCGATAGTCAGACGAGTTCCTTCCTGTATTCTTGTATCAGAAGTTAAGAAGCTACGCAATAGAGAAGTCAAGTAGATGAAGGTTCAGTGGGGAGATAACCCAGAGGATGCGACTTGAGAGACAAAAGACAAGATTCGTGTTTTGTACCCTTTTCTTTTTGAGGGTATGTTCTTAACTTCCTTTCCAAAGCTTTTATTTATGCTTGTTTCTATCATTTAAGTATGACCTATCGATCGAATCTTCGACCTTTAGGTAGGAATCCCATGGATGTAAACATGTGTTCCAGACATGTTATGTTTGATGAATGCAAGTGATGTAAGTGTTTGCTAGTGGATGCATATACACACACATTAGGCACTAGATCGTCTCAATCACTCTCATACTGCATATGGATGTGTGTGCATTTTTTTAATGGATGGAAATGGACGTATCATCATATGGATGTTGCATCTGTACGGATGATTGTGCATCCATACATAATTTACATTTTATAGTAGGATCATTGCATACATGTTGGATTCATGGCACTAACATACATTGCATTAAGGAGGTCGACTGAATCAGTAGACCACCTGATCTTCGCATTTGTATTGAGAGATATACATACACTTATGCATATGTTCATATAAGCATTATAAATCCTTTAAGGACAATGGATGCCTATGATTGGTGGATGAGTAGATGTGTAATGGATGGTAGGATATACATTCTTCTTAACTTGGAGATTTCGAGGACGAACTCCTTTGAGTAGGGGAGAATGTAACACCCCAAAATTTTAACAACACTAAAGAGAACAAATTAAAGAATAATTAATGTAATATTCAAAATTAAGGGAAACGGGCTGCGTCATGGCATCCGTCTCAAAATTTTGGTCAAGATAGACATTTGGTTTGCATAAAACAGATAACGTATGAAGAAGTTATGAAGGTTTGAAGTTTGTATACGCACAAGAGAATTATATATATATATTCAAAAAATCAAATTTCAGTTCAAAAATCAAAAATTCCGTGAGCGTCAAAAATTCCGCCCTGGGGAGTCGACCCCGTTATGGGGTTGTCGACACTTGGGTTGACCCCACAAGGGGGTGTCGACCCATGGGTCGACCCCATAAGGGGGGTCAACCCCTCTGGGTCAGATCTGGGCTAAATTCGAATTTTCGAATCTGGACTCCTTTGTTGACTTGGTTAATTGGCCCTACGCTATATATAAGACCCCATTTTTATTGTTTCTCTCAAGGTTTTAAAACTCGGATTTTGGCCAATATCTCGGAAAAAATATCTCGGCTATCTAGGGCGATATTTGAAACACTTATAACTAAACTAGCTGCCAAATCTCGGATTTTGGCCAATATCTCAGATTTTTCATCTCGGCGATCTCGGGGAGATTTAAAATCCTGGTTTCTCCATACCTAAATCAATGGAGAACTAGATGTCTCCTCTGCCCAGATCAAATCAACCCTTTTTCTTCTTCTACAATCAAGTTAATCAAGTTTAGAGTTATTCAAGTGTAGATCTGTAATTCAACCTCTGCTATTCTTCTTCTATCTTTCTAGATCCAAACAGTGTGAGTTTTAGTTACTTTTAGATTCAAATAATTAAAAAGTAAAGCATGATATGACTGTAATTTGGATATATGCTTGTGACTTCTTGAATCATATCAAATATGTGATAACTTGTGAACCTATGATATTCTGGCATAATCTTGACTTGAACCTCAATCTGTATTATGTCAGATCAACCTTTGGTTTTAGATCTAATTCACTTAGATCACCTTGCACCTATCATGTTTGTGGTTAAATTGGATTTGTTACTAGTTGGACATCATTGTTTAGAACTTATCATGTCTATTATGACATCCCTATTATGTCAGAATTGGTTCTATCATTTCATGTTCACCAGATCTGTTCTTGTATTCCCATCTTATCATTATGCCACTAAATGTTTATGTCAATTTTGTTAGCATAATCATCTCTGTCATCTTCCCTTTATCTTTCCCTTTTATTTTATATAACCAGGCTACTTTCAAGCCTAGACATGCCGCTGAAATATGCGAATGCGTTAAATGGGGAACGAGGGGAAAACATTGAAATTAAGTATAACTTGAAAATGGGGAATTTGACATAACTTGAATAATGTTTATGAATATGAATTTAGGGCATATAATTCGTTATGAACATAATTGCGGGAAAAGGGCATGAAAATCTATAATGACATAGGTAAATTTGGCTAACAATGAAATGCATAGGATTACAGTAATTAGAAACTGTAACTGCGCCTAGACACGAGGTTAGATTACGCTTGTGGTGGAAGTCTGCCCGGAACCGCCCGACATATCTAGTGACCACAAGTGGTGAATCTAATGTGAGGGGTCTAGGTGCACAAATACGAGACGTGCTAAGACACGAGGATAAGCCCGACTTGTAGAAGAAGTCTGCCTGGAACCGATCGGCATATCCAGCATCCACAAGTGGTTGGCTTAATGTGAGGGGTCTAGCACATTATAACCATAAATGGACATGGTAATGAACTGGAATACTTAACCCAGATATATAGGCCCACAAACTTAACCGGTTGGGGTTATGTAATTAAAGACACCGTTAGGTAAGCACAACCTATAGAAATGATGGTGTTATGTAATTAAAGACACCAATAGGTTTGCATAACCCATGGAAACCCTAGTGAGGATACAAGACAAGGGGAGAGCTTGTATCATCTTGTGTGTGGGACCCGTTTCAGTCAGTAACCTATTGAACAGTATCAGACGAGTACTCCGCCCTAGGTCGAGTTGGGACACGCTTACTGGGCTGATTATAAGAGATCCAAACCTGAAGGACGGTGTGGGCGACGCAAACCGACCAGGGACATGTGCGTGCATGGGCCGGGTAGAGGGGGGTAAGAAAACCATGACACCAGTAGATATGGTTGTGCACATCAATGAAGGGTTGCCACTTTAGGAAGTTATACCTGCTACCATAGGCCCGACACAGGGTATCTACAGAGTAGGGAGCCGATCGATTAGGGTAGTAGTTAGGGTACATATAGACATATGCCTAAGTCTACCATCTTATAGTGATTGGGATCATCTCATTCTGGTTATACTAGTATTAGTGCAGAGAATCAGAGTAATCATTAGGGAAGCGTATACACTATATCATGTTAACCTTGTCATACCCGCCTTTTGTGATATTATCTCTCCTATCCACTTTGTATGCCTGTCATGATACTTTTACTTATTTACTTGATAAAAATAACTGGACTCGCCAAACTTTATGTCTGACCCTTTTGTTTCCTCTTCTTTCTTTCGTTCCCCCTTCCCCCCAAGGTTCTGAGAGAGGGAATACTCAAGCTTGACCAGAATTCTGCTATCATTTGCTGGGACTACTTAGATGTATTGCTCGAGCTCCTATCCTTGTTACTATGGTTATGATTTTATTTGGGGATTTTGCTTCTTTTATTTTGTACTATGATGTTTAAGAGCAATACAGAAGTTTTTATGATGTACTGGTTTTTATGTAATTCAGACATATGATGTTTTGAACCACGATGCTTTTATTATTCCACTGCTATTTTTATATCTGTCTTGTAGTGTTTCTGTTTCTGTTTCTGTTTACCTATAATGCTTCATGAAACTTAATGCATTCTCTTAATGAGTGACATTAACGGACTTGGGGTGTCCATCCACCATGTACACATTTGCTAAAATGGTTCCCAGTATTGGCAAAGAGTATGACTGATATCCGGCTATGGTCTATTTAGCAACCAAATGCGCATTTTTCACCTGGTCATTTACATTTAAAACCATATTTCGATGTCATAACAAGTATTGATTTCTTTTTAAACATTTATTCAAAATTGTTAGGTATTGGATTCAATTTCGAATTCCAAATTACATTTTATCAAATAGTTCGCTTTCAAGTTCAAATTTCAACTTTTATATTTCTATTTCAAAATTTTCATATTTTAAATTGTTTTGAATCTAATAGCTTGGTTTGGAAATTGAATTTATTTAAAATAGTAAATTACATTAAAAAATAATTTAATTTAAAATAGTTAAGATATATATATAATTTCAAATTTAATATAAAATGGTTTATTTACATAGTTTTAAATAAAGCAGTTATAAATTTTAGTAGTTAAAATATATAAAAAATAATTGGAAATAGTAGTAAAATTATAATAAATAAAATAGTTTAAATAGAATAATCCATTTCATATCAAATGTCTATATTTTAAATTTTGACTTATCATAAATTTCCATTCAAATTAACTTAAATTAAAATGTCCTAATTTAAAATATAGTGGTTTTCAATTAAAATCAAAATTCTAAATTCACTTTGTTTCAAAATATTATTCAAAAGATCTTTCAAAGTTTGATTATCAACTTAATTTCTTAAATCAAATTCTTTAACTTCAAAGTTTATTTGGTAAAACCGACCGATTTTATAGTGATTTGTAACACTTTTTATTAAAACAAATAATAAATGCAAAAAAGGTGATAGGCAGATTATATTATAGCTACAAATGACCACTACAGCTATCCTAACTAATAGCACAGGAGCTAGACTACTAATTGACACAGGCTCCACGCGGTGAGCATCCAATACAATAACATACACCACAAAAGGGTGAAAAACAAAACAGTTACATACACACACTGTATGGAGAAAAAATTACATTGACAACTACTACATCAAAAATAGCAACACAAAAACATGACATGAATACTACTCAAACAGTTCATAAGACTGAACTAGCAGTGAGGCATTTTGTACAAACTCAGGTTCATCAGGAAACAGTTCCCTAACAGCAACACTGAAATATTCCCAGTTGATACATGACATAAACAAAAAATAGATGTCACCACTTCCTTACCTGAAAAGACTGGCACATGACATAGACAGAGAATTTCCCAACAAAAATCCATCAAATAGAAGTTGCTTGGCATGGAACATGTAACGACCCATAATTTATTAGGAAATATTTAACGGAAATTAAATATTTAAAACAAATTATTTTGAGATTAACGACTTATAATTTATTCAAAGCGAAGTTTAAGCATATAAGTTTATATTAATTATAAAACGAACTCGTAACGTCGCGGTAATTTGAAATATTTAGTTTTGAATTTCAAATGAATATACAGAATTCGATATAAGTTAGAATCCGTTAAAACAAGAAACATTGGAATCTATTTAACTGTATCTTTTTAATGAAAGAGAAAAAAAATCAAGATTTCAATCTTATAAATTGTAAGTTATGTCCAAATCAAAATTTCAAATAGTCGTTATGAACTCGTTTATAAATTATAACAATTTATTGAATAAAATAAAAGGATTTATTATAAAATGAATATCGATTAGAATATAAAATTGAAATATTGAGTTATAAACCCAAGTAGGTTTATTTTGGAGCTATATGTTATTCTATATGGGTATATATGATAATATTAATTTATTATTATTTATTTGAATTGTTTTTTAATTTACAAATATTTTACTGGTTTTGTTTAAGCTTTAAAAATAGCCCTTTTTCAAACGACCTCCGTTTGAAATTAATTTTATCAAATCTGGAACAACAAATTATTTTAGATCCCAAATATCATGTCAATCGGAGTTAGTGTGTGATCGTGGTAAATATAAATGCTTATTGAAATTTAGTTAGAATTCAATAAAAGCTAGAAATAAGGCCATTTTTCAAACAGTCTACAAATTCGACGAGACAAGGCTCGTTAGAACCGTAATTAGTGACATATAGCAGGATTTCAAATTTCGTAATTTTTTGAGTTAATATGTGATCGTGCGGAATTTAAATGTGAACCGATCAACGGTTTGACTTTAAAAAGACGCTGTTGGAGAAAACAGACTCGGAATTCGAAGAAACAAGTTTCGTCGGGTCCGAAATGTCAAACTATAGTTGTGTGTCCATTTTCATCAAAATTGGATATGATATGTGATTATATGGATTTTTAAACCATAAATACAAGTAATGTTTCAATAAAATTTAAATAATAGTCGAATCTCGAATATTAAAAAAAATTCCCACCCCTATATAATACCTTTTACATCCCCAAACCCTCATATTTTTTCTCCTGTAGTCAACTTCCTCGCGCTACCATGGAAAACACAAAAAACATAAATTCATGAGTTTCAAAAATCATATCAATTCATATAAAAATCTATAAATTACAATATAAACATTTTTATATTTCTGTAACGATTGTCTTCATTTCTATATGGGTCACAAGTCAGTTGCTAGGGTTAATGATTTTGGGTATTTGAAGCTTAAATTTGAGAAACGAGTATTGTATTTAGGATTATGGTATTGTATAGAGTTTTCATGCAAAATTCTAAGGAGTTCGGTGCAAAAAACTTTCTCTCGATTCCTTGTAGCTGTGGAAGGAAGGTCGGAGTCATGACGATAAGGAGGACCGTGAGTGGAATGTTGAGGTGGTGACGTTAATGAGCTCGGGAAGAGGTGGCCGGCAGTGCTTTCGTTGAGATTTATTGAGCAATGATGGAGAAGCAAAGGAAGAAAGTTTCGACCATGGCTGTGTTAAGGAGCGGGTATTTCAAATACGAGATGGGAAAGAAATATAATTAGTGGTATGAAGACATGGATTAAGGATAAGAGATGTTTAAGGTTAATGGTAATTCTAGTTTTAAAAATCACGGTGAGAATAAGGGAATTTGGATGGAGGGAAATTGCAGGAGTGGAGGAGTGTACTAGTTTCTAGCATTGGGGAAGGTGTATTAGCAGTAATCATGTGGATTAAGGGTATAAATTCAAAGGTTAAAGTTAGTTAAATAATTAATTAATAACTAATGATGTTTATATAGTTATAACTCGAAATAATTGTAACTCTTGCATACTTTATCAGAATTGGACAAAACAGAATCCATTGGGATCATATGGACGCAGGCTTCACAATGAAACTGGTTTGGAGAGATTTTGAGCTCGTTGCAATTTATGGTGAGATAAAACGCCTAATTCAGATCTATCTACTTTTATCGTTATTTAACGATAAATGACCAATCTAAGAACTCACTTACTTAACCGTTTTTTATAGTTATTATAATCAAATTTTGTTATATATTAATTGCTTGTGATTGCAATGTTTGTTTATTGATTGATGGATGATAGTTACATTCATTACTATTACTATTAAACTGTGAATATAAGCGTTGTCGATAGAAATGCTTATATTATAATCGTTGGTTGATGGATGGTAGTTGATATGGATGTATTCATAATGTTGACACAAAATTTACACCACGAATATGAGATTTGGAAATTGATTGAATTCATTTTATTAAAATTTTAAATGAATTTTTTGTTGGCTAGGCCATTTTAAATGAATTTTATATTCATTTAAGTTAAATTTGACAGGAGAATAGAAATTGAATTTTTAAATCCAAACTAATTTGGAAATGAAGCTAATATAATTTCAAAACAAATTTGAAATGATTGAAACGGATTTGAAGGAAACTTGGATTAAAAATGGTTTGTTTTAATTCAAATTAGATTTTGAAAAGTAATTTCAAAATGTGAATTCGGTTTGGTATATAAACGATGCTTTAACTCGAACGAATTTTCCCATTGATCCTATTTATTTTTATAATGGACGTCAAGAAAAATTGGATTTGAAAATATTATATTTTGAAAAATATTATTATTTTAATATTATAATAATATGGGATATTCAATTTTGATTTAAATTTGAATTGGAAATTGAAATTGTTTTTAAACGAATTAATAAATATTTTATAAAATATGTTTGATCTGAATCAACGAAGTTTATTATACATAATAAAATGGTTTGAATAGGACATGTCGAGCAACGACTATTCGCAAATTTCGTTCATTAACTTCAAATTGACGTACCGAGAGATTCGACCTGAGACGATCCCAAAACCCCGTGCTATGGTGTTAAGAATAATCATTGGAATATAACACATTAATCATCATTAGCAGAGTACAGATAATAGTCATAAGCAGGAAATAGAATCATTTACACAAATATGACAGTGGAATCATATACATATCACAACATCAGAGAGCACAATGCAGGATACTACTTAGTGCATAAAGATACATGATCAGTCTAAATCGCCATAAGCGGTACATATACATAGAGAGTACATAAAGAAACATCAGTCTATAACGCCTAAGGCGGAATCATATAAATATATAGTAATGGCGGAAAAATCAATAGTCGACACTGTGTAGTCAAGGCTCGCCATGAGCCAAAAGGTGCACCTCTGCTGCGGTGCAAAGCCAAAATACGCCAGCTACCTGTTACTGGGCTGCCCATGTGAAAATAAGGGCACCCGAGTTTGCAAGGTGAAACAAACTACGAGTCAGTCATGGGACTGGTATGAGAAATCTACTTAACTAATTAAACAACAATAATAAGGCAAATCAAAGGACCACGCCACTTTCGCGGAATGGGTTTACTCCAATGATTACTAGTGCATGAAATAAAGTAAATTATTAAATCATCGCAATGCTTTTTATAAAAATGAAGCCATTATAAGACTCATGTCCCATCACACAAAGCAATGCAAGCCGGAGGATAGAGTTTTTACCTTATAATGACCAAGAGATGCTTCATACGTAAAAAACAAATGTGTTTGATATTATTACTAGTGCATATATGTTTTAAAAGTGAATTTAATCATAAATATCAATCATAGACGGCATAAATGACCCATTCCACTATGTCGCCATACTAGTAATACAATCAATCCCGCAAATTCGTATTGGAAATGGGATTCCATCATGAGTCGAGGCAAGGGGCAAGCTCCTCTCCGTTCGAGACACTCCAGCAAATGTCTCAGGACCACACACAGTGATCCTTGGATCTTCAGGGCCGGTCCTTTCTTACTTTTGAGGATTAGTTATTCCTGAACACACGTTTCCCGATCCTTACAGACCTATAATCGAGGCGCCTCGCATTCCAACAGCCACACAGGTAAAATAATATATAAATGTCAGGGCTGGTAGGTCACTGACATCACCCATAGCTAGAAGGAAACATCGTGTTCTCCCTGCAGTCACTATCCCATTTTTGACTCATACCGGGGTGTGAGGCTCGTGAATCAACGCTATACACAAAGCTACGCCACACAGGTCATGCTTTGATCATCATCCACAAGACTTTGCTTTTCAACAGAAGCCTAGATCATATGCCACTTAGGCGTGCCACACAAGCAATTCACTCCATGCGACTGATTTCTATCGATATATAACCTCTGAGCTCATACGTCTCAGAGAAGGGCGTTAAGCAAGAGAATAAATTCTCTGCTGCCAAACAGATATATATTTAATAGAGATCAATCAGCACAGAACAAAATCCAATGTCAGACACACAGTCCATTTACAAGTTCGTTCTGGGTTTGAACGAAGCCAGAGGCACCATATTTCTCGCATATCCGTACAATCAACAATATGTCCGGACGGCTCCCACTTCAACTCCTTCAAGGTAGCTACTCCAATCATGAGCATAAGTAGCGCCCATCCATCCAATGTGAAGATCGTCGGTCTTGAACCGTCTTCAACTCTTTGACTTTTAACCATCGATAGATTATTTGAAATGAGAATTAACTCGATCTTTTCAAAAAACCCACGTATATTTAGATTTTCAAATCAATTCTTCACATGGTTAAATCATTCGACATTCACATTTCAGTTCTTTAGTATAATTTTCATGTCAAACACATTCAACCACCAAATATCAAGCAAACCAAGCAGAGTTGGTTTATTTCCATTCTATATCGTCTATACTATTTTATAACGATACATCGCCATTTTTATTTATTTAAAAACGGCCCTATTTAATTAAACGACGTTTCAGGTCGTGCCGAGGCACTGGCGCTGTTTTTCCCTAAATTTGTTTTACACATATATGAAAATCTAACCATTTGATTTCAACAAAGTTTATATTGTTGGGAAGATATTCCCAAAGTGAACCCAACGGTTCCAGTTTCGTGAAAATCCGATGGTCGGATCTTTTGGTATAATCGTTTGAAGTTATGATTTCAAAACACGAACTGCACGGCCTCGATTCGTTTTAATTTAATTTATATTTATATGTATATATAAATATAATTCATTCGGAGATTTCAATATCGTTTTCACTTCAAATATTTCACTAACACCTTTTATATTTCGAAAAATTTCGCCATAACCTCCTTTGTATGGGAAGGGGTTTGGAAATTTATTTGGCCGTATTAGGTACCCAATAAATCCTAATAAGCATGCACATATTTATAGTGATATATTCCGGTGTCCACAGGGGAGTGTGTATAGATCATAACTCCAGAGAATAGATTCTCGTCACCCTATAAATGGTTTTTTATGCCTTAATGACCAGAGAGACGTGTTTATTGTCATCTTCAGAGCCGTGTGGGGTTTTTATTAATCTTGCAATTTACCGTTACAATTATATAGTCCTGATCAATCATCAGTTCAACATGTAATATATAGTCATCGCCATACAAACCTCTCACTCGTATGGTTAATCTTCAACCTCGTCACACAAGCTCCAAATGCTTATATGGTATATGATGAAGTATGCCTATCGTCAAGAAGTATGCCATGTAGTGTAGTTCAAAATTAATTGTTACTATCCTATGGCGATGTTTATTATTACACACAAAACAACCAGCACTTCGCATCCAATGGCATTCACAGGAGTTGATATAATAATAAAATTTCACATCCAACTCATTAAGGTTTACCTATTGGTCAGGCACACAATTAAATTCTTTACTCAACAGCTAATCCACTTCCTGTTCAACACATGTATATATATGTGCAAAACTAAGCTAAAAATAACATTTCTAGCGAACAAAGGTTTATTTACACATATGGTTATTTTTAACACTTCCTACATATGTTAAAAAATAATATTTTCAACCCACACATATTTATTTGAGCCAGTGGTTATTTTTAACACTTCACGTTTCGCATAAAAATGATATTTTTGGCGAACAAAAATATATTTCAACACATGACTATTTTATTTAGTTCGCCCACATGTTAAAAATAATATTCATATCAAACAAATATTTGTTTCAACACTTGTATATTTTTAGCGAGTTGTTTACATGATAAAAATGATATTTTTATCATCAAAAATATTTATTCAACACATGAACATTTTAAGCACTTCATATTCACAATAAAAATGTAAATTTTATTGTTCAATCTATATATTCAACACATGAATATTATCCACTTCACACATATGATAAAAATATGATTTTTATCATTCTAATCCTTTATTCAACACATGAATAATTTCTATAGTTTATATATATAATAAAAATGTGATTTTTAATGTTAAAACAATTTATTTAAAACACGAATAGTTTATATATATGTGATAAAATGTTATTTTTATTTTTCAAAGCATTTTATTCATCACATGAATTTCTATTCAAAACATGAATACGGTTTCAACATATGAATATAGTTTCAACATATGAAAATAATTTTAACACATGAATATTATTGAAAATTTCGGCAGCATAACGGCAGGGTATTTAAAACCGGCACCGTCCCGAGTACGGCTCCTCGCTTTACCTTAAAACCTTGCAGTTTTTGACAATGGGGATTTCATACATCTAATTCGCACGCAGGCGAGTATGTTTTCTTTTCCACAATTTATTCAAATTTTGTTTCAATCACAAATGGGTATTTTTCAACCACAATACAAACAATATCAACCACAAACAATCCTATCAACCATTCGCATTATTCACTAAATTTTTCACACCAATTCACAATCAATAAATATCGCCCATGGTTTGTGGACGAGGGGAGTATATATATATATATATATATATATATATATATATATATATATTCGTATACAAATATATTTTATTTCCATTCCAACACACTTATCATTTATACAATGCATGTATAATTCATACTTCGCCCATATAACTTATACAACGCATGTACATGAGGTATACAACACGTATATAATTTATATTTCGCTTATATAACTTATACAACACATATCCATTCACATTTCAGTTTAGAAATTTCACATTGGTTGTTGCTTTTCTAAAAATCCTAACAAGCTCAGAAAAATCCCCGGACACTTCTAGACTGTAGAGAGCGTCCTTGCGGTCACAATGTTTCCTGTTTCATCGAATTTCGTTAACACACGATAAAGATACGATTTTTCAAAGTTTGCAACACTTAAAAGTGTTATATTCAGTTTAAATATAATAAAGGCCGCACCTTTCTTTGAACCTTCGAAACTAGGTTTTGATTTTTACTCAAATCTGTTGCATAATACTGGAATCGAACGGCACCCCGACGTAGAGCTTGGAGAGGCACTCAGGTGGAGGGTGGTCATGGCCAGATCGATGGTCGGAATTAGGCGGGGTGGCGAACGAAAACGGAGAACTTCAGGAGGGTGGTTCGCGAAGTAGAGGCGACGATAGGGGGAGTGGTAGGTATGGATTTGAAGAGGAGAAGGAGATCTACAAAAAGTTGAACTAGGGCATGGGGTAATTCGCTATGGTTTGATCGAAAATCGCCTGGAGAGTGGCGAACTCGGTTTCCGTCGAGAGCAGGTTACGGGGGGGGGGGGGGGGGTTGAGATATTTTTATATTTTTAAATTTTTGAATGGAAAATTTCTATTGTTCGATGCTTTATTTAATTTTTAAAATAGTGTTTCTCCAAACGAACACCAATTCAAACCCAACGACTGGCGCCCCTAGCTAAATACCCCCATCCTGAACACAATGGGATATGTTTTGTAGGCCAGTTCGACTGTTGCAGTCAGTTATTCTTCAAATTAAAATGTAAAACATTCAATATTCGATTTAAACGTACATTTCAATTTGCCAGGACCACAAACTGATTTGAAAATTTCCAAAAAAATAAATCTAGCTATGTTTTGATGCTACGGTCCCAACAAAACTAGTTTCGTTGAATTCTGAGACCGTTTGAAAAATAGTCATTTTCTGGTCGATCCAATTTAATAGAAATCAATCAAACACGTTTTCTTTTTCCACGCTCACATACTAGCTTCAAAAATTATGAAATTTGAAATCTAGCAATAATTTGACATCCCGGATCCAACAGAAGTGGTTTCCTCAAATTCCGAGGTCGTTTGCAAAATGTCTATTTTCAAGGGCTATATATTCTCTATAGCGACCTTTTTGAAAATTCATTTGGCCATAACTTTTGATTTCCGCTATGAAACTTCGATTTTTCAGATTCGTTGAAAGATATTCATAAACAGATTTAAATATTTTTTCGTTTCACTAAAACTCGTTTTAGTTTTCACCCGGTACAGTCAGTCAAATTTGTATTCAAATTTTCAAACTGCCGCACCATTTCTAACTCATTATTTTATTGAAATATTCTATTTCAATTGTTTAAATTTCTTTACAATAACCAATTTAAAAATTTTAAATTGGCTCATATTTTCCGGGTTGTTACACGACCATTGGATCTTCCTAAATTCAAAAATGTTGGGTTAGAAATGAAAAGAACTTTCAAATGAAATGAAAAGTTTTAAAATCTAGTGGTTAGATTTTCAGATTAATTCAGATCAAATTTGAATAAAAATAGCGCTAGTGGCGTAAATAACCTAGAGTTGGTTTTTAACGAGTTGAGCTATTTTTAAATTACTAAAAATTAGGAAAAATTATGATAAATCATAATAAATGATTTTAAAGTGATTTGGACTAAATATTTTAGTTTTCGATAATGTAAAGTTATTTTGTGAAAATTAGCTATTCTGACAAAAATAATTGAAACGTTTTGAAGTTAATAAATACTTAACCAAGTTAAGTTTTTCTAATGTATGAATATTGGATTTGAATAGAAATAATATTCGGATATTTCTATATTGTATTCTATAATTATACAGATACTGTTTTGAGGAATTGGAAGATAGAGATATCGTTATTCCCTATACAGTATCCGTTGGTTTCAGAATTTGATACTTAATATAAGCCGATACTATTTCTATTTAGAGCCTTATATATGATATCAAATTGGATTTTGAGTTTGTCGTGAATGGTGTCTTCAATAACATTGTTCTTAAAACCAGTTGAAAATGAATTTTATGGAATAAATCTTTTAATTAAGATTAGTGAAGTCTTCCAAAGTGAAATTTTACCAATTAATAAATTTAATTGGAACTGATTTTGGGTTTATCGTGAACTATGTTTTAAATAACATTTGTTCTTTAACCCAATTAAAAGGAAAATGATTTCTCAGTTTTGATTCCTAGTAAATCGTTCAATAAAAATTTGATTGAATGAGATGAAGATTAAAATTATGTTACAGTTTTTAATAAATATTTTAACAAAGATTTGGAAACAAATGAAGCCAATTAAACTTACCAAAAACGCAAGTATGTTAGATAGGGAGTACCACCAGTTTTGCTCCATGGGATGAATAGGATGGGAATGGGATAGCGATACGAGAGATTACCCATTTGTAAGGCTCGACAATCCCGATAAGGCTTATAAACCTTAATTTGAGTTAAGATTATGAAAAGAGATTAAATAATCTTTTGAAATGATTTCCAAGGAAAGATTTAAATAAGAAGTTTAAATGATGTAAATCTTTATAAGATTTAGGGGAGTAATTCCCAATGTAAAGAATATTCTGAATTGGAATGAGACTTATGATATGTTTATATATCATTTGATTTTAATGATGCGATAGTTATTCGGAAAGACCGGGTTTCAACCCATTATGAATAACTAATACTACGACTATCAAAGATACTGAAAACTGGAGATCTTCACATCGTTTGTATTTTTTACAATGCCTTGGATAGCTCCCGTTATAAGGTTAAAGTGGTGATCGTTCAGACATACTTGGAGATTGGCCGAATATGCAAGGGCTTCTTTCCCTTAGGGGACGAGGAATAAGATGCCTTCGATTTCGTTCAGACCCATAATGAACTTGTAAATGGATGCGTGTCTGACGTTGTATTTCATAACATAACTAATTAGTTTCTACTAATGATATATCTGCGGTGGCAGAGAATTTATTCTCTTTGCTTAACACCCATTTTTGAGGCCTATGAACTCAAAGGTTATACTATAAATAGAAACTAATCATATGTGTGAATTGATAATGTGGCAAGATAAGATGTTGATTGATCAAAGCTTTTGTTGAAAAGTATAGCTTTGTGATTGATGATCAAAGCATAGCTGATATAGCGTAGATTTGTGTTGAAACATGACTTTGGCAAGCCTCATAACTCGGGAACGACCGAAAATAGGATGAAGGACCGCAGAGTAAGGACATATGTTTTCTTCTAGCTGAAAGTGTTGCCATGGTATAGAGCCTAGGCAATTTACTTATGTGGATAATGGATTGAGGCACCTAGATGATGGTCAATCAAACGACCAAGACGACGGTCAAATACGACCGGGGAATGATATGTTCAGAAGTAACCCTAATCCACGAGGAATTGATGGACCAGCTCTGCCACTCCAAGGGACACATTTAATGATTCATGGAACATCTTGCAAGAGATGGTCCGAAATCAGATGAGGAAGATCCTTTGCCTTGGTCATTGATGGAAATTCAACTTCCAATACGAACCTTGCGTTTTCAGTTGTAAACCTACATTGTGACAAAATAGAATGGGGGTATTATGATATCTAAGATTGATACATTTATTTTTGAAATTGATTTTACCCTATGCACTAGTAACAATAAAAGAGAAATTTCGCAAACCAATCATGTTTGGCTATTATACGGTAAAGCTTTATCCTCTAGTTTGCGCTTGCATTGTGTGATGGGACTTGAGTCTTATAATAGCTTCATTTTTCAAAAAGCATTGTGAGTTTTTATGATTGGTATTCATGTGAAGAAAACTTGTTCTGTATTATATGGCGTGGTCCCGTGATTTACCCAACTTTAAAATAAAGTATAATATTTGCTTTGGTTCTCACACCAGTCCCATGATTGACCTGGAGTTTATTGTTTCCCACCTAATTTCTGGATGCCCATATTTTCTAAACGTGCAGCTAGTAGTTTTGTTTTGTAGATATTTTTAATAGGATCCTGGATTTTGGCTAGAGCTATAATCTAGATTATTTCAAGTCTTTCGCTGTATATACTTATGTTTAACGCTTTGTTGTAATTTACTGTTCTCTGATTTTTTTCTGTTGTAAATCAATTATTGTACTCTGATTTAAAATTGTTATAATAGTAATGAAATGTTCTTTTGTGTTTTGTTCTGATGTGTTGTATCTCATTACAATTCAAGGATTTCTATCGTTTCAGACCGGACATGTGTGGCTTACGGTCGATTCGAAAGACGGAAATTTTCGGGCCATTACGGAACATAAGTGGGTAGTGGGTACTGCGATGAGAGGTTGCATGCAATGATAAGATACACCAACTGAAACGACCCAAAAATCGCCCTTGCGGTAAATCTCCGGATACGCTTACTTTGGGTTACAACAACATCAGAACAACAACAGCAGACTTTTATAAACATCATAATAATGTTACATCAGAGTACAGAATATCAGAGTACATCGAATAAAATTACAGCGGAAGATAAATTACAATATTCTAATACATTGCAGCGAAAGTAAAATAACTAAGGCAGCGGAAGACAACTATGCTTTGGACACAGCTTTAGGCTTCAATCCAGAATCCTGCTCAAGATAAGAACCTGTAGACAAACTACTCGACTGCCCGTGTGGAAGGAGGGCACCCGAGTTTGTAAAGGTGGAAACAAACAACGGGTCAGTCATGGGACTGGTTTGAGAATTCTTAACTAATTTCATTAATAACAATAAGACAAATCCAAGGACCACGCAGCTAACGTGGAACGGGTTTACTCCAATGGATTGTCGTGCATAAATTAAAGTAAATCATTAAACAACGTAATGCTTTTTGGAAAAATGAAACCATCATAAGACCGAAGTCCCATCACACAATGCAACGCAAACCGAAGGATAGGGTTTTACCTTATAATGGTCAAAAATGCTTGATACGTTAAAAACGGATTTTGATATTATTATTAGTGTGTATATGTTTCAAAAACATTTCAAAGTAAATGTATCAATCCTAGGAAGCATAGCTACCATATACTATGCCTCCATACTAGTAATACAATCAAAACGGCATGAGGTCTTATTGGAAATTGGGTTTCCATCATGAGTCAAGGCTAGGGAGGAGCTCCTTACCGATTCGAGACACTCTAGCTAGTGTCTCAGGATCCCCCGCAGTGAACCCTTGGAAAGCTGCAGGGCCGGTCCACACATACAGCTTCGTGGATTAGTTACTCCTGAACACATGTTTTCCGATCCTATAGGACCTATCATCCGAGGCGCGCCACATTCCATCATCCACATAAGTAAATATCAGCCAGTTTAAGCACCGACACCACTTCTAGCTAGAAAGAAACGTGATGCTCTCCCTGCGTTCCCTTCTCCCGTTTTAGACTCAACCGGGTTGTGAGGCTCGCGAAGTAACGTTATAACCACAAGGCCTGCTTTTCAACAAAGCCTTGATCATCTTCATCTTAGCATGCCACATTGACAATCCACACCATGCGATTGATAACTATTAATACACAACCTCTAAGGGTGTTGAGCAAGAGAATAAATTCTCCGCCACCAACGGTTGTATATTAATAGAAATCAATTTACATAGAACAAAATTCAACGTCAGACACACATCCATTTATAAAGCTTATGCTCTGGGTCTGAGCGAAAGCCAAATCCGTACAAATCAACACTACGTCCGGACGACCACTACTGTAGCCCCTTCAAGGTAGCTACTCCAATCACGGGCACCAGCAATCGTCGTCCATTCGATATGAAGATCGTCGGTCTTCTATCGTTGTCTTCAAAACTTGAATTTGAAACGTCGCTTAAATTATTTGGAATGAGATAGACTCGGACTTTCCAAATAATTCTTGTATATATATAAGTTGGAAATCATTTCATATCGTTATTAGTAATTTATAACGATTTATCTTTATTTATATATATATAAAAAAATATTCACATTCCATTTCACTAACGTAATTATATAACAAGTAGTGAATGTTTTGTTTCACAACCTATCGAAATGTTTATAATGTGTAATGAAATGTATTTTATTTCATTACATTTTGCTAACGAAAAATATTCCTATTCGTATATACAATATTAACGTACAATGTACACACCATTTATTTTCATACACATACACATCTTATATACAACAATGTTTATTTTACTTTTCAATTTCCATACAAATCCTATACACAAAATGTATATTTTTCTTTCAGCTCTCAATTTACACAAAAATTGTATATTTCGTGTATCATTCCAATTTAACAAAAATGAAATTTTTTGTGTCATTTCAATTTCTGACAAAAATGCAACATATTTTGGTGTCAACCTCAATTCTACAAAAATGAAAATATTTTTGTTTGTATAATTCCAATGTAACAAAATAATAACTTTGTTAATCTTTTAATGAAATCTAATTCATTTAAAACTACATTTCCATCGTTATAATTTTCACTGAAAATCTATTTACTTAAAAATGTAAATTTCATACCGCTATCTTTTTTTAATGAAAATTCAAATCATTAAAATGTAAATTTCCTTCCTTACGTTCCATTTACATGGAATATAATTTTTCTTCTTTAAATTCTATTCACATGAAAAATGTAATTTTTCTTCTCTTTAAATCTCAATTACATTAAAATATAAAATTTTCTTTTCAACCTTATTCACATTAAAAATGTAAACTTTCTTTTTACTTTAAAAATGTAACCTTTCTCTTTTATCTAGTTTACATTAAAAATGTAACTTTTCTCTTTACAATGTCAAAATATTTTCTTTTTTATTACATTAAAGATGTAATAAAGATTACCGTATAAAATCTACTTCTTCTTATTACATTAAAATTGTAACATGACTTCATTCTTTTTAATTCATTTAAACATAAACTTAAAATTCCATTTTTCATAAAAAAAAAGCTTTCATTCTTTTAATTACTTCCCTTTAATTACAATAGAAATGTAAATAATATTGCTTCATTAAGTTTCATTCTTTTATAACAAACATGACGATGAAAATATTCATATCATTATTAACACATGATGGTGCAAAATATTCGTTTCTAATTTAATACATAACGGTTTAAAAATTGTTCCTTACATTTCTAACAAATGGCGGTGCAAAATAATGTCAATTTCATTTTACCAAGTGATGGTGAAAATAATGTCTATTTCGTTTTAACAAGTGACGGTGAAAATCATGCCTATTTCATTCTAACAAAATGAACATTTGTTATAACACAAATCCAGTTAATAAAAATGCTATTTGTGCTTAATTCTTTTATTTAACAAAAATGTCCTTTTTGTTTCAACCATCTTAATTTGACAAGATGTACATTTTTGTCTCAACTAATATATTTGACAAAATTTGCATAATTTGTTTCAACTAGCATAAATAAAAAAGTGCTTATTTGGTTTCAACTAATGTAAACCGACAAAGGTGAATAATTTGTTTTTAACTAATGTAAATTGACAAAAGTGCTAAATTTTGCATTACAATTCTAATATAATTTAAAAGTACTATATCTTGTTTCATTCTTTTAATTTAGACAAAAATGAGTATTTTTGTCTACTTTGACTTACCTGATAAAAATGAATGTTTAGCTATTCATTTTTTTTACAATGACGAAAATGAAACATTTTCAATTCATTCATTTAAAGTGGCAAAAATGAATGTTTTTATTTTAATAACTATTTTGGACAAAAACCATGTTTTCATGAAAACAATAAAAATGAACTTTTTATTGAAATCTAAATTTTAGACATAACAATTCATAACTAGGTGGCACATTAATTTGACGTTCATTTCCTATGTATTCTAATGACAAATAAAAGAATATTTTATTTGTTTACATTTTTCCATGTGTTCTAATAATGTATAAAGAGAATTTCATATGTATACATTCCTCTATGTATTTTAAAAAATAATTTATATGTAAACATTTTCTTTTATAACAAATAAAAGAATAATTTATTTGTTAAAATTTCTAAACTAACTTAGCAATGAAAATGCTAATTCTATTTCAACGAAATGTGTAAAACTTGTTTCAATAACATATTTTGACACAAATGAATAATTTATGTGATTACATTTTTCTAAATATACTAATAACATAAAAAGAAGTATTTCACGTGTGTACATTTTCTATGTACACTAACAACATATAAAAAAGTATTTTATTGGTTTACACTTTTCTTTGTGTTCTAATAACAAATAAAAGAATACTTTTATTTGTTTATACTTTTCTATACATTCTAATAACATATGAAAGAATATTTTATATTTAAACATTCTCTCTATGTACTTCAATGTCATATAAAGGAATATTTTATACGTCAAGATTTTCTATGCATTTCAATAACAAATAAAAGGGATTTTATTTTAAATCAACTTCTATACTCTAATAAGACAAATAAAAGGATTTTTATTTTTCAAAACAATTTCTATATTTTAATATGCCAAATAAAAGGAATTCTAATTGTCAAAACAATTTCTATATTTTAATTCAACAATCATGGTTTAAACAAAAATGAATATTTTATTCACATGTACATTGTCTAACAAAATTTGTTAATTTATTGTTAATATAACTAATAAAAATGATAATCTTGTTTGTCGATAATTTTATTTCGACAAAACACTAGAGACGATATTCCTAAGTTAACAATACTGATCCAACCAAAACATGATATTTCCATCAAATAACAATAAAACTCAGCGATCTTCATCACAGAACAAATCAACATTTTAGTAATTATATATACCATCATGGATATGACATAAATAATAATTTTACATTTGAAATAAATAATTTGAATTTTTAAATAGAAATCTCACCGAGCTTTTATTCAGAATAGGTCAGATCTGAATTTTGGTCAAAATTTCATCTGTTCCTTTTAAGATCTAGTCAGTTCCATGTTGTAGTGTTCTTCAATACGATCACAACGCAACTTGTTTCGTTGAATTCCGTTCTAGCATGAACAAGTTATCGAGGTTTGAACCTTTAATTACAAAACTTTATAATTGAAATTTAATTAACTAATTAATTTGGACTTAACCCTCTTCTTCCTTTATCGTTACTGCTCCAGGTCGTAACCCAATTTGCTCCACAGTTCTGCACACCCACGCACACTTCCAAACGCCACCAGACCAAGATCTGTGACCACCACTCCGTAGACCATCACACCACCGTCGAATGCCATGGAGCAGGGCCCACTCGCACAACACCTGGCCTCGAAATCTCCACACACTCGCAGCGCCTTTGAGGCCCAAATACGATCGCCACAGTCCGCTAGAACCCATCATCTCTGTATAGTTTTAAAGAGGGGAAGAATCTCTTCGATCTTTACATTGAAATTTCGATTAAATTTGAAGTGGATTGTGTGTTTTTATCAATCAAAGTTCTGTGATTTTCGGCCATTGAGATGGGAGAGTGGAGGTTGTACGTATTGAGGATTAGGGTTAGAAATATACGGTGTATTTGGGGTATTTATAAGTGTATATTTATTTAATTTAATTTAATTCAATAAATTTCCTTTAGCCCATACGAACCCTAATTCAAACCCAACGAGTGTCGCCCCTAGCTAAATACCCCCGTCCCGGGCATAATGGAATAGGTTTCGTAACCCAATTCCATTGTTACGATATGTTTTTCTTTAATTTTAATTATAAATTATTTAATTTAACTGTACATATAAATTCACCGGGGCCACATATGGACTCTAAAATTTACAGAAAAATTATTTTTGGCTTTCTTTTGTCGATACGGTCCTAACAAAACTAATTTCGTCGAATTCCGAAACTGTTTGAAAAATGGTCATTTTCTGGTCGATCCGATTTAACTGAAATGGTCAAAACACATTTTCTTTTGCCACGCTCACATATTAATTCCAAAAATTCTGGAAAATTAAACTTAATAATAATTTGATATTCTGGTTCCAACAAAAGTGGTTTCGTCGAAAACCGAGGTCGTTTGCAAAATGGCTATTTTTAAGGCCAATATAATATTAAAATATATATAAATTCTACAGCGACTTTTCTAAATTTTAAACTGGCCATAACTTTCAATATATAAAGTGAAATTTCAATTTTTTTGATTCGTTAGAAAGATATGGTTAAACAGATTTAAATATTTTTGGTTTTACTGAAATCCGATTTATTTTGCCTCCTGTACAGTCAGTCAAAGTTCAAAATCAAATTTTCAAACTACAGCGCTGTTTTCTAACTCCTTTTATAATTAAAATTAAATTATTCATTCTAACTTCGATCTAAAACAATTTTTAATCATTATTATTTTAAAAAAATTATTTTAAATATCAAAAACTCATTAAAATTACTTAAAATAAATTTTTAAACTTACCCCAAAATTCAGGCTTGTTACAGTCTCCCCTACTTAAGAACCTTTCGTCCTCGAAAAGGAACGAAGCTAAAAGTTGTTTAATTAACTAACTCATCTTTCTTTTCTCAATTGGTTTCTATAATTTTATAAGTTGAACTAATAATTACACTGCACAATCATCAATCAATTAGTTGATTAACTTTTTAAATATTTATAATTTTATATATTCGAAAATCATATTTTCTAAAATAGATTATATATAATCAAAAATACGTTAATTATAAACTGGGCACTCTCAACTCATTCTAGGGCATTACTAACCCCATCTCTAATGAGTTTTCTCATTCTAAGATACTGCTGATACTATCTCTAATGAGTATTCTTATTGTATATTACTAATCCAATCTCGGATGAGTCTTTTGTTTAGTTCTAACGAGTTGTATCCCAAAGATTTGAGCTAACCAGAGCTTTGATACCAAAATGAAACGACCTGAAAATCGCCCTTGCGGGAAATCTCCGGATACGCTTACTTTAGGTTACAACAACATCAGAACAACAACAACAGACTTTTATAAACATCATAATAATGTTACATCAGAGTACAGAATATCAGAGTACATCGAATAAAATTACAGCGGAAGATAAATTACAATATTCTAATACATTGCAGCGAAAGTAAAATAACTAAGGCAGCGGAAGACAACTATGCTTTGGACACAGCTTTAGGCTTCAATCCAGAATCCTGCTCAAGATAAGAACCTGTAGACAAACTACTCGACTGCCCGTGTGGAAGGAGGGCACCCGAGTTTGTAAAGGTGGAAACAAACAACGGGTCAGTCATGGGACTGGTTTGAGAATTCTTAACTAATTTCATTAATAACAATAAGACAAATCCAAGGACCACGCAGCTAACGTGGAACGGGTTTACTCCAATGGATTGTCGTGCATAAATTAAAGTAAATCATTAAACAACGTAATGCTTTTTGGAAAAATGAAACCATCATAAGACCGAAGTCCCATCACACAATGCAACGCAAACCGAAGGATAGGGTTTTACCTTATAATGGTCAAAAATGCTTGATACGTTAAAAACGGATTTTGATATTATTATTAGTGTGTATATGTTTCAAAAACATTTCAAAGTAAATGTATCAATCCTAGGAAGCATAGCTACCATATACTATGCCTCCATACTAGTAATACAATCAAAACCGCATGAGGTCGTATTGGAAATTGGGTTTCCATCATGAGTCAAGGCTAGGGAGGAGCTCCTTACCAATTCGAGACACTCTAGATAATGTCTCATGATCCCCCGCAGTAAACCCTTGGAAAGCTGCAGGGCTGGTCCACACATACAGCTTCGTGGATTAGTTATTCCTGAACACACATTTCCCAATCCTATAGGACCTATTGTAACGACCCGGATTTTTGAATAGTTTATTTTAAATATTTAATATGGTTTTAAATATTGTGTTGATAATAAAAATAATTTATTTCCAGCAAATTGATTAGTTCTGAATTTAAAATATTTATTTAATTATGGTTATTTTATATTTACGTTCGAATTAAATTTCAATATCAGTTCACAGAGTTCAGAATAGCATTGTAATATTGGAACGATGGTCGGTACGTTAAAATAGCGGCTCGCGGTTTAATTGTGAACCCCAATTTATTTGATCAGTGGATAGGATCGATATCTATTTAAAAAGAAATAAAAATCTCTTTAAATCAAATCGTATTAAATATGATTTCAAATCAAATTAATGGGAAAATCTTTTTTTTTTTAAAAAAAAAAGGGATTTGCTTGTACTTTTGCCTACATCTCTTAAGTGCTTTAGTACGTCTGGTTCCCTCCCTCTTCTATAAATACGCGCCCGCCCCTTTCTTTCTTCATTTTCCTTTCTGAGAGAAATTAAATCCGATATCCTCCTCAAATCCTTCAAAAAACAAACCGAACCAAATCCTTCAAATCAAATTGCGAGACCAAATCCATCAGATCTTTGTATCGTGATGGTAATCCGCGGATCTGGGAAGGAAAACAAAGGGAGTTCAAAGGTGTTGAACTACGGTGATAAAGGGGGTCGCGATGCTGCTGTTCTTCTGGAAATCGGAACCAGGTCTTCAAGCGCCTGGGAGTGGAACTGTTGCGGTTAAGAAGGGGTTGCGCAACAGTCTGAAGCAACGAATTTGGGTTTGTGATTTTTGGAAGTGGATCTGCAATTCGAACTGATGTTGGCTGGAGCGATTTGGCTTTGTGATTTTTGGGGGAGAAGGGCATCGATCGTTATTAGGAGGAAGGAGGGTGCGTTGGACTCCTGGCACCGTGAAGTTGAAACAGTGAAAAATGGAGGGGTTTTCCTGAAGCCGTGAATCCTTAAAAAAATGTATTAAGGTATTTTTTTTTTAGTTAGTTTATAAGTCAAAACTGAAATTTATATTGATAAGGAAAATATCATTTAACAGTTAACTTAGGATCTGGAAACTGAAAAGAAGAAAAATTCATGTAGTAAATAATTATATGAATTATGAATTCGATAAGTGCAAAATATAAGACTTGAAATCTTTAGCAGTGCTAGAAAAACCAAGAAGTTTAGAAAATTAAATTTTAGATATTTTAACATAAAAACTTGGTTATGCAAATTCATTAGCTTATTTATAGAACTCGTTTTTTTTCCTAGGCGAATATAAAATCAAATGGAATCATCCGTGTGAAGTTCGAAGGCGCGGAAATCAATGAATAGGAATTGAAATTGGTACAAGTGCAAATTAAAATCACGGTGAGTAAATCTCACTCACCTTTCGAATTATTTTTATTTCATTAAAAATAATTGTCTGTTGCTTGTGTGAATGTTTTATGGTTGGTTTATATATTAGTTATTTAGGCTATTATATATACATATATATATATATTGGGTTGATTGATTGGTTGGATTCCCGCAGTCTCATTAGCGGATGCCCGCAGTTTCATAGCGGATGATTACCCTATACGCCCCCACGCTATGATTAGTGGATGACCTTCTATACCGCGATATTCTGCCACGAAGCAGAATGGGTATTATTTATGTGCTAACATCTGTGGATGCAGGAAAACAGGTTGGAGGAATCCAACGGGATTCCTCAAAAATATATTATCTGTTTGTTTATTTGTTGCATATATATTGTTATATATGATGTGTTAGAAAAATAAAAAATTCGTTGCTTTGTGTGTTTAAATATCACTGGGCTAAAATATCATGGAAGGATATTTGAGACTTAAAAGGGAAAATTCTATTTTTAAATAGAATTTGAATTTTAAATGGAAATAAAAACAAGTAGTTTCTTTATAAACGAAGTTTATAAATAGTTCTTTTATAACGAAGTTATAAATGAAGTGAAAAGAATTATCATTTGATAATTCAGAAATAGAAATACAAGTTTGAAATTGGAATTTGAAATGAAATTTCAAATAGGATGTGAAATGGAATTTTTAAATATATAACTCAAATGAAATTTGAGTATAACATTTGAATTTTAAAAGGAGTTTAAATATTTGAATTTTAAGAGGAGATTGAATATTAGAAATTCAAATAGAACTTGAATAGATGAAATTAGAATGAAAAATAGAATTTGAATTCAAGGAATTAAAATAAAATTTGAATTCAAAGGAATTCGAATAAAGAAATTCAAATAGAGATTTGAATGTAGAATTTCAAAATAGAATTTGAAATATAGAATTTCAAAGAAGAATTGAATAGAATTTGAAATATAGTATTTCAAAGAAGGATTCAAATGTGAAATTTGAATAGAGATTTGAATGGAATTTAAATATGAAATTTGAATAGAGATTTGAAATAGAAATTCGAGTATTGAATTTGAACATGGAATTGAATACCGAAATTCAAGTAGAAATTTGAATATGAGATTTCAAAATAGAATTTGAAATAAACTTTGAAATAGGGTTTTCAAAGTAGAATTGGAAATAGAATTTCAAATAGGATTTCAAAATAGGAAATCCAAATGGTTTTGAAATGGAATTTGAATTCAAGGGAATTCAAATGGATTTGAGTGAAGAAATTCAAATGGTGTTAAAAATAAGTTTGAATATTAGAAATTCAAATGGTGTTGGAAATGAATTTGAATATTAGGATTCAAATGGAAATGGAAAATGAATTTGAATATAAGAGATTCAAATTGAATTCAAATAGGATTTAATCTATGAGATTTGAATATAGAAATTCAAATGGAGTTTTGAAACTAGATTTGAAATAGGATTCAAATAAGAGGGTTTAAATAGAATTTGAATGATAAAATTAAAAAGGGGTTGAATATTTGAAATTTCAAAATAGAATTGAATAGGAGTTTGAATAATTGAATTTCAATAGAATTCAAATATAGAAATTGGAATATAGAAGTTCCAATGGAATTTGAATAAGAGAATTCAAATGAATTCAAACATAGAATTTGAATATAGGGAATTCAAATAGGAATTCAAGTATTGAATTTGAATATCAAATAGAAAAGGAATTGGAATGTGAATATAGAATTCAAATAAAAGTGAGATTGGAATTTGAATCAAGGAATTCAAATAGAGTTAAAATGGAGTTGAATTCATTTTAAAGAAGTTTAAAAGTTTATATATATAAATATAATTAAAACGAACTCGCCGCAGCGCTGCAGTTCGTAAATTGGCAATCCGAACTTCAATTGAGTATACAGAACGCAATTGAAGTCGGAATTCTTCGAAACAAGAAACGTCAGGACCGGTTTGATAATAGTTTTCTAATGAAAGAGAAAAATATGGATTTCGTCGTATATATTTTGAGTTATGTCAAAATCAAATTTTCAGAAAAACAGCGCCAGAATCGTTTTAAAACCATAATGGTTTATTTAATATTATAAAAAGATTTTAAGCAAATAAAATCCGAAGTTCTATTTAGAAAATTTCAGAGTGAGTTGCAAAATATATGCGAATTCAAGTTGTGTAAATGAATATGATTTTTGAAACAGAAACCAGATTTTGATTTATAGCATTAACTAATTTTGAATAGAAATTAGTTAAGGAGGTTTCGAATGGATATTGGGGTTTGAATAAGTAAATTCGATTTGATAATTTATATTCGACATCAAAAAGGAAACTAGAATTGAAATTGAAATTCAAATTGGTTGTGAGCAAGTCTAACATTTTGTTTGAACATGTTATGTTCAACAAAGAAGTGAAATAGGCAAAATGACTAATTAAAGAATAAATGGGCGAACTGAATTCAAACGATTAGATGGTATTGAATTGAATGGGAAACAGGTGAACAGGTGTTAAACAGATATGGGATGGAGTATATGAAGATTTAAATTTATGTGCTCGACAAAAAGGTACATGTTTAAATTCATATATGGGTTTTATGCGCCGTATCGGCAAGCCGCTTGGATTTTTCTTTTTCTTTTTGAGATTAGAAGGTACCGGGAAGCTATTTGAAATTTCCCGATGCTCCCGATACAGGGGAGGTTATGGCGAATTTTTCCGGAAATTTAAGGAGTTAGAATATTTTTAAGATATTTTGATAATTTGAAATCATTGTATCGACGTATTGAATTCGATAGTAAAGTGAATGTTGTAAACAAAAGGGGATAGAGATAAGCGATTGGAATTGTTTCCAATTGCAAATAGAGATTTTTCTAATATATAGAAAATAAAAGAAGTTGATATTTGGAAACGTTTTCCAAATGGCATAAGAGGCCAATATGGTTATTGAAATATTTGGATAACAAATATTGATAGAGGAAATGGAGAAGAGATTTAATTAATGAATATTAATTAAAGAGCCCAGTGATTTGTTGATATGTTTGGATGAACACTTGTTTTTATTCGATAGTTAAATCACAGACTATCGAAGTTTTGACCATCGTTGTCAATATGGAGAGACCGGTTGGATTATTATCCGAAGAACCACTCTGTATCGGCATAAGCGTTGCGAACCAAGTATGCTGAATATATTGAAGACGGAGTAAAGTGCAAGGGCTTTTCTAGTAATAGAAATAGTGCCTTCGGTTTCGTTCAATCCCAGAACGAACGTAAATGGACGAATGTCTGACAAAGTATTTCCAATGATCAAATGGGTTGGTTAGTATGAATATATATGGTTGCAACGGATTTATCCCTTAGCATAATATCCAGAATATTTGTGCAAACTCAACTAGTGATTAACGGATCTGACAATGTGGCATTCAAAGTGATTGTGTTATCAAGGAATGGTAAGTAATCATAGCCTCAGGCCTCAACAACCGGGAAAGGACAAAAATCGGGCAGGCAGCATGGCTATGTGGGTCGCACCCATTAGGGTGTATAATCACCTATCTAGAGAAATTCCTTTTGTTTCTTAATCTATCGATTCTGCCCATTCGGGAAACGGTGGTTTGAGTCCAACCGTTGGTGATATACATTCGATACACTCAAGCGAAATGAGTGGTCGGTCATGTGTGGGCCGGGTTGCAAGACGTTCTTGTTGAACCCAGGTGTATTCGTCTCTAGAGATACACAGTCGGAAGGTGGTTCCATACCTTGTCATGTTGGAAATCCAATCTCCAATAAGCGCCATGCGGTTTTTGATTTTATAATATATATGTGGAGCGTGAGATGCAAGCGTTCTGCTATTTGGTTATTTATTTGATGTAGACATTATTATAATATTACTGGATTTTCGTATCAAAGTGTTTTGGGTTATAGTAAGGTAAAAGCCGTCCATGTTTATGTGTGGGCTGGTCTTACTATTATCTTTTCTTTCGAAAAGGGTTTTGAAAGTTAAACAAGTGGTTGGAGTTTACTCACACCAGTCCCATGACTGACCCAGAGTTTATTTTGTTTTGTTTTCCCTAAACTCTTGGGTGCCCAAATTTGTACGGGCAGTCAAGTGTTTCAGGCTTTTACAGATACACTTGGAGGAGCTTGAAGCTGGAGGCTTCAACGTTAGTTACCTAGTGTTATTTTCCGCTGTATTGTAAGTGCTGAACTCTGATTCTGAATGTACATGTATACAGAAATTTTGTATTACAAAAGTATATGATATATTATATTTTATTCATTCCGCGGTGAGGTTCATGTGTTACCCTGATGTTGTGAATTCTTCTTCTTCTATTCTAATATTTCTTTCCTTCTATTTCTCATCCTCTAACTTCTTTCTATTAATGGTTCGTATTTCTGTGTTATTTGGGTTGGACGTGTGTTGTATTTAGTCAATTCATATAGCACGGATTTGCGGGTCGTTACAGGTGGTATCAGAGCTTAGGTTGAGCGAACACCTAGGCTTGTGTGGCATGTGCTCATTAGAGATAGGGTCAGTAGTACCCTAGAATGAGTTGAGTATATATATACGAGAGAGCGTATTTGTTATTAATATAAAAATTGTTTTATATTGTGTTGGCTTGTCTGTTGAGTAGTTTATGAATGCTGGTCGAATCGTGGGACGCCACGAAGTCGATAGGAATTTCTAAACACTTGAACAGAGAAATTCGACACAGTATTGTTTTAAATGGGTAAATGAAATAATTTTACCCAAAATTTCTATTTTTGATATAAAAAGAATAATTTTCTGAAATTATTATATTATATGGATGTGTTGGTTGTTAGAATTATAATCAAATGAGATTATAAAATTAGAATGGTTATTTATAACCAAATAGAATTTGTATAGGGATTAAATATACAAATGAGATAAATTAGAATTAAATTCAAACCAGAATTAAGAATTCAAAATCCTGGGAAGTTGAAAAATATTTTTTTTTTCAAAGTAGATTAAATATAGGTTTGTTTTAAAAGGATTTGAAAGAAAATCATTTTAGATGAATTTTGAAATAATAAGACACTGAACTCACTTCAGTAGCTGGAAAATAATTCTGATAATGATTGCAACATCATCAGTGTTCATTTTCGAGTGTCTAAGTGATGGATTGCTACCTTAGAAAGTTTTGTTGGAAATTTGTTTGAAAGAAAACAAGTTGTTTTGGGAAGAATTCAAGTGTTTTGAATTTGAGATGGAAATAAATATATGTATATATATTTATGTGATTTCAGAAGAATTTGAAATGAAAACCCTGGGATTTGGATTCTGGAATAAAAATTTAACTTAAGCAAGTTAAATGGTTCAGGGTGAATCAATTGACTAGAATCAATTTGAATTAGTTTAATAGAACATAGATTGGATATAAATGGATTGATCATAGATCATTCAAATTAAATGAAGGAAGACCAAAAGTTTTGGTGATATTAAATTTGTTGAAATATGAGGAGTTGAGTTTCAACATAAGTGAGATTTTGAAAAGTAATGGATTTGTACCATTTTCCTACCTTAGCAATTTCGAGGACGAAATTATTTTAAGGGGGGAAGAATGTAACGACCCGGATTTTTGAATAGTTTATTTTAAATATTTAATATGGTTTTAAATATTGTGTTGATAATAAAAATAATTTATTTCCAGCAAATTGATTAGTTCTGAATTTAAAATATTTATTTAATTATGGTTATTTTATATTTACGTTCGAATTAAATTTCAATATCAGTTCACAGAGTTCAGAATAGCATTGTAATATTGGAACGATGGTCGGTACGTTAAAATAGCGGCTCGCGGTTTAATTGTGAACCCCAATTTATTTGATCAGTGGATAGGATCGATATCTATTTAAAAAGAAATAAAAATCTCTTTAAATCAAATCGTATTAAATACGATTTCAAATCAAATTAATGGGAAAATCTTTTTTTTTTAAAAAAAAAAGGGATTTGCTTGTACTTTTGCCTACATCTCTTAAGTGCTTTAGTACGTCTGGTTCCCTCCCTCTTCTATAAATACGCGCCCGCCCCTTTCTTTCTTCATTTTCCTTTCTGAGAGAAATTAAATCCGATATCCTCCTCAAATCCTTCAAAAAACAAACCGAACCAAATCCTTCAAATCAAATTGCGAGACCAAATCCATCAGATCTTTGTATCGTGATGGTAATCCGCGGATCTGGGAAGGAAAACAAAGGGAGTTCGAAGGTGTTGAACTACGGTGATAAAGGGGGTCGCGATGCTGCTGTTCTTCTGGAAATCGGAACTAGGTCTTCAAGCGCCTGGGAGTGGAACTGTTGCGGTTAAGAAGGGGTTGCGCAACAGTCTGAAGCAACGAATTTGGGTTTGTGATTTTTGGAAGTGGATCTGCAATTCGAACTGATGTTGGCTGGAGCGATTTGGCTTTGTGATTTTTAGGGGAGAAGGGCATCGATCGTTATTAGGAGGAAGGAGGGTGCGTTGGACTCCTGGCACCGTGAAGTTGAAACAGTGAAAAATGGAGGGGTTTTCCTGAAGCCGTGAATCCTTAAAAAAATGTATTAAGGTAAATTTTTTTTTAGTTAGTTTATAAGTCAAAACTGAAATTTATATTGATAAGGAAAATATCATTTAACAGTTAACTTAGGATCTGGAAACTGAAAAGAAGAAAAATTCATGTAGTAAATAATTATATGAATTATGAATTCGATAAGTGCAAAATATAAGACTTGAAATCTTTAGCAGTGCTAGAAAAACCAAGAAGTTTAGAAAATTAAATTTTAGATATTTTAACATAAAAACTTGGTTATGCAAATTCATTAGCTTATTTATAGAACTCGTTTTTTTTCCTAGGCGAATATAAAATCAAATGGAATCATCCGTGTGAAGTTCGAAGGCGCGGAAATCAATGAATAGGAATTGAAATTGGTACAAGTGCAAATTAAAATCACGGTGAGTAAATCTCACTCACCTTTCGAATTATTTTTATTTCATTAAAAATAATTGTCTGTTGCTTGTGTGAATGTTTTATGGTTGGTTTATATATTAGTTATTTAGGCTATTATATATACATATATATATATATATATTGGGTTGATTGATTGGTTGGATTCCCGCAGTCTCATTAGCGGATGCCCGCAGTTTCATAGCGGATGATTACCCTATACGCCCCACGCTATGATTAGTGGATGACCTTCTATACCGCGATATTCTGCCACGAAGCAGAATGGGTATTATTTATGTGCTAACATCTGTGGATGCAGGAAAACAGGTTGGAGGAATCCAACGGGATTCCTCAAAAATATATTATCTGTTTGTTTATTTGTTGCATATATATTGTTATATATGATGTGTTAGAAAAATAAAAAATTCGTTGCTTTGTGTGTTTAAATATCACTGGGCTAAAATATCATGGAAGGATATTTGAGATTTAAAAGGGAAAATTCTATTTTTAAATAGAATTTGAATTTTAAATGGAAATAAAAACAAGTAGTTTCTTTATAAACGAAGTTTATAAATAGTTCTTTTATAACGAAGTTATAAATGAAGTGAAAAGAATTATCATTTGATAATTCAGAAATAGAAATACAAGTTTGAAATTGGAATTTGAAATGAAATTTCAAATAGGATGTGAAATGGAATTTTTAAATATATAACTCAAATGAAATTTGAGTATAACATTTGAATTTTAAAAGGAGTTTAAATATTTGAATTTTAAGAGGAGATTGAATATTAGAAATTCAAATAGAACTTGAATAGATGAAATTAGAATGAAAAATAGAATTTGAATTCAAGGAATTAAAATAAAATTTGAATTCAAAGGAATTCGAATAAAGAAATTCAAATAGAGATTTGAATGTAGAATTTCAAAATAGAATTTGAAATATAGAATTTCAAAGAAGAATTGAATAGAATTTGAAATATAGTATTTCAAAGAAGGATTCAAATGTGAAATTTGAATAGAGATTTGAATGGAATTTAAATATGAAATTTGAATAGAGATTTGAAATAGAAATTCGAGTATTGAATTTGAACATGGAATTGAATACCGAAATTCAAGTAGAAATTTGAATATGAGATTTCAAAATAGAATTTGAAATAAACTTTGAAATAGGGTTTTCAAAGTAGAATTGGAAATAGAATTTCAAATAGGATTTCAAAATAGGAAATCCAAATGGTTTTGAAATGGAATTTGAATTCAAGGGAATTCAAATGGATTTGAGTGAAGAAATTCAAATGGTGTTAAAAATAAGTTTGAATATTAGAAATTCAAATGGTGTTGGAAATGAATTTGAATATTAGGATTCAAATGGAAATGGAAAATGAATTTGAATATAAGAGATTCAAATTGAATTCAAATAGGATTTAATCTATGAGATTTGAATATAGAAATTCAAATGGAGTTTTGAAACTAGATTTGAAATAGGATTCAAATAAGAGGGTTTAAATAGAATTTGAATGATAAAATTAAAAAGGGGTTGAATATTTGAAATTTCAAAATAGAATTGAATAGGAGTTTGAATAATTGAATTTCAATAGAATTCAAATATAGAAATTGGAATATAGAAGTTCCAATGGAATTTGAATAAGAGAATTCAAATGAATTCAAACATAGAATTTGAATATAGGGAATTCAAATAGGAATTCAAGTATTGAATTTGAATATCAAATAGAAAAGGAATTGGAATGTGAATATAGAATTCAAATAAAAGTGAGATTGGAATTTGAATCAAGGAATTCAAATAGAGTTAAAATGGAGTTGAATTCATTTTAAAGAAGTTTAAAAGTTTATATATATAAATATAATTAAAACGAACTCGCCGCAGCGCTGCAGTTCGTAAATCGGCAATCCGAACTTCAATTGAGTATACAGAACGCAATTGAAGTCGGAATTCTTCGAAACAAGAAACGTCAGGACCGGTTTGATAATAGTTTTCTAATGAAAGAGAAAAATATGGATTTCGTCGTATATATTTTGAGTTATGTCAAAATCAAATTTTCAGAAAAACAGCGCCAGAATCGTTTTAAAACCATAATGGTTTATTTAATATTATAAAAAGATTTTAAGCAAATAAAATCCGAAGTTCTATTTAGAAAATTTCAGAGTGAGTTGCAAAATATATGCGAATTCAAGTTGTGTAAATGAATATGATTTTTGAAACAGAAACCAGATTTTGATTTATAGCATTAACTAATTTTGAATAGAAATTAGTTAAGGAGGTTTCGAATGGATATTGGGGTTTGAATAAGTAAATTCGATTTGATAATTTATATTCGACATCAAAAAGGAAACTAGAATTGAAATTGAAATTCAAATTGGTTGTGAGCAAGTCTAACATTTTGTTTGAACATGTTATGTTCAACAAAGAAGTGAAATAGGCAAAATGACTAATTAAAGAATAAATGGGCGAACTGAATTCAAACGATTAGATGGTATTGAATTGAATGGGAAACAGGTGAACAGGTGTTAAACAGATATGGGATGGAGTATATGAAGATTTAAATTTATGTGCTCGACAAAAAGGTACATGTTTAAATTCATATATGGGTTTTATGCGCCGTATCGGCAAGCCGCTTGGCTTTTTCTTTTTCTTTTTGAGATTAGAAGGTACCGGGAAGCTATTTGAAATTTCCCGATGCTCCCGATACAGGGGAGGTTATGGCGAATTTTTCCGGAAATTTAAGGAGTTAGAATATTTTTAAGATATTTTGATAATTTGAAATCATTGTATCGACGTATTGAATTCGATAGTAAAGTGAATGTTGTAAACAAAAGGGGATAGAGATAAGTGATTGGAATTGTTTCCAATTGCAAATAGAGATTTTTCTAATATATAGAAAATAAAAGAAGTTGATATTTGGAAACGTTTTCCAAATGGCATAAGAGGCCAATATGGTTATTGAAATATTTGGATAACAAATATTGATAGAGGAAATGGAGAAGAGATTTAATTAATGAATATTAATTAAAGAGCCCAGTGATTTGTTGATATGTTTGGATGAACACTTGTTTTTATTCGATAGTTAAATCACAGACTATCGAAGTTTTGACCATCGTTGTCAATATGGAGAGACCGGTTGGATTATTATCCGAAGAACCACTCCGTATCGGCATAAGCGTTGCGAACCAAGTATGCTGAATATATTGAAGACGGAGTAAAGTGCAAGGGCTTTTCTAGTAATAGAAATAGTGCCTTCGGTTTCGTTCAATCCCAGAACGAACGTAAATGGACGAATGTCTGACAAAGTATTTCCAATGATCAAATGGGTTGGTCTGTATGAATATATATGGTTGCAATGGATTTATCCCTTAGCATAATATCCAGAATATTTGTGCAAACTCAACTAGTGATTAACGGATCTGACAATGTGGCATTCAAAGTGATTGTGTTATCAAGGAATGGTAAGTAATCATAGCCTCAGGCCTCAACAACCGGGAAAGGACAAAAATCGGGCAAGCAGCATGGCTATGTGGGTCGCACCCATTAGGGTGTATAATCACCTATCTAGAGAAATTCCTTTTGTTTCTTAATCTATCGATTCTGCCCATTCGGGAAACGGTGGTTTGAGTCCAACCGTTGGTGATATACATTCGATACACTCAAGCGAAATGAGTGGTCGGTCATGTGTGGGCCGGGTTGCAAGACGTTCTTGTTGAACCCAGGTGTATTCGTCTCTAGAGATACACGGTCGGAAGGTGGTTACATACCTTGTCATGTTGGAAATCCAATCTCCAATAAGCGCCATGCGGTTTTTGATTTTATAATATATATGTGGAGCGTGAGATGCAAGCGTTCTGCTATTTGGTTATTTATTTGATGTAGACATTATTATAATATTACTGGATTTTCGTATCAAAGTGTTTTGGGTTATAGTAAGGTAAAAGCCGTCCATGTTTATGTGTGGGCTGGTCTTACTATTATCTTTTCTTTCGAAAAGGGTTTTGAAAGTTAAACAAGTGGTTGGAGTTTACTCACACCAGTCCCATGACTGACCCAGAGTTTATTTTGTTTTGTTTTCCCTAAACTCTTGGGTGCCCAAATTTGTACGGGTAGTCAAGTGTTTCAGGCTTTTACAGATACACTTGGAGGAGCTTGAAGCTGGAGGCTTCAACGTTAGTTACCTAGTGTTATTTTCCGCTGTATTGTAAGTGCTGAACTCTGATTCTGAATGTACATGTATACAGAAATTTTGTATTACAAAAGTATATGATATATTATATTTTATTCATTCCGCGGTGAGGTTCATGTGTTACCCTGATGTTGTGAATTCTTCTTCTTCTATTCTAATATTTCTTTCCTTCTATTTCTCATCCTCTAACTTCTTTCTATTAATGGTTCGTATTTCTGTGTTATTTGGGTTGGACGTGTGTTGTATTTAGTCAATTCATATAGCACGGATTTGCGGGTCGTTACACCTATCATCCGAGGCGCGCCACATTCCATCATCCACATAAGTAAATATCAGCCAGTTTAAGCACCGACACCACTTCTAGCTAGAAAGAAACGTGTTGCTCTCCCTGTGTTCCCTTCTCATGTTTTAGACTCAACCGGGTTGTGAGGCTCGCGAAGTAACGTTATAACCACAAGGCCTGCTTTCCAACAAAGCCTTGATCATCTTCATCTTAGCGTGCCACGTTGACAATTCACACCATGCGATTGATAACTATTAATATACAACCTCTAAGGGTGTTGAGCAAGAGAATAAATTCTCCACCACCAACGGTTGTATATTAATAGAAATCAATTTACATAGAACAAAATTCAACGTCGGACACACATCCATTTATAAGCTTATGCTCTGGATCTGAGCGAAAGCCAAATCCGTACAAATCAACACTACGTCCGGACGGCCACCACTGTAGCCCCTTCAAGGTAGCTACTCCAATCACGGACATCAGCAGTCGTCATCCATTCGATATGAAGATCGTCGGTCTTCTATCGTTGTCTTCAAAACTTGAATTTGAAACGTCGCTTAAATTATTTGGAATGAGATAGACTCGGACTTTCCAAATAATTCTCTTATATATATAAGTTGGAAATCATTTCATATCGTTATTTGAAATTTTTAACGATTTGTCTTTATTTTTATATATATATATAATATATTCACATTTCATTTCATTAACGTAGTTATATAACAAGTAGTGAATGTTTTGTTTCACAACCTATCGAAATGTTTATAATGTGTAATGAAATGTATTTTATTTCATTAGATTTTGCTAACGAAAAATATTCCTATTCGTATATACAATATTAACGTACAATGTACACACCATTTATTTTCATACGCATACACGTCTTATATACAACAATCTTTATTTTATTTTTTCAATTTCCATACAAATCCTATACCCAAAATGTATATTTTTCTTTCAGCTCTCAATTTACAAAAAATTGTATATTTCGTGTATCATTCATATTTAACAAAAATGAAGATTTTTGTGTCATTTCAATTTCTAACAAAAATGCAACATATTTTGGTGTCAACCTCAATTCTACAAAAATGAAAATATTTTTGTTTGTATAATACCAATGTAACTAAATAATAACTTTGTTAATCTTTTAATGAAATCTAATTCATTTAAAACCACATTTCCATCGTTATAATTTTCACTGAAAATCTATTTACATAAAAATGTAAATTTCATACCGCTATCTTTTTTTAATGAAAATTCAAATCATTAAAATGTAAATTTCCTTCCTTACATTCCATTTACATGGAATATAATTTTTCTTCTTTAAATTCTATTCACATGAAAAATGTAATTTTTCTTCTCTTTAAATCTCAATTACATTAAAATATAAAATTTTCTTTTCAACCTTATTCACATTAAAAATGTAAACTTTCTTTTTACTTTAAAAATGTAACCTTTCTCTTTTATCTAGTTTACATTAAAAATGTAACTTTTCTCTTTACAATGTCAAAATATTTCCTTTTTTATTACATTAAAGATGTAATAAAGATTACCGTATAAAATCTACTTCTTCTTATTACATTAAAATTGTAACATGACTTCATTCTTTTTAATTCATTTAAACATAAACTTAAAATTCCATTTTTCATAAAAAAAAAGCTTTCATTCTTTTAATTACTTCCCTTTAATTACAATAGAAATGTAAATAATATTGCTTCATTAAGTTTCATTCTTTTATAACAAACATGACGGTGAAAATATTCATATCATTATTAACACATGACGGTGCAAAATGTTCGTTTCTAATTTAATACATAACGGTTTAAAAATTGTTCCTTACATTTCTAACAAATGGCGGTGCAAAATAATGTCAATTTCATTTTACCAAGTGACGGTGAAAATAATGTCTATTTCATTTTAACAAGTGACGGTGAAAATCATGTCTATTTCATTCTAACAAAATGAACATTTGTTATAATACAAATCTAGTTAATAAAAATGCTATTTGTGCTTAATTCTTTTATTTATCAAAAATGTCCTTTTTGTTTCAACCATCTTAATTTGACAAGATGTACATTTTTGTCTCAAATAATATATTTGACAAAATTTGCATAATTTGTTTCAACTAGCATAAATAAAAAAGTGCTTATTTGGTTTCAACTAATGTAAACCGACAAAGGTGAATAATTTGTTTTTAACTAATGTAAATTGACAAAAGTGCTAAATTTTTCATTTCAATTATAATATAATATAAAAGTACTATATCTTGTTTCATTCTTTTAATTTTGACAAAAATGAGTATTTTTGTCTATTTTGACTTACCTGATAAAAATGAATGTTTAGCTATTCATTTTTTTTACAATGACGAAAATGAAACATTTTCAATTCATTCATTTAAAGTGGCAAAAATGAATGTTTTTATTTTAATAACTATTTTGGACAAAAACCATGTTCTCATGAAAACAATAAAAATGAACTTTTTATTGAAATCTAAATTTTAGACATAACAATTCATAACTAGGTGGCACATTAATTTGACGTTCATTTCCTATGTATTCTAATGACAAATAAAAGAATATTTTATTTGTTTACATTTTTCCATGTGTTCTAATAATGTATAAAGAGAATTTCATATGTATACATTCCTCTATGTATTTTAAAGAATAATTTATATGTAAACATTTTCTTTTATAACAAATAAAAGAATAATTTATTTGTTAAAATTTCTAAACTAACTTAGCAATGAAAATGCTAATTCTATTTCAACGAAATGTGTAAAACTTGTTTCAATAACATATTTTGACACAAATGAATAATTTATGTGATTACATTTTTCTAAATATACTAATAACATAAAAAGAAGTATTTCATGTGTGTACATTTTCTATGTGCACTAACAACATATAAAAAAGTATTTTATTGGTTTACACTTTTCTTTGTGTTCTAATAACAAATAAAAGAATACTTTTATTTGTTTATACTTTTCTATACATTCTAATAACATATGAAAGAATATTTTATATTTAAACATTCTCTCTATGTATTTCAATGTCATATAAAGGAATATTTTATACGTCAAGATTTTCTATGCATTTCAATAACAAATAAAAGGGATTTTATTTTAAATCAACTTCTATACTCTAATAAGACAAATAAAAGGATTTTTATTTTTCAAAACAATTTCTATATTTTAATATGCCAAATAAAAGGAATTCTAATTGTCAAAACAATTTCTATATTTTAATTCAACAATCATGGTTTAAACAAAAATGAATATTTTATTCACATGTACATTGTCTAACAAAATTTGTTAATTTATTGTTAATATAACTAATAAAAATGATAATCTTGTTTGTCGATAATTTTATTTCGACAAAACACTAGAGACGATATTCCTAAGTTAACAATATTGATCCAACCAAAACATGATATTTCCATCAAATAACAATAAAACTCAGCGATCTTCATCACAGAACAAATCAACATTTTAGTAATTATATATACCATCATGGATATGACATAAATAAAATTTTCACATTTGAAATAAATAATTCGAATTTTTAAATAGAAATCTCACTGAGCTTTTATTCAGAATAGGTCAGATCTGAATTTCGGTCAAAATTTCATCTGTTCCTTTTCAGATCTAGTCAGTTCCATGTTGTAGTGTTCTTCAATACGATCACAACGCAACTTGTTTCGTTAAATTCCGTTCTGGCATGAACAAGTTATCGAGGTTTGAACCTTTAATTACAAAACTTTATAATTGAAATTTAATTAACTAATTAATTTGGACTTAACCCTCTTCTTCCTTCTATCGTTACGGCTCCAGGCCGTAACCCAATTTGCTCCACAGTTCTGCACACCCACGCACACTTCCAGACGCCACCAGACCAAGATCCGTGACCACCACTCCGTAGACCATCACACCGCCGTCGAACGCCAGGGAGCAGGGCCCACTCACATGACACCTGGCCTCGAAATCTCCACCCACTCGCAGCGCCTTTGAGGCCTAAATACAATCGCCATAGTCCGCTAGAACCCATCATCTCCGTATAGTTTTAAAGAGGGGAAGAATCTCTTCGATCTTTACATTGAAATTTCGATTAAATTTGAAGTGGATTATGTGTTTTTATCAACCAAAGTTCTGTGATTTTCGGCGATTGAGATGGGAGAGTGGCGGCTGTACGTATTGAGGATTAGGGTTAGAAATATACGGTGTATTTGGGGTATTTATAAGTGTATATTTATTTAATTTAATTTAATTTAATTCAATAAATTTCCTTTAGCCCATACGAATCCTAATTCAAACCCAACGAGTGTCGCCCCTAGCTAAATACTCCCGTCCCGGACACAATGGAATAGGTTTCGTAAAAAAATCCATTGTTTCGATATGTTTTTCTTTAATTTTAATAATAAATTATTTAATTTAAATATACATATAAATTCACTGGGGCCACATATGGACTCTAAAATTTACAGAAAATTTATTTTTGGTTTTCTTTTGTTGATACGGTCCTAATAAAACTAACTTCGTCGAATTCCGAGACTGTTTGAAAAATGGTCATTTTCTGGTCGATCCGATTTAACTGAAATGGTCAAAACACATTTTCTTTTGCCACGCTCACATATTAATTCCAAAAATTCTGGAAAATTAAACTTAACAATAATTTGACATTCCGGTTCCAACAAAAGTAGTTTCGTCGAAAACCGAGGTCGTTTGCAAAATGGCTATTTTTAAGGCCTATATAATATTAAAATATACATAAATTCTACAGCGACTTTTCTAAATTTTAAACTGGCCATAACTTTCAATATATAAAGTGAAATTTCAATTTTTCAGATTCGTTAGAAAGATATGGTAAAACAGATTTAAATATTTTTGGTTTTACTGAAATCCGATTTATTTTGCCTCCTGTACAGTCAGTCAAAGTTCAAAATCAAATTTTCAAACTGCAGTGCTGTTTTCTAACTCCTTTTATAATTAAAATTAAATTATTCATTCTAACTTCGATTTAAATCAATTTTTAATCATTATTATTTTAAATAAATTATTTTAAATATCAAAAACTCATTAAAATTACTTAAAATAATTTTTTAAACTTACCCCAAAATTCAGGGTTGTTACACCAACGCTCGAAAGCACATAGCTGACACTCGCTAAGGCAATCACCAAGGAGATGGTCCAAGATTAGTGGAAAGGAGCTCAAAACAAACATAGCAATCATGACAAAACCCAAAATTACAAAATATTCCCCATTCAATGTAGAAAAGCATCCTAAACTCAAGAAAACAAGAACTGTTCACCCACCACCAAACTACGAACTCCAGCCAGACCAAACACAACCTCAATACCAAACAAACACAACGACAAAGTCGAAATACTCAAAGTTTATTATTAACAAATTATCAATTTAAATCTTTAAATTAAGTTCTTCCATTCATTTCACTTAAACGAATCTTAATTGAATTCTTTCTTTAAATTAAATTTATTAATATTATTATATTATATTAAATATTTATTTTAAATTAAAATAAATTTTGAAATAAATCTTTTAAGACTAAAATAATTTTTATATAAAATTTAAAACATTTTAAAATGAATTATTATATTAAATTAGTTAACATTATAAAATCTAGTTTAAATTAAATCTTAACTTTAAATATTAAATTTTAATTGAATTCTATAAAAAAAATAAACAACAATTTCATTAAATCAATTTTAACTTAAATTATTAAATTTAGGTTAAATTATCTTAAACATAAATTTTAACTCAATATTTAAATTAACTTTCAAAATCAATCCATATTTATAAAATTTCGTAAATAGTTTTTATTGACCGATGGTATCCCTACGTAATTTTCTGCCTTATGGTGAAGTGAATCGGGTATGTATATTTTCAACCCGTTTAACTAAATTTTCTAGGTATATATCATTTCGTTCCATATCCCAAATCGGTGTCACAAATAATAAAATGGTTCGGGTACGCATCATTTCAACCCATAATGATTTTCCTATTATTCGGAACTTGTAGTGTGAATCACATCATAACATAATATATCAAATCATGTGTCACATATTAACATCACAATTGAAAGAATATGGATTGTGTGTGTGTATTTAATATGCAAGTGTTATTAGTTGCATCTAATAGCTAGCAGTATAAAATAAGTAAAGTAAGAAATGATCACACTAGAGTTTTACACTAGTTAATGCCTCCCGTCCTACGTCTAGTCCCAAATCTCCCCTTCAACCTTTAAAAGTATAAAAAAATCTCACTTTGCTTGGAGGAATAGTCTTACAATAGAGTAACTTTATTTGACAAAAATGTGTTATTAATAACACGAATTTTGATGGAATTATGCAGCCTCTCCTATAATTTTCTTGAAGTCGTATACAGTTTGAAGTGTTTTATACACAAAAGAGATCAACAATATGCTTTAAGAGATCAGAGCATGTAGAGAGTAAAGAGTATTCAAGTTTGTCCCTTAATATTTCTATAAGTCTTTGAATTATGCTCCTTCATTCGATTGTCTAGACTGCATTTCAAGCTATAAATCATAGAGCCTTCTGACTGTGTAGCATAATTCAACACATGTAAATGGCATTTGGAAAAATGTAGGATTTATTCATGTACTTTTTACTTATACTAATGAAACAATAAGATTATTATATCGCGAAAGGTTATAATTAGTTGTATATAATTTTCAACTCAAAGGAAAATTGATGTCATAAATTGATACAAAAAAATGCCTTAATTATGTTTATATGCCTCTCACTAATATCTTGATTCTCATGTGTGGTAAAGTTATCTACTTGATTAATAATTGTATTGCCACCATGTTGTATGGAATAATACAATGATATCAACAATGATACCGCCTGGGTAGATATTAAACATGAATCAACAAATCACATATGTTAAATTAAGAATATCTTTCTTATTTGTAATATTTAGTGTTTATATAGTTCAACTTGAATTGCTTGCATATCATCCTATCTAGAAGCTTCGATTAAAACATCAGGTGTCATAAGTTTGATCATTTCATAAATACATTGTCATATCCAATGCTCTGACTACCCCATATATTTTTGTAAAGTGCATATTTCTTAAACTAATTTTATCAAAATTTTATTGATGAAAGACATTGAAGATAACCTTGAACACAATTAGCCTTTGAAAAATGCAATAGAATTGAATATTTTAATTCCTTCATATAAGCAATGTGTCAACACGTGTCACTGCTTGCTCAAAGTTAGGAATTAACAATGGTAAGTAAAACAAGAATCTGTTTACAATAACAGTTAAGTATCAAAAGATGGCTTTATCATTTCAATAATGCTTAAACAAGAATCTTGATGGTTAATAAATTCAACAGCCTTATATGTAATCTCATTAGTTTAAATTTTTCTTTCTAGGCATCAATTAAAGAAATAAATAGATAGTTTTCATTTATATAGGTTTTAGTTAGAATTTGGAATACATAGAACACTTAAATTGTTGCACTAACAACACAATAATATAAGAGAATGCTTCTTCAGAATAATCTTAAAACTTAAGTAATATCAAGATGTTAAAAAGGCTAAAGAGTAGATTTTTTTCTTTAAAATGCTCCTAAGGCCATCAATGTTTGACAATGATTCTAGAATCTTAACCTACATTTGAGGAAATAAGAATTTTAGTCAACTGATACAAAAAACAAAGGCTTCAGCATCAATGTGGATTAGGTTTTCCCTTTACCTCCTCTCATCTTTCCATTAATCGCTCGTGAGTTTTTCCTCCCTTTCATTTGTATCTTAACACTCTTATCCCATTTGACTGGCCCTCCTCGACGTCGATAATTGTCTCTTCGTTATTGCTTTATCGGTACCTTCTTATCTTAATGCTTGTTACACCTATTGCCTCGTGCTTCCAATCTCTATAAATGTGTTTTTTCTTTGTGCATCCCCATCATATTTGTGTTTCCCTAAGTCCTTTTCTTTTCCCTAATCCATTTGTATTAAACCCAAGATCTACCTTTTCATATATTTCTACATAGTGAGAACATTCACTTTTCACTGCATTGCAGCCAGAATCTTTGTGTATGTCTTGTGATCGTTCTTCGACGTGCTTGGCTAGTCTCTGGTCTTGGTTGTTCATGGTCTTGCCCTATATATGCTTCAACTCAGGATTTGGTTTGGGTACACAACTATTGGTCATATGTTTGGCTTTGAACTCCTTACATATAATGTGATAATTTGCTTTTGGCTGCTGGAAAGGGTTGTTACTTGTTTCATGGGAATGTTATTGTGTGTCACTTATCTATTGTGTTGGGGATTTTGTGGTTCGAGACTATTAGATGATGATGAATGTCGTACTTCAGACTTAGGGATTTTGTTTTTTGAGACAATTAGACGATGATGAATGTTGTACTTCAGATTTTAAGGATCTATTTGATAGATTCTTTTAGACAACAATTCAACCCACCAGGTACAAACAGGTTATCGAACTATCGACTTTCAGGATTCAATAGCGCCATGGACCAACGGAATCGAATTCAACGTTTGTATGACTTTGATCCGATCAAGAAAACTTAGATTTTATTTCTGATGATGCAATTAGATAGAAGAAATACGAAGAGAACAAGAAGAACAATTCTGCAACGCTTCTCAGATGTTACACATTCGAAGATTTGCAACGCCTCAACAATGTGGCAATGGCAGAACTTGAGAGGAAGAAGAAGAAGTTAAAAGTTTTTCGAGTAATTTTGTAACATTTCTGGATGTGGCTATTTATAGCCACCAAACAGAAGTGTCCATTTATGAATAGTCGCGACCTTTATAATGGTCATATTCGTTCCAGTTTTGAAACGTTGCACCTCTTCGTCTAGAAACATTTAAACCGTCGTGCGTTTTCATTTTGAACTGTAGCTCCCTTTTATAACATTTATAAAACATTATTAACTCATGCCTAGTTTTAAATTTCGTTCGGGTTCATAATGGGCCCAAATTTGGCTGTTACCGCTTGCAAATTCTATCCAAAAATATATATTCATTGGACAAGGACTGAACCCGAAACCCGTACCCGTTCCCGGTTCGGCCTGGTTCTGTCAGACGGCGGCTGCGGTGCGCGCATGTGTGGTATAGTGATGCATGGTCTCCCTCCTCACAACACAGTAAACATTTGGCTTCCCCAAGGCCCCAACAACACTTTGAGAAGCCTACTTAAGTAGTGTCAAACTCTTGGCTCTTTCACAATGTGGGACAAATCAACATACCCTCTTTCTTCTTCCTTCTCTCTTTCTTCTCTCTTCAAAAACAAAACCCTATACCCCAAAACATATTAGAAATTTTCACAAAAATCTTCACCAAAATTCAAAATAAAGAAAATAAATAAAATGGACGGCTGAATCACTAGTGTGACTTCCTACATACCCAAGTGGGGTCAAGCCTATGTAGTTCTAAGGTCAAGTTTTGCATTATCATGGAAAAACCACATAAATAAAAGGTATCTTTTAGATTTGAACCTTTACTTAGTGTAAGCCATTCAAAGTTCTATCGAGATTCTATGGTGAACGAATCTTAAACCAAGTATCCTTTAATGATAAAACCGGAACAATCACACATGTTGATTTCCTTAGTTAGAGTGTTCTGTATTGCTCAGCACGTTAATGGCCTTGTGCTTTAATCCAGGTTCATGAGTCTACTTTAGAAAGTGGTTGGCCTGATTTCCATACTCATATAGGTAAGTCTCTGAAGATGTTTCGATGCACCTTTTAAGGTTTCTAGACTTATTAAGGATATTTATCCATCCTTTGTTCAGGCAGAATCCAACATTAAATATTATGGGATTATAGATTTAGTGTTCCATAATCATACTCTTGACTTGTTGGTACCCATTGAACTTTGTCGACACAAGTCGAATTTCTGTTAAGCATGATCAATCTTCATTTATAAATCTTATCTTTTGACATTATAGAAACCATAGCCTTTGGAAGACCTTTAGTAAGTGGGTCAGCCATGTTTTTCCTCGTTTCTATGTAGTCAACAATTATAACTCCACTTTTGAGTAACTGTCTTACCATTTGATGGCTTAGACTCACATGTCTAGACTTTCTATTATATGTCTTATTAAAGACATTATATATTGTTGCTTGATTATCACAATTAATCAAGACTGGTGGAGATGGCTTCTTCCACAGTGGGATTTCCATTAATAAATACCTAAGTCATTCCGCTTTCTTACTTGCATCTGCTAATGCAATAAATTCTGACAACATAGTTGAATCAGATATACAGGTCTGCTTCTTGAAGGCCCAAGACACAACAGCGCCTCCTAATGTAAATATCCACCTAGTCATAGACTTGGATTTGGCTTCTACATTGTTCCAGGTTGCATCACTATATCCTTCTATCACAGTAGGATATTCTTTATAAGATAAACCATAGTTAGTGGTTCCTTTCAAATAAGCTAAAACTCTGGAAATCATTTTCCAGTGTTTGAAACCTGGATCACACGTAAATCAGCACAATACAATTATATCATGTGCGATATCTGGTCTAGTGCAATGCACAGCATACATAAGACTCCGAATAACATTAGAATACTCAAGTTGAGAAATGGTATGTCCAGTGTTCTTTTCTAATTTGATACTTGGATCTAAAGGAGTTGGTGTTGGTTTGTCATCATATTGACCATATTTCGTTAGGAACTTCTCAATATAATGAGATTGAGCTAGTAATAACTTCCCCACTTTCTAATGAATTTAATTCCTAAAATTACATCAGCCTCTCTTAGATCTTTCATATCAAATTTAGAAGACAAAAACTTCTTAGTTTCATTCACGTAAGATATGTTGGAACCAAAAATTAGCATGTCATAAACGTATAAACATATTAGAACATAACCGTCATTATCCGATTAGCTATAAATACATTTATTAGCATCATTAACAATGAACCTATATGACATTGCTACTTTATCAAACTTCTCATGCCATTGGATGGGAGCTTGCTTCAAGCAAAAAAGAGATCTGACTAATTTACAAACTTTATTTTCTTAGCCTCGGGTTATGAAACCTTTAGGTTGTTCCATATATCTCTTCTTCTAAATCTCCGTTTAAAAAAGCTGTCTTTACATCCATTTGATATTTGACCAAATTATGAATTGATTCAAGTGCTATTAAATAGTGAATTGAAGATATGCGAGAAACTGGAGCACATGTATCAAAATAATCTACTCCTTGTCTTTGTTTATATCCCTTAGCAACTAGTTTGGCTTTAAACTTATCAATGGATCCATTTGTATTCAACTTTTTCTTGAATATCCATTTACATCCTACACGTTTAGCACCAGGAGGTAAATTAGTCAAAACCCAAGTTTGGTTTAACATTATGGAGTTCATTTCATCATTGATAGCTTCTTTCCAAAAATCAGAATCTCTGGAACTCATAGACTCATAATAAGTTTTGGGATCATCATCGACGTTCGTTACATATCTTGCCACATTAAGGACTTTGTCCTTATTTCCTTCTACGAGATATGTTATAAAGTCAGCACCATAGTCCTTCTCTATTCTCGCTCTTTTACTTCTTCTGTGTTCAGTACTATTATCTGGTTCTGACACATCCTTGCTATTTTGAGCATGATCATATTCATCATCATTGTATCATTAGTCTCAATTGGTTCCGGACTAGGTGATCTCAGTGGATTCTCAATAGTTTTATTTTCAAAGAATTCTACATCTACAGATTCTATTACTTCTAAAGTATCAAGTATAAGGAACCTATAAGTGATACTATTAAGAGAATATCCTATGGAAACACACTTAAATGCCCTATTTCATAACTTTGGTTGTTTAGGGTTAGGTTTTCTAACATATGCTAAGCAATCCCAAAACTTTAAGTCTAGTAAGGTTAGGTTGTCTATTAAACCTTAATTCATAAGGAGAAATATTATTCTTTTTAAGTGGAACTCTATTTAAAATGTAACATGTAGACAACATAGCATCACCCCATAAGTTATAAGGTAAATTAGAACTTATGAGCATGGCGTTAACCATTCCTACTAAAGTTCTATTTTTCCTCTCAGCAACACCATTTTGTTGTGGTGTATATGGGGAGGTAAACGGGTGAACTATACAATTTTGTTTACAAAACAAAGTAAACTCATTCGAAAAATATTCACCACCATCATCTGAATGTAACACTTTAATTTTAACTCCTAATTGTGTTTCGACTTCTGCTTTGTAAATTTTGAATTTATCAAAAGCCTAATCTTAAGATTTCATTAGATATACATATGCATATCTAATATAATCATCAATAAATGTTATATAGTATTGGTTACCACCATAGGTGATATGACTTTTTAAGTCACCCATATCACTATATATCAAATCAAGAAAACTGATTTTACTTTCAACAGATTTAAAGGATTTCCGGTGTATTTTTTCTTGAACACATATTTCACACTTAGAGATGGAATAGAAATCACAATCAGAAATTAATCCTAATTTATGCATATTTCTAAGAGAGTTATAATTAACATGTCCTAATATACCATGCCACAAATCAACAGAATCAACAATATAAGCAGAAGATTTCTTTACTAGATTCAACTTAATCATGCCGTTACAATAATATCCCTATCAAATAAATTTTTTGTTCTTGGACAACACTAACTTATCAGACTCTTTCACCATCTTGTATCCTCCTTTGTTAAGAAGGTATCCAGAAACCAAATTCTTACACACATCGGGTACATAAAATACATTGACTAATGTAAGAACTTTCCCAGAGGTGAATGTAAGTAACGAGCCACCAATCATTATAACTGCCATTAACGGATTTAACTTCTTGTGCAACAGCCACAAGCTTTTCTTCGACCACATTCACTTTTTGTTATTTCTTCCAAAGACGACAGTCTCAGGCATAGTGGTTGGGTTTGTTACAATAGTAATAGGAACCCTTCTTTTTGTTCTTGGAATTATTCTTCTTCTTAAACTGTGTCTCATTCTTAGGCTTCAATTTATTATTATTTTCAACATTGTTTGCCTTAGCCTGAGGCTTAGTTTGCGGATTATCATCTATTTCGCGTTTATGAGAACAATCTTCAATACGAAGATGACGCCGTAAACTGTATAAATTATAATCCATTTTCGCATGTTTCAGTTTTTTCTTACAATCATTCCAAGAATTCGGGAGTCTTGAAATAGTAACTCCAACAACAAAAGATTCAGGGAGATCAAAACCGGCATCTTTAAGTTGATTCGCCAACATTAATATGTTACTTACTTGTCCAGCTACGGACTTGTTGGCGACCATTTTGAAATCCATATTACAAATAAGAAAAAAAATATTACTTGCCTCGGATATGCGATACTTGCTTTCCAATGCAGTCCAAAGGTCTTTTGCAGTTGCCAAGGGCCTATGAGCATTGTTGACTGAAGTAGACAATGCATTCAGAATATGCCCTCTGCATAGAAAATCGTCCTTTTTGCGCTTTGCACGTTTTGCCTTCAAAGCGACATCCTCGCCAGTAGTTTCCTCGGGTATCACTTCCAATCCATCTTCCAAGATATAGAACAATTTGATGGTGATCAGAAAGAACTTCATCGTCTCTTGCCAACGAGTGAAATTTTCACCATCAAAATGCTCCAATTTAATCAAATGCTAATTCATCACTTGTAATGCGCTCAAACCTTCCATGTGAAGCTATTGTCTGAAAATTTATTGTGGATTTTGTGGTTTGAGACTATTAGATGATGATGAATGTCGTACTTCATACTTAAAGGATTTATTTGCTCAGGTGAATATTTGTTGGGGATTTTGTGGTTTGAGACCATTAGATGATGATGAATGTTGTACTTTAGACTTTATGGATTTATTTGATAGATTCTTTCAGACAATAGTTCAACCCATCAAGTACAAACAGGTTATCGAACCATCGACTTTCAGGATTCAATAAAGCCTTGGAACAACGGAATTGAATTCAAAGTTTGTACAACTTTGATCCGATCAAGAACACTCTGATTTTATTTCTGATGATGCAATTAGATCGAAGAAATATGAAGAGAATAAGAAAAACAGTTTTGCATCAGACATTACAAATTCGAAGATTTACAACGCATAAACAATGTGACAATGGTAGAACTTGAGAGGAAGAAGAATAAAAAGTTAAAAGTTTTTCAAGTAATTTTGTATAGGCGTGGCTATTTATGACCAACGAACATAAGTGTCCATTCATGAACAACTGCGACCTTTGTAACGGTCATATCCATTCCAGTTTTGAAACGTCACACCTCTTCGTACCGGTTTTAAATTCCATTCGGGTTCGTAATGGGCCCATATTTGGCTCATTACCGCTTGCAAATTCGCTCCAAAAAATATATTTATTGGACCAAGACCTGAACCCAAATATAGTAGATAAACATGCAATCTTTTTACCTCATATACTTGTTTGTATTTATTATTTGTTATAATAAAAAGTGTTATGGATCACTATAAAAACCAGTTGGCTTTGCAAAAAAAAATTACAACCTTGTTATTCGGAGAAATTACTAGATGTTCTACCTGTCATATGCAGTTTGACCTAGTCAATAGTGTTAGAGACAAGGATAAAGATATGTTGCCTTTATTTGATATTGCATTAATTTGGGGTTATATTTGGTATCGTATTGATTTGGGTTTATATTTGGTATAAAATTATTTATTATAATTGACCCAAATATGCTCTAGAATATTCTCATCCAGAATGCTCTTTTAGATAAGGATAAACTATCTATAAATAGAGGCAAGGTTTAGCATTGTAAATAAATCATGTATCTTTTGTAATACAATCAATAAAGCAATAATAATGTAGTCCCTTTGTGCTTTACTGTTTAATCTCTCTCCTCTCTTGATCAAATTCTAACATGGATCAGAGCTTGGTTATACAGAGAGATAGAGAGAGGGTTGTTGTTAACTAGGTAAAAAGGATTTCGTCCGATTTTTCCACTGCCTCCTTGATCAGTTTGCTTGCTATCATGGGTCAGTTATTTGCGTTCAGATAAAGTTATCATTTATTTGCGGATCTTTTATCTTTTATTTTTCCCTTACTGTTTTTACTATATTCTGTTGTTTCTTTTTTATTAGTTTTGAGATCTGTTACTTGTTGGTTATGATTGTAATAGATGATTGTTGTTGGTGAGTTTGAGATCTGTTATTTGTTGTTGATGATTGTAGTAGACGAGCGTCATTGGTAATTTTGAGATCGATTATATTTTGTTGGTAAAAAAAAGAGAGAAAAAAGGAAAGAAAAGAAAAAAGAAAAAGAAAAGAAAAAGGAAAAAAAAACTTGTTTTGGGTTTTTTTGAATTCGAATTCGGGATGGCAGATGTGGATGATGTAGGTTTGTTAAGGTCTTGTGAGACTTGTAGCGGAGGATTCGATGGATGATATGTTGGATTTGGTTGCGGTGCAGGTAAATCGCGATGATTATTGTGTTGTAGATGATCGTGCACGAGGGTATTTGGTTAGTGTGGGTGATCTGGGCTTCAAGAGTGAGTGTTTGATCGATGTTTTGAAGTATTGTCATGAGACGGTTGGTTGATTGAGTTGTTAGAGAGTGACATTAGTTTGAAGTTGCTTGTTGTTCGTTTGATGTATGTATCAATAACCATGTATATTTAGAGGGCAATTGACGTTGATTGAATGTGGTAGATGGTATTGTAAGATATGTTTGGAGGATGCAAACATATGCTGATTCATCCCTTTTGATTTGATTTTTTTTCGTTTGACATGTTTGGAGGATGCAAACATATGCAAACTCATCCCATTTTGGTTTATTTTGTTTTCTTTGTATGTTTGAGAGATGCAAACATACAAACACATCCGAGACTAGTTCTGTCATTTGGCCGCTCAGATCTTTTTCTTACCAATCAAATTGAAGATTGTTGAGTTGCTATTGAGTATTTGGTACTTGGCGCTTGGAGTTTGGTGTTAATCTCTAAAAATATTGAAATGGTTGCTCAATCTTGCTACTCTTCACTTTGTAGCTTCTACTTGGCAAACTCACGATTCTCCGCATCGTGATTTTGAGGGGGGATGTTAGAGATAAGGATAAAGATATGTTGTCTTTACTTGGTATTGCATTAATTTGGGGTTATTTTGGGTATCGTATTGATTTGGGTCAATATTTGGTATAAAATTATTTATTATAATTGACCCAAATATGCTCTAGAATATTCTCATCTAGAATGCTTGTAAACACCCCACCTCCGTTAAGGTCACTCATTAAGGGAATGCATTAACTTTGGTGGAGTATTATAGGTAAACGGTACAAGTAATTTACAAGACATACATATCAACAGTGGAAAGACTAAATTTTTAATTTCATAAGCACGTGGTCCAGTCAGAACATTACAACAACTGTCTTAAAAACCAATTTCCAAAATCATTACAGTAAAGCCACTGTCTTGACTAAAACATAAAGAAGCATAAAACAGAAGTAAAGCAGCATAAATCCCCAATGAAAGTGTAACCACAACCATAGCCCAAGAAGAGAGAATCCAAGCAATACATCTACTCTCTTCAAGTTTGAAAAGGTTTGCACTAAGATGAAGTATTCCCTCTCTGCGGACCTAGGGGGAAAACGGAAGAAAAGAAGACGAAAGAAAACGGGTCAGACATAAGCCTGGCAAGTCCAGTGATTATTTAGCATGTAAACAGGTAAACGGATCATGACATGAATAAACTGAACCTAGGACAATACTCTAGAAATAAGATAACAATAAATTAGGCAAGATAAACTGAATATACTATCGCACTCATTTCTATTCCTCTGCACCTACTAATAAGTGTTTTCAACTAGCACCATATGTTCATGATAAAATGATCCATTTATCGATCGGCTTCTACTCGCATGCATTTTTGACTTGTGTCATTCAGCCCCGCTCGATTGTAGAAACCTGTGCTGGTCCCACCATGAGGTGTATCAATTCCTATGGTGGCAACATGACACAAATTCAAGATGCACAGTATATACTACTGAAGCCCAGTGCCTGATTTGTCCATGCGGGAGTACGTGCATGCCCATACTCCGTTGGAACCTACACTGCTGCACCACCCGCCGTTATTTTTGACCGCTTATAATTAGCCCAGTAATCGTTCCCACCCTGCCTAGTTAAAGGTACCATGATACATCTATGTGGGTTATTGCTGAAATGGGTCCCTGTTACTAGGGTTTCCTAATCAACATGTTAAAATGGTTAAGTGTTCTCAAATTAACCTAACCCCACCCATTAGTTTAGTTAAAATGTTGGATTGGTTAAGTGTTGCCTTAATTAAATTAACCCTAACATTCTTAGCCTGTCTTAGCTTTAATTCATTCATTAAAGAACCAACCACTCACATTAGATATGTATGGTTGTTGTCGCTGGATGTGTCGGGCGTTTCCGGGCAGTCTTACACCGCAAGTCAATCTAACCTCGGATTTTTTTGGGCTTAATGCGCTAACCTCTCACATTAGATCTATATTGTTATGGTTGCTGGATGTGCCGGGCGGTTTCGGGCAGTCTTACACCGTAACTCAATCTAACCTCGGGTCAGGCACAATCATCTTTTAATTAATTTACATATTTACTATTTAAGTTTATATGTAAATTATCCACCAATGTTGTTAACTCAAGTCATGTCCCATTTACCCTTCTAAATTTTTTTTGTCCATAATTCTTAGGTATACCAATTATACCATTTCATGCCATTAATCATTTACATGATTATGATCCAACTTATGCCAATTGCATATAATTTAATATTTTTCCCAACGTATCCCCTGTTATTCGTTCGCATAAATTACATAGAACGTTAGGCTCGCAAATTAGCCTAACTCATAAACAAAAAGGGAAAAAGAAAAGGGACATGCAACATTCCAACGGCATAAAACAGTTTAGATCAACTAAGCATGTGTAATATAAATTTGGCATAGTACTACCCAAATTTAATTAAGCATGTAAATGTGAACTTGCATTTGAGTTGGATCAAATTAACATAGATCCAAACCTCTAAGCATGTAGATCTAGACATATAAGCATATATGAACATGACGTAGATTATGATCTTGCATATAACATAACATAAGGAATCACCAAATTTATATACAACATGATAGGTTCATTGCCAAATTATTATACAACATGATAGGTTCATCACCAATTTAACATACAACATGATAAGTCCATCGCCAATTTAATATACAACATGATAGGTTCATCACCAAAGTTATATGCAACATGATTGGTTCATTACCAAATTAATATGCAACATGATAGGTTCATCAATCACAATAGTCACGTAGGCATAGGTAATTTCAGAATTGCTACATGAATCAAAATATGATTATCTTACAACTAGGCACAGTTCTAGTTCTGCATCATTACAAGTCGTGACTTTTATTTGTTCAAATCTAAAGAATAACTGAACTTACAAACAAACGAACAAATCTTGTTTTTCTGGGATCTGATTTCTGAAACTGAAAAGCTATCCTTTGATGTAGACTACTGATTCTCTAGTTTTGATTTGATTTAAGACTTCCTAACTTGACTTGTAGGTTAGAGAAAAATGAAGGCTGTGCTAGTTTGGCCATGGACAACATGACGGCTTCAGAGAGCAATTTTATGTGATTTTAGGGTTAAGGGTTGGGGTTATTTGTATAGAATTTTAGATTAATGAGGGTCTTTAGATCAACTTAGGAGAAATCAGAGCCAAACAGAGCCAACCGGAAGTCGCCACATAAGCCCTAGTGACTCAGAAAACGTCACTGGACAAAACAGACAAGATCTGGGCGAGGGGGTCGACCCCTACAGGGGGGTCGACCCCTACAGGGGAGTCGACACCCCAGTCGACACCCCTTTTGGGGGGTTGTAACACCCTGAATTTTTGAATAATCGAATCAACTAAATTAAATAATAATTAATCTCATATGTGAGAATTAAGGGAAACGGGTTGCGCTATTGTGTTCATCTCGGAATTCTGGTTGAGATAGAGTCCGAGTTTGCGTAAATTGGATTCCGTATGAAAAACATATCTTTAAATTAAATGTTGAAGCAAAACATGAAAAAAAAGAATGAGAAAAGAATAAATGTTTAGCATTGTTCTAAGGTTTGTAAAAAAAAGACTTAGTAGCTCATTTGGTTGGAACACGTGACTTGCATACAACGGGTACAGAGTTCGATCCCCACCAGCGCCATATTTTTGTTTTAGGGGAATGGCTTAAAATGGCTTAGTGTGAACACAGTTCAAAAGGTGGTTTAGTGTGAAAATGGGTAATTGGGAAGATATATAAAAAGAATATATATATATATATATAGAAAATATATATATACACATATATATGACGTGTACGCATCATGTGGCGTACGTGGCGCATTTTTTTATGTGGCCTTCTCTGATTGGCTTTTATGACAAATTAAAGGTAAGAAAGATTTATGCATGTTTAAATGGATATTTGTATATGGGTAATTAATGTATATGGTAAAAGGGAGAATATGTAATTAACAATAATAGATTTATAATTTACATATAAATATGAAGGATAAACATGAAAATTACATGGCATGGATTGGTTCATGAAATGGTATATTTAGTATACCATTAATTGTGAGCATAATTAAAAATATCATTATGGCATAATTAAAATGGGAATAATTTACATATGGAATTTGTCATAAATAAGAAATATGTAAATTGTAGAAAAAAATGAACATTTGATACACTGTGCTGAGTAATTAGGGCTGAGGTGTCACCCTATCTTGTTTAGATGGTTCAGGTTGCTTCTAGGTTGATCGGATGGCCTAAATTAATCCCAAACTCTATAAAAAACACCTCTAGACTCAAACCCTAAAATCAAAACAAAATTAGATTTATGGCTTCCATGTCGTCACCTAGCAACTCAGCATAGCCGCCACCAATTAAAGAGGAAGAAAGCTAGTCTAAATCAATCCTTTTCAACTTTAACAACGAATCTTCTTTAAGGGAAAGCTATTACAACTTCAGAACTCAGAATTCAGAATCCAAGACCTTCTCTGAATTGTGAGTTCGATAATTTTAATAAAATAATTAGCAAATTAATTGGATTGAGTTATGATGTGGACTATTTGGATATGATGTGAATTATTGACCGCATGTTATTATTCATATTGTAAAATTGTGATGTTTATGTTGTAAATTCTATGATGCTATCTTGTAAAGTTGTGATCATCTATGTTGTAATTTTATGATTGGCTTATGTATAATCGAATCACCATGTTGTTCATATGCTAGTTTGGGTATGTTGATTCATATGATAAATCATAAGTATGTATGCATGTTTAGATTTTTATTAAGACATGAATCATATGCAAGTTGGGGAAAATTATATGTATAACCTTATATGCTTCATGACACCTATTTTAGATCTAAAGTTAGGCTATCACAAGTGTGAGTTATATGCTAAATTCTACATGCTGGTTTACATGTTTAGATATAAGTTTATACTATTGTTATGTTGCATAAATCACATATGCAAGTTTATATGAATACATGTGTTTGAATATGAATCATGTTATGCAAGTTTGTGGTTACTTCCTATGCAAGATTACACCTTTAGATGTAGATCTATGACATATATGATTTATGCAAGTTTGTGACCATTATCCCAACAAGTTCACACCTTTAGATTTGGGTCTATGACATATGTAGTTTTATGCAAGTTGTAACTTTGGCCTATGCAAGTTTTAGATGTAGAACATCCTTCACACATGCAAGTTCACCCCTTATGTTTAGATCTAGTTTTAATTATATGTATGTTGTGATGTTTTCTATTTATTCCATGAGTTAGACTATTCGAGTATAACATATATTTTACGTTAAACGAATAAACGTACAACGTGGGGTAAAAGGGAATAATATTAAAAGATTTAATTGGCATAAACGTCTTAAAAGACATAAAATAAATTTGTGATGAAAATTGGTATGATTTTACATACCATAAATGGATGGACATAATTGAGTCAATTATGGACATCGTTAAATTTGGAATTGATTGATAATTTGAATAGGGAAAGTAATTCAAATTGAGGAATGATTAATTAGGAGTAATTAATCGTCTAAGACACGAGGTTAGGCTCTTTTGTGGTGTAAGACTGCCCGGACCCGCCCAGCAAATCCAGTTGCCACAAATGCCAGTCTAATGTGAGAGGTCTTAGGCATAAATTAAATACGTAACAATTGTAAAGACACGAGGTTAGGCTCGTTTGTGGTGTAAGACTGCCCGGACCCGCCCGGCAAATCCAGTTGCCACAAATGCCAGTCTAATGTGAGAGGTCTTTATGAGGTTACAGTCTTAATGAATTAAAAAACACTTAACCAGATAAACATGTAGTGGGACATGAGGGGGTTAAGTGGGTGCCTTGGGTGGCATGTGGAATCTAGTGGGTGCCTTGGGTGGCATTTGAAATACGATTAGAAATACTTAATCAAAATTGAAACATGTAATTGAAACATGAATAAGAAGTGGGTTAAGTGGGAAATACTAGAGGGGACCAAGCTTAGGTGGATAGCTTGTGTCAAGTCATGGGGGCCCCTTTCAACCAGTAACCCATACGTATCTTTGTGGGCTCGACCCAAGTCGAGGACGGGACACGCATACTGGGCTTGACTGTAAGAGGCCAAACCGGGTTAGCGGTGGCAACGCAAGTCCAACGGGTTCATATGCATGTGTGGACCCGGGCTGGTAGGTAAGACGTTGTTGCATCGTGTAGGTATAAGTCGTGCATCTCTGGTAGTATTGGGTTGCCACTTTGGGGAGTGATACACCCCATTGTGGGACCAGCACGGGTATCTACGAGTTAGGGAGCCGATCGAATGGGGAAGGTAGTGGGTACGACTAGTGGAGATAGGAGCAGGCGGCACCTATGACAGCAGCTAGGAGTACAGCTACCATATTATGAATATTGTAATTAGAATGGGGAGGGTAGTGGGTACCACTAGTGGAGATAGGAGCAGGCGGCACCTATGACAGCAGCTAGGGGTACACGAAGCTACCATTATTATTATCACTTATGTTCAGTAGGCAGGATCAACATTAGGGTGACTAGTGGTGGTGCAGTATAGCAGTTACCTCATAGTGTTGGTGTAGTTTAGTAATTATCTTACAGTGGGTTAGGTGCGCTTTAACGATATCATTTTTCATCCTGTTTTCTCGTTTACTCTGCCATACTCAATGGTTCATGGTCATTTCCTGATTTTCCAACTTATGCCTTAGCCTAGTTACTTTGGTGATTATATTGTTAAAGTTATCGCACTCGCCAGACTTTATGTCTGACCCCCTTTGTTTCCTTCTCTTTTCTTCCATTCCCACCCCCCCCCCCCCCCCCCCGTCAGGCACTCAGGTTGGAACTAGCACCAGTGGAGCTTGATTTTGGACAGCTGTGCTTCTTGCTTTTAGAAGATTGCTTGGATCTTTGAAGTAAAGTTCAGCCTCTCTTTTATTTATGGCTATTTTGTATTGGGGATTATGTCTTTCAATTTATGTACTTTGATTTAGTTAATATGGATATTATGTACTTGGCTCTGGTTTTGATGATATAATCAAACATATGTATTTTCCGCTGGAATGAAATAAAGTTTTTAATTTTTCAAGTACTGTTTATATTTGTCTTGTTGTTAAGTTTTTGTTCTATACTCACTTAAAATGCTCCATAGAAGTTAATGCATTCCCTTTGTGAGTATAATGGACATGGGGTGTTACAGGGGTCGACACCTATGTCGATCTCCCTGGGTGGAGTCGACCCCTATAGGCGGGAATTTTCCCGCCTAGCCGCTTCTCTCGGAATTTTTGAATCTGAACTGTTTTTTTTTATTTAATTATTATTTATATTCAATTTTTGTTTAAACTTGAAATCTTCTGAACACCATAACTTCTTCATACAGAGCCTGATTCACGCAAACTCGCACTCTATCTTAAGCAGAATTCTGAGATGAATGCAATGGCGTAACCCGTTTCCCCTTATTCCCACTTTTAAAATTAAGTATTCTTTAATTTGTTACTTCAATGTTCACAGAAAATACAGGGTGTTACATTCTTCCTTCCTTAAAGGATTTCGTCCCCGAAATCTTCAAGTCAAGAAGAATGTATATCCTACCATCCAACATCCATCTACTCAACCATTCAATCACAGGCATCCATTGTCCTTAAAAGGTATCTAATGATTTTCATGAACATATGCATAGTGTGTGTATATGTCCTTATCTAATGCAAAATCAGGTGGTCTACTGATTCAGTTGACCTCCTTAATGCAAATCATGATAGTGCCATGTGTCCATTATGTATGCAATTATTCCTAATCATGCTTTCTACATGAGTGCGCAATCATTCATACAAATGCAACGTCCATATGATAAACACATCAAGTTTCAATTCATATACAAATACATATTTGCATATGCAATATGAAAGTGACTGAGCCGATCTCGTACCTAATGTATGTGTATATGCATCCACGAGCAACCACTTGCAACCATCAATCATAACATGTTTCAAATACATGTTTACATTCATTGGTTTCTACCTAAGGATAGGACAGAGGAGATATACTTAAAAGATAGATACAAGTATGCATAAACTTATGAAAAAGAGATCAAGGATGTACCCTCAAAAAGAAAAGGGTAGGCTGCACGTATCTTGTCCTCAGTCTCCCAAATCGCATCTTCCTCAGCGTCACTCCATTGTACTTTAACAAGCTTGACTTCATGGTTGCGTAGCTTTTTGACTTCTGTCCCTAAGATACGAGTTGGAACTCTCCTCACCATTGCTTCTCGTTCCACTTCTATTTCCTCTAGTATGCTTGGCTCCACAACTTCTGCCGACTCATGTAAGCACTTTCGTAGATGAGAGGCATTAAAAACATTATGAACTCCAGCCAATCTTTCGGGAAACTCTACCTCATAAGCCATTTTCCCAATCCTTTCAATGATAGGAAATGGCCCTACAAATCTTAGTGCCAATTTTCCTGTACACCCAAAGCGAACGACATTCCTCAAAGGAGATACTTTAAGGAAAACCCTTTCCCCAACCTCAAACTCAAGATCGGTCCTTCTTTTATCAGCGTTGGACTTCTGTCTATCTTGTGCAGTCTTCATTCATCTTCATATCAAGTCCACCTTCTCTGATGTTTTTCTAATCATGTCCGGCCCAAGTACGAGCTTGTCTGTAGACTCCCACCAACAAGTTGGCGATCGGCATGGTCTTCCATATAAAGCCTCAAAGGGTGTCATGCCAATGGTGCCTTGGTAGCTATTGTTGTAGACGAACTCACCAAAGGAAGATGATCCTCCCATATCCCTCCAAACTCAAGAATGCACAATCTCAAAAGATCTTCTAATACTCTGTTCACCCTTTCCGTTTGACCATCGGTTTCAGGGTGATAGGCAGTGCTTAAGCATAGCTATGTGCCTACAGCTTCATGCAAACTCTTCCAAAACTCGCTTGTAAAGATAGGATCTCGATCACTTACTATGCTAGAGGGTATTCCATGCAGTCGAAACACCTCTTTAAGATAAATGGATGTTAACGATGAGGCAGTCCTCCTACTCTTAACAGGTATAAAGTAAGTTCTTTTAGTGAGCCTGTCCACTATTACCCAAATATTGGTATTGCCCCTTCTTGACCTAGGCAACCCATCAATAAAGTCCATCGAAATGTTATCCCATTTCCACTGTCGGACTTCTAGAGGATGAAGTAGACCACCAGGCTTCTTCTGCTCCGCTTTGACCTGCTGGCATATCAAGCATTTAGAGACAAACTCAGCTACATCATTCTTCATGCCGTTCCAAAAGAAAACTCTTTTTATGTCTTTATACATCTTGTCCCCACCTGGGTATATGGTCAATTTAGAATGGTGTGCTTCTTCCAGAACGGTTTTCACCAAATCTCTTGCTTGTGGGACGCATAGTCTTCCATCTCATCTCAACCAACTCTTGTCATCAATGGAGTATCTATTGAGGTGACCAGAAGTCTCACCTCTTATTAGCTTATCCATCACATCTACCAGCTAAGGGTCTTCATGTTGCGCGGTTCCTATTGAGTCCAAAAGCGTAGGCCGCACCTCTTGTGTTGATAACAAGCCAGGTACAAACTCAAAGGAAGGTCTAAAGTCAAAGTTTGCTATGTACTCCAAGCTTTGCCTTTCTACAAAGAGAGGACTTAAGGTCATCTTTTTCCTACTCAAGGCGTCTGCCACCACATTGCCCTTGCCAGGGGTATAGGCAATCTCAAAATCGTATGAGGCAAGAAACTCCATCCACCTTTATTGTCTTAAGTTAAGATCCTTCTGCGAGAAAAGGTACTTTAATGATTTATGGTCAGTAAACAATTCAAACCTTTCTCCTAGTAGGTAATGACGCCATGACTTAAGAGCGAAACTATGGCAGCTAGCTCCAAATCATGAGTTGGGTAGTTCTTCTCATGTACCTTCAACTGCCTTCCTCCATAACAAACTACTTTGCCCTCTTGCATCAAGACAGCGCCCAATCCTATTCTGCAACCGTCTATGTATACTGTAAACATCTTACTCCCATCAGACAATGTCAGAACTGGGGTTGTTGTCAGAGCCCTTTTCAGTCATTGGAAAGCAACATCACAATCCAAATCCCAAGCAAAAGTTAAGTTCTTCTTTGTCAATCTAATAAATGGTGCTGAGATCTTCGTAAAGTATTTAATGAACTTTCTATAAAAGCATGCTGGTCCAAGAAAACTTCGTACTTCGGTTGCGTTCTGGGGGACCTTCCAATCTTGCATCGCAACTACTTTTGCGGGATCCACAGTTATCCCCTCTTTGGACACCACATGTCCAAGAAACCTTTCTTTTTCTCTCCAAAAATGGCATTTGGAGAATTTTTCTTTTAGCTGGTGTGCACGAAGAGTATCCATGACTTCCCTTAAATGCAAAGCATGCTCTTCCTCACTTTTCGAGAAGATCAAAATGTCATCCACGAAGACCACCACAAATTTATTAAGGAACTCCCTGAACACCCGACTCATCAAGTCAACGAAATAAGCAGGTGCGTTTGTCAAGCCGAAAGGCATGATAAGCCATTCGAAGAAACTATTCAGGGTTCTGAATGCGGTCTTATCAATGTTGTCCTCAACCACTATTAGCTGATGAAACCTGGTAGCCAGATCTAGTTGGGAGAAAACCGATGCTCCTACAAGTTGATCGAACAAGTCATCTATTCTTGGAAGTGGGTGCCTATTCTTCTTGGTCAGCTTGTTTAGCTCCCTATAGTCAACGCATAGGCGAAGTGAACCATCCGCTTTGGTTGCAAACACCACTGGAGCACCCCATTCAGAAATACTCCACCTTATAAACCCCTTTTCAAGCAACTCTTTAACTTGCTTGCTGAGTTCTTTCCTTTCCCTTGGAGCCATGTGTCTAACGGGTAGAGCAACGGGTTTTGCCTTATCAACAAGGTATATGCAGAAGTCTATCTCTCGCTTCGGAGGTAAACCCTTCGCCTCTTCAAAGACATCCGAGTATTCACAGACTACTCTAATAGATTTCAGGTTTTCAACAGACGCATCAAGAAATTCTAGGTAGCTAAGCATAACAGAGTTCATGGGATTATAAGAGATTTCGAGAGTGTTACCGAGGTGAGTCATAAGTCTAACCACTCTCTTTTCACAGTCGAGGACGGCACCATTATTGGATAGCCAATCCATGCCTAGAATCAACCCATAGCCCATGAAGCCCAAAACATAGGCATTACATCTAAACCCAACGCTTAGTATAGAAATTTCCAAATCCAATCAAATCATTTATAAATAGGCCGAACCCCCAATTGGATTTGAAACAACCAAGGGATCCTCTACTATACTAGTGTCTAGGTGAAGAGATTCAACTAAAGCAGTAGATATAAAAGAGTGTGATGCGCCAGAATCAAAGAGAATACGAAGAGGATGATCAAAAAGATAAACTAAAATCTCAATAGAAATATTTCTACCTCGTTCTTGCGGAGGAGCTATGAGAGCGTGAACCTGCCCTCTAGAAGTAGATTCAGTCCTAAGACCTTGCACTTGCTTTCTTAGGCAGTCCTTAGCCATGTGTACTGTCTCGCCGCATTAAAAACAACCACCCATCTTCCTCTTCTTCTTTCTGCGGTCCTTAATCAGATGTCCAGGTATGCCACAAAAATTACATTTCCTCTTATAACGGGGTTTGTTATTCTTTCCGCCTTTCTTGGAATTCGTCTTCTTGTTTTGTGATCCCTCCACTTTCTTGTCTTGGGGTGCTTCCACCTTTTTCTCTTTCTTGCCATCCTTATCTTCCTCCTGTAACAGTGTCATGTCAACTAGTCTCTCATAATTCGCACCCATAGGTATATGGGTCATAGCTAGGCTGTGCAGTGGCTCATTCAACCCTTTAACGAAACGGAGAGCCTTCTTATGTGGAGTGTTCACCAACTCCAATTCAAATCTAGCCAGCTGGTTAAATTGGTTGACGTATTCCTTGACCGATAGGCTTCCTTGTTTGAGAGCTAAGAACTTTTCCATCTGTAGGCTTCGTTCAGCTTGTGAGAGGAACTTCATTTCAAATCTCATTCTGAAATCCTCCCAAGTTTCAACTGGTCTCTCAGCATTAGTAACTTCCCACCAATAAGAGGCTTCGTCCTTAAGTAACCACGCGCCAATTGTATCTTCTGCCTATCGTCCACTTCGAAGATAACAAACAAATCTTTTGTTTTCTTGAGCCAGTTTCTTGCTTCCACAAATCATTCTGTCCCATTAAAGTTCTTTCCACTCATAGCTCGAAAGTTTCTACATATCTTCAAGAAAGCATTTGCACGAGGAGGAGGAGGAGGAACAACTGCAACTGGGGGAGGAGGAACGTCTGTTGGGCCTGCGTCATCTGCCCTAGCCTCCAGGTACCTTCTGAACCAACCAGGTACCGGTACGCCTTCAGGAAAATTAAGATCCCCAGACTTGCTAAAACGAAAAGAAAAGGTTCAAAACAAGGGATAGAAAGATAGTGCATATGTCTTTGGGGGTTATGCTTTTATAATAAAACAACACTTTTCATGAAAATGCTTCTTTAAACTTCTTCTTGAAAAATAGTTTTCAAAAATTTTTATCTAATCTGGTAAACCTTTGCTCTGGTACCAAGTGCAAACTCCCTACCTCCGTTACGGTCACTCACAAAGGGAATGCATTAACTTTGGTGGAGTATTATAGGTAAGAGGTACAAGTAATTTACAAGACAGACATATAAACAGCGAAAAGACTAAATTTTTATTTCATAATCACATGGTCCAGTCAGAACATTACAACAACTGTCTTAAAAACCAACTTCCAAAATCATTACTGTAAAGCCTCTGTCTTGACTAAAACATAAAGAAGCATAAAACAGAAGTAAAGCAGCATAAATCCCCAATGAAAGTGTAACCACAGCCATAGCCCAAGAAGAGAGAATCCAAGCAATACATCTACTCTCTTCAAGCTTGAAAAGGTCTGCACTAAGTGGAAGTATTCCCTCCCTGCGGACCTGGGGGGAAACGGAAGACAAGAAGACGAAAGAAAATGGGTCAGACATAAGCCTAGTAAGTCCAGTGATTATTTAGCATGTAAACAGGTAAAAGGATCATGACATGAATAAACTGAACCTAGGACAATACCCTAGAAATAAGATAACGATAAATAAGGCAAGATAAATTGAATATACTATCGCACTCATTTCTATTCCTCTGTACCTACTAACAAGTGTTTTCAACTAGCACCATGTGTTCATGATAAAATGATCCCTTTTATTGATCGGCTTCTACTCGCATGCATTTATGACTTGTGTCATTCGGCCTCGCTCGATTGTAGATACATGTGTTGGTCCACCATGGGATGTATCAATTCCTATGGTGGCAACCCGACACAAATTCAAGATGCACAATATATACTACTGATGCCCAGTGCCTGATTTGTCCACGCCGAAGTACGTGCATGCTCATACTCCGTTGGAACCTACACTGCTGCACCTCCCACCGTTATTTTTGACCGCTTATAATCAGCTCAGTAATCGTGCTCCACCCTGCCTAGTTCCGGGTACCATGATACATCTATGTGGGTTCCTGCTGAAATGGGTCCACGTTACTAGGATTTCCTAATCAACATGTTAAAATGGTCAAGTGTTCTCAAATTAACCTAACCCCACCCATCAGTTTAATTAACATGTTGTATTAGTTAAGTGTTGCCTTAATTAACTTAACCCCACCATTCTTAGCATGTCTTAGCTTTAATTCATTCATTAAAGCACCAACCACTCACATTAGATATGTATTGTTGCGGTCGTTGGATGTGCCGGGCGGTTCTGGGTAGTCTTACACCGCAACTCTATCTAACCTTGGGTTTTTCGAGCTTAATGCACTAACCTCTCACATTAGATCTATATTGTTACACTTGCTGGATGTGCCGGGCGGTTACGGGCAGTCTTACACCGTAACTTAATCTAACCTCGGGTTAGGCACAATCATCTTTTAATTAATTTACATATTTACTGTTTATGTTTATATGTAAATTATCCACCAATGTTGTCAACTCAAGTCATGTCTCATTTACCCTTCTAAAATTTTTTTTGTCCATAATTCTTAGGTATACCAATTATACCATTTCATGCCATTAATCATTTACATGATTATGAGCCTACTTATACTAATAGCATATAATTTAATATTTTTCCCAATGTATCCCCCGTTATTTGTTTGCATAAATTACATAGAACGTTAGGCTCGCAAATTAGCCTAACTCATAAACAAAGAGGGAAAAAGAAAAGGGACATGCAACATTCCAACGACATAAAACATTTTAGATCAAATAAGCATGTGTAATATGAATTTGGCATAGTACTACGCAAATTTAATTAAGCATGTAAATGTGAACTTGCATTTGAGTTGGATCAAATTAACATAGATTTAAACATATAAGCATGTAGATCTAGACATATAAGCATATATGAACATGACTTAGCTTATGATCTTGCATATAACATAACATAAGGAATCACCAAATTTATATACAACATGATAGGTTCATTGCCATATTATTATACAACATGATAGGTTCATCACTAGTTTAACATACAACATGATAAGTCCATCACCAATTTAATATACAACATGATAGGTTCATCACCAAAGTTATATGCAGCATGACTGGTTCATTACCAAATTAATATACAACATGATAAGTTCATCAATCACAATAGTCACGTAGGCATAGGTAATTTCAGAATTGCTACATGAATCAGAATACGATTATCTTACAACTAGGCACAGTTCAAGTTCCGCATCATTACAAGTCATGACTTGTATTTGTTCAAATCTAAAGAATAACTGAACTTACAAACAAAAGAACAAATTTTGTTTTTTTGGGATCTGATTTCTGAAACTGAAAAGCTATCCTTTGATGTAGACTACTGATTCTCTAGTTTTGATTTGATTTGGGACTTCCTAACTTGACTTGTAGGTTAGAGAAAAATGGAGGCTACGCTAGTTTGGCCGTGGACAGCATGACGGCTTCAGAGAGCAATTTTATGTCGTTTTAGGATTGAGGGCTGGGGTTGTTTATATAGAAGTTTATATTAATGAGAGCCGTTAGATCAACCTAGGAGAAATCAGAGCCATCCAGACCAAACAGACCCAACCGGAAGTTGCCACATAAGCCCTAGCGACTCAGAAAGCGTCATGGATAAAACAGTCTAGATCTGGGCATGGGGGTCGACACCCCAGTCGACACCCCTCTTGGGGGGGTCGATACCTATGTCGACCCCCCCCCCCCCCGGGGGAGTCGACCCCTATGGGCGGGAATTTTCCCGCCCAGCCGCTTCTCTTGAAATTTTTGAATCTGAACTGTTTTTTTATTTAATTATTATTAATATTCAATTTCCGTTTAAACTTGAAATCTTCTGAACTCCATAACTTCTTCATATGGAGTCTGATTCACGCAAACTCAAACTCTATCTCAAGCGGAATTCCGAGACGAATGCAATGGTGTAACCCATTTCCCCTAATTCCCACGTTTAAAATTAAGTATTCTTTAATTCGTTACTTTAATGTTCACAGAAAATACGGGGGTGTTACAATGCTCTTTTAGATAAGGATAAACCATCTATAAATAGAGGCAAGGCTTAGCATTGTAAATAAATCATGCATCTTTTGTAATATTAATCAATAAAGCAATAACAATGTTGTCCCTTTGTGCTTTACCATTTAATCTCTCTCTTCTCTCTTGATCAAATTCTAGCAAATAGAAGCAATGTCAAAAGTCATTTGAATGATTCAAAGTGAGTTGTCAAGCTTTGAAAATTTTATGGAAAGTTAGTAAGATGAAAACCTATTGATCTAGTACTAAATATTCTCTAATTCAATTACCTAAATATGTTAAAAAAAACTACATCGTCCTTTGTTCTATTAAACAAAAGATATTGGATGCAAATTGCTCTTCAAGCTAAAAAGAAATCGTTATCGCACAATAGAAGGAAACGAAGAATAAGTTGCAAATGATCGTAGAAATAATTTGGCTTTGATTTTGATGACATTCTCTCTGGCAATTACACACAGTTTAATTAGAATCGTACTTGAGTTAAATTTTTGCAACTAAATGTAAATAACCATTTTTAAAATTCAAACTTACAAGTAGTTCTGGTGCAATCACCACCGGGTTTTGAAGATTCAACTCAACAAATAATGGTATTTACATTGAGCTATATATGGTCTTATTCAGGTATAAAGAGCATGGTTTTACAAATTAAATACTTTAACTAAAGATTTTAATATTCAACTAAATCACAGAAGTACTATTTTTGACAATAATTTGATAGTTTATGGCAATATAAAGTGTCTTTAGCTTGGCGTATGATGTAAGAAGATAACATGATGTAGTCTAAGGGAGTCGATCTTAGGGATTTTGAATGGTGATAAAATTAGTTAGGAGGGCGATTTATTGACCATTTAAGAAGACATACAAGAAGGAAAAGAAAAGGGTATTTGATTAATGAAAAGAACAATAAACCAAGTTTAAATTTACCAATGTTGAGTTAATGAAGCAAATCCATAAACATGGTTAAGAAGGACGCAACAATACCTTGAATTTTTAATCGTGTTATCTTCTTATATACATTTGTTAGAAAACCCCAAGTTATCACAATACCAATTGACGATGTGAAGGGTAAACCCTTAACATTTATAGGGGATTTATTTTATAAATTATTTGTCTTAACACTCCCCTCCCCCGCATGTGTGGCATATCCTGAACCTCACACATGGATCTTAGGAGTAACGTGGGCTAGTGTGGCTTGTGCACACAAATTAAACCTTTCTCTGATATTGTTGACACACTTTTTAGTCAAAGTTGTCACACGTTAAGTATTTGGTTAGCAACACGCTCAAGCATGAAGAACGTCTACTACAAGACTTTGCACTATGACTTTTAGGCGAACCATCAGCCGAGCCGAAGGCGAGCTGTCAACGGGTCCGGGCTCAGCGCTGGCGGGGGTCCGGGTCCCCACAGTCCCGGTGGCGATCGACCTAACCGGTTAGGTCGAACAAGTGGGCACCGCCTGATTCATTCGATTTCCGTGAACAGAAGCAGAGGTTTCCATACCCATCCATCGTCTCAGATCCCTCCAGAGCCTCGCCTCCCAGCATTTTCGAATCCCAGCCCTTTTCCCTTTTTTCGTATCCCTCAGAGGGATACGAAATTTTGTATCCCTCATGGGGATAGGGAATTTCGTATCCCCTGAGAGATACGAAATTTTGTATCCCTCCAGAGGATACGAATTTTGTATCCCTTGAGGGGTACAAATTTCGTACCCCTCACCAAGGGGTACGAAATTTGTACTGTTTGCAATTCTGGGATCCAAAATATGGGTTATGGGCCCCATTTCCTACCTACTCCCACCTAACCTCCTTCTTACAAATACCCCAACTTTGGCCTTCATTTGTATTCTTCTCCCTTGGAATTTTGGGACTTCTAGAGCTCCAAACAATCATTAATGGCAGCCACCTTCTTCTTCTTGGCCATTGGACATGGCAAAGATAATTAAAACATGGCATGCACATTTTCCATCAATACTTAGACATTCACAAGGACAATTATGCTACATTTGGGCTCTTTTGGACTTCTTGGACATTAAGGATAAACTCTGATATAGTTGACCAAGTCAACTCATCTAAAGGAGGAAGAAGATGAACATTGTTATTCTATTGTAATATTTTGTACCTGAACATCGTCTAAACTTGTAAAGCATTGTAATCGGATATCATATTATGAATGATCATTACAAAACGTAGGTGTTAGGGCCGAACCACCACTATAAAAGTTGTGTCTCCCGCATTTACTTTACTTATTTACTGTGTTTACATCAAACTCACATCGGGGTTGGCGTGTGCTGAATAAAGCGACAATTCCCCATGTCAACAAATACCATGTTAGAGAATCCCAAGTATTGGCAATGTGAAGGGTGAACCCTTAATGTTTATACAGGATTTATTTTATAAATTCCCCGATGTGGGACTTGTCTCAACAACATAGCACTGGCATAATGTAATTTAAATTTACAATGAATGTGTGTGTGTAATAAATGGTAATAACTTGGGTAGTTGATATCATTTACAATTAATTCATAATTCATTTAAATGTGTTAAATTACAGTTATTATTGGACTAATTATAAAAATGAAGACAATCAACGAGAAACTAAATAAGAATTAAGCAAAAAAAAGTATTTGTAATCAATTCAATAGAAAATGTGATTATATAATGCTTTTGATGCTCATAATCAAGGGTTCCAAAATCTTTGCATGTTTGTTGTTTTTTCTCTTCTAGTAAGAAATAAAGTAATGCAGTATTGATGCATTTTAGGCTCACCATTCAAGTTAGCATATGAAGGGACATGATTAAATAAAATAGTATAATGTCATTAGAAGGTTGATGTGCTATGTGCATATGAATGACATGAAATTTACAAAATTTAATTTTTCAAATCTAACAATGAAACTTATAGGCAAAGATGACTTCTAGCATTTGTTTATCTTGAAAAGTATACACCCATTAAATAACGATACATATGGCCCCACATTGTTTAGTGAGAAAAGACTAGTTTGTACTAAGCAGTTATATGTCGAGATAAGATAAATGCATTGAATTTTTGTATATTAAATTTATAACTGATATTCTGTATAGTATCGTATGGCCACATATAAATTATTCGATGGTTTTGAAATTCCCCTTAAATAAACATCGCATTAAATATCTAGGAATATTTATTTGAACAACAAAAGAGAGGACTTATGCAGTGCATGATAGTGCAATTTTTTAAACAACAAATCGATTATGTCACATGCATAAGTTGATTGAAATTTGGAATATATGATAAAGATGACATGAACAAGCTTACGTAGGGAAATCAAAAGTAGTGTTTTTTGGCAAGGCAAAACCAAAAGTAGTATTAAAATAATTATCTAGTGAAATTATATTTAATATTAATATATGAGTGAATAATGAACTTCTCAAAAATAAAATGGTATAAATTTCCAATTCTTATGTCAAATCCTCTAATACCTAAAATCAAGTATAGTAATAGGGATAGTGAACTCAAATTAGCATCAAGAAAATATAAAGGGGATTATATTTACAATTGTGATGAGTAAAAAAATTCCTAAAGATATAATGTCATAAATTCACAATTCTTATACCCTTATTAGCAATTCTTAAAGTTAATTCTCAATTCTTTACCAACTTATGAAATTGGTTCTAGAAACTTATATACGGTTGTCATTTTGACCTAGAGTTTTGCAAATTACTATTTATTTAATTTGTATCAGCATTGGTCTAGATAAATATATATATATCTTTCGAAGTTATCCAAATTTACTAAAATTAATTTCATGCTTAAATCATTTTTCCAATATTGTTCTTCGTTAAACGCGAATTTGATCATCTTTTATGTATTGTCGGTATGGAACTAGAAGGAAAATAAATTAGAAAGCTTTTCAGATTCCTACAAGTAAGTGGTTAATTTAAACAATCAATAAATAGTAGTATTCTTTCTTGTAAGGTATCAAGTCCTTTAGATTCCATTTGTACAAATGGAAAATGACAAATATAAGTAGAAACCAACTTCGAATGTAACAACAATATAAACTTACCTAGATGAGAAATGATGGAAGAATTCACTGTCAGACTAGGATTAAGAGCAGGGATTCTTCAATAGTGAGAAAATTAGATGATGATGATGATGATGGCCCAAGAAATTTGACTGTTGGAAGATTGGGATAATGAAGGCAAATCGGTAAATCTAGTGTTAGAAAATTCAAAAGTAAGATGATGTTTTGATGCTTAATCGACGGGCCTGTTCAAATTTTATAATACCCCCAAAAATTTAAGGATACTTGTTTAATTTTAATTATGAATGTCTCAATGTTTAAAACAAGGTTGGTAACATGTTTTTACAAACTAGTGTATATGTTCCTATGTTAATAACTTTTACATATTCATTTGAATGTGTTTGCTCATATAACATATACATGAATTTGGTATTCCAGTCTAGAATTTTTTTAACCATTATAATTTTTGAAAATCTTAACTAACGAATACTATTATTTAATAGGATTATATTTTAAAAATCATGACAAAATAACCAAAGTGTTAACCAGCCTTTAGAAAAGGTCATTATGCTTTGTACTTGGAAATCTGAATCGCTCGTAACTTAATCACGGAATCACATAAACTTGGAAATGCTTGGACTAAGCATTGAAATCAACGAACACTTGGAATTCTAAATTCACAAGACTCGAATTGGTTACGTACTTGGACATCTGGATTGCTCAGGATTGAGTACGGTTGACAATATGAACTCACGAACGGTTGGATTCAGCGAAATGACGCTTTGGAACAAGCTGGAAAAACACTCAAAAATTTGCCTAAGTGTCAGATCGGTAAGAATCCCCATGAGGGATCGGTAAGACTCCCTTGAGGGATTGGTACATATCTGATAACTCGACAACTATTAGTATTTTGGCCATAACTTGAGCTCAAAGTATCATAATGATGAACTGTTAGTTGAAGGTGTAAGCTAACAAAAAATGCCATTTACTATAGGAATCTCAAGCCCAAAAGAGCTATCCTTAGGGATCGATCGATACTGATCCCTATTAAGGGACCAAATACTCAAAAATTCAAACTCTAGAACTGACCACTTGTTCAGTACTTTGGCCATAACTTGAGCTCAGAGTATCAAAATGACGAACCGTTAGATGTAGGACAAAGATAATGAAAAACGGGACCTACCATAGGGATAGAACCACATTTGGTGCAATCCCTAGGTATCAGTATTGATCTCTATTGAGGAGTCCATATTGATCCTTAAAAGAAGGTGTGACCCCAATCCTACTTCGTGGGCCGGGTCGATCCCCCTTGGTGGTCCCTTTTGTGATTTGTGGATGATCCGACCTCTTCTCATGTTTATAAATACACCTCCATCGGTACTCAAAAAGGATATTCTCTTATCAACATGTAAACTCTGCTAAAACTTGGAGATATCTTCAATCACTTTTATTTACTTTCATACACAAATCGACTACACTTGTAATCAACAGTATAATCAATCGATTACTTGAACTGGAATTAGGCCAATGTTTGTTGAACCACTATAAAAATTTATGTCTCCTTTATTGCTTTTCATTATTATTCTATGACTATGCTTTAATTTGTGACTGCATTGATTGTACTATGATTTTCATATGAATCAGATATTGGTACTTGATTCACCAAAATTCAACATTTTGGCATGCCAGGTAGGAGGCCACTACTTCACTTTCTATGCTCAGAAAACAATGGCAAGGAAGAATAATAATAGCAAACAATTGAAAGGCACTACTATGGAAGGAGGAAATCACAAGGCTTCTTCTACGGGAAATCCTTTTTTGTACCTTACAAGGGAGGATATGACAAGGTGGCCAAAACTCTACAAATCCGTCTCGAACATCAGGAATCTTTTCTTAAGGACAAGAGGATTTTATGACTAGATTCCTTAATCAAGTTGAATAAGCAGTTCAACCATTGACTTAGAATCTAACGATTACAGAAGGACCCCACAACTTTGCAACTTGGAACTGGGGGAAACTCCCTTACACTTAGAGAAATCGGTACGGACCCAACTAGAGGGATCAGCACCAATTTGATGAGTGAAGGTGTAACGAACCGTATTTTACGTATTGGAGGATCGTAAAATAATTATATTTAATTAGTATGAGTTAGTATCATTCTCATATTTTAATATATGGCGAGTTAGGTTGTTTTACACATCTATGATTTTTACCAAATTATTTTATGACTAATTTACCCTTGAGTATCTCCGATCGTATCTTTTGATTGGTACAAAATTAGACATCAAAACTTGTTCCATTAACAAGATTTGATGGATGGTCATTCCGTAAAGTGGCTACATTGACAATTTGGTTAAGGGGTTAGGGTAATACAACATTTTTAAGTTTTCAAAGCTGTTGGGAAGATTTGATTAACAGTTAATGGGCTTATTAGGTTAGCCCATTAAGGCTAATGACCTGTAGTATAAATAGGGTTGAAGAGAATAGGTTAACTGCTTCTCTTCATTTTCCTAGCAGTCACAAGAACTAAGATTCTCTTGTTCTTCCTTCCAAAGCCTCAAAGTACATTTTAAATCACTTCTAATCTCCTTTAAACATATTCAAGAGATTAGATCTTCATTTTCTATACATTTTTGTATCATTTAGGGGTTGTTTGCATCCGTTCCCTTGCTGCTTAAATCATATTAACCTTGATCTTCACTAGATTTATTGATTTGGTGAGTGATTAAGATCTCTCATTATGCTTTGTTTACATTACTTGCTTAGATTAATTGTTTTTGTCACATTTACATGTTAAATCATTCTGAATCATGATCATACATGTTAATTCCCATTTTTAAACCTTAAGGGTAATAAAACAAGTGAAAATGGATTAAAATGATAAGTTTAGATTCATTTACATGTAGATATACATTTAATCAATGCATATGAATGATTGTTTCATGTTCTATATGAATCTGGGTGTTCGAATATGCTTGTCGATTCATATGTTTGTTGTTTGAATTGTTGAAATCGTTGTTTAGACGTTGTAGCTGATTTTGTGTTATTATCGATGAAATAAAGTCTTGGAATGAGGACTGAAGCGCAGCCAGATCAAAATTCGTCGGAATTGCACGAAAATTGGGGATTGAGCTTAAAAAGGCCATCGAAAGACATCCAGAAAATTTAGGGTTGAAATTCGCTAAGTATATGGACCGGTACCTATCCATGGCTTATGGATTGGTACCCGTCCATGACTTATGGACCTTTATTATTTCATAGGAAAGCGTTATTTCACCTCCATTCTTTTTCTATAGGCTCCTAGGGGTATTTAATGATAATAGCCAAAATATGAGGCCAAAATACGCTAAGTACATAGACCGATGCCGGTCCATAGGGATGCGATATTTAGCTATGAGATTCTTGGCGTGGACTCCTGGGTGCATAAGAAGGCTACTAGTCAAGTTTGAGATGAATTGGACTTAGCATGAGGACAAGAGAAATCTTCTAAGTCATGATCGGTAGGGAGTCACGATGGATAGTAGAAATATGGAGCCTAAGGAAGATGTACCTAGAGGATCTGAAGTACTTAGCCAAAAATTGTCTTAGTACATGGACTAATACCGGTCCATAGCCTATGAACCGGTACCGATCCTTTAGGATGGGTCATATGGACATGCGATCCATAGGAAAGGAAGAGGATGCTTCAGGGATCGTGTTGGTGGTCTTGGTTTGACAATTATTGCTCTGATTTGGGAGATATGGTATGATTAAGAAATAAATTCCTCAAGGAATGCTCATATGAGAAGTGGATCGAAGGGAAACTGTAGTTAGTGGATGGAGAACATAGCTACATGATAGTAAAGCAGTTTGTGGAGAACAACGCAATAGAATTGACTTGTGGTGAACAAGAATATGGACAGAGCTTGTGGCGAACGACGCTGTAAGGATTAAAGCAGTTCGTGGTGTAACGAAGCTTTATAATAATGGATTGGCTGAGGGGGACTTAAGCTTTAGATCGACAAAGGAGAATAACTCTGCAAGTGTTTTGCAAAGAAATCATTGATAGCTTGGAGTGTTATAAGGGAACTCAGCGCAGGGGTATCATGAGGATGCCCATTAGGATCAGTAGGATCATGTACCCTGGGTAGCAAACCTGGGCTAGAAGGGCATTTGCTGGCAAGCACGGAGTTTGTACTAGAACTGGTATTTCCATTAGTCCTTGGTTTGGGTTGCCATACGAGTATCAATGCATTCATGACTTTAGAAGGTGATAGATAGGGTTTGTATTATGGTTGTTGTGGTTGCTTTTTCACTTGCGCCTTCACTTCTTGGGTGTGCTATCACCAGTGGGGCTTAAAGGAGATGGGTAATGTTGAGCCTAGAAAGCTGGACAAATTCTCTTATGTTATGAATTCGCCCACTTCTTATGTTATTGCTTAGTGTAGAACTATTTTTTTGAGTAGCGTATATTATCATGTTATTATGTGCTGACTCTTTGGTTGCAGGGACATGTCAGGTAGAAACTTAAACTATCTATTTACATATCTAATATGGCTTTCGATAGATCTTATCGCTCACACCAAACTCTTGTCTAACCTAAGGTTTTATGTTTTCTCTTATTATGTTAGGTACTCATTATGAGTAGATTGGATAGCAGGTCTGGTTATACAGGATGTCGAACCAAAAACGAGCTTGGAGGAGCTATAGCGTATACTTGAATATATTTTCTTTCCACTGTTTTGAGCGTACTCTGAGGGTTATAGTGACGATGACATGTATTCATATATTATTGGATTTCAGGTACATGACTTTGTGATTTTGATGATATGTCAGATGTTTTTTGTTTTGTCATCTCTCTCTATATTATTGTTTATATTTCTTATTATATATTATCCATGCGCTATGAGATATACAATAGGTCTGGGTTTGATTATCACTCATGATGGCCGACCCTTATCAGCTTGGCGTGATACAACGCAATATTTTACCTATTTACATGCAAGTGGTATGGGTCAATGGTTATAGCAGAGGGAAATCACCCCAGTACTGCTACAAATATATCGTTCAATCCTATTATGGATCGGAATCTAGGACTTGCACGTGGAAATGAGGCGCGCACATAATTGAACCTTAGGCAATGAAAAACTGTCTAAATTATCTATTTCTTCCTTTCAATTAATTTGAAATAAAATGCTAAATCGTTTTTGTATGGGGAATTGGGTAGATCCTTACGCAAGCTCCGGATGGTGAAGAGCTTATAAATTTTGCAATAAAAACTTCCTTTCTCCATTCTAATAAAATTGTTTTGCATGTATGATTGATGCTCGTTAGACATTAAATTTGTGTTTTATCACTTTAGAAGATCACTTGGCGTGTATGACTGATGCTCTTTAGGTGTGAAATATACAATTTGAAAACTTTAGCAAACCATTTGGTGAGTAAGGATTATGCTCACTAAACGTAAAATAAACCATTCGATGAGTATGGTTGGTGGTCATCAGGTGTAAAACTTGATTTCAACTTTAGTAACCTGGTGAGTATGGCTGATGCTCATTAAGTATTAAAAACTCTTTGATCATTTGGCGAGTATGACCAATGCTAGTCAAGTATAAAAATTTCTTATATCACTTTGCATGTATGTTTGATGCTCGTCAAGTATAAAACTCTCTAACAACTTGGTGAGTATAGTTGATGCTCATTAAGTATAAAAGCTCTTTAATGACATGGAGATTATAGCTAATGCTCGTCAAGTATTAAAAAAATCTTAAATTAATTAGCAAGTATGGTTGGTTGGCGTCAAGTATAAAACTCTCTAACAACTTGGTGAGTGTGGCTAATGCTCATTAAGCATAAAAAGCTCCTAACTAAAACTCACATATGGATGATGCTCGATAAGAGCACGAAGAGGCTATAAACTATCAAGTAAGGCTGATGCTCGATAGACACAAACAAAAAGGTGAACCGTCAAGTATGGCCATTACGCTTTGGACTTAGATATCCAGATCGCTTGAAATCCAAGCACGATCTCATATAAACTTGGAAATGCTTGGACTAAGAATTGAAATCAATGAACACTTGGAATTCGAAATTCACATGATTCGAATCGATCGTTTACTTGGACATTTGGATTACTCGGGATCGAATACGGTTGACTATATGAACTCACAAAAAACTAGATTCAGCAGTATGACGCTTTGGAATAAGCTAGAAAAACACTCAAAAATTGGCTAAGTGTCGGATCGGTAAGACTACCATGAGGGATCAGTAAGACTCCCTTGAGGGATCAGTAGGACTTCGGCGAGGGATTTGTACGTATCTGATATTAAGAATTCGACAGTTGTTTAGTATTTTGGCCATAAATTGAGCTCAGAATATCAAATGATAAACCGTTAGTTGAAGGTGAAACTAGTAGAAAACGCCATCTATCGTTGGAATCTCAACCCCTACTTTAGGGATCGCTATTGGTCCTTATTGAGTGATTTGATACTCAGAACTTCAAAACTCCAGCACTTGACGCTTGTTCAGTACTTCAGCCATAACTTGAGCTCAAAGTATCAAAATGATCAATCGTCAATTGAAGGTGAAAGATAACGAAAGTGGGACTTACCATAAGGATTGCACCCCATTTGGTGCAATCCCTCAAGATTAGTATCGATCCCTATTAATAGAACCATACTTATCCGACTATCCCTAAAAGAGGGTGCGACCATGATCCAACTTCATGGTTTGGGTCACACCCCCTTTGTGGGCCCTTCTTTGCGATTTGTGGTTGATCCGACCTATTTTCATACCTATAAATACACCTCTATAGGCACTCAAAATGGATATTCTCTTCTCCATGTGCAAACACTACTGAAACTTGGAGGCAACTTCAACCTCTTCTCTCTAGTTACATACAACAATCAACTGTACTATTAATCAACAATATAGTCAATCGATTACTTAAAGTTAACATAGGCAAACGTTTGTTGAACCACTATAAAACTTGTGTCTCCTTTATTGCTTTCCATCATTATTTTGTGACTATGTTGTGATTTGTAACTGCACTGCGATTATATTATGATTTGCATATGAATTGGGTGTTGGCACTTTATTGACCAAAATTTAGTGTCAATACACGGTATGAAATGCCATTGAAAAATGAAACTAACAAACTAACATCTACAATTAACATATGTATAGTTAATGAATAATAATAAAATGTTATCATTAATTAATAATGAATATTCATGACGTAAGAAGATCATGCAATTAGGAACTATTACTACAAGAAAACCGCAAAATCATTACATCGCATAAAAGGTCATTAATTTTGATTCTACCAACATAAAGTTGCGTTGTCAATGACAAAGCAACAACCACATCACAAGTTTCTATCGTAAAAAGTTTTTTTTATCTTGGGACGCCTACAATTTGCATTAAATGACTATAAATATGATTAAATATTACTATTTTTATTTTTTTGATTATTTGCGGTGTATAATATTATCGTAGATGATATGAGCTGGTGTAATAGATCATTTCCTACCAATGTCAGTAGCTCCGTAAGATAGCATCGTGAATATAAACCTTCCATGACACATAATATATCATCGCATATATTTGTGTTGCTAAAAAGCAAATATGTTGTAGTGCAAGTAGAAGTGTTTTGACAATGTAAACGCGGCTAGCACGATGGAGATGGGGTATTGAAATTAACATGATTGAAGTGATGTTAGACAAACATTAGCATACTATGAAAGTGGTAAATTGAAGAAAAGATGATAATGTGTGGTAATGCTACTATATAATATCATTTTTGTTTTGTTTTTTGACTACATTATATATCTTTATTAACAGTCGTAACATTTTTGATGCCACACTTTTTTGATATCGACGTGAACTACTGAAATTTCCCTTTCATAGATATATCAAATCTTACTATCACTTAAACCTAGAATTTCAAAATTAAATTTCAATAAAAATGTCATTTATAAATATTAGTATATTCTTATTCCATAAAGATAACATCAAACATATAAATTTTATCTGTAAATTCATGGAAATTTAAACCAAAAAAAATACTTATTGGGAACTAGAAATAAAAATTAAAACCAATTGCACGTGATTTCAACATAAAAATATATTTTAATATGTGTAAATCATTTTCTATTAAATTGTTAAACATAAGAAATATTCACTTGCGAAGTATGTACCATAACACTTGTATTTATATTCATAATGTTATTTTTAGTACTATTTTATGAATAATGATATCTATTTGTGAATTACATACACTTTTTATTTACTTAGTTATGATAATATGTAGTTTCATTTTTGTTTTCTAAAATAAATACAATGTGTATATTTATGTTTGTAACGGTATATTATAGTAGTATTTTATGGACTACAATAGCATAATCTGAATTGTAGTGGCTTTTTCTGTAATTTGTAATAGTAGTTTATAAACGGTTAAAAACATCTTTTTAGATCTAATGCTACTATGTGGCATCATTTTTTTTAAATATATTACATTACGTTTTAAAAAAATCCATAGAATAAACTACAATAGCTGCCAACAAGCCTGGCAGGTAACCCGATGAGGACCAGAAGTAAACAAACAACTCTAACAATGACCATGTGTCTAAGAGCTAGATGGATGAGCTCCAGCAAAGCCACCGCCCATCATGCTTCAAAATCGAGTTTCGGCAAGGCCACCACCCGATTATGAAGTATTTCTACTCCTAAAAATATTGGTCACTCCACAATATACAAAATAGACAATACAACATAGTAAAAAAGGACCCCTGATGTGGTCCAGAAAATGCTCCTCATTCACAAACCATCAAACCTGACTCCAGCAAGGGTGACTCCACGCGAAAAGAGGTAAAGCAGCTTGAGAGCCAAGAAATCACCCAAGCATCCCAACCCGATAGACCTGGCTAGTAACCTGGGAAAGTAGACCAGCACTCAGAAAAAAATACAAGCACTCAAACCTTCTAAAAGCTCCAGAGTCAAGAAGCGACTCCAAATCCACGGAATCCATTGTCAGGCGAGAATAAAACCTGTTGATCCAGGCCCTGCAGCAATAGCATACCAAATCAAAGCAATAAGGGGGATGACATTTGAGGATAGGGTAGAGGAACAGAACCCCCAAACCTATCAGAGGAAGCCTCAACCAATCCCCGCTTGAGGGTTAGTCGAAATAGATATAACATCAAAGATCCCAACCAACCGTCTCGATCGGGAGCCAATTAACCCTCTAAATGGTCTACCCCGAAACGCAAGGAAGATATCCTTCCTTACTTTTTGGATGATGGAAGAAGGGTCCATAGACACCTCTTCAAAAATTGTCTTATACCGCGAGCACCAAATATGCCAGCAGATAAGACAAGGGATTACCTTAAAGAGTATAGAGCAAATAGATTTACCTGAATTCCCATCCCACCAGAAAATCAGTAAATCAGCAAGAGAAGACGCATTACGTCAATGACCAACCAAGTTACTAAAGTAATTCCACGCTGCTTTTGCAGTGAAGCCGAAGAAAAAACAAGTGAACTATGGAATCCGTGCCACCAGACCCACAGCACCTGCATCGGGACACCATTAGGATGCCAATCCTCTGCAGATTCTCGTCTAACGGGAGTCCCCTATGAAGGGTCCTCCACATAAACAGAGAAATTTTCGGGGGAATACATACGTCCCAAATGAAGGATAAAAATGGGAGTTGTGGAGTTGGTGTCCTTGCCGAACTCCACATCGCTAAGATAGAAAAGGGATAATCGTCCCATCCTGATCTGCCACCATGTGAATCTGAAAAGGCTTTCACAGATTGCATCCATTTCCATGTCTCGCTAGCGTAGGATGGGGAACTGGAGAAGATCGCAGTCTGAAGTCTGCGATACTTGACGTGAAGGAACGTCGCTCATAAGGAGTCGTTCGCATTAAACCTATCCCATAACTTGCAAGCAAAAGCAGTACAAGTATCTTTTGGATATCTGAGGCCCAGACCCTCTTCATCTTTGGGATGACAGATGATGTCCCACGAAATCCAATGGTGACGATTATCATTTTCTTTTTTACTCCAGAAAAAGGAAGAAGCCAAAGAATGATAAGATCGAAACAAAGAAGCGGTGAGGTCATAGCAGCAAAGACGTGCGATCCTATAGAATCAAGCACAAACTTTAATAGAACTAGTCTCCCTGCCAGAGAGATAAGCGCCGCATTCCAACAGATGATTTTGCCCCTGACTCTATCAGTTAGGGGGTCGAAAATGGCTTTGGGCTTACGTCCTCTATAAAGAGCAATACCTAGGTATGGTAAGGGAAGAGAAGCAATTTTGAAACCTGTGAAGGTTTCAATCCAAGAGGATCTAACCGCCGATAGGTCACTTGCCGGAACGAAGCAACTTTTAGCAGAGTTAACAAGTTGGCAAGAGCACCTCTCGTACTGCTGAATGAGGAAGACAAGACGACGAACTGAGCGACGGCTATCATTCATGAAAATGATAATGCCTTCAGTAAAAGATAAGGAAGAGATGAGTAGGCAGCTCGGGGGGATGCCAAACCGATGAATCTGATTTTCTATCGTAAGCGAGGTTAAACCATGCACAAAAGCCTCAGCGACAATGACGAAGAGAGAGGGGGAAGTGGATCTCCTTGCCGAAGTCCCCTTCCAGCCTTGAAGTAACCGTTTGTTGATCCGTTGATTAGAACAGAAAACCATCAGTTAGAAATAAGCCTCCAGATAAGATCGATAAGGGGTTCGGGAAACCCGAAAGCCCTTGAAACCTTGATGATGAAAAACAACGACATGCGATCGTAAGCTTTTGCCATGTCCAGCTTGACGACCACATTAGAACCCTTGACATTTTGATCGATCTTAGACACCAACTCCTGGGCTTAAAGGATGTTATTCGTAATCAAACGTCCTTTAACGAACCTGGCTTGAGAGGAGGAAATGATGCGCTGAAGAAACGGAGCTAGCCTAGTGGCCAGAACCTTGGAAATCACCTTATTAGAAAAGTTGCACAAGATGATCGGACGAAAATCCGCACAAGCGCGTGGATTTTCGCACTTAAGAATAAGGACCAAGTTAGTGGATGTCCATCCCTGAGACAGATCTCCACCGAGGAAGAAATAACAAATGACAAGACAGAAATCCGATTGGACGATTGGCCAAACACTCCGGTAGAAGACCCCATTGAAGCCATCGGTCCCACTAGCACTATCCTTGGTAAGAGCGAAAACACAAGCGCGTATCTCTTCTGGGGAAGGAGGCGCGACAAGGTCAGCGCTATCTACTGGAAAGGCTAGCCTGAGAATAAAAGCTAGTAAGGACATATATAACATTATTTATTGTGATGGTCCACCCCGAACCAGCCAACATTTCCCCGAAATGCATTGTGCCCATGCTCGACTAGCACGAAACGGTCGTCAAGGAAAAAGGTTTTGAAACTATGAATCACCAAGAACCTATAGTATATCTCACAGCGCATGGAATAAAATATAATAGTAACATAACTTGATATAACACAGGCGAGACAGTACATATTTGAAACTAAACCATAACCATCAAAGTAGCGGAATCCAAAATACAGCTTATGATCCAAATCATTATTACAACTTCAAAATACTGTCTCTAAAAAGGAAATAAAGAAGGTGCACTACTAATTCCCAAAGCAGTGACCATCAACAACACAGGAAGAATATATGTATATAGTACATGAAAGCCTCATGCTCTTCTCCGGACAGCTACTCGTGCTTAACCACCTAACCTATCTCTAGTCTACTCATTTAGGAGCACCTAGAGTAATAAGAAGAGACATAAAACTCTGGGTCAGACAAAAGTCTGGTATGAGCAATAGAAGCAAAGTAAAACAATAACAGGTATAAATAACCATACCTGAACCTGGACATGCAATCAAAGAGTTAGCTCAACAAGATGTACAGTACTCTAAGATAACACTAACATATATTGTAAAAATGGGAGTGTGTGTGTCATGGTGATAGCAAACATCAAAAATAGCAATCATCCTCACATCTCTCACTCAGTGCGTAAAGCATACGATATCCACCGCTTTGATCACCAAATCTGTTCGGGCCATGACGTAAACTCCGTACAACTATTGCTTTGACCACATTTTCCTGGTCTATTGTCAATAACCCTACCTAGTCCACACATCCCTGGCTCTAGATTAAGGGCCAACCAGTTCATACTTCCCTGGCTCTGGTTCTTCTACATCCCCCCTCTCTTCAATGGTGAACCAAAGTTATAGATATCAATAACCCCTTTGCACACGTCCCGTAGCAAAGCCCAACTATAGAAGTTAACTCATCGGTTCCCATCTGGATCCTGAGTTCTAACTTCCCATTTGGACTTTCTTTGCATCTCAGGTTTTGGTCTCCTCCGTTTCGGTTTGGATTCATCTCCTCGGTTCGTGGTCCTCGTATGTATCCGGCTCGTGATCCTTGCCTGGGTCCGGCTCATGGCGATGCTCCCTTCTAGCGGCTCGTGGTGATGCTCCTCCTGACGGCTCGTAGTAATGCTCCTCCTGGCAGCTCGTGGTGGCATCCCATTGGTGGATCGTGGTGACCTTCCCTCTGCGGCTCGTGGTACCTCCCCTCATGACCCGGTTCGTGGTCCTCCCCTCACGACCCAGTTCGTGCACCAGGGTCATGAACCGTACCTCACAGCAGTTTTCAACAAGCTAATTTTCGCCTCATGACGGCGTTTTCAACCATTCTAACTTTCCTATTCAATCATAACACATACCAGACAGCAGTAACAACATATGGGTCCAATCAAAAAGATTAAAACATCAATTACATAGGTTATTTTGGATCAAACATACCCAAAACCATGATTTTCCCTTAATCCCTTAACCATGTTTTAACTATAGGATTAGCAAACTTAATCCAAATTAACCCAAATTTACAACAGAGGCATAAAATAATATTTAAGAATTTCTAAATGTTTATCCAGATTTTTATGATGCATAATTTCACTAATTATCACTAATCACCCCTAATTAGCCGTAATTAATGAATAAAAGTGCAGATCACTCACCTTAGCTATAAATAAATTATAGATCTGAAAACCCCACTGATTTGGGTCGAACTCCTATGTGTTCCAGTAGCTCTATCTCGATTTTGATGCTAATCCGCCTTAATTTGATGTAGTTTTTCTTAATATGTGATTAGAGGTGATTTGGGAGTGATTTAGAAGATGGAGGCCATAACTAGGGTTAGAGAAATGTTTTTGGCGACTAGAAAAATGAAAAGTAACCATTCTCTAACTCCTTTCATCCCTCCCATAACCCTTATCCTAAAATGGGTTACGGGCCTAGCTGTTAATCACCCTATTATGCCCGATTAGGCTATTTTTCCATCTTCAAATCTTATTTCAGTCATATCTCCCAAACGGTAAGTCCGTTTGATTAATGTGATCACTCTACAGAAAGGTAAACCATCATCCGAATCCAATAGAAGTGGCTTCAAGTCAAAACTTCTTTCCAGTCAAAAGTTATGGGCGAAGCAAGATTTGCTAGGGGAAAAACGATCATTTAAAATTTGGCAAACCCCAATAGTCGTTTCCCAAAGTCACACGACCATACGACTTCGTATGTGAATGAAATTAATATTTTACAATTCTTCGATGCATATAATATGGGTCGTTACATGTATATTTGTGTTCATAATGTATTTTATTGTACCATTTTAGAGCTATAGTAGTAGTTTATGAAGTGTGGTAGCTCTATTAGCACCCCTTATTCCTCCTTTCACACCCCCACTTGGTTTTAAAAAACGCCTGCACCCCGCTTTTTCCTTTTCACCCTCATTTTTGTCGAAAATACCCTAATTTATTTTAAGCCACATTCAACTGTAACGTAGTTTATTCATGAACCATGTTTGAAAGAAACGAGGTTATCACACAAACCTAGTTTGACACGAACTAGGTTGTTGTATGAACCTTACTCAACCGGAACTAGGTTATTACATGGATCTTGCATGGAACGAGTGAGGTTCTTATACAAACATCGCTTCATTAGTGTTAAATGCGTGTAACATCCGAGATTTTTGACCGTTCAAATCGACAATGACCCTCAAATGTTGACTTAAACAAATCAAAAATACAGGTAGTTACGGGGATTAAAATAAGAAAAGAGAAGGAAGAAGAAAGCAAATACAGAATCTCGCAGCGGAGGGACAAAATATAATAAATAAATGACAGTTCATAAAGCTATTAAAACATATATTTGATTATATTTTACAACAATTATCAGAGTTAACTATTATACAACATACCAATAATTTGGCAGCGGAATAGTTATAATAATATGTCTTTTGAGCTCTATCTTCATCTTCATAATGGTACCTTCAAGGCAAGGTAATCTTCGCTAACTACAACTTCGGATGACCCGAGCGTATTGCATAAAAAGAAACACAACAAACACTCGGATCAGAACTAAATCATTCTCATATTAATCAAATTAACATAAGAAATAACATAAGTGTTATGGGTGCAGAAATCTAAAGTAGTATTATGGAAAATTCGCAAATGATTTTGAAAAAAAAATGAAGTTATCATAAGCTCGTCCCATATCACACAATGCAAGCGCACACCAAATGGGCGAGTTTTGTCTTATGATAACCAAATATCCTTTCATATGTGGAAATCCTCTTTCAATACTATTATTAGTGCATAGCGCTGAAAACCGTTTCGCAAATAAATATATTAATCTTAGCAAGCATAGTGGCTATGCCCACATACATAGTCTACAAACAAAACGAAAGACTCGTATTTGTTGTTGGGTTCCAATATGATGGTTCCTGACATGAAAGATCAATCGGGAACATGATCAAGGTGCATCTCATAGTTTTGATCCAAACACGGACACCAAACACTAGGTAAATCACCGGTTACCAGACACAGACACCGAACATACCCTTATTTTCCCCAGGTTTCAAAGTAGATCTACCGCCGAAGCTTTCAAGTTTCAATAGAGATATGTATACAACCTAACCGCCAGTTTACCATCAATCCGGGGTGTGAGGTTCATCGAGGTCACGATATACACAATGTTATGCTTCAATAAACCAAGCTTTGATCATCACTAGCTCATTTCATAACTTGAGTATGCCACATTGTCAATTTACAACATGTCACTGATTTCTCTCAATGCATAACCTCTAAGCACGTAAAACTTAGAGATGGGAATAATTAATTGCCACGATCCGATATATATTAGCAGAAATCAGTGTTATGCAGTCAATTACAATGTCAGATACACAATCCATACAAGTCCATCCTAGGTCTGAACGGAACAAAATCCGAAAATCCTCAAATATATTCAGACCTCATGTCACTTATAATCTCGTATTAGGTGATCAGCCCAATCGAGACATCAGCAGCCAATCCAAATAAATCCAAAGATTCCCAGTCTTCATTTGACATTTCCACGTCTTTAGTTTCTTTATCACGTTGTATTATCACTTGGAATGGTTTTCGAACATATATTTGATCCCGGTCTTCCTATATAATAAACGCATTTTTAAACAATAGTTAGAGATCATTATGGATTTCCCATTTTAATCATCCTCCAATTCATATTCAAATTAGACTGAAATTTCATATCAATATCATGATTATTTAAACATCGATTTTTATCCAAAGAAGAATATATTTTTATTTCAAATCTCAATCTGAATCGATGGTTTAAATCAAGAGAAATTCCAATTTAATAAACATTACAAACATTAAATGATTATAAATAAAACTTTTTTATGAAAATATGTATATATTAAATTAATTAGAGTATAATAAAATAATTTAAATCACTATATATACATATATTAAATATTTTACAGAAAAAAAATTCTTTTTAATAATAAATAATAAAACATAATTTATTTCAAAAATATAGGTATACAAATAGTTAACTAATTTTTAAACCATAATTGTTCTTCTTCAAATTTGAATTAATTAGCACAAATAAACATACACATCATAAACTGAATAACGGGGACAATTTACATTAACGATATCCATGCAGTAGTCAGTACAAGGCATACATCACAACCATTTCGTCAAAACAATCAATATTATGTCGTTTCACTAGTTAACAAATGTCGGGGTTTCAGACTAGCAATTTAATTTCGAATAAATAATTTAATGTCGATTCTAAATTAACACTGTAGTTAACTTGTATGTCAATTTAAACAACCATCAACAATCAATCACAACCATACAATCAAATTTTTTTCATAATTTAATTTAATACATATGGAAAAAATTCAGTTAGTTGTGAGCGAGAAATTCACTCACCTTGATTTCAAACGAGATTAGAATCCAAAATTTAACCCAAAAATCAGTAGTCTTAGAATCTGTCCAAATCCACGGCATCGCGAAGAGCTCGTCGATACGATTCCAACGCAATTTATTTCGTCCAAAACCGACCTCGTAGCAGAAAGTTATAAACGTTTAAATATAAGAATTTTAAAAGAATAAAAATAATAATAAAACAAAAATAACTCATACTGACATGCCACATCACTTGCTTCTTCCTCCTCTCCTTTTGAATTTCTGTACAAACACGATACAAAGAAAGAAACCCAACCAATATGTGACTTTTCTCCTCAAAACATCCGTCGATCCTCAGCGAAATCCAGCACCATCAATTCCATCAATCCTCTCTTCGAAAACTCTACGACTCCTTCATCATCTCGATGAACTCGCACGCCTCAAAAATTTCGACCTCCGATCCTTGCGTGCATGCTACAGGGAACAATGTTACACTTTTCATCGCCAACATAGCCAGATGACGCCGCACACTTCACAACTCATATAGGATAGAAGATCTAACAGTTGCCGACTCGGATAAGCTTGTTTCATAATTTTTCATGGATAAAATTTTGAGATATGATTTTTTTTCATTTCTTTTCTCTTTAACTGTGAACGTGAGTAGAGGAATGATACATGAGATGACGAGCGTGTTTGAGTAGTAGGAATATAAGGAAATGAGAAAATTAGATTATTACTTGAAGATTATTTAGAGGAAAGTAATTTCAATGGTTAATTATTACATAAATAGAGCATTGGATATATTCTTATTCTTCTTGGGTGCTACTATTGATACTCCAGTTTCCTCTCCTGGCCACCAAAGCTAAAAGCACCCCATTTATTAACATTCTACCCTTCTGGCCAGCGCAATATTAAAAAACTTAAAATGGAGAGGCCACTGCAGTCTTCAAAAAAAGATAACTTCCCTCTTCTCTCGTGTCACGTTGTTCATACTAATTTGAATGCAATATATGTGCAATATTTTCTTAATCGTTAAAGCTGATTTTGTTTGTTGATCGTTGGCCTACAGTCGTAGTTTGACACAAAATTCCGGTTGTTTTCAACTGTGAAGACCGATGTAGAACGACATTAAAATGGAAATCCCCTGTTCGGTTGCAAATAGTCAAAATAATCTTCGTCATACGGTCGTTGACCACCAATGGAACATCTTGCATATATATAGATTTTTTTCCATAATGCAAAACCACCGTTTACAAGATTTTTGGTGGATAACCATCGAAGCCTTTTTTTTTTCCAATCTCTTACAAACGAATTTGTGAAACATTTAAATATAAATGAATTTGCACTTCTAGGTGATTTGATCGGTTGTATACCGCCGTGAATGTGATTGTTTTTTGATTCCTTACCACCGAATGCTGATGAAATAGGTTGAGCAATTTGTATATTTCTATTAGGCTTTGTGCATCCGAAATTTTGAATAACTCAAATAGATTGTGGTGGCCAGAAGTGTGTAAAAAATAATCATGTCTATTAAATTTTTTAAGGTGGCCAGGAGTGGAAACTAGGGTACCAACGGTAGCACCGTTCTTCTTTAATTCAATTCCAACGGTGCTAACTACATCCTTATCCAAAATAGGATTTACATTTAGTTATAGGAATGAATTACGTACATTAAAAATCTCAAATTCGTTTATTTTTCCAATTTCCATTTGAACATTAAATTTTAAAATAATAAACTTAATTTAAGACTTAGAAATTCGGTATATATTTAATCCCAATAAGATGATTTGATTTAATTTCAATTCCATTTATTCAACAAATCTTTAATTTAAGAATATAGTTGATATCTTTGTTTATATCCTATTATGTTAGTAACTTCCATTTATCGTTTAATGTACAGCAACAATATACTTAATTACAATTAATTGGAATCAATTTATTTGTTATAACTTAAATTTGATTAAGTTTCATACATTCGATATTTACTTTATTATTCCATAAATCATTACATTTTGGTCCTACCTAATGCTTGTTTTAAAATCTATTATGTCAGTCTACTACTATTACAAATTTTTATTCACCTTAACTGCATTAATTGTGTGCATTAGTTGTCATTTACTTCCAATTTATCATCAATGTATTAAATAATAAATCTGAAATTTAAGAATTGTTATAAATTATCAATTCAAATGTGTTTGTATATCTGTTGTTTATAACAAAGATGTTAGCCCACTTTGTGAACTGGGCAACACAAAGTCAGGATGTGAAACATTGAAGAACTTGGAAAATACTGAAGCGGTTCGGATCGAAGCGCTGAGGCGGGTCGGATCGGATAAATTTCGCTGTTCGGATCGGTGAATTATTACTGTTGGACTCAGAGAAGTATAGCTGTTCGGATCGGAGAGTAACCTACTTCCAGATGGAACGGAGAGCTACTTGCTACAAGGACAGATCGGAGCGGAGCAGAGTAAAAACAAGAATTAGTCTTAAGTTAATCCGGGTCGGATCGGGTACTCCGATCCGAACCCCTTGTGCACACTCTTCCGATCCGAGCTCGTCTTCCACGTCACTCCCCTGCATGAGCGCCTGGTTATTCGGAGCGGCTACGACCAGTTCCTACCCACAACGTCCACTGCTCTGATGCGTTGTCAACATAGAAATCCATCCGAACCCGAGGCTGATGGGATGGATGACACGTGGCTCCGATCCGAATTGGGTTCTGAGCAAATTCCCACCTATAAATACCCTGTTTGGAGACAAAGAAAAGGGTCTTTTTTCTTCTGGCACTTTGAGAGTTCAACCACCTTCATAACCCGAATTCCAGCACTCCCGGAAAATCCAAATCTTCTTTCATTATTTGTTTTTAGACAATTGAGTGAATGTAAGTGAGTTGTGAGAGAAATTCAGTGAATATTTCATTGTAATTGCAACTGCATCATTAAAAATAGTGAAAGACAAGTGGACGTAGGCATTTCTTCGCCGAACCACTATAAATCCTGTGTGTTCATTTTACTTTTGATCTTATTTCATTCTGCTTTTAGTCAATTTGGGTGTTAGAACCACTTTTTGGTCTAACATTTTGGTGCTTTCACTGAGAACCATCTGAATTCTTCGTTTTTCGGGATTATCGTTCTACTTTTTGGACCGTTGAGTTCAAAGAAGTTAATCCTCAAGTTTCGACGCTCTTGGATATTTGTTGAATCGATTGTTGAAGAACCATGGCCAAAGGAAAAGGCAAAGAAGTTCAATCTAGTCGAGGAAATGGAGTTGGCGAAGATCAGCAAAATGCGGTCGTGACAAGGTCTCGTGGGCAGAGCTCAGCAGCAGGACGAACCGATACAGGAAACCCGAACCGCCTTCAGGGGGAGAGCTCCGATCCGACCCGGGTAGGAGATTCTGAAGCAGTGCATTCCCCCAACCTGAACCGACCCGAGCAACTTGCCCTACACCGACCCGACCTGGCTTTCCAGCTCCGACCCGAACAGGCTTCCCAGCTCCGACCCGACCAGATTTCCCATCTCCGAACCGACCCGTCACTTGGTGATGTTGGAACCTCTACTCGAGCCCCTACGAATGCTCCGATTCCAGCTACCAGGGTCAATGATCAGGTCAATCCATCCACGCCCATTACTCAAGGAGATTTCTCGCGCCTACTTGACATGCTTGAGAGTACTAGGATGGCTATGAAGATCCACGAGCGCCCAATCTCATGATGCAAGAAAATATGAGACTCATGAGTAGGGAAATTAGCGAACTCCGTAGACAGAGAACCCCATCCCCGGTTCGTCACACACCAGTGGATCAGTCTTCTTCTTCCGAGGAAGAGCGGCCCTATGAACGAAGGCCGCTCGAACGACCTCAGAATTTGGAGCAGCTGACATTCAGATCTTTGGGGTCTCGCGAGGATATTGCACGAGCACTAGGAAACAATGATCCCACTCAGGGGCAAAGGCTCCAGTCTCCTCCTCCCGAGATCGACCGGGAGCGTAGGGAACGGAGTAGAGTAGAAGCAGCTCAAAGAAGAAGGGTGTCTCCTGAACGAGAGCCCAGAAGGAACCCGGATACCAGGGCCAGGGAACCTGAACGACCCCTAACTAATGCTGATGTACAGGCAATGGTGCGCCAGATTATGTCCGAGAGCCGGAACTATACCAATGAAGATTATGGCATTGAGCGGAGCCATACTCCTTTCACTGACGACATCCTCGACTTTCAGTTTCCTCGGCGCTTTAACCTGCCACATATGGACAAGTACAATGGGAGAACTGATCCAGGGCAGCATTTGATGCGATATTCGTGGCTCATGAATGCTGCTGCTGCTCCTGATGCAGTGAAGTGTAAGGAATTCCCGATCTATTTAGAAGATGTGGCGCTGTTGTGGTTTACCCGACTTCCCCCTCGTTCGGTATCGAATTATAGGGAATTGAGCGAACGTTTTATGAATCAGTTCCGACTCCATACCCGAAAGTCCAAAAATGTTATTGAACTATCAAGAATTAAGCAGGCGCCAGGAGAGTCTTTGAGGTCATATCTTGACCGTTTTAACTTAGCTGTGACTGAAGTTAGTGATCCGCATGAGCCCACCATCTTGATGGCATTAAAGGAAGGAGTCGATTCTTAGTCTGAGTTTGGAGATTACCTTTCTGGAAAGACACCCTGCACAAGAGAGATATTCTATGAAAAGGCTGATATTTATTTAAGACGAGAGGAAGCGAGGGCAAACCGAAAGAGAAAATCTGAAGCGGCTTCAAAAGAAAATGTTCAGAGTAACGTCGCCGTGAAGCAGTCTAGGGAAAGTTCCGGAAAAGTTGAAGTAAATGTGGGAAACAAGGGTGAAAACAACAATTCTGGAAATGGGGGCAACAACAATAACCGTAATGCGAACGGTAACAGAAGAAATAGAAATAGGGGAAGTGATCCTAACAAAAGACCCCGATTCCAGACTTATGAGAATTATACACCGTTGAACGACACTCTGGAGAACATTTACCTGGATACATACAATGTTTTGCAATATAAAAGACCGCCACCTCGCGACTCGACGGAGAAAGAAATGGCAACTGGGAAGTTTTGTTTGTTTCATGGAACTCATGGGCATTCAACCAATGAATGTCGGCATTTGAGAGATGTGATTGAGAAGCTGCTGCGCGAAGGGAAACTGGATGAATATAAGGTTGCCCCGAGGGACAGGGGGCAAGGAGAGCAGGCTCCAAAACAGATTCAATCTACTCCCAAGCCTACAGCGCAGCAGCAAGGCAAGGGAATTGTTATCAACTCCATAGTGGGTGGACCTCACCCAGCAATCCGTAGTTTTAGAGCAATGGATCAATATGTAAATGCTACCAAGCACGTAGATGTGAATGAAGGTGATGATTTGGAAGATATCGCCCCATAAAACAACAGAAGACAATGTTTGACGACGTGGTATTCCGCAGCAGAGATAATACTGGGATCCAATCACCCACTGATGATCCGTTGGTCATCACTACCACCATTGGGCCGGCCTTGGTTCATAAGGTGTTAGTAGACAACGGAAGTTCTATTAATATTTTATTTAAAAAGTCATTCGATCAGATGAAGCTTGAATCTGAAGATTTGAAGCCATGTGAAGGATGGATCAGAGGCTTCAACGGGGCTTCAACAGCTCCCATGGGGTACATAGAATTGCCCGTAACCTTGGGGCAAGGAGAACGCCGAAGAGTGCGGATGCTTCAGTTCGTAGTTTTGGACGTAGATTCGCCTTATAATGCATTTTTGGGAAGGCCTGCCCTTGCTGAGTTCAAGGCTTGCATCGCCCCTTGGTGTTTATTGCTTAAGTTCCCAACTGAAGCCGGAACTGGAGTAATGAGAGGGGATCAAGTTTCCGGACGGGCCTGCTATGTTGCCGAATTAAAGATGTTGATGAAAGGACTTAACATCGAGAGTAAAGATGCCTCGCCTCCCCCAAAGGGGGGCTCGGCATAGCAATTAGAGAGATCAACCTCGAAGGAGTTGCCCAAAGGAACGCCTGAAGACCTGGATCCTAGAAAAGATGAGGAACCAGAGATCAGAAATGCAACTCCTAATGAAGCGACAGTGGAAATTCCCGTTGATGAAGCTGATCCAACAAGAGTTTTGAAGATTGGCTCTCAATTGGATCCACGTCGGGCCAAAGAACTAACAGACTTCTTGAAGGCGAACTTGGATGTGTTTGCCTGGACCCACGCTGACATGTGTGGGATATCGCCATCCATAATAAGTCACACACTAAATGTAAACCCGAAACATCCGCCTGTGAAGCAAAAGAGACGTATGCTGGGCCCAGAGAGGTCGGCTGCTCTTAAAGAAGAAGTGGAGAAGCTGAAACAGAACTATTTTATTCGAGATTCGACGTATCCCGACTGGATATCGAATCCCGTTTTAGTAAAGAAGCCCAATGGAAAGTGGCGGACTTGCATTGATTTTTCAGATTTAAACAAAGCTTGCCCGAAAGATAGTTTCCCACTTCCCAGGATTGACCAGCTTGTAGATTCGACAGCGGGTCATGAACTTCTTTCATGGATGCATATTCTGGGTACAACCAAATTCCTATGCACGTGCCGGATCAAGAACATACGAGCTTCATTACAAATTTGGGGTTATATTGTTATGTTGTAATGTCATTCGGATTGAAAAACGCCGGAGCCACTTATCAGCGCTTGGTGAACAGAATGTTTTATAATCAAATAGGGAAGACTATGGAAGTTTACGTGGATGATATGCTTGTCAAATCGAAACAGTCCTCCAGCCATACGCAAGACTTAGCGGAAATGTTTGGTATCCTGCGAAAGTATCGGATGAAGTTGAATCCTTTGAAGTGTTCATTTGGAGTGGCATCGGGAAAATTTCTAGGCTTCATTGTGAGTTCCCGAGGAATTGAAATCAATCCTAGCCAAATAGCAGCGATTAGAAACATTGAAGAGCCAAGGAGAATTAAAGACGTCCAAAGTCTTGCAGGGAAAGTAGCCGCGTTGAGTAGATTTATCTCCAAAGCCACGGACAAATGCGTCCCATTTTTTGATTTGCTTAAAAGGGGAAAGAAGAACTTCGAGTGGACTCCGGACTGTGTTGAGGCCTTTCGGAATTTATTGGAACTACTAGAAAAACCGCCGATTTTGTCAAAGCCAGTGGATCACGAGGAATTGTTTGTTTACTTGGCAGTTTCGGCTCACGCTGTTAGCACAGCCTTGGTTCAAGAAGAAGACAAAGTGCAAAGGCCAGTATATTATGTAAGCAAGAAATTGGCAGCGGTAGAACGCAACTACCCAAGGATTGAGAAGCTCGCTTACAGCCTCCTAATCGCATCCCGAAAACTTCGTCACTATTTCCAAGCTCATCCAATAACCATATACACTGACCAACCGCTGAGGCAAGTGTTGCAGAGACCCGAAGCGTCGGGAAGGTTGATCAAATGGAATTTAGAATTAAGTCAGTTTGATTTAAATTTTCAACCACGAAGGTCGATCAGAGGGCAAGCTCTGGCAGACTTTATAGCAGAGTTCACCATCCCAGAGGAGGAAGTAATCGATGACAGAGTGGTTAAGTCCGAGGATGAGTTAAAGATAGATCCATGGAAGCTATACACAGATGGAGCTAAGAACGACCGAAGGTCCGGAGCTGGAATCGTCTTAGTCACTCCCGAAGGACGGTCGTTATATTACGCTCTACGATTAGAATTTTCGGCGACTAACAATGACTCTGAATACGAAGCCCTGATTGCCGGGCTGAAGCTTGCTAAAGATCTCGGAATAAAAAGGTTGGACATATTCTGTGACTCTAAAATCGTTGTTTGCCAAGTGCGAGAGGAGTTTGTGGCCCGGGGACCTCGACTTATAGCCTACCTCGGGAAAGTGAGAGAGCTATTGAGCAACCTGGAGCGGTATAATATAACACATATCCCAAGAGCCGAAAACCAGACGGCGGACAGGCTGGCAAAGCTAGATAGCTCCGACAATCCAGAAGAGACTGAAATAATTCCAATTGAAACGTTGGAATCGCCAAGCTTTGAGTCGATGGAAATTGAGTTCGCTTTCGAAGCGGAACCGGAGAAGGAGTCGTGGATGACCCCAATTAAGAACTTCCTTAAGAATGGGACACTCCCATCAAAGAAGAGTGAGAAAAGGGCTATAGTTCGCAAGGCAACCAGATATGTCATGCAAGATGATACTCTTTATAGGCAAGGATTTTCTATGCCCCTGTTACGATGTATAGCACACGACGACATCAAACGTGTACTAAGAGAAGTGCACGAAGGTGAGTGTGGAGATCATACAGGAGGTCAGACTTTAGCGAAAAAGATATTGCGATATGGATACTTCTGGCCCACGATTAATAAAGATGTAGCTGATTATTCACGACGCTGCGATAAGTGCCAGAGATTCGCAAAAATCCCCAGAGCACCGTCGACCCAACTAAAATCAATGGTGAGTCCTTGGCCATTTGCCACGTGGGGAATTGATATCATTGGAGTTCTACCGATTGCTAAAGGAGGAGCGAAATATGCAATAGTCGCTGTGGACTACTTTACGAAGTGGGTGGAAGCTGAGCCCTTAACCAAAATCACGGTGAGAAAGGTGATAAGTTTCGTGGTTAGAAATATTATATGCCGATTCGGGATCCCAAGAACCATTATAACTGACAACGGAACCCAGTTCGATGGTACTGAATTCAGAAATTTCTGCCAGAAGTATAAGATCAACAAGCGATACACTGCGGTTGCTTATCCGCAGTCGAACGGGCAAGTTGAAGCAATAAACAAAGTAATAAAATCCATCCTCAAGAAACGGTTAGAGCGCGCAAAGGCAAAATGGGTTGACGAATTGCCCTTAGCTTTGTGGGCATATCGGACAACATTTAAGACGGCTACTAGTCATACCCCTTTCTCTCTCTCTTTTGGCTCAGAAGCAGTAATTCCAGTAGAGCTTGAAGTCCCTTCTCACCGAGTGACGTATTATGATCCGATGACGAATCGGGCACTCTTACTCGAGTCTCTTGATGAAATCGAATAAAAAAGGGATGAAGCGGATTTGCGTGCGGCAAGACATCGACGTCAGATGGCACGCTATTACGACAAAAAAGTTCGCTTTAGGACTTTTGAACCAGGAGATTTGGTGCTAAAGAGAGTCTTTCCATCCCTTCCTCACCTCGGTCCAAAGTGGGAAGGACCCTTTGTCATCCAACGGAAACTTTGAAAAAGGAACCTTCAAGTTAACGACCGTAGATGGCGAAGAAGTCCCTAGGGCATGGAATGCCCAACACTTGATGAGATATTTGGATTAGAAATGTTGTACTCTTTGTTATTTTTCTTATGAACTCTGTAATAAGGCACGACTTGCCTTGGGAAAATCTGATGATATAAATAAAGGACTATAAAGTGGATGTAGGCTACGACTTAGCCGAACCACTATAAAAATATCGTGTGTTATTTACTTTTATGCATTATATATATACATTCATCGACTATTCTGATGTGATTATGGAATCTAAGATGATTCAAAACCTGAAAGGTTGAAGACAGTTTAAACGTAAGAAAAAGCACAACGACAATTTGTGCGACAAGACATAAAAGAATGAAAAAACGACATTCTTAACTCTAACTCTCCAGAGAGAGAGAGAGAGTATAAAAGCGTCTCCGACTGAGCGCTGAGAAAGAGATCCTTCCCCGCTGAAGGATTGGGAAGTGAATAAATTGCTAAGCTCGAACTCTAACTCTCCAGAGAGAGAGAGTATAAAAGGACGGGAAGACGACGTCCTCTGAGGCGTGAAGGTGCACCTAGACAAGAGACCGCCTAAGTAAGAACTCTAACCTGAGTATAAGACAGGAGAGTATAAAAGAAATGCCAGAAAAAACGATAGGCATTGACGACACAGAAAATGCTATCCCATCAGAAAATCGGGAGCATTCAGATTGCTTGATTAAGCCTTAAATAATTTTTTGAGAATTGACTGGGGGCATATATGTATACACATATTTCCTCCCCCCGTAACTTCATTTCATAACAATAGTATGACAGGCATTTTTACATAAGTGCAGAACTACTGACAAACAAGCATTGCAGAAAACGAATTATTTTTTATTTACGAATGAATTTGTACAGGAAAACATCCAAAAAGAAGGTGCAAGAGCCACCCTTACAGCAGCAATTATTGATCTACCAAATACTAAAACAATGCAAGACAACCCACTATTTAGACTTCGAGTGAGGCTTGGACTTCTTGGCGGCTTTCTCCGCATCCTTCGCCTCTTTCTCGGCTTCAGTCAAGATGCGCTTTGATTTCTTCTTTCCTGAAGATGCGGTGCTGGAACCGGTTGACTTCTTCCCGGAAGGTGGAGCGCTGGAATCAAGAGAAGATTTTTTAGCGAGTTCCTCTGTAATAGATCTAGTTGAAAGCTTAACAACTAACCTTGATCCCGCATCCACAACTGCGAGAGGCTTGAAGATTTCAGGGTCTACGTCTTCAGCTTTTAGCTGCAAGCGTTTATCTTGATCAGCTTTCATTGCAGCCAAAGTAACATCATCAGCACTTTTCGACTCCCCGACTATTGCCACATCTGGATCTTCCTCATGTCCTCCGTCACCGCCATCATCCTTTAAGGCTGCTATCATTTCTTCATCATGGGGAGTGTCAGCCTTAGTCGGCTCACTTCCTTCTCCCAAGTCTATAGGAGCAGCCTTGTCCTTCCCTCCTTTTGCCTTTTCCGTAGGCTCTGCCCCAGAGGCGGCTCCCTGAGTCACATCTGTCTTTCCGGATGGCTCAATACCTACAGAGTGAGAAGCAACAGTTATCAACTCAGGAGAAAATAATGGGTTTTTCATCGATTGCTCAATCACGTGGCGAAAGGTAGAAATAGCCTTGACGAATTGAGGAGAAAAGGTAGGGATACCTTCCGAAGACTTCTCGGCAGGAGTAACTGCTGTCTCTGATTCCGTTTCGGGAATAGGGGATAGCAGAGTTGTTCGAGGGATTCCCGGGTTTTCAGGATCATACCCCTCCACTTCAGAAGTTGCGGGGGTAGTAGAAGAGGAACCAGCCTCGGGAACGTTCTTCTGTTTAGCCTTTCGCTTCTCTTCTTCCATAGCATCAGCAATGAGGCGGCGCCCTTCAGCCAGGCGTTCTGGCTCATCATCCCTTAAGTATTTCTCCATCAGCTTGTCCTCATCGATGGAATCAACCTTGAGCTCCTCTTTTTCCCACTCAACGATTTGACTCCACACTTGGACTAGAGTAGATGGATAATCATCAATCCAAGAAATGTTCCGGCGACGGATGATTTGTGCGAAGAATTCAATCATTAATTCGCCAAAACCCTGAATCTCTGCCTCCGCCTCTGACAATTGTTTGCGGGCCTCCTCCGCAGATTTGATAGCACACTCAACGTTGCCCTCCGCCAGGGCAGCTCTGTTCTCTGCCTCCAGTAGCTTTGAAGCTAAGTCAGCATTTTTCTTTTCTAGCTCAGCATTCCTCTTTGCTAGCTCGGCATTTTTCCGTTCGATGTCAGTGTAAGCGAGGCGCATCTTAGCGGCATCTGACTTAGCATCTTCAGCTTGCTTTTTTAACTCAGAACGCTCTTGAGTGTGAGATTCAAGCAAATCACGATAACGTTTTTGCATGTCTTCAAATTGTTGTTTGAAATTAGAAGCGTTCCTTTGAGCAACGGCGAGCTGGGCCTGTGTGTCCTCTAAATCTTTTCCTAGATTCTTTAAGGCCTTTGCATCTTCTTTCGCGGTTTTTTGCATTGAATCAGCATTCGTGATTAGAGTACGAATAATTCTGGAAAGGTTGCGTGAGTATTTGAACATTTCAGAATACTGTTTTTCAACCGCGTCTATCTTTGCTTTGGCCTCGTCCGCCCACCTAGAAGAAATAGGTTCGAGGGCAGGTAAAAAAGTCAAAGTCTCGAAGTAATGTTCGGGAAATTGCTCCTCCAAATACGCCCGCTTGATTGCAGTTTCCGCATCTAGTGGTGGAGGAGCGGGAATCGTCAATTCAGTGTCCCTGTGTGTGGAGGATTCAATAGTTTCTTTATCTGTCCTAGGTCGTTTAGTAGCAGGGACCTTGCGTTTACTTCGAGACTCAGTATCTTTTGGAGGACTTCTCTCTCTGCTGCGCTTTTCGTGGGAAGAGGTGGAGTCTTTCGATTGTGGCCTGTCCTCTTCCCTACGACTTTGATAACCTTTATATTTCTCTTGGTCCGATCGAACGGGAGAGCGAGAGCGTGAGGTTCGAGAGCGATATGGTTCATAAGGCCTTCTCTCCTCCCTACCGCGATCGTCGCGGCGATCATACTCAATATCCTGAGGTGGATTAGACATGTTGCGGCAAAGCTTCCTGATATCATAGTAAGATCGGGACATCGTGCCTGCACAATGAGACAAATGAAATTCAGAATCAATAGTTTCACAGAGAGAGAGGTGCAATGAATGCTAATGCTATTGTATAGAGTGTGTCCTAAGTGATGTGTTTCCCCCCAACCAACCCGAGTCCGAAGCTAGACTAGTACGGGCAGGCTCTTTGGTCTTAGCAGGAGTGGTCTCTTCAGAAGAGGTGAAGACTAAAGGATCTTTCCTAAAATCCTCTGAAGTGTATATAGTTTCAGGTAAGGGGAGATCCCCCAAACCCTGAAATAATGGGTCATCAGTACTAGGGACATCTCCCTCGGAAGCATTAAGTGGCGACTCTTTGGAGGATGTTGACTTTTCCGGAGATGTAGCCTCCTCAGGGGCAGTATACCCTTCACGATGCTTTTCGGCCAAGTTAGCCAATTCGTCATCTTGAGTAAAAGATGGAGAAGGTGAAGTTTGAAGAGGCACTGCAGGAGCTCCAGAACCTTCTCCCGTCTCTGGGACTACATCCACTGGAGGAATATATACGTATGGAGCCGTCCCATGACCGATACTATGAAAAACGGATAGCAGCCCATGAAAGTGAAGGTATTCGTCCTTAAGGACTTCCTCAATAGTCAGGAACTTTTGATCGCCATTGAGGAGCTGGTGCATCCGGTCAAAGAACACCTGGTCTGATATTTGTTTTGGATTGTCGACTGCAAACAAAAAGAAAAATGAGTTAAGGCGATGACTTGAGTGTATAGAGCCAAGGTGTAGGTAATCAATGCTTTACTTGATTTCGTCTATCTCCTGGCACACCCAGGTTGTCGCTTCACGTAAAACCATTCCAGTCTGGAATCTCCGGCTTTACTACTGAATGGCGTCGAAATTATCTTTCTCTTAGGAACAGACTCAAAATAGCAAAAAGAAGGAGTTTCTCGAGTCCGATGCTTGAAGTTGTAGAAGAAATGAACGTCATCGAAAGTGAGCTCTATGCCTAAGATCTCACGATATGCTATATATAAAGTGTGTAAGTAGGCATAAGAATTGGGATGCAGCTGCATGGGGGCAATCCGCATTTGTCTTAGAAAATCTACGATGAAGGGAGAAAATGGAGGGATAGCACCGACCATGCACATCAACCGGGTGATTGCCATATATCCTTCTGGAGGGTTGTGGGGACGGTCAGACCTCGAAGGCACTAGAGTGTCCTTTTTCATTATCCCGTACTTTAAACAAATTCGGATAAGTCGGTCGTTGTCGATTGTTGATTCAACAGAATCTGGGGGTGATTCCAATATCATAGCCGATTCAAATTCATCAGGAGCCCGGTCGTCACTGATCCCCCCTTCCTCTTCAAAACCTAGAGAAACTTCATTCTCCGAAGACACCTCATCACTTTCACGATTTCCAACTTCGTAGTCTGAACCCTCATTGTTCCATTCTGGATCTGACGGAGAAGATATGTCCTCGAGAATAATTTTGTTGGAAGTTTCTGGGGCTTCTTTCTTCTCGGCTAGTCTGGAAGAGCGTCTGGGTCTCATTATCATAAAACTATTGAAGAAGCAATAGCACAAATTAGAGTAAAATAGCCCGTATCCCCCCGTGCATGTGTGCAAACTAAAGTGTAAACAGTGTATGCGAAAAGTGAGAAGTAAATGTTTAAAAGTGCGACGAAAAAGTTTGGCAAAATATAAAGAGTTGAAGTAGTTCTTGATGTCCAGTTACGTTTGCAAGGCACTATCCTAACTGTCCATTAGGTTGAAGATTATGCCGAAAGTTGATTGGGCCAGTTAAACAAGTTTTTATGCATTAAGGTGAACTGCTAATCGGTTCGGTTCGGGCGCGTTTATGGGGATCGGATCGGAGGTGCGGCCTCGACTTGAGCTCGGATAAACTGTGGAACTCAGAAATCAAAATCGGATCGGTTCGGAGGTAGGGTCCCCTGACGGTTCGGGTCGGATCACGTAGTCATACTTCTCCTCCTTTTATCTTACGATCCGACCCGATCCGGTTAGGTAAGCTCCCTTTCCCCCTTCTTTAAGTACTTGCTCCGACCCGATCTGATCTCCTGGATTTCTTTTCTTTTTCCTTTCCTTACTTGCCCCGACCCGGTCCGACTTCCTGAACTTCCTTCCTTTTTCCCTTATTTCTTCACCTTCCATATCCCTCCGAACCGAACCGATTCCCTACTATCTTCTTCTTCTCCTCCCTCCTTTTTCCTCCCTAGCCAACGCTAAATCCAGTCTCGTGTCAACCACCCAAATCAAAGCCAAGCATTTATGCGCTGGCACATGCAACAACTGATTCTAATCCCCTCCGTTACAACCTCGAGATGGCGACGAGTCTACTGGCGACGATGACGAGGGGGGTCACGGTGGCAAGATCATCCAAATTCCATGCTCAAATCGTCCTAATCATCCACGAATTCGAATCGAAATCAATTAAAAAAGGAATTATCTAAAGTTTCTTAACCTACCGATGTAATTACTTCGAGAATTAAAAGGAGTTTTGATGCTTCAGGAATTAGGTTTTTTCGTTTTGCAGAACTTGGGGAGCGGTAAAACAATAAAAATGAAAGAAGGAAGAAGACTCAATTTATATAGAGGAGTAGAGTGTCTATTCGTCTTCCCATTCGGATCGGACCGACAGCCCAATAGCAGAACCCCAGTTCGGAACGGATAAACAGTCCAGAAGCAAAGCTTGGCCCAATAGTCCAATGAAAAATAGAAAGAAGAAGGGGTCTGTTCGGATCGGAATCCGAACCGAACCGAGTTCTTTAGCCCAGCAACGAATTAAATTGAAATTTGAAGAAGAAGATGAAAATACAAGGAAAATCAAAAGAAAAATTGTCTCGGAGAACGCTGTGCAAAGATAGTCAAAGCATGCTCCGTCTCCAACAGAAGCATCCTTTGAGAGGGCAAAATGTCAGCCCACTTTGTGAACTGGGCAACACAAAGTCAGGATGTGAAACATTGAAGAACTTGGAAAATACTGAAGCGGTTCGGATCGAAGCGCTGAGGCGGGTCGGATCGGATAAATTTCGCAGTTCGGATCGGTGAATTATTACTGTTGGACTCAGAGAAGTATAGCTGTTCGGATCGGAGAGTAACCTACTGCCAGTTGGAACGGAGAGCTACTTGCTACAAGGACAGATCGGAGCGGAGCAGAGTAAAAACAAGAATTAGTCTTAAGTTAATCCGGGTCGGATCGGGTACTCCGATCTGAACCCCTTGTGCACACTCTTCCGATCCGAGCCCGTCTTCCACGTCACTCCCCTGCATGAGCGCCTGGTTATTCGGAGCGGCTACGACCAGTTCCTACCCACAACGTCCACTGCTCTGATGCGTTGTCAACATAGAAATCCATCCGAACCCGAGGCTGATGGGATGGATGACACGTGGCTCCGATCCGGATTGGGTTCTGAGCAAATTCTGACCTATAAATACCCTGTCTGGAGACAAAGAAAAGGATCTTTTTTCTTCTGGCACTTTGAGAGTTCAACCACCTTCATAACCCGAATTCCAGCACTCCCGGAAAATCCAAATCTTCTTTCATTATTTGTTTTTAGACAATTGAGTAATGTAAGTGAGTTGTGAGAGAAATTCAGTGAATATTTCATTGTAATTGCAACTGCATCATAAAAATAGTGAAAGACAAGTGGACATAGGCATTTCTTCGCCGAACCACTATAAATCCTGTGTGTTCATTTTACTTTTGATCTTATTTCATTCTGCTTTTAGTCAATTTGGGTGTTAGAACCACTTTTTGGTCTAACAAAAGACAAATGGTTTTACATATTAATATATTAATCTATTGTGATCGTTATTTTTAACAATTAGTTAAACATTCAGTTTATTCCTTCAATTACCATTCTTAATTTCCATTAATTACACCATTCAGTTATCTTTATTGCCATTTGTTTCCACTTTATTTAAATGCATTAACATTGAGTTTTGCAATCTATGACTAGCTACAAACTCTAATTAAATTATTATAAGCTTATTGTTGTAAACAAATAAACAAATGCATTCACATACCTGTTAATTATCCTTAGTACATTTCAATATGACAACGTGAAATCTTGATATTTATTTACGATATTTGGTTTAATTTCTTTTATTTCAATTAATAACCAAATCTTATATCTACAATCATATACGTTATTATATTTATTAAATTCACCGTTTAATAAGCTTATTCAAGTTTATATCAATTAAATTCACTTAATAATTTTAATTAACCTTGCATTTATTCATTGTTATCCAAAATCAACATTAAATTTAATAATATAAATTATCGCATAATTCGAGGATGTTACAATACGTGATTGTTTCATTAAAAAATAATCTGTTGTGTTAGAAGATAAGGATAATTTTGAAAAATAAAAAAATTGATAAAATAGTGTGGTGTGAAAGGAAGAAAACTGGATGAAAATAGAATTAACCTTATATTATATCTCACATGATTATTCCATAATGTCATTTTTGTAATTCTAGTATGAGTTTGTGAAGTACATTAACTTTTTCTGTAGTACGTAGTTTTTATGAATTACATCATCATTTTTGAATTAAGCCTCTTTAAGTTTCATTTTATGTTTTTGTAAAGGTGATATCGCTTTATTTTTTGAAAGTTCCTAATGCTATTTTTATAGATTAATCTGTAATAGTCCTTTCAGCTAAATTTTGTAGCTGTTTATAATATTCGACAACCTTTACAGCTTTGCCCTTTCAACTAAATTGTACAGCACAATAAATAAATAAAATAAGTCGATAAAAAGAACCATTAACAATGTAATAAAGGTTCACGTTCATACATATCATCTTACATGAAATTATCAGGTATTTTATTACCAGAAAACAATGATGATGAGGCTATAGCGCTTAGATTACAGTACAACATAAAATTACAAAAGAAATAATCATCCACAGATGAAATTACGAATGGTGTACATAACTGAAGCATATAAACAGTATCTTGATTACAGTACCATACGCCTTCTGTGTATTAATAAGGTACAGTCAACATTTCTTTGGCACGGCTGCAAGTCTCGTATACATTTTTGCCATTGATCGGTATCCCCTCAGGTCACCTGATCTCAAAAGATTACCTGCACGTTAAAATACAATTTACTAAACCAATAATTAAGGTGTCCAAATTTTGGTTCATAGATTTGTTCCGCATAAAGAGCACCAACAAAACAGTAAACAAAAGTGAAATTCCTCTGGTCAACGTTCTGAACTCTTTAATAGCTTGAATTATAGCTTTACGAACATAAAAATAAAAAAAAACCTTATTATTCCATATCACTTACCAAATAGCAGAAATTAGGAAGGCATTCTTAAAATGAAACATAATGTAAAGCAGGCCCTTATTTTATTGTACGACATTTTTTCGTGATTTTTTATGCTACTGTATTGAAAAAAAAAAAATCAAATTGTAAATATTATTGGAATGTTTCTAAAAAAAATTTGCTAAAATGTTTGCACTTATTGTAAAAAAATGCAGACTTATCAACAACAACTGGATAGTGTATTGTTGATACGGAAAAGGAAAAATAAGTTGTTGAAATATTTGGAATTACTTGAAATAATTGCCGACATATCAGCAACTATTCCAAAGTATATTATGTAAAGGAAAATAAGTTGTTGAAATGTCTGCAATTATTGTGAATAAGTGTTGACATATCTGCAAATATCCTACAGTTTATTGCAAATATATGTCGGTATATTTTAAAATTGCAGACATATATGCAATTTTTCTATATAGTTGTTATTTCTGCAATTTTATTAGAAATAATACATCTTTCATTTGTATGCAATGTTTATCTCTTTTTGATGATTTTTCTGCAATAATGTGATGTTTAATTAAGTGTAGGAATTGAATTTGAAAGTTCAAAGGAATCAGCAAAAATTGCATTAAAACATGTAATATTTTAATATAATTGCGACGATGTTTGCAATTTATCGAAAATTTGCAAGATATAGATGAAACGTTTTTTTTTCCTTTTTTTTCTTTTTCTTACATGAATATGAGGATGATATATTGAATCAAAATTCAAAGTTTGATCAAATTTTAAGTTTATCTTTGTTGTTTTTTGGTCATTTTCGAAATACATGGACCTAATTTATAAAGTTTAAAACAAGAAGTCTTTTCGTACTTTGAAACTTAAACTGAACCTTAGCTGAAATGCCCATACTAAATATATGCATCAACTTATATCAGCTGTTTTTGGACCTTTGATAACCAAAATGAAGGTTTTGACTTTCAAAACGTGGCTTATTAAAGTCCTTCCAATCAGACCGTAAATATGTAGGTTATATACACCATAGTTTGAAATCTCGTCCGAGACCACGAGATCTCGTCCGTCTCATTTCGGCTTCAGAAGTCACCGGGACGAAAACACTGGAAATTCTCATTTCGTTCGTAAACAAAAACACAAAGCATCGATTGATTAAAAAAAAAAAAAAAAACTAATTCGAGCATAGCAGATTCGAGCACAGAGAAAACCCTAGCTTGATATAGCGCTTCGATCTTCGATGTCGATCTACGTCTTCGACTGCAGGAGAAGCAGTTCGCAAGCCTTTTTTTTTGTTCTTTTATTCCTTTCCGACTTCGAGTTTTCGATTTTTCTTTGAATATGTTTTGTGGCTGCGTGAAAGTTGCGTTAAATATTTGTATGGGCCGTGGGTTTTGCACTGCTAAGAATTGGAACGTATTCAGTTTATTCTTCTAATGGGCTTAAAATTGTTATGGGCTTTGACTTTGAATTTATATCTTGAAACTAATAAATATAGACGTCCATAATGTATATTTCCATTTATTATTACCGAACAGTGACTGAATATTTTGTAGATTATAATTCTATGTGTACTTGCAACATTTATCACTAACATTTTCATAAAAAATATAAAATTTTGATTTTTGGACCGAAACCAAAACCGAAACCACCGAAATTGACCGAAACTAGTAAATTTTCAAATGACCGAAACCGAGTTTCCAAACCATGATATACATTATACACAACAATCATCGAGGGAGGTTAAGCAAATTCATACTGCTGACTGGATGTTTGTGAATACGGGTCATCTATTAGAAGCTTATCAATTTGACAAAACTCAAACCTAGTTTTTTTGGTTTATTGAAAAGAATTATAACTAAAATCAGATTTGAGCAAGAAATTGAGTTGAGTTGAGCTTTATATAGGCAGAGTAATAATCAAGTAATACAAATATGTCATAAAACTCCGTGGAATGTGGGCGAAAGGTTTTGCTCGTCAAACCTAGGAGTCATACTTAATATGCCCTAGCATGCAACGAAGAACTTATGCATCTCGCATCTCCAAATTCTTTCAAGTTCAGATGTATAGCCCTAACACAGAATGTATAACCTCATAAGATATATAATTCATTTAAAGAAAAGAAAAATCAAGCAGTCGGGAATCCTTTAGGACCGAATTTATTGACAAATTTAATACTTCTGAGGTAACTGTGTTCTATATTGTTTCAATTAGGGAAAACATTAAAATAATATTATATATACAGGAAAAAAAAACAATGCTGGTGGTATCAAGTTTTTCATGCCTATTCTGAAGCACAAAAGGAGTACATCGAAAATAACGGCTAGAATTCGCTTGACATCTACCACGGTAGCAGTTGATTCGACCAAAGATTTTTTACAAAGAAGAATATAGTCCAAATTAGTTATTCCAATACTTACATTTAATTAAAACCTTTGCTTTAGAAAACCATGTTGTTTTCTTAGTCTAGGAAACATCAAAAATAATAATTCTGGAAAAAAAAAGATTATTTTAAGCCTAAATCGTTGAATCAAATTAAACTTTTCCATTACTCAATCTTTATAAACCAAAAATATAGGCATCGGTGTAGTCAATAGCGAATAGCGCAAGGCCTGCGCTATGCGCTGTAGTGCGCGCTATTTGATCCACTTTTTTTTTTTTTTTTTTTTTTGCATTTTTTAATAACTAATCAAGTATATTATATCTAATTGAAATTTAATTCTATGTTCTTGCATATTTCATGTCATATCCAAACCCTTCAATACTCCAAGCACAAAAACTATCATACTTTACGCATGTACTAAATATTTGTTGATGTAAAATGCAATTATATTAGAGAAATATTAATAATTTTATATTATACATTAAAAATAATTGATGGCTCATAATATATTTGTCTTATAGAATTTAAAATCTAGTCTTATATGTGTGAATTATGATACAATTTATTATTGTTTTGTGAGTAATGATGGTAAAATTATACAAACAAAATGCATGAAAAATACAATTTTGCATAAACTGTAAAATATTTTCTAATGACAAGAATTAAGTAAGAATATAAACAACAAAAAGCAACGAAGTAAAAATAAAAAAAGTCAAAAACTATAATTGTAAGTAAGTTATTCTGTGTTTAGTGGTCTCACTTAGAAGAGAAGAAAATATTTTGATACTTTAAGGGTAGCAAAAAAAATTGTTGTCCAGCATACTAGACATATCGGAATTGCTTTTAGATATTGCATGCATCTTTTTTCTGATGATGCTCAAACAAACAAAAGAGTCTATTGTTTCTAAATATTGGATCTAATAGCCTAAATCAAAGAATATAGATATAGAATGGTGTATCCGGACAACGGTCCAACCAAGTCAAGTTCTCAGTATAAAAAAATTTTGAAATGCGTTGATAAAACTTGATGGAACACTAGCTAAAGCAATATGCAAATCATAGAAGGAAAAAGCATACATGCAAAATCAGATAACATTGTAAATATGGTTGCATCTCAACGGGCCTGGGCTTTTATTGCTATACAAAATTAAAAAAATCAAATAGCGCACTGTTCTGCACAATGCGCTATTTTGTGCTTCGATAAAATAGCGCGCCACTTATGCGCTATAGGGAACGCCTGCGCTATTTTAGGTTCCATAGCGCAGAGCTTGCGCTATGCGCTATTTTGCGTTATAGCGCGCTATAGTGCGCGCTTTGATAACACAGATAGGCATTACCCGACTTTGGAATTTTACAGCATAAAACTTCCTGACATATCTACACTGAGACATTATGATCAAGACTGATAGAACAAAAAGAATGTATAATATAGGTTATTGTAGCAATAATTTTTGAATAGTGCATACTCATTGTTTCAAGTATTAAAAGTATCATATTTTATGTATTTTGAAACAATATTCAATTGAACCAATTCTTAAAAAAGGGAAATTTTCCTCAGCAAGTGCTATTGCGTACAAACACTACAGGGACTGGATCCCCATAACAAAAACAGGGGCTGGATCCCCATAACAAAAGCATCCATACTCTGCTCAGAAAGGAAAAGGACCTACTGAATGTTATAGGCCCCTTAAATTTTTATTAAAAGTATGAAAGTTTCCATCATGGGGGATCCCACTCCAAGTATGAAAGAGGAAGTCTCCTCACTGAACACAAACTAACCTGAATCACAATTGAGAGGACTGTCAGCTTCTGGATGAGCCATCAAAGCGATTATTGCTCTACAAACAGACTGTAGGGTCCATGCAGGACTCCATGCATTTTTCAGTATATCAAGGCAAATTTCTCCAGTCTGTTCATAAGGGAAACTAACATATATGAGATCAAGACTTATGCCTATGTTTGAAAACATTTGTACGGATTTAATCTACAAAAATAACAACATTATTAAAGTTAATTATATACCAGGCTTAGAAATGAAAACCCTTAGCTACTGGACTCCATCTATATTAGGCGGATTGGAGCGTTAGATGCCACGAATGGCCCTAAAGTCCAATAGAAGTCCAGAAGGAGACAAGATGAAAATGGGCTCTTGCCATAAATGTAAAAAGGATTGAACCTAAGTTGTTTGTCAAATTGGTTTGTGCTTGCTTATGGTAGCTTGGTATGTCATTGCTCCACGCATGGAACCTTTTTTTTTGGTAGTCTAGACATAGGGTTTAGCTCCTACGCTATAAGCTAGGTTAGTTGCAGAAGACGGTCCACTTTAAAATCGCATGTAGTTGTTAGGCAAACGGTCTAACCCCTGTACTTATATATGCATTTACCATTTGTAATAATGTGTTACGGATTGCTACAAAAACCGATCGGCTTTGGAAAAAAAAAAGAACGATATCGCAAATATAGGTCACGGATCAAGATGCAATATTTTAAAATATCAGTATAATATTAGTATATTTTATACTAAGCTATGTCAAGTATGACAATCTTAAAGTTGTAAATATTTGCATTTAATCCCTTCAAGAAACCGGTCGAGACACACACATATCATATATAAACACACACATACACACATGTATATATATATGCATATATGAAGAATATGCATTTATTTATAAATTTATGTACCTTTTTTTTTATTGAATGACAATATTTAATGGGAAAGTTTACTTAAACACAAAATTTTGACACATATTGAGGGACACAAAATCTCAAACATCGGATTACCTACGGATTTACATCCGTCATATAATGACAAATTGATCCAATGACTGATAATTTATGTCTCCTAATTTATATTAAATTTTTATGTTCAAATAGCCTCTCCCATAATTAATGATTTTCACCAAGACTGTTGTATATCACAAACATATCATTGATGTGTATTTTAATTAGTATTTTAAATATCGCTTGAAGCAAGATAGACAATATATGGCGATATATCACTGATATTCTGCATAATAAATATAAATATCAATGCAAATCAATCATTATTATAAGTTACAAGTTTTACATAATCAGATTATATTATAACTATTGATCATTGATCGTATGCCAAATAATCAAATCACGGAAGTTTCAAAATACAATATATCATAATAGTGAACAAATCAATTTACAGGAGATTACTTCAGGTCATATTAGAAAAACGTTCCAAAAATATATTTCAAAAAAGTAAATAGGAACTAGATTGAAAATGAAAAATACCATAAAATTGAATTTGAATATGATGAGAAGTCTAAGAGTAACTTCACCTTTATTTTAAATAATGGAGGGAAATAGTTTTTTATTGTCTGTATTACTTGAAATGAACTATAGTATGAGAATAGTTTTTATTAGTACTATCAGAATTCGAAAATAAACAAAATAATTCAGCGTTTATGTTGCACCTGTTTTCAGTTTGGTATTTACAGAACATACAAAAAATGTGTATTTTTTAGCGCATGGACATGGTTTCAAAATAACCCATGAAATAAGTTAAGAGGGATTGTTAGAATTACAAAACAAAACCTAAGCATGCTTCCTAGCATAGCATCTCCTCACTGGTTAAATATGGTTTCAACCATGAAATATTCATTGAGTCAAACATGAAATATTGTTAACCTTTATACCCAATCTCTACTCTTCCAAATCTAAATCATCAACTTAATTTTAATTTTTAACATTTGTTTATAATGTTTTTGGTCGTTGTATATATTATATAAATAAAGTTCATTCAGTTCAAACATCATAATGAAGAAATTAATGTCAGCTAACATTAGTAAACTAACACAAATATCCAAGTTTGCCAAATTGAGGTTTAGTATATTAGCTATTCTCCATCCAAAAATATGTTTAGAAAAGGAAAACCATGAATCATAGCAGGGAGCTTGAATTGTCCTCGAGAACATGATAATCCTAGAATATAGATATGTAAGCGTGTTTTATAAATTATTATTTGAACCTATTATATATTCTTAATATAGTATATATAGGATTTTCTACCTTGCAAAACTCAAAATGCTGAAATTTCTATCCCTGTCGAGCTTATATATAATAATAAACACTAAAATATACATTAATTCTGTTATTTTACACTAACAATTCAATAGTGGAAGGCTTGCGGTAACAATTAAAAACAATGTACGCTATTGAATGCTACAAAACATATCTTAAGAACATTAAAAGTTGGGCAAGTCAAAAAACTACTCAGGCAAATAGGATGCTTAAAGAAGAAGGGCGCTAAGATTACTTTTTTACAAAATTGGTGACGAATCAACTCTTTATGTGCGTGTGTATACAGTGCTGAGAAAAAATAGATTTATTACCTTAAAATGTACATTTGGGTGGAATATTTTTGTCAAGAATCGCACTTGAGGAGGCTGTAGAGGGTATTGCTCTGGAATAGCAAATGCAAGCTGAAATACACCGCCTTCGTATGGAGTTTCAGAAGGACCCTAAATCCAAATGCAACAAATATTTACATAACTATAGAATTGATCGAAGTAGCAAATAATGCTAGAATTTCATATAAGAGCTATTAACCTTAATAACAGCAGTCCACTTAAAAATATTAGAATCATCACACATCAATTGAATATCTGGATCTGCTACCTTTTCTCTTTGCACTTCTTTGTATTCCTTAAAAAGTCTTGCTCTTGATGCCTATAGATAAAAATGAGTCAACATGCAACCTAGCAAAACCAAAACCCATAATATAGACTGCTTAGAAAGAAAGAAAAATTGAAGCATGAAGGTTAAATTAGAAGAAAATGCAAATTTAACTTGCACCTAGCTAAATTGACATGAAATTTTGATTTAATATATTTGAAACAAGAACTATGCCAGAAAAGATAGAACTTAATTGCTGATGTTGCCTTTAATTTTCTGCTAGCATCCATATGGTGGAAAAAGGAAGAGAGGGAGGCATAAAGATGACTTTAAAATATATTCTGATCATATAAGACTAGGTAGGCCCACCAACTATACTTGCCAAGCTGAGTAAAAAAAAAAATTAAGGAAAATCGTTTTCAATTTATTATTTTGACATGTGCAATTTACAGTATATAAAATATCGACGGATATGCAAAACAGATTTGAATGACCAATAACCAATTTTGTGTTGCACTTAAAACATGAGTACTGACAAACATGAAAACAAAGACTAACGAGTACAATACTTTTTTTAAAAAAAAAGGTACTTAGATGAGTATATATCGGTATTACAAGTCTCGGATAGTATATAACATACTATATCTCAATATATGTTCGAATCACACTATATAAATTTCGAACTTGTGACATCTCGCACCAAAATCAATACGCATAACCACTGGGACAGTGAAATAATTAACGTAGAAATGTATATTAAAAGAAAAAGAATAAAAAAGAATGAGCAGCAGCAACAACAACAACAACTAAGTCATTACTCCCAAACAAATTAGGGTTCGCTAGAGATGAAACCCAAAACCAAATGACAAAATCAATTTAAATGTAATAACAACAACAAGTGATTTAAATGTGAAAATATAAATAAAGATAAAGTAAAATAACTAAACAAATATAATATAGCAATAATAATGAATAAAAAAACCAAAGATATAAAAAGGTGGATTCCCAGCGCCAAAGGCTTACGTACTCGAGCGCGAGAGGACTTCCCAGGCAGTCTCCCGTCCTAGTACTATTCTCACGGTTTTCCGGGCTCTGGGGGTGGTCGATTAGTGCGCACAGCCTTTCCCTCACATATGTGAAGAGGCCGAGACTCGAACCTGCGCACTTCAAATTATCAGCCGGGTAACCTTACCGCTGCGCCAGACACCACCTTAAAAAACCAAAAAACAAAAAAAAAAAAACAAAAAAAAAACCAAGGATATGATAATAAAAAAATTGATACTAGTAGTAGTAAATACCAAAGACCAACGCTATGTGTTGTACCTATATTCGCTAGTCCTATAATCTAAAACTTATAACACAAACCTTAAACTAATCATAAACTCAAGGTTCTGGTACATGGATCGATAACTTTCATGCGTCGCTGTTCGATGCCAGCTTTTTGAATATATTCCAATTTCTCAAGTTCATTTTTACTTCCTAATATCATCCTTGGTCGACCTCTACCTTTCTCGGAGCACTCAGTACGACCTATAATCTAATGTGCATAGATGCATCGTGAGCTCACCGTTGAAGATGTCCAAACTATCTTAAATCATGTTGGACTATCTTCCTTTTAATTGATGCAACTCCGCCTGTGTAGTTTTTTATACAGCATGCCCCAAGCTAGAGTAAAAGAGGGTTGTGATAGGCTTGGCAAAGCCAACGTAAAAACATAGTCTTTCTTATGAATATGGAACCTTATGAATAATAAAGAATGAGCACTTTCTAAAAATGATACCGAGAATATAATAAACATAAATAATTTGAAGGAATAAAAAAGACAAATTACACTACTTTTGTCAAGACTGAAATTTGAACTTGTGACTTCATTTTTGTACTTGATTTTCAAACTAAATTAAAGATTACATTTTGTCACAAGTGGGATTCAAGCTTGTAACCTCATCTATATACCTAAAGGCATTTCAAAAAAAATTGTATTGCAAAACCAATAGATTGTAACAACGTTAAAACTATAACTAAAGATATTCATTATATTACTGCATATGTTATTCCCAACTTTTATGGAAATCATGAACATGCCATGAAGTTGGTAGAGAGAAGGTGGTACCACTTCGGAGTGGGTATACATGGAGTTTACACAACGTAGGTGTTACTCACACAATGAAATTGTCGAACATTTTGATGAGACTGGGTGCATGTTACGATGCAAAGCGGGCACATGTCGAAAAGACTGTTTCTGAAGGATTTACAATTGCACTCCATGTCAGACGAGTGTACGCTTTGATTGATTCAGTCCTGACCATTTTTATTTAAGCCAGAGTTGCAGGCAGAATCTGGTTTGTGGTTCCAAGATCATAATTCACGTCTTGATCATGAGCATATGTGCAAATAATACATGAAGAAAGTTTGATTTCCTCGCTAAGACACATCTGATTTAAGGCAAATCTTCTTGGTGAATCTGGTTTTAGTTTGATGGGTCTAATTCATGTTTCAGTCACTTATCAGTAGACTAAGTCACATCCAAACCCGTGAAGAATGATCAAAGATTATATCTTGTGATGCATACTTATGATTAATAAGCCCCATTGTAAGAGAGGGTTCCAATAAATACCACATAATAGTGCAACCAATCAACAAAATGGGGTAGATTTTCTCAACCACGAGGAAAAAAGTGGAAACATGCGTGTTCGAGAGTTTCTATATGTATTGTGCAATGAAGTGAAACCAGACAAGAATTGACTGAGCAGTGAGAGCAAAAAAAATGAAATGAAGATTTACATCAAACTTAAGTTGCTGTGATGATTCAAGTAAAGAAGGTCAATATTGTGTGTTTATATCGAAAGCAAAGGTGAGATAATGTGTTGCTTAATCATTTTTTGTTTTCATAAGACTGATCATGGAAAACTACAAATGTAATATATATACAAGATTTTCAACCTTCAGACGTTAAATTCTGAACTTTATTTACGAAAAAGACATTAAGATTCAAACAAACTAGAAAAAAATCATAAAATTAAACCCCAATGGTGACAAATTTCAAGGTCAAACTTTCAGAAACACACACCTCAGTCGTGTGGTTTAGCATGAATAATCTTCATAGTAGGGAAAGGGAAACATGCATTCTTATTTCTTCTCTCTTCTCTCATCAAATAGTCTAAGTGGATCATACATGCTTAACATTTAATATGTGCCTTGGTGAACTTGTGAGACCAATAAACACTGCATGATGGTAACTCATATTTTCTCAAACTGTGAAAAAGCAAAAGGACATAAAAATGTGTAAGCGCATTTAATAGGATAGATAGGCGAGTGGATATGTATCGCGGTCGAATAAGGTGCATCATGATTTGAACTGATTGGACGATGGGCAACATCACCACATAACAATAAAGAGAAGAGAAATGGAAGGCGACAACCGGGGTAGTCAAAGATTGTGTATGGTATTATGATGTTTAATATGAGTGTAGAACAGTAGAAGTAGACATTTTAAATGTCTCGCTACATGCAGTGAAATTGTAGATCAATCTGGAATGGAATAAGAAACGAAAATAAAAGTGAAGAGATGATGTATTAGAACTCCTCATTGATTATATTAAAACGTAACAGTTGTGAAAACCGACATACAAAGGAAGAGATGGTGTATTAGGACTCCTCATTGATTATATTAAAACGTAATAGTTGTGAAAACCGGCATACAGAGGAAGAGATGGTGTATTAGGACTCCATATATCAGAGATTAGTCCATAATTGTAAAAGCCCCAAATGGCAGTAGGCATGACATGAAGCATGTGTTGTGCTTGTTTTTATTTTTTAACATTTGTTTTAAACAACACAGATGAAAAGATGCAACAAAGGCATGAACAATAGGGTTTCAAAAATAATACACGAAGATGGCACAACATTTCATTCTGCTATTTTTTTTTAGAAACTTCTGCTTTCCACTTTTCGCTCATAATTCAAAGAATTTCAAAATTCATATTTATTAAAAAAATGCTTTTAGCCAAACATCTCTCATGAATTCAAGCTTATCCTATGATTATGTCAATGCTTATGATTTTGACATGCAAAAAACTAAATTCGAGGATGTCCCTAAATTTGAAGTAAAAACCTTGATTAAAAAGGTTTTTTTAAAAAGTGCAACTTTTGTTTAGGCTTTCTATGCTTGCAGCCTTATGTTTACTGATACCGAGCAATGTGCATATTCTTTTAGGAACCTCTGTTGATGTGTATTTCTATTTTAATTACTTAAACCTTGTTCATATGACAGAAAACATGAACAAACTCTTTGATTGATAACACAAAGATCTATAAAGATAAACATCGCATATTATGTCATGCATGTAGGCCTCCAAAGGCGGTTACTTTTTATGTATGTCGTGTGTGTCAAAGCAAAACTGTGAATCATATGAATGTGTGACATACACACTATTATCAAGAATCTTATAATCTTATGGTTTAAATCATGTTTTAGAATGAATATCTTCCTTCATGATTTGATTTACACTTATTCAAATCCAGATAAAGTCATAAAACCGCAATTGAGGAAAATTATTCAGTTCATATTGATATACTCAAAATACTTGCTTGAATCCACAATTCTAATTCAAATATTTTCTACACAGAATAAAAATGGAACAAGAAAGAAAACCAAATTTTTGGATTTAGATATAGAAGTTAAAACATCAAAATAAATTGTTAAGCACGTTCAAAACTTAATATGGGTCTTTTACATGGTTTACGACCTAAATATAGTTGACAAGACGAAAAAGCTCCAAAAAGCCTCACCCCCTCGGCTAGCCTTTTTGTGCCTAGGGCTTTTTGGGTGCCTTATGCATCGCTTTTTCCGTTTAATAGAAAAAATTCAATTAAAGAAATGCACTAAAATTCAATTTTGACTTCAAAATATTGCATACAAATGCAATCTATTACTTAAACCTAATAACTGAACTATTGCCTATCTGACGTGGAAGTCTCCGCTATTCCCCTTCCCCTATTTCTGAAACGCAGTTCGTTCCCCCTTTTTTTCCCTCCCTAACCTCTCACGTGACCGAAGCATTCTCACTACCTCAATACCGGAGCATTCCCACTACCTGCATCACCTGTCTTCGTCCTTCTCCTTACGTTTCTCCTTCCTCTGGCTGTAACGACACACCAACAAAGGCGCCGCGAAATCCCCCCACCTTCCTAATCTTCCCCCACGATTTTCGATTTACAAATCATCAAACCCTAACCTCAATAATTTCGCGCCTAGCAATTCATACAACGATTCGTCCCGATCTGGTACCAGGTAACGATTCTCCTTCCATCTTCACATTTACACACCTCCAATCTTGATTACGCGCTTCAGATCGTCTGCACTGCTCTGCTCCACTTCGTCCGCCCAAAATAATTTCTGTTTTATGAACTACTTACGCTTCCGTCTGACGTACTTCCGCTTCAGGTTCACATTATTTATCATTGTAAACTCACCTTGTGGACGAGGTACTGTTATTTCACCGCATGTTTGCAACTCATAATTTTTCTTAATAACTTCCTAACCTCTGCTTACCCAGTATTTCATGTTTGTTTGACATATCATATGAACTTGCAGGCAAAAAAGGATGAGTTGCTGCAGACAATAATTGATTAAACTAACGTGCTGGCAAACAAAATAAAGGTTCTTCTGTGTGTTGTACTGCCGCTATGTACTTAAACACCACCACCGACGTATCCGACATCCAGGCGGTAGACTCAGACTGTCACGATTGACTACAACCCTGGTATTTCACATTTTAATTTCTCTGATTTTGATTCTATCCCTCCGATATGTGTTGTTAACAGGTCCATTGCTCAAATCTCCTCTAACATGCTAACAATTTGCATAGTTTTAATTTGGGTTTTCTGAATATCACATCTGTTATATGGACAAAATTGATGTTTCGATTTCCTGGGAAGCAGATACATATTTATAACTTAAAAATAAGCACACATGGGTTCATGTTTTCTCCAATCTACAATATGCTCCTCCGGTACCAAATGCTTGGTTTTTTTTATAAAAAAAAATAATTTATGGTTACCGTGTATTTGAAATTAACATTTATGTTGTGTTTTAAGTTTCTACTTATAATTTAGTATTTGGAAAATATGGCATTAGTGTGTTATTTCAGCATTCAACAATTAAATTCTATATCGATGTTAACAACATCAAAATATGCAAGCACACAGTTGGTACTTATGCTTTTAATTTTGGTTGTTTCTATGATAAATTACTTCTTTCTATCCTACGGCTTATGCATATCAAATGGGATTTTTTGTTGTTTTCAAATCAGTGTTATGATATTTTCTTCTATTGAATTGCAGTCATCATTGAATGCATTAATGGCTAAATGTGCTTTTTCAAATACTTATTTTTCTATTCTATGTGGTGTCATAATTATAAGCACATTGTTTTTAGATGATTTAAAGCAGAAGCAGCTCTCTGTGACAATCCTAATAAGTATTAAAGGAATGATAATATAGGAACGAAGTTTGTAATATTTGAAAATTTTAATAAGCTAAAACTTCATACTCCAAAGATTGCTTATTTATTTTCATAGGTTAGTAATTGTATATTGTTGTGAATAACGCAACTCTATTCCTATCCCTTATCAGAGTGACCATGTCACCATTCTGGTTTATATATAGGTTGTTCAGATTCCTTGGATACTTTTTATGTTAACTTGCTTTCAGAAATGGTTACACACACAGTACTATGCATGGGTATTATTTTCTTTGTTAAAAAAAAAAAAAAACTAATGAACTTCCTGTACGGCAGCAGCGCCAGAACAAAATTATTATTTTTTATTAAAAAAAAAATCGATGATTTACAGTATCGTGATATTTTTTGACCAAATAAGATGTAGCCTTTACATGGAATAGCTAGCTGAATATGTAATAATGAGCAAATCGCTAGCTAGCTGTGATATACCAGGCGTGCAAAATGAAGCTGATGATTATGAACAACCTGGAGTTGATGATTATGAACCACCTGGAGTTGATGATTATGAACAACCAATTACAACCATATAACACATGTTATAAAGCATATAGTACCTTGTGTGGCTGCTTTGGCGGTGTTTTTTCCGTCAACCAACTAACTATTCTTTGTAGGTTACTCAAATATCATTTGTTAACAAAGAAAAGCAAGTAATATGTCATTTCAATACATATAACATATTACATGTTATAAACTGTGGTATATAAATGTTAAAAAAAATAAAAAAAAAATAAGAAACTGACTTCTTACCCTACGTTCATTCACTCTTCGGCCGCTACTTAATTATATCTATCTATTATTGCATAGTTTTTGTGCTAACTATCCCTTTTGACCCTTGCTCACATTATCCAAAATAACACATAATAACCAAACATGCTTCCTTTGTTGTATGCTGTCAGATGTCAAAACACGCACGAATGAGGCGAAAATTGATATTACGACGAAAACAACTAACAAAAAAATATTGGTATAAATGGTTATCTTGCAAAGCTTGCCATACAAACTCCCCAAATTTTTTTACCTCAAATTTCACCTTTTTGGTGTGCGATCAACATAGACAAGATGCAACGGCATTGCTGCTATTCTTCAATGACCAAAGAAAAGCAAGTAATATGTCATTTCTTATTTTTTTTACATTTATATACCACAGTTTATGATTACCTTATAGTACAACTGAATGCCACTGTTTTTTATTTCTCCACATCACAGTTTGCAGACTTAATCGCCAACAACGACACCCGTACTTACGACATAAACGTCTATACAAATTAACCAAAGGTTTGAAAAACAATTATTACAATACTAATGTACCCTTCCATATATAAACCTACTGCTTCTAATTTTAAGTTATGTTTTTAATATATTACGCATCAACTTATTGATACTTATTTTTCCAGGTCACGGTCCGATACACGAATGTCCCAAAACGACCTTTTCGTTCTTCGACTACCACTCTGTTCTTCTGCCGGTGCAATTCCCACCAGCCGTGGCTGAAAAAGATGATTCTCCTGAACAGCGTAAATCATTCAGTCGTAAGTACCTACCCAACGTTATCACTTTTTCAACTCGATTTCCTTTATCAATTTATTTTTTTCCTTCGTAATCAGGTAGATTCTTCAGTCCTCATGACATAGGTTGTCCATCCACATCATGCTCAAATTGTGGAGCAGTATTATGGCATGTTGAACGAGTAGTAAAGGGAAGCACAATAGCACATCCTCTGTTTTCCTTGTGCTGCAAGAAAGGAAAAATACAACTACCAAGGTACAAACGATGCCCCAACTATTTGCTTTCATTGTTGAATTACCATGGTAGTCGCGAGTCATGTAAATTTAGAGAAAATATTTGTGCATACAACTCCATTTTTGCTTTTACATCCATGTGCGGTCACATTGATAGCGCAGTAAATAATGGTCGAGGCCCTTATGTTTTTCGTATTAATGGTTAAAATCATCATCGTATCAGGTCAATTCTACCTACGGATGGTAAACCAAAGTTCGCTCAACTCTACTTCTACGACACAAATAATGAAGTACATAACAGAAAAAAGGCTTTCTCTTTTACTACAAGTTCCACACTTGACGATGACATTGTTAAAAATTTAATTGCCATGTTTAACGAATGCAACGAGCTTGCCAAATTTTTCCGAATGGCAAGAGACAGATTCCATGCTACTGAGTACAAGCCAATATCTATTACTTTGCATGAGAGGCGTTTTCGGGACAGTAGATGTTATAAGCTACCTACTACGTCGGAAGTTGCGGTATTAACTGACACATCAAATGTTGACTCTTGTGGTCTAAGGGATATCATTACTGAAGAAAGGAGTAGTGTTCTAGAAAGGGTGAATGAAAAACATTCATCGTTCATGTCCATGCAGTACCCTGTGTTATTTCCATACGGTGAAGATGGGTATCGACCTAATATCTTATACCGAAACGCTTATGTTCGAACCTCGCGCAAGCGAACTACCGTAACAATGAGAGAATACTACGCGTACTTGCTTCAATATAGACCGTCGGATAATTGTATCTTCCTCAAGGGGGTAGACTATTCCAACAATTTGTCGTCGACGCATACACTTGCATTGAGGAGGAAAGACTTTCTTTCATTAGAAATAATCAAAATACCCTTAGATGTGAGTTGTATAGTGGGTTGCATGATGCAGTACACGCCGGTGATAATTCTGCATTCTCAGTTGGAAGAAAAATAATATTACCTTCGTCTTTCACTGGTGGTCCTAGGTACATGGTTCAGAATTACCAAGATGCAATGGCTATCTGCAGATGGGCTGGATCTCTAGATTATTTTATTACATTCACATGCAATCATAAATGGTCTGAAATTGAATATGCACTTGATCTTATTCCCGGTCAGAAAGCTGAGGACAGACTTGATATTGTCTCTAGAGTTTTCAAGCTAAAGCTACGAGAACTTATACATGTCATCAAGGATAAATCCCATTTTGGTAAAGTGAAAGCATGTGAGTTTGCATACAACTTTTTGTATTTTATTATGTTCTCATTTTTTTTCATGCTTCCGTACTCACAATAACGAATATGATGCTTTTAACTTCCAGTGATCTACACTATTGAATTTCAAAAATGAGGACTTCCACACGCCCACATGCTGGTTTTTGTTCACAGCAAAGACAGGCCTAAAACTACGTCGGAGGTGGATGATGTTGTTAGCGCTGAGATACCTGATGCCCTTTCAGACACATTTGCATATCAGTCAGTTTGCCAATATATGATTCATGGACCATGCGGTGAAGCAAACCCACATTGCCCTTGTATGGTTGACGGTTTATGTTCTAAGCATTATCCAAAAAAATTGTGCGAGACAACGTTTGACAAAAAAGATTTTCCAATTTACAGAAGACGAAGAAGTGAAAATTCGACAGTAGCATCCAATGGTTTTCACCAGGACAATGGCTGGGTGATACCACATAATGTTGACTTGGTTGCAAATTTCAAGCTCATATAAATGTTGAAATATGCAACAAGGCAAGAACTATTAAGTATTTATTCAAATACATTAACAAAGGTCATGACAGGGCCAGTGTTGTCATTGAAGACTGCGCACATACGGATCAAACATTTGTTGCTAAAGTCGATGAGGTTAAAACTTATCTCGATTGCAGGTATGTCTCCGCATCCGAGGCAAGTTGGAGAATTTTCAAATTTGACATTCGATACCGCTCCCCATCTGTAGAGAGGCTGATGTTTCACCTGTCAGGTGAACATACAGTATTTTTTGATGATACCGATTCATTGTCGCAAATAAACAGTAGACTAAATGTTGGTAAAACTATGTTCAACCAATGGCTAGATACAAACAGGACCCATCCAGAGGCAAGGCAGTTGACATATGTGGATTTCCCAACAAAGTGGGTATGGGATACCTATAAATGTTGGAAAATGCGGCAAAAGGGGAAAAGTATAGGCAGAATATATTACACGCATCCTACTTCCGGTGAAAGGTTTTATCTTCGTATGTTGCTAAATGTTGTAAAGGGACCTACATCTTTTGAAGACATCAAAACTGTTGATGGTGTTGTTCTTGACAATTACAAGTCAGCTTGTATAAAAAGAGGGTTGCTAGAAGATGATAACGAATGAAGTTCAGTGCTGACTGAAGCACTGTTTGGGTTTCTGCTTCTTCCATGAGAGAATTATTTGCAACAATACTCCTTTTTTGCGAGGTCTCCAATCCATATGACCTTTGAGAAAATAACTGGCCTTCATTTTGTGATGATATTTGTCGACGGCTACAGGCACGCACGCTACATGAGTGTCATGAACCATCAGAACATGAAGTTAAAGCACAATGTCTGATAGAAGTTGAAAAAATAATGAATAGAAGTAACAGATCGTTGAAGGAATTTTGGTCTTCGTGCTTCGATGACATACGCAATTATCAAGTTGGATCTAATTCTTTGCTTATGGAAGAAGGAAATTATGACTGCGACGAAATACGGGAACAAGCTAATAGAATGATACATGAAACCATTGAGCAGAGAACTTTTTTTGATGTTGTTTCTGAAGCTGTGTACTCCAACATTGGTGGTTTTTTCTTTGTCTACGGAGTGGTGGCACCGGAAAGACATTCCTGTGGAAGGCACTCATAAATAGGTTACGATCAGAAGGTTAGATTGTTATAGATGTAGCATCTTCGGGTATAGCTTCATTACTATTGTCAGGTGGACGTACTGCTCATTCAAAATTTAAAATTCCAATTACTTTGGACGACGCTTCTACGTGTGACATATCTAAACAATCCTGCTTGGCAGAACTACTTAGAAAAACCAATTTAATCATTTAGGACGAAGCACCAATGATACACAGGAATGCACTAGAAGCTTTTGAAAAAAGTTTGACTGATATTGTGTCCTTAGATTCAAATATTCATTCCACGAAACTTTTTGGTGGAAAAGTTGTGCTTTTGGGCGGGGATTTTCGCCAAACACTTCCTGTTGTTCCTAAAGGAACTCGAGCTGAGATTGTACGGGCGGCTATTAATCAATCTTCCTTATGGGAATGCTGCACCGTTTTCACACTTACAATCAATATGAGATTGCGCCCCTCTTCTACCAACAGCGAGGAGGTTTCTAAATTTTGTTCTTTTTCCAATTGGATTCTAGATGTCGGTGAGGAAAAGTTGTCAACAATTACAATCAATGACACTGAACAGTCGAATTGGATAAAAATTCCAGACGACTACCTCATTTCTCCTTCATCAAATCCTGTTCATCAAATTGTTTCAGAAATTTACCCCGACTTGAAAGATTATATTCATAACACACAATATTTGAGAGAACGTTGTATATTGGCTCCAACTAACGAGTATGTAGAAGAAATTAACTCTCACGTGGTAGGTCTTCTTGCTGCTTTTTTGAAAACCTATTTAAGCGTCGATTCTATTAGTCCGATTTCAGAAACTGTTGAAGATCAACATATATTATATCCAGTTGAGTTTTTAAACACGCTTAAATTTTCCGGTATTCCAAACCATGTTTTAGAACTTAAAGTAGGAGTCCCCATCATGTTACTTCACAACTTGAATCAAAGTTTAGGACTCTGTAACGGCACCAGGTTAATTGTTACTCAGTTAGCTGAAAGAATAATTGAAGCAGAAATTGTAACCGGGAATAATGTAGGCAGAAAAGTATTAATTCAACGAATTGTGCTGACGACAAATGAAACCAAATTGCCTTTTATTCTTTGAAGACGGCAATATCCGATTAAGGTATGTTTTGCAATGACGATAAATAAGAGTCAAGGTCAAACTTTGGAGCATGTGGGAATATACTTACCCAAACCTGTTTTCACTCATGGTCAACTATGTCGGGGTTTCAAGGACGACTTCACATTACGGATTGAAAAAATTACTTGGCGACGAATGTAACGGCACTCAAAATTATACTCAGAACATTGTTTACAAAGAAGTATTCAATAATCTTACTGGTATGTTCTTATCACTCACGTTTACCTCCTCATACCAACCTCATTCAGTTTTGCTTCACCCTTTGTTTTCCAATCATTTTTGCTTAAATTTCCGCAGACGAACGGAGAAACTGAGCTTTTGCACTGCTTATACATTATGTCGCTTTATTCGCCTCTCATCTTACAACCTGCATTTCAGCTGCTTCACTTCACCAGTTCACTTTTCTATTTACTGCCAAACATCTGCTTTATGCATATACTCCAACGATTTTTACTCAGGTACCACTGTTGGTTATATTTATCAATACTAGCAGTATACTAACAACACTGTCAGCCATCTGTTTCATTATGCCTCATCACAACGTACTTGCTTACATTTTTCACCCATGCTTATCTATGACAGTTACATGTTTCCATTTCACTAGAGAGGCTGAAATATCATGTTTTCTTTTCATCCAGATCATTTTGTACCTGATAAATATTATTTTAGTTCCCAAGGTATCCTTTTATTCATTCGTATACACGACGGAAATTATGTCCTACCATGCTACAACTAAAATGAAACACTTGCTTTGTCGCAAACGTTCAGAAAAGTATTTTGCATCATCGCAAGTATAATTGTACTACGTCATTAAAATGTGATCACACATAAATAGATCAACATTTGTATACTTGCAATTATCACCCGATTTGGATAATGAAATGTTCTGATAATCTGCATGTGCAATTAGATATTTTACTCTATTTTTTCCACAACTAATTGCGGTTCGTTATGGCAATTGTTAAATACTCAACTCCGTACTGGTGAACAAACATTGATTAGCTATTGTACTATCCCAATACGAAACTTACTATCATTGATCTTGACAACATATAACAAAAACTATCAAATCTTCATATTAGCATTTTTTGTACACCATTTTACTCAACAATTTTTTTTCCCCCGTATTACATGATCTGTTACTAACTTCTCTGGTCTCATATTTGATTTACCTTTGAATTATACGGACGATTTCATGAATTTCTTCCAGCTGAATCTTGTGATCTTTTCCTAATAACTGTGCAGATTTCTCCGTTTCTTACACACATAATGATTTATGCAGATTTATCTACCACGTTCACCCAGATTTCACTTTGCGTATTAATCAACTACATGTTATTTCGGCCAACCATGCCTATTTTAATCTTGGGTACTACTTTTACTCCAATTATATTTTACTGCAGTTGATGCCCAATATTATATCATATTAATTTCCCCACGTTAACCATGTTCTGATGTGCTCATGTTCTGAATGTGCAAACAATGTGACACATGCCAGGAATACTACAAGCGTAATTCCGTAGACAACAACAAATGCTTCTTATTGATGTCCATCCTGCCACGGGTCTTAAGAACTTGAGGTAATAAATAATGACCCAAACCATCTGTTGCGTGTTCACAGCTTTTTTCTACTACTGTTTTCATTTTTCGATGGATCATATTACTTTCAAACCTAGGTATATACGATTTGAAATTGCTTGGAATTTTATTTTCATGTTATTACATTTCAATATTTCTTTCAAACCTATGAAAGACTTCCCTGTGGAAGGCACTCATAAATAGGAACGCAACAAACACATATTCAATATATTTAAGTAGTTGAAACCAAAAATGATTTGCCCCAAAATTTGTGTAAAATATTAAACGTTCATGAACAGGGAATGATACATGCCTTTCTACTCCTCCATTCAACAACGGAGTGGAACAAGAAACAAACACGTATGCCTATTCTCTTTTTTTTAATACGTTTTATTTCTCTATTTGGTTATACTCCTAATCATTATTTTAATTCTTGCTATGCAGCCTTCCTTTGAATTGGACTTTCACTGCAGTATGCATTCATCTTCAATAGAAGACCTCAAGCCAAATATTTACTGCCATTGTTAACATACTTATATTTGTTTGCAAATACTGCCTGAATTTAATTATTGTTGTGTATAATCTAATTTCTTTCATTCGTGCACTGTTGCACATACTCCTTAATTAACAAACATAACTTTTTTTCTTGCATATGACCTGAACTTTTTTTTTCTTCTTTAACTAAGATGTGTCATTGCATTTCCCGTACTCCCCACATAAATACAATTGCATTTACCTGTTTTTCAGCGTAAAAAACAAACTACACTGTGGACTTAAATAATATGAAGGCTCCTACTATTCACCACTAAATAATAACAGCTTCTTTTACTCACGCATACGGTATGGATATAACGTGTGCTTCAACGTCCCAAAAAAAAAAAAAAAAAATCATCACCGTTTACTCAGATAATATTCTGTGCATGCAGTAGTGTTTGTGAAACCTTTTTTCTTTGTTATTTAATGCAACTCAAAAATATGAAGACCTATTTCCTTAATTGCTTGCTTCCGTTATTGTTCCGTCCTTTTCATGTTTTTTTGCTTAATCCTAAATTTAATACTTTGATTAACTTACTTTAACCCTATCTTATATAAATACAAAAAACACACAGTTAAAGGACAGAAATGATTTCGAATTAATGCGCATGCAAATGATGATATAAACGAAATTAACCGAATTGTACTTGCTTCTGTCATTCACCAGCTGTATGCATGGAATTTGCTCATTTTTACTTTGTGCATGTGCAATACAAGCCCCAACGTCATACTGTAAAACCAGTTATTGCACCATATAACTACTTCACGGAATTCTATATTACACGGCCCTTTTTTCCACTACCAACCATTTATTTTATTTATATATATTTTACATATAAATAAGCGTACCACTCCTATATTAAAACCATATTTTTTTTTCTACCATTTTATAACTGGTTTCCCAAATCTCTTTATTATCCAGTTCAACGTGTACTTTTTTTTTTACTACCGCCCTGTACTATCAACTACTCATACACAGTCCACCCTGCAATCCTCACTTGCTTTCACGTCCTACATGTACCAACCTTCTTCGTACCGCCCTAATTGATTAATCCAACTCCCCTTGATTTCCGTCCTACATGACCACGATTACCCACTTAATTAGTCCGAGTAACATATATTTGTTGTTCTCTACAAACCCACGATGCCATTTTCACCCGTACTCCTCAATTTCAGCTTTCATCTGCCAGCTACAACGTTATATACAGTGCTCGCTTCATCATTTACAAATCCACTCCCCTAACAGTCTACCTTTCTTCCCAAATACAGTAAGAATTATTCTTATTCTTCCTTTTTTTAACTATTTTCTCTCCCATCATGCTTATTTAATGCTGCAACTTCTGTTTTCTTACTTTCTAATTGTAACACCCCCACTCTGATATACTTATTCAGAGGCGGTGATGCTACATATAAGTCATGGTGCTAATAGAACAATATCACAACTTAACAGAAACTTGTCAGAACATAAAATCTTCTCAGTATATGATTTTACACGGAAGAGCTATTATACAATCATCCCATCACAGCATAAGGTTACAAACATTCACTAGTCTAGTAATTACACATATGAGTACATAAAAAGATAATCTACATAAAGTAAGTCTTCACTTCAAAGCATCCAACTAGCCATCTAAACCTGAAAAGTTTTAAGTGTAGCATCAAGAGCAACACAGACCCAGTGAGATAGCTATTTAAGCTCAGTTTTTCACGTCATTTCTTAGTGGGTTGTAATACAGTTTCATCATGACTCTTTTCTTCAAATATTTCATCATCCCAAGTTTAAGACAAAAATCAAGGAAGACTTCGGGATATTGAATCAAACAAATTTATGGTATCTTCATTTCATCAAAATCTCATAATTTATCAAACATATATTCGTGAGTCTAAACCACCCCCTCTATTTGGTTTAGATATTAGGATATGTTATCCTATTGCGGTCAGCATCCCGTCACTAAGTAGGGATGTACTCTACCAACTTAGAGTAATAGTGCACTACCCAAGATCTATTGTCTTATACCGCACCCTATCGAAGAAATATTATTAAGAAAATGATTCCCAAAGTAATCTTAATTTACTCTTTCTTCATAATGAATAAAATTACTTTTGAGCTCAAATAATTCTAATTAAATTTCAAATTAAATCTTGAATAACCATCCGGTCTGTCGAATCAGTTAGGGATAGTCAGGGAGAGCAGGAACTATATTTTCCAAACTCAAGCCTAGACACTATCCTCTCTGTCACCCTAGAACGTTCCAGTCATTCATTTTAAAAAACTTTTCTAAGGGTTTAAGATTTTCTCAAAATTATTTCAATTCATATTTAAGAAGAATTTCAAAACTACTTGAAAAAGAAAAGCAACATTTTAAAAAGTATGCTATGAAAAATTCTAGACTTATAATAACTATTATTGCGTTTTGGTCACGCAATAAAAAGGTTTTGGTTTGATTCCATGCTTCATTAATAGCTTAAAAAAAAGATGGCATTTCGAAATGCTATAAAAGTTCTAAGATTTGGGTTTTTAGCTTTTTTTTAAGCTAAATGTTTGGTGATGTTTCTCTATACTAGAAAAAGATTTTAGCTTCAAATTTTCTACAAGGTAAAGCTCTCATTGTCTACTTACTTATCATAAGAATAGATCCATAAAATAATGTATCTATCTAATAAATAATATTTAACAATACAAGGCACTTTTAACATAACTATTTAGGGCCAATTCTTTTACCTAAACTTGCATCCAGTTTTCAAGTATGAAAATGGCCGAATTTGGAAAAAGTCGCCTAAATCAAAGTTGTAGGTAATTGAATTACCTTTCCAAATTGATAAATTGATCGAAATTTCGTTAAGAATTGCAATAGTTATGGCCAAAATACCGAACAGCGTTTTCAAAGATCAAGAGTAATCATTCAATCTAAACTTTCACAACTTGACTTCAAAACATGAAATGAAAATATGAACTTAAATAGTTTTTCTCACCTTATACTTGTATCATTATCTTCTCTTTATCCCCTTAGCTTCTCCTAAGCTTCTCCTCTCTATTTTATCTTAATTTTGTTTTTGTGAATGTATGAAATGAAGTGAACATTTCACCTCTTTATATAGTAGTGTTTTAAGGCTAGTTTGGTAATTTGGTTTTGGGACACTTGTGCACCTTATCTTCATGCATGCTCTAGGATGTAGACACATGTCCTCTTAGGTGTCTTAAGAGGTTTCTACACATGGACACCTAAGGAGCATATGTGTCTTAACCTGGTTTTCTTATGAGACATTTGTTCCATTAATTTGATAACATGTGTATTTATCAAATTAAGTCATTTCATGTTCTAGAATTTGTACACATATGACATTTGTGTCATGTATATATTCATACATATATATATTATATATGAATACACATATATGTGTTTTTATCTTACTAAAATCTTCGGATCGAATTGAGCTAACATATTCAAAATCTCTAGAAACTTTTTCATACCTGGATTTTTGAGCTAGGCCGTTACACTCTACCACCCTTAGAAAAAGATTTCGTCCTCGAAATCTAGGCTTTAAACAATTCAGGATAGTCTTTACGAATTTCTGACTCCACCTCCCATGTTGCTTCATCTTCGTTATGATGGTTCAATTGAACCTTTACTAAGGGAATTTCTTTCGTTCTTAGTTTCTTAACTTTTCTATCAAGAATTCGAATAGGTCTTTCAATGTACTTGGCTCCCTTTTTAACATCAATGATGCTTAAATCAATCACATGAGATGGGTCAAAAATGTACTTTCGTAGCATTGATATGTGAAACACACCATGTATTTTTTATAACTTCTCGGGTAAGTCGAGTTTGTATGAGACTTTTCCAATTTTCTTAATAATACGAAATGGTCCGATAAATCTTGGCGATAGTTTGGCCTTCTTCTTTCCAAATCGCATTACCCCTCGTACCGGAGAAACCTTTAAAAGGACTTGATCTCCTACTTCGAATTCCAAATCCTTCCTTCTATGATCTGCATAACTCTTTTGTCTACTTTGGGCTGCTTGCAATTTTTCTCTTATAATGGAAATCTTCTCAGTTGTTTCTTTTACTAGGTCTGGACTAAGGAGCTCACGATCTCCAACTTCTGCCCAACATACTGGCGAACGACAAGGCCTTCCATACAAAGCTTCATAAGGGGCCATACCAATACTTGCATGATAACTGTTGTTATATGCAAACTCGATTAATGGTATGTGTCTCCCATGTGATTTCGAATTCCATTACACAAGACCTTAGCATATCTTCTATGACCCGGTTCACCCTCTCCGTTTGTCCATCTGTTTGAGGATGAAAAGTTGTACTTAGATTTAATGATGTCCCTAGTGCTTTTTGAAGACTTTTCCAAAACCTTGAAGTGAATCGTGAATCTCTATCTGAAACTATGGTAACGGGTATACCATGTAGTCGAACAATTTCTTTTAAATAGAGTCTACTCAGTTTCTCTATTGAGTAAGTCATGTTGTAAGGTATGAAATGCGCTGACTTTGTTAAGCGATCCACCACTACCCATATTGCATCATGACCTTGCTTTGTCATTGGTAATCTAGTGACAAAATCCATTGTTATATGCTCCCATTTCCATTCAGCAATAGGAAGTGATTGCACAAGTCCTGCTGGTCGTTGCTGCTCTGCTTTAATTTTTTGGCACGTAAGACATTTTGCAACAAATTCAGCAACATCATTCTTCATTCCATTCCACCAAAACTGACTCTTGAGATCCTTAAACATCTTCGTGCTTCCTGGGTGCACCGTGAGTTTTGAGCGATGTGCTTCACTAAGAATTTCATTTTTCAATTCAATTTGATTTGGAACACAAAGTCGATTTTTAAATCTATAACCTCCGTCTTTACCAGTGTACCAATATGTAGGTTCTTTATCCTTCATTTTCATAAATAATTATTTTAATTCCTCATCATCTTCTTGGGCTCTCAATATTTTACTTATCAGAGTTGGCTGAATAACAAGATTACACAGAAGTGCTACTTTGTTAATCATGGGTCCATTGACTATCCTGGCGCAAGTATTCAAATCAGCAAGAGTCTCTAAAGCCCTCCATTCTCTCATCATTAAATGAGCTACTATGCCATAGCTCTTTCGACTTAACGCATCTGCCACTATATTTGCCTTTCACGGATGGTAATGTAGTGTGAAATCATAATCTTTTATGAATTCCATCCACCTTCTTTGTCTCATATTTAGTTCTTTTTTAGAGAACAAACATTTTAAACTCTTGTGATCAAAGTAAACATGGAATTGTTCTCCATAAAGATAATGTCTCCAAATTTTTAGGGCAAATACAATCGCAGCTAATTCTAAGTCATGAGTTGGATAATTTACTTCATGTGGCTTTAATTGACGAGAACCATAAGCGATAACTTTGTCATCCTGCATTAAAACACATCCTAATCCTTGTCTGCATGCATCAGAATATACTTTATATGGAACTCCACTTCTTGGTAAAGACGGAATCGGTGCCTCTGTTAATTTTTTCTTTAAAGTTTAAAATGTTATTTTACATTTTTCATTCTAAATAAACTAGGTCTCCTTACGAGTAAGTTTTGTTAATGGAGATGCTATTTTTGAGAAATCTTGAATAAATCTTTGGTAGTATCCAGCTAATCCTACAAAACTTCGAACTTCTGTTGGTGTTGTCGGAGGGTTCCATTTCAACACCGCTTCAACCCTTGATGGGTCTACACCTATTCAATTCTTTGAGACAACATGTCCAAGAAATTTTACTTCCTCCAACCAAAATTCACATTTACTTAATTTTGCATATAGTTGATGCTCTTTTAGTGTTTGGAGACATAAACGCAAATGACATTCATGTTCCTCCTTTGTCTTAGAGTAAATAAGGATATCATCGATAAACACAATAACAAAATGATCAAGATACAGACGAAATACACGATTCATTAGATCCATGAATACTGCTGGAGCGTTGGTAAGGCCAAAAGGCATCACCAAGAATTCGTAATGTTTGTACCGTGTTCGGAAAGCCATCTTTGGAATATCTTCTTCTTTTATTCTTAATTGATGATACCCCGATCTTAAGTCGATTTTTGAAAACATAGTAGCTCCTTGAAGTTGATCAAATAAATCATCGATTCGTGGTAATGGGTATTTGTTCTTAATGATTACCTTATTAAGCTCTCGGTAATCTACGCACAAGCGTAATGTCCCATCATGTTTCTTTACAAACAGTACTGGTGCTCCCCAAGGAGATTTACTAGGTCTGATAAACCCTTGATTCTCCATCTCCTCAATTTGTTTCTTTAATTCCTGATTTTCCTTAGGAGACATACGATAAGGGGCTTTAGCAATAGGGGTGATACCAGGGATTAAGTCAATACTAAAATCAATTTCTCTTTTTGGTGGTAATCCTGGTACTTCCTGAAAAACTTCTTTAAATTCATTTACTACTGGGATTTGGTCCATCACTTGATTATTATCCTCAATATTGATATGGGCAAGGTATCCAGATATAAAAGCGTCCTCAACTTTACACATGTATAAACAATGGTCTCGTCTTCTTGAATTGTCAAACCTATAGTTTTGTTGTGACAATTCAAAATGGCTCGATATTTTGAAAGCCAATCCATCCCAAGGATAATATCAAAGTATTCCATTGGGAAAATAATTAAATTGGCCAACATATCCTTACCGTCAAAGTTAAGGATACAGTTTCTACACATATTCTCAAGTTTAGTTCTCCCTCCTACTACACTTGATATTATTAAAGGTTTTGATAGTTGCACAATAGGTAATCCTACCTTAGTAGCAAATATTTCAGATATAAGAGAATGTGTTGCACCAGTATCGAATAAAATTCTTGCCTGAAAGTTAAAAAGAAACACAGTACCTTCTACTTGGGCTTGTTCAGAAACCACTGCATACACTCGTCCTTGTTGTTCTTCTTTGGCTTCTTGCAATTCCGACTAATATGCCCAGGTTCATTGCAATTGTGACACACAATTGGATTTGTACAATTCGGAGAAATGTGTCCGATCTCATGGCATCGGTAGCATCTTCTTAGCTTGTCAGGCTCCTTTTGTCGTCTCGTTGGTCCTTTACTTTCTCCATTTGGTTTCTTTTCTTTTTCATCTGGTTTCTTTTGATTGTCAGAAAGATTGTTTTGTTTTCTTTTATTTGAAATCTTTCTTTCTTGCTGGAACTGATGATAATCTTCTTCCAAATTTAAAGCTTCAGCTACTATCATCTCATAAGTTTTGCGTCCATCACCAATAACATGTCTTCTTATGGGAGGAATTAATCCCTTTGCAAATCGTCTAGCACGCTTTTTGGGTGTATCAATTAAATGATTCCCGAATCAGAATAATGTTTCAAATTTGTTTTGATATTGGGCTACAGACATACCTTCTTGAGTGAGATTTTGAAATTTTGTTTCCATCTTCTCTCTCTCATTCTCCGGAAAATACTTATCCACAAACTTTTCCTTAAATTCTTTCCATGTCATATGTTCCATTTCATCTGGGCTAGTTGTTGTTCGAACTAGCTCCCACCAATTTCGAGCCTTCTCTGATAATTGGAAGACTGTCAGCTTTCTTTTGTCAACTTCATTACATTCCAGAACTTCGAATATATCCTCTAGATGTTGAATCCACTGCTCAGCTTTTATTGGATCTGCATCTCCAACGAATTTGTCAGGTTTTAAACTTTTGAAACGGCTTAAAAGATTGTTTGCTGAAGTTGTTGAAGAAACTTGCTCCATCTGCTTGATGAAAGATGCAAACAGTTCCATAGCATTTGTTTGTGCGGAGGACTGAGCCTCTTGACTTTCAGTTGTTGAGTTGTTTTGATTTGCCATGACCTTCAATAAAGAATATCCAGTTATGGTCATGGATGATATATGCTTTAGTTATAAAGAATATCAATGTATCTAATGGCATACTTAAGTCATAAACACACAAACATACTATATTATTTGTAACCCTTATTTACAACTAAAATTTGGGTGTTCATGCACAACCTCCCCAAAGATACAGATAGTCACTCATACTTACTACTTGATAAGTTAACTTCCTAATTCATTTCTAATCCATCACTATTATTTCTATTTCCTTTGATGAGAAAGAGTCTGCTTCATTCTTTACTACTCGAGAAGGTCCAGTGACTTCTTGAGAGTAATAGCTGGAGCCAACTGACTCAGATTCCTCTTCGTCGTATTGTTCCACTATTTTGTTTGGAAGTCATTTACGTCTTATATTCCTTCCTTCTGGCGGTAATGCTCCTTCTTGCCTTAAATATTCTACCGCTTTCCCATACTCAGTCCGTTCAGCCATTTTAATTGCCATCTCAAGAGATTTTCTCTTCTGGCGCAGACGGTAAAGAATAAGATCTCTCTTTAGACCGTCTTCATAATCATTAGCCCTATTATAAACTTCATATATCTCATTGTCGAGAATCATCCTTGCACTCCTCTTAAGCTCACGCCTCTTCATTGTGGGGCTTGCAGCAACTAACCGTTCATTTGGTATAGTGGTGCACTTAACGCCTCCCCATGTATCCCTCGTATACCAGGTTTTATTGCTTGCCATAACTTATAACTGCAAATTGTCATAAGGATGTCAATAATTGTATAAACTTCCTATTCTGACCAATTAAATTGTGATACTATAAAGTTTTCCAAAAGCACCCCTTAAACCTTGGCTCGGATACCAACTTTGTAACACCCCCACTCTGATATACTTATTCAGAGGCGGTGATGCTACATATAAGCCATGGTGCTAATAGAACAATATCACAACTTAATAGAAACTTGTCAGAACATAAAATCTGGAGGGACCGTTTTGTTTTTGTAGGCTGGTCCGGCCTATTGCTTTTTCCTTGTGCTTATTTCGCTTTAAGGGGTTGGTTCACAGGTACAACTTTTGTAACTTCATGGTATACTCATAGATTGGCCTGTTTACCAAGATCTGATTATGAGTTATTAAATAGTAAGCTGAATAAAAGTTCACTATTTTAGATACAATAGTACCTAGGGGACCCAACAAATCCCTAATTAGAATTATGGGATTAAATTCTTTTGTTGTGATGTTATATTTCGAACCTTTTGGGTCTCCCCGAAAACGACCTTCTTTCTTTGAACCCATTTTTAAAGAACTCGAAAAAAAAAACGATGAAAGCGAAAAAGAAAATTTCACAAGTTATAAGAGTTTTCAAAGAAAGTGGAAATGGGGTTCTAAAAGTTTCAAAAAAAAAAAAAACAAGATGGGTCATCAAAATGAAGCTTCATTGTTCCCTGGGATTGGATTTTATGTTCTGACAAGTTTCTGTTAAGTTGTGATATTGTTTTATTAGCACCATGGTTTATATGTAGCATCACCGCCTTTGAATAAGTATATCAGAGTGGGGGTGTTACAAAGTTGGTATCCGAGCCAAGGTTTAAGGGGTGTTTTTGGAAAACTTTATAGTATCACAATTTAATTGGTCAAAATAGGAAGTTTATACAATTATTGACATCCTTATGGCAATTTGCAGTTATAAATTATGGCAAGCAATAAAACCTGGTATACGAGGGATACATGGGGAGGCGTTAAGTGCAACACTATACCAAATGAACGGTTAGTTGCTGCAAGCCCCACAATGGAGAGGCGTGAGCTTAAGATGAGTGCAAGGATGATTCTCGGCAATGAGATATATGAAGTTTATAATAGGGCTAATGATTATGAAGACGGTCTAAAGAGAGATCTTATTCTTTACCGTCTGCGCCAGAAGAGGAAATCTCTTGAGATGGCAATTAAAATGGCTGAACGGGCTGAGTATGGGAAAGCGGTAGAATATTTAAGGCAAGAAGGAGCATTACCGCCAGAAGAAAGGAATATAAGACGTAAACGACTTCCAAACAAAATAGTGGAACAATACGACGAAGAGGAGTCTGAGTCAGTTGGCTCCAGCTATTACTCTCAAGAAGTCACTGGACCTTCTCGAGTAGTAAAGAATGAAGTAGGCTCTCCCTCATCAAAGGAAATAGAAATAATAGTGATAGATTAGAAATGAATTAGGAAGTTAACTTATCAAGTAGTAAGTATGAGTGACTATCTGTATCTTTGGGAGGTTGTGCATGAACACCCAAATTTTAGTTGTAAATAAGGGTTACAAATAATATAGTATGTTTGTGTGTTTATGACTTAAGTATTCCATTAGATACATTAATATTCTTTATAACTAAAGCATATATCATCCATGACCATAACTGGATATTCTTTATTGAAGGTCATGGCAAATCAAAACAACTCAACAACTGAAAGTCAAGAGGCTCAGTCCTCCGCACAAACAAATGCTATGGAACTGTTTGCATCTTTCATCAAGCAGATGGAGCAAGTTTCTTCAACAACTTCAGCAAACAGTCTTTTAAGCCGTTTCAAAAGTTTGAAACCTGACAAATTCGTTGGAGATGCAGATCCAATAAAAGCTGAGCAGTGGATTCAACATCTAGAGGATATATTCGAAGTTCTGGAATGTAATGAAGTTGACAAAAGAAAGCTGACAGTCTTCCAATTATCAGAGAAGGCTCGAAATTGGTGGGAGCTAGTTCGAACAACAACTAGCCCAGATGAAATGGAACAGATGACATGGAAAGAATTTAAGGAAAAGTTTCTGGATAAGTATTTTACGGAGAATGAGAGAGAGAAGATGGAAACAAAATTTTAAAATCTCACTCAAGAAGGTATGTCTGTAGCCCAATATCAAAACAAATTTGAAGCATTATCCTGATTCGGGAATCATTTAATTGACACCAAAAAGCGTGCTAAACGATTTGCAAAGGGATTAATTCCTCCCATAAGAAGACATGTTATTGGTGATGGACGCAAAACTTATGAGATGATAGTAGCTGAAGCTTTAAATTTAAAAGAAGATTATCATCAGTTCCAGCAAGAAAGAAAGATTTCAAATAAAAGAAAACAAAACAATCTTTCTGACAATCAAAAGAAACCAGATGAGAAGGAAAAGAAACCAAATGGAGAAAGTAAAGGACCAACGAGACGACAAAAGGAGCCTGACAAGCTAAGAAGATGCTACCGATGCCATGAGACCGGACACATTTCTCTGAATTGTACAAATCCAATTGTGTGTCACAATTGCAATGAACCTGAGCATATTAGTCGGAATTGCAAGAAGCCAAAGAAGAACAAAAAGAAACAACAAGGACGAGTGTATGCAGTGGTTTCTAAACAAGCCCAAGTAGAAGGTATTGTGTTTCTTTTTAACTTTCAGGCAAGAATTTTATTCGATACTGGTGCAACACATTCTCTTATATTTGAAATATTTGCTACTAAGGTAGGATTACCTATTGAGCAACTATCAAAACCTTTAGTAATATCAAGTATAGTAGGAGGGAGAACTAAACTTGAGAATATGTGTAGAAACTGTATCCTTAACTTTGACGGTAAGGATATGGTGGCCAATTTAATTATTTTCCCAACGGAATACTTTGATATTATCCTTGGGATGAATTGGCTTTCAAAATATCGAGCCATTTTGAATTGTCACAACAAAATTATAAGTTTGACAATTCAAGAAGACGAGACCATTGTTTATACATGTGATAAAGTTGAGGACGCTTTTATATCTGGATACCTTGCCCATATCAATATTGAGGATAATAATCAAGTGATGGACCAAATCCCAGTAGTAAATGAATTTAAAGAAGTTTTTCAGGAAGTACCAGGATTACCACCAAAAAGAGAAATTGATTTTAGTATTGACTTAATCCCTGGTATCACCCCTATTGTTAAAGCCCCTTATCGTATGTCTCCTAAGGAAAATCAGGAATTAAAGAAACAAATTGAGATGGAGAATCAAGGGTTTATCAGACCAAGTAAATCTCCTTGGGGAGCACCAGTACTGTTTGTAAAGAAACATGATGGGACATTACGCTTGTGCGTAGATTACCGAGAGCTTAATAAGGTAACCATTAAGAACAAATACCCATTACCACGAATCGATGATTTATTTGATCAACTCCAAGGAGCTACTATGTTTTCAAAAATCAAGAGTAATCATTCAATCTAAACTTTCACAACTTGACTTCAAAACATGAAATGAAAATATGAACTTAAATAGTTTTTCTCACCTTATACTTGTATCCTTATCTTTTCTTTATCCCCTTAGCTTCTCTTAAGCTTCTCCTCTCTATTTTATCTTAATTTTGTTTTTGTGAATGTATGAAGTGAACATTTCACCCCTTTATATAGTAGTGTTTTAAGGCTAGTTTGGTAATTTGGTCTTGGGACACTTGTTCACCTTATCTTCATGCATGCTTTAGGATGTAGACAGATGTCCTCTTAGGTGTCTTAAGATAAGAGGTTTCTACACATGGACACCTAAGGAGCATATGTGTCTTAACCTTGTTTTCTTATGAGACATTTGTTCCATTAATTTGATAGCATGTGTACTTATCAAATTAAGCCATTTCATGTTCTAGAATTTGTACACATATGACATTTGTGTCATGTATATATTCATACATATATATATCATATATGAATACATATATATGTGTTTTTATCATACTAAAATCTTCGGATCGAATTGAGCTAACATATTCAAAATCTCTAGAAACTTTTTCATACCTGGATTTTTGAGCTAGGCCGTTACACTAATGTCTTTGCTACTTGCAGATACAATGAACAACTTCTTTCAACCACTCTCTTCACTAAACTATGGAACTAACTGGGCAACAATACAAGTCCGTGTCAGCCGACTTTGGTTGATGATCAATCAGCGTACTGCTGAACCATACGCACTACACATGCAGTTACTTGACGAGCAGGTATGTTTCAAATTATTACTGAAACTGTATTCTTTCTTATATTTTAAAAAATTATATGCCCAGCCATCTTTCACTCTACATGAAATACTATATATCCTGCTACAATTTTTCTTAGGCAAATCAAAAGCTAGCAATTGTCCGAAAGCACGTGTTGCATCTATTTCAAGATGTTTTCACAGAAGATTCCGTTTAATTCATTACACGATTTAACATCATCGACTCTGAATAAAGCTACAAACCGATAGACGAAGATTGGACCATTATTCTTCGCAGCGATACTAGAGTCAAATTAGTGCCCAATTGTGCAACACCTATTCCATGATTCAAATTTGCATTTGTGGACGCCGGTATACTTCCATCTAGGCTCAACAAAAAGGGACAGCTAACTGGTATCTCATATTTTAATACCCTACCTTTACAACATATAATTTCATTTAATATTTTTCTGCATTGTACACATATTGATTAATTACTGAATGCAGATATTGCAGGAGTGCTTCGTGCTATAACACACGTCTTCCCAGTTACACAACAAGATGGAACACAAACTACTAAAAGATAATTGCATATTCAGACTAATACGTAAATATTTTCTGCCTGCTTATTTCTTACATTACTTCCCTAACTTACTCCATTATATTATCCAACAGCGGCAAAACATCTGTTATTTCTTTATGGAGGCACGAACAAGATCTTCTGACTGAAGATATAGTTACATGTGACACAATCCCACCGTCTATTGTTGTAACTTCAACAACTGTAGGAATATATGAACGTAAGTCCAAAATCATTGCGTTATTTATTACTTCTTCAACTAATTTATAATTTTCCAACAGGGGCTTTCACCTTCGATTCGTCAAAAGCAACCGTTATTTACACTAACATCAAAATTCCAAAGGTTGAAAGCTGTGTTCAACGGTTAGCTATACCTCTTTTTCTCTTCTACATTGTTTCATTTCTCACCTTAACATTGTACTTTTTTTTTTATGTTGCAACAGTGCGTCAGCATAGGGTTCTATAGAGATAACTCTTCTCCACAATAACAGAGAACCATCGGCTGTTACCACTGTTCAGACCGTCCAGTCCACGATTCGTCACCTGACTGAAGACAGAAGAAATGCTGACTGTTGGGTACATACTGCAACATTTTTTTAACGTGCATATAACACTGTGTTACCTACAAATAAACCAAATTATTGGTTTTTTTATGCCAAGTCATCTTCTCATTTGTTACATATTAACAATACAGGATAAGAAGTACTCCGTCATAGCTACAATTGTTAAACTACGATCCGACAAGGCTTGGAGTTATATGTCATATGCTGCATGCAAACGGGCTGTGCATTTTACCGACTCTACATACGTTTGCGACAAATGTGTGGAAGGCACAATGATTCCCATAAATAGGTAATTCAACTTATATCTATCACCAATTTTTTTCCCAACTTAATCATCTACCAACCTTTAAATTTCAGATATCGCTTAAACTTCGAAATCATGGATCCTACCATGTCATTGACCGTCACCGCTTTTGATTGAGAAGCAGAAGCAATAATTGGGTTAAAAGTTGACGATCTTACTCAAATCTATAAATCGGTAAACATCCATACATGAACTATAATATAGTATATTAACAGTAACTATTGATCGTCAAACGTATCCGTATTAAACAAATACTTCGAATCTCCAATTTTTCAGGAAGACGGACCATCCAAGATTGATAGTATATTTCAAAAGCTACTTGGTTCTGATGCAGTGTTTGTATTTCAGCTAAGTAATTATGAAATCAACAATCCAGATGTTTTCCGCAGAGTACGAAAGATAACAAAATAGAACAATATACACAAACAACCTGGTGTTACTCCTACTGTACGTACACATACCACCTTCTATTCTCCTACTTCAATTACTACTACGTATTTGTCCACAATTAATTACACTATAACGTAAGCTTACAGAACTCACAGACGGAAAATAGCACAATCGCCGATGTTACATCCACCGACAGCAACCAGGTGAAAGAGCCTTCTATCGACAGGAAAGGAAAAAATAAAGTATATTTCTATTTTTCCTTAAAAATTTCAATCGTATAATACTCGATCCTACTGCTCATACCTTTTCCCGTGATCACAGATGTACACTGATACCAAGGTTTGAAAACTCGGTTTCGATCTCGGTTTCGTTCATTTGAAAATAACATCATTTCGGTCAGTTTCGGAAATTTCGGAGGTTTCGGTTTTAATTTCGGTTTCGGTCATATTTGTTGTTTTTAATGGTTTGTTAACGAAAAGGTAGCTAAAATATATAAAAATATAGTTTAATCCAATATTTTTTATCAAATTAAGCAAATTTAATTTAGATTTAAAGCTATTAAATTAAATAGACGTGTCCAGCGAGCACAACCCGGTTTATCTTTTACATTCAAGTCTTTATTTAATAAAAATAGATGTTAATAGTTTTAAATAAAAAGCCCAGCCCACCTCAAGATCTATTTTATTAGCCACGTAGCCTTTCTTCACCCTTCAAGCCCTTGTTTTACAAATATCGCTTCTCCACAGCGTATTCTTTCCAGAACGAAAACTAGGGCATACTGTACGAGAACATAAGATCAGATCACCGAAGAAGAAAATCAAATGGATTTGCATCTCGATGTCGATCTCGGATCTCAATTACTACTTGAACTCGATGAGACGACATGCTTGAAATCCACGAAAACTGCATCTCGCATCTCAAATCTGTTAAGCATACTGTTTTTTCCTTCTTCTTCGCTGAATTTTATCTACTTCGTTGTTTATTGTTCTTCATCTTCGCTGTTTATTCTTCTTCTTCTCTCTCTTTTTTTTAACTGTTGGCCAGCGAGACGAGATTTTACCCTAATCTCGTCTCGCTGGTGGCCGGAACCGAACCGGGATGGTCGGAATCTCGGGGTTCCGGCCGAAATCTTAAACCATGACTGATACTGAAGAAGGTTCAGCTGCTGTTACACCTTCCCTAATCAGTAACAATGGACGTTCCAACGACATCTTTATTCGTGTAAGATACATTCACCCCTTATTCACTTCATTTTTCCTCACACCCATATGCTTCCTATTTCATCATTTTTCACTTTCCGTATTCATTATGTACCACGCACGTTCTTCATAATAAATCTACAGCTTTTAACCCCATGTATCTTACTACTGCAACCGTTCACCGTATTTTTTTTTCATCTGCAGGACAACGAAGATGCAGAACCAAACGCTCTCGCTGCTTCAACTGGACATAAAAATAAGAAGACCAATGGAACTGCATGAAATATGTGGTAAACTTTTTTACAGCTTACATGCACTTCTTTCATGTCTTGCAACCGTTGTATTTCCGTTTTTTTTCTTTGTTGTGTTCTGTTATTTCTTTATTTTATTTCTTCTCATGTACTTAAAAATATAAGCTGACAGTTATTTGTATCCATCGTCTTTCATTGTCTGCTTCATGCAAATGTTATCTTCGTTTTTAACTCCTACTAAATTTCCATATTTGTCCTCCATTATGTATACCACCTATACCTTTACAAATTTAACTAAACACCACAACGCAATGCAATTGTAACACAGCCGATATATATTTACACACTAACCTAATCAATATCTTCCTACTTCCTACCAATGCTTCCCTCTCTATGCAGTCAACATTATACGTCTTCTATGAGTACGTTAAATCTTTCACGTTACCGTGCTTTTAATACTTTTCCATACATTCTTCATTTTTAATTTGCTACATACCCTACTTTTCAATTATTCCACATTTTTCCCAATTCCACCTACCTTTCACTTCTTCCATCTACGTGATACAACACCTATCTTGCTTCTACTCCACCTTCATTTTATCTCAAACTACATTACACTTTCAACTACCTATACAAATTTATATCAAAAACAGCATTACCTCCTACGCCATCCCGATTCTTCCCGTAACGTTTCATCTACCCCAAATAATTTACATCCACAAACCCGTATGTGAATCACGGGCCTCCTACTAGTATTGTGAATAAAACAGCATAGGATCATCATGATCCAAACAAAGACATAAAGCCATTCAATTCAAGTACAAACAGCAAAAATGCTTAAAATATAGGAATTGCCTAGGTATTTTTTTTGTTTAGTATTGAAAGAATGGTGTATTTTATTCTTTGATATTGTTGAAGTAGAGATGAATGAACATTTACATTTGCTGGTTGTAAAATTTCAAATTTTAACTGGGCTTCTTGTCGGATCAAATGCCGAAACAGGTTTTTCACCTCAACAACGTTGCACAAGACATGTTTTTTAACGCTTCAAAGCCCTAGCGTTTTGGAGCTTTTTTAGCACTTTATGCATCGCCGACGTTTTGAAAGATAAAAAAGCACCAGGCCAAGTACTTATTTGATAGTGTTTCACAAAAATTCGAAATAGGGAAGAGAAGTCCTATTGACATGTCTACAAATATTTCAAGAAAAACAACTTTTTCCAAGTACTTATTTGATAGCGTTTCACAAAAAATCGAAAGTAGGTCAAATAATAGTATCCAGAGCATATTCATAATATCTTTGCATCTACAATAGGGAAGAGAAGTCATTTTCTAATAACCTGTAAAAAAGCAGAAGCAACGGGAATAATAAGGGGCATACAAGGAAAATATAGTGGTGGCATGCACTCAGAGTTAAAGAGATACCATCCATCTATTATTTTATTACCAAGTTTTAAACTAGGTAACGTTTTAAAATGTTGAAGATACAATATCCTGAAAAAAATGGTGATATAAGTAGACAAACAGATTACCTACGAATGCAAAAATTGAACCACTAATAGGAGACGGTAATCCCTAAAAAATAATTGAAATTTTCAATGCAGAAGCAAGGATGCAGAGTAGTTTATAATGAAACAACCATCCTGACCTGCATTTTTTTCCCTTACTTATGATGGACGTGCTAAATGGAGCTTCAAGGTCCGATCTGCACAAGCATCAAACAACATGCACCGTTCAATTTGGCATGACTACAAATATTTCCCACTCCTCTTTTAAATGAACTTATTTAACCATCAAAAAACATCTACATAAGTGATATTTAGCGATTGCAAAAAATTGCGAGATCTAGAAGGAATCGCAGCCTTGCCGATTGAAGAGTTAAATTGGATCGCAGCCCGTGTAAAATGTGCGACTCAATTTCAGAACAAAAATATTGGAGTCCAAAACTGAATCGTGATTTCAATTTGAACATCGAACAGAAACAAAATCATTCAGTTCAGCATCGCAATCTCGATTCAGCAGAAAAGAAGAGGAAGAAGCAGCAGCGGCAAACCTGGATCTTTCAGAAACCCTGAGCTTTCAGCGAGGAAGATGATTGACAGAAAGCAGTAAGATTGGGTTGGTGTTGTCCCCAAACGCGGATTTGTCACCCTACCTTTGGACCTTTGGAGTATATCTTTTTAATTATAATATGAAACAGAATCTAGCACGATTTTTGTTGACATTATAATTCAGAACGTAAACGTGTAAGAGCATATTCAAACGTGTAAAATGTGTTTTTTTGACAACAGGTCATTTTAAATGTAACATTTGAGCGTGGTATTTGAACGTGGTACTGTTGTGAATGAAGAATGTGTTTTTTGCTGCGAACATGCTACTTGAACGTGGAATTTATATAATGTGTTTTAAATTTTTATGTTTGGTTTGAAAATTAAATACTAATTGCATATAAAAAACTACTATATTTCAAATAAAAACCAAATACAATAACAAAATGACATGAACATTCTAGTTGTTGACACCACTTTGTTTTATCAGATAAGTTTGATAATTTTTTTATGTGGCGTTTCTCTGATATCAACAAACTTTTCGCTATTTCGTCAGGAAGAACAGTGAATACCTCTTTCTTGTCGGGATTCATAACAAATAATATTGCTTTTGCAATATCAAATTCACCTCATTCTCCAAGACGTTGAATGCAAATAACCATATTTGCAAAATTTGTAGAAATTTCCGTTGATTCTACGCTGGTACCAGTATTTGGTCTATCAGAATGCGTATGCGATTTTTCATCTGTCTCTCGTGCATTAGTCCAATGAGCTCGGTCATCTTGTCTTCATGTTATCACGTCTTCTTCTTGAACCTTGACGTGACGTTGGTTGAGAAGAAGGATTCATTGAAGTTTCATGACATGGAGGACTTATTGGAGTTTCCTGAAATGGCGGATTCATTCGAGTTTGTTGCAACAGATGATTTGATGGTGAATTCAAATTTGGAATATGCTCATTTTGTGTTTCATTCAATGGACTAAAAAACTCATCAAAAGCCCATGTTCTATCAAACGTGCTTTGTGTTAAAGGCGGTGTACCAGTATACGACGGTTGTATGGTAGCAGTAGGCGTATAGGACTATTGATCAGTAGCATTCGTCCCACGAAATAATTGTTGCATCATCTCCAAATGATCAATTAGATGTTTCTTATATTTTATAATAACGGGTCCAAATTCCTAAAAATAAAAAATAAATTTTACGTAACTATATATAAAAAAACCGTAAAAATTAAGGTTCACAAACCTTTACACGATCATCCCACCATTCGTCGGTTTCAGAAATAGTTCCCTTACAAGCATCCCAACCAGCATCGGTTTTGTTCATCAGTGCATCCCATTTGAGTCACTTTCGTCGGAGACTATCATATTTATTTCGGATTTTGCTTTCATCTTTCGGTGCGATGTCCGGGTTGTTCTGTACGACATTGTTGAACTTTTCTGCTATTGCTTTGTGTACACCTTTTATATTGCTATCACGAGCACCGTAGGCTTCAATAGCACATTGCGTTGAGCGACCAATGATGTGCAGATTTTCAGTTGGTTATACTGAAAAATACAAATGCACATTGAATCAAAAAGAAATCCAAAATAATAGAAAAATAGTATGTTGAATAACTTTATTAAATAAACTTATTTTGATGCTCGGATTTGGTAGGAAGAAAGTAGAAGAAGTTGAGGAATTTTGTAGTTTGAAAGTGTAGAGAAGTTGAAGGAGAAGGGGGTATAAATATAGGTGTTGGCTGGGAACATTAGAAATTGGACCGTTGGCGTCGGACGCCAACGGTACAATTTCTAACGTTCGCCATCGTGCCTTGTGACCGTTTATGCACGCTGTTCGCATCCTACACGTCCGACTCGAGCGCAACGGTAACAGTCCATTTTTTCGCCAACAGTACAATTTCTAACGTTCGCCATCGTGCCTTGCGACCGTTTATGCACGTTGTTCGCATCCTACGCGTCTGACTCAAGCGCAACGGTAACAGCCCATTTTTTTTTTACTGCGGTTGCATTCATATAGAACTGCCAGTAGGATGTTTTGCACCATGTTTTAAAAACTATTTTAAAAATCTCAATGCATACATATAAAGGATCCGATTTAGAATCATCTTGAATACATGTTGTATGGTTGAATTGCATTATGTACACCATGCATATATACACATGGTTGTAAAGTGGATGTACACAAATTGGTTGTTAAAGAAAAGATAACTATGTGTCAGAATTTCGGGATGAAATTTTTTTTAAGGGAGGGAAGAATGTAACAACCCGAAACTTTTACAACAAATAGGTATTTAATTAGTAGCTCAAGAATAGGAATTTCTATAAACGGTGGAATTTGAGCATGAAACTTTAATCGTTGCATTCGTCTTAGAATTCTGGTCAACTTTCATGTTTGGAGTTTCACGATCGGAGTCTGTATGAAAAAGTTACGAACGAAATGCGAAAACGGACGAAAAATAAATAAACAGAATAATATATATATATGGAAAATAATAGTTTCCCCAACTACCTCTGTAACGACCTGCATTCTACGCATCGAATGATCGTAGAATATTTATTTCTTTCACATACGAAGTCGTATGGTCATGTAACTTTGGGAGACGACTATTGGGGTCATTTCTCATGTTCATGATTTTTGCCGATTTTTAAATGACCGTTTTACCCCTAGATGATCTTGTTTTGACCATAGCTTTTGATTGAAAAGGAGTTTTGACCTGGACCACTTTCATTGGCTCCGGATGATAGTTTACAATTCTGTAGAGTGGTCACATTAGCCAAACGGACTTACCGTTTAGGACATATGGCTGAAACAAGGTTTAGAAGGTGAAAACCAGCTTAACCGGGCCTAATTAGGGTGATTAGCAAGAGGGCACATAAACCATTTCGAGATTAGAGTTATGGGGAGGCTGAGAACAGTAGGAAAACGAATTTTATCTCATTTTTCAGCCGCCAAAAACATTCCTCTAACCCTAGCCATGGCCTCCACCTTCTAATTTCACCCCAAATCACTCCTAATCGCTTTCTAATTGAAGATTAAGCCAATCTACACCAAATCAAGGCAAATCAACATCAAATTTGGAACATAGCTGCTGGAACACACAGAGATTCAATCCATAACAGAGGATATTTCAGATCTAAAGTTTATTTGAGGCTAAGGTGAGTGATTTGCATTGTTTTTCACTAATTACGGCTAATCAGGGTAATTAGCTAAGATTAGCGAAATTATAACTCAGAAAAATCTAGAAAAATTTGTAAAATTTCAGAATATTATTTTATGCCTCTGATATGAATTTGGGTTAATTTGGACTAATTTTGCTAATCCTGAAATTTAGGGGATTAAGGGGTGATTAGTGATAATTAGCGAAATTATGCGTCATAAAAATCTGGAAAAATATTCAAAAATTCTAAAATATTGTTTTAGAGCTCTGTTAGAAAATTTGGCTAATTTGTTTAAGTTTTACTAATCCTATCATTAGTTGTTGTTGCACATGTTTAAGGGAAAAATATGGGTTTTGGGTATGTTTGATCCATTTTACATGCTATGATTGTTGTTTTGCTGTTTATGATTGATTGTACATGTTGCTATGACTGCATGGTATGATTTGTGATTGTCTAGAAGTGTTAGATTGGTCGAAAACGCCATCGAGTGGCGTATAAACAGTCGTTAGGAGTTGTAGGAAAAGTGCAGAAAAGTACCCAACCAGATCGGATCGGATGGGAGGCCGAACCGAACCGTTGTGAAGCCCTTCCCCATGAACCGTTAGTGAAGCATCTTCTCTGACCCGACCGGTGTAGTCCTCTCTGAACCGAACCGATGGGAGCATTAATCTCCGGACCGATCTGCTTACCTGGAGAGCCCACGATCTGAACCATGTTACCCGACCCGAACCGATGCGCCATGGAAGAACTAGAGGAACTCGACCCGATCCGAGGTGATGAAGCATTCCGATCCTAACTGTGGAGCTTGGACATGAGGCGTGGACCACGAACTGAACTGAGGGAGCACGATCCGAACCTGATAGGAGTACGATCCGAAGCAAAGTAAAGGGAGGAACCGAACCGATCCGGTGACGACGAGAAACCCGAGATGCAAAGGTGGTCCAAATGGAAGTTTGTACTTAGGATCCAGTTGGGAACCAACGAGTTGACTTCATGAGTTGGGCTTTGCTGCGGGACGTGTGCTAAGGAGTTGTCGATGTCCGTAACTTTGGACCACTATGTGTAGGGAATAAGTGAGCGGATTCAGGGCCACAGTGGCCTAAGTACAAAGTGGGGTCATTTGTAAAGGATTGGTCATGACCCCATGTGGTAAGCTTGGTAGTAGCAGTAGTTGTACAAGTCGAACATCGTCACTACTTCGATGGGTTTAGTGATTGACAGTGGTGGACATCGTATGCTTTACGCACTGAGTGAGAGATGTGAGGATGGTTGTTATGGTTGATTTGTTTGCCATCTCTATGACATGCACACCCCCACCCCCGTTATCTTTACACCATCTGCTCAGTGGCACCTTAGAGAATTGTACGGTATGTAGTGCTAACTCTTTGGTTGCAGGTCCATGTTCAGGTATGGTTTAATATACCTGTTATTGTTCTGTTTAGCTGTTTATCGCTCATACCAGACTTATTGTCTGACCTAGAGTTTTATGTCTCTTCTTATTACTCTGGGTGCTCTCTCGAGCAGACTAGAGACAGATTAGCTGGGTATGCACGAGTAGCTGATCCGGAGACGAGCAGGAGGCTTCCACGTATGATATATATAGATATTCTCCCTGTGTTGTTGAAGATCACTGCTTCGGCATTAGTAGTACATCTTCTACTTTAGCTTTCTTTTGCTTTAGAGACAGTTTAAAGTTGTAATAATGATGTTGGATCATAAGCTGTATTTGGATTTCCGCTGCTATGTTGGTTTAATTTTTAGCTTATGCACTGTCTCGTCTGTTTTATGTCAAGATTATATTATTATTATATTTTGTTCCATGCGCTGTGAGACATTTTACAGTTTTTCGATTAGTTCATTCTCTTCTTTACTTTCTTTGGCGACCGTTCCGTGTTAGTCGGGTATGTGTACAGCGCACTTTCGGAGGAAACGTCGGCTGATGCGGGGCAGGCCGTCACAACCTCACTGCTAAGTCGACCAACCGGTCGACCGGTGGTCGACCACTGGATGTGACCGATAGGTCGAGCTAGGCAGCAATGGCTAAGGTTAAGGGGGATGGTTTTATAAAATATTATAAAACGGATGGACGGATATAACTTAAAACTAATCCGACGGTTTTAGGCTATTTCCTCCCCTATAAATAAAGGGGTAGAGCCTCACTCTTTTCCATTCAAATCTATGAAGGCAGCGGAGCTCTGCCATTTTTCTTTCTCTTCTAACTTAATTTCTAAATAAAATAGATTCATACATACATCAAATCAAATTAATATGGAATTGGGAAGATTAGTATATTCAATGGATAAGTATGCTCAACGATAAGTTTCTTCACTCTCTTCCCTTTTTCTTACATTTCTACTGATCTAGAATTTTCCCCTTTATAAAAAAACTGTAGATTTGTTAGAATTTAAGGATTGTAAGCCTAAAAAGGTTCAAATTTTAAAAATTGGAAGCTATAAGGTGAGTGGGAAATTTACTAATACAGATATAATGATTTCTCTATTTCGCTTGAATCCAATCGATATTTTATGCCTATCAGATCTGTTATTTAAATAGTTGTAAATTGTGATAACCATCGGATTTGATTATGAATATGTTTGAAATTGGTAAATGATAAAAGTTGTGATTATGTATAAACATGAATTGTAGGATTTTTATATATATTCTCACATATTTCTATAAGTTATGTCATGAAGTTGTGTCATGAATTATGAAATATGTTGTATATGCCACACAACACTGTGGATCTGGAAATCAGTCCCATTAAACATAAATTTCTTGTAGTTGTGCTCTAGATGTTTAGTGCAGTGCTGAAATATGAAATATGTAAATTTGGGTAAAAAGATGAATTTGCGTATTATGTGATTGTAAGACTAAAAGAAATATCCCTTGATTGCATTCAATATTGTTGGGTTTTTGGCTCAAGCATTGTAAATTATGCAGTTTTCCTCATTTTTAAATAAAGAGACATTATTTTAGAATCACAAGAAGTATGACAACAAGAATTAAAAAGGGAAAAGTGGTGCAAAGGCACATATAAAAATAAATACATGTTTTGTATGTAATTTGCATCGACTATTCCAAAATAAAAATATTGTACATATATTTCTTGTGATTTGGAAATGTGTCAATTGCGCAAAATAGGCATGATTTACAGTGATTTTGGCTAAAGGTCCTTGTGAGACTTAAAACCTTTCTGGCAAGATTGTACGTAAAAAAGGGAATGTTTGGTTAATTGATTAGACCAAATCATTGATTTAAAAATAAGTATTGCAAAATAATAAATAAATATAATAACTATGTTGACAGCACGAAAACATAAAAATGAATATATATATATATATATATATATATATTGTCCGTCCAAATCAGCGTAAAACGGTGAAAAATAAATTATTTGGAATATTTGAAGGTTTGCATAAGGTTCAATTATGGAATTATGTTTAAGTATAATCCATTTTTAATTAATATATTTGCGCTGACCATTTGTAGAAATAAATATAATTAATTGCCATAAATGAGACCGCAAATAAGTGGTTAACCATCGTAACCAATATTGATTTGGTAAATAAACCGTGAATAGGAAAATGGTCACAATTCCTGAAATCAATTAGGATAATTGTTGTGGACCCCAAGTAGGAAATTTAAATTATAACAGCATTTAGACACGAGGTTAAACTCAACTTGTGGTGTAAGCCTGCCCGGAACCGACCAGCAAATCCTGTGATTACAGGTAGTCAGTTTAATGTGAGGAATCTAATGCATAAATATAACCGTACTATGGTACGAGGTTAAGTTCACTTGTGGTAGAAATCTGTCTGGAACCGACCGACATATCCAACATCCACAGGTAGTCAAATTAATGTGAGATGCCTGGTATGTAAATACACACACACACACACACACACACACACACACACACACACATATATATATATATATATATAACAGTCAATAAATAAATAAATAATAGTAATTGTCCGTTGGGGTACAACAAATAGATAACTTGGGACTAAGAAATAGTTGCCTTAGGAAAGAATGACCGTTAGAGTCATAAAGGGGAATAAATAAGGAATAAAAAAAAATCGGTGTCAAAAAGGGGATTAATGAATACTGATTGCCTTTTAAATACTAAGTCCAAATTAGGGAAGAAATTAAATAAATATTCTAGAGAAAAGGGAATATAATCTTCCTTATTTATGCCAATAAAAATTATAATCAAAAATATAGTTGGACTTAGTAGATTAATAATACAAGACATTATTAACCATATAAACGTGTGATACAAATAAATGGTGTACGCATAGTATTTCCGTGTAAAAAAATTAAATGGAAATGACTCAATAACGTAGCCTACTTTGTCCCGAAAAGGGAAAGGTGTGAAAGGCAAATGGGGAACGAACAAATAACCTTCACGTGTAGTCTGCTTCCTGAGTCTTAAAAAGCTAAGAGACTAGGGTTAAAGAGTCCCCATGGGCATAGGTTTTCAGTATAGGGGTCTTAAATGGCAGGTGTGTGTTGGCCTATCCAAACTTGGAAATTAAAAGGGTCATATATCGCTGTCTATCCTATGAGAAGTAGTAAGTGACTAAGGAAGTTATCTAATAAGGTCAGCTAGAAGGTATAACGAATGATAAAATACTTACTCTCACCTTATGCGGGATAAGGGTTTATATGTGAATGACGGAAGCCTTAACTAGTAGGGGGCGTAGCTAGTGCCCCCTAGTTTTATGTTAACATTTAAAGTATTATCGAGGGTTAATAAGTGACCAATAGATCCGCCTAGGGTCTTAAGTGATCAGGGAGAATCCACTTTATCTATCATTGATAGTGAGGCGTTAAATAATAAAGAATAGAGAATGAGGATATAGATTAAAACCCCAAAATTAGGGGCCCACTCTCAATATAATTAACCAGTTAAATTCTGGTATAAAGGCTTCACAAAAAATTATGTAAATGTCCTATCTCGGTAATATAATTTGGGAGTACTGCTTTGGGTTGAATAGTAAAGTCTTGTATAAACATTCACTAGGTTGGGCTAGAATCACTAACCTGCTTAGGCATACAGCTTGGGTTAAACCAAACAGAATATATCTGTGTTATAGACCGTGTTGTACATTTCTTAATCACCAGAAGTTGTTGTTCTAACACCCCTCTTCATTATACCTCCCTGGTTTCCTAGACAAGGCCGGGTTCTCGCAGGTGTTTAAGCTTGGATTTCGGTTCTCGTTCTCTCTCATGTTTGGTATTGGCAAAGTGACTTTATTTGAAAAAGGTAGTTACTTGAGTGAATACTTGTTATCCATTTTTGTTTCCACTGTGAGTTATCTTATCGTACTCTGATTATGCTCATGCTCATTTATTGCAGGTACCAGATATACGCTTTATGCTTGGATGTGTTCAAGTTTAAATTTTTGTCAAAATTTGGATGCAAAAAAGTGTGGGGGTGTTACAATAAACTAGAAGGCACTAGCTATGAACCCTATAAGTTAAGGTTTCCATCATTCACGCATATACCCTTACCCTACATAAGGTGAGAGATGGTATTTTATCGCTCGTTATACCTTCTAGTCAACCTTATTAGATAACCCCCTTCGTCGCTTATTACTTCCCATAGGACAGGTAGCCATATCTGACATTTTAGTTTCCAGATTTGGAAAGGCCCACACACACTTGTTGTTTAAGACCCCTAAATTGAAAGACTGTTCCTAGATGGACTCTTCAACCCTAGTCACTTAGCCTTTTAGGACTCAGGAAGCGGACTGTACGCGAAGGTTATTAGTTCGTACCCCATTAGCCTTTAGCGCCTTTCTCTATTGGGATAAAGCATGCTACGTTATTAAGCTATTCTCGTTTAGTCCCTCTACACGAAAATGCTATACGTACACAGTTCATTTTCATCACGGGTTCATATGGTTAACAATATTTTCCGATTATTAACCTACTAAGTCCAATTCTATTTTTAATTATGATTTCTATATTCATTAATATAAATAAGGAAGGTTATATCCCCTTTTTTCCTAAGATATTTGTTTGATTTCTTCTTCAATTTGGACTTAGTATTTAAACGATAACAATTGTCCATTAATCTCCTTATGACACACATTTTCTTTTATTTCTGTCTTTATTTCCCTTTATGACCATGCAGTCATATTTTTCTAAGGCAACTATTTATTAGTCACAAGGCATCTATTTGTAGTACCCCAACCGACAATTATATTCTTATTTATTTATGGGTTGACTGTTGTGTGTGTATATATATATACATGTATCAGACCTCTCACATTAAGTTGACAACTTGTGGATGTTGGATTTGTCTGTCGATTCCGGGCAGACTTCTACCACAAGTTAACTTAACCTCGTGTCTTAGTACGCTTATATTTATACATTAGACCCCTCACATTAAGCTGACTGTCTGTGGTTGCTGAATTTGCCGGTCAGTTGCGGGTAGGCTTATACCACAAGTTGAGTTTAACCTCATGTCTAAATGCGGTTATAACTCAAATTTCCTAATTTGGGGTTTACAACATTTTTCCTAATTAAATTAGGAATTGTAACCATTTCCCTATCATTTTCATTTTCCCCAATCAATATCGACGACAATTGATTTGTGGTCCTATTTATAGCTATTAATTATATTTATTGCTATAAATGGTCACCACAATATATTAATTCAATATGAATTACATTTACATATAATTTCATAGTTGTACCTTATCCAAACATTCCATACAATGTATATTTTACCGTTTTACGCTGATTTGGATGTGTAACATATATATATATATATATATATATGTTTATGTTTATGTTTTCGTGGGGTCAATGTTGTTATTATTTTTATTTTTATTATTATAACTTAAATGATTTGGTTTAAATCAATAAACAAACATTCCTTTCTGCATTCAATCTTGCCAGAAGGTTTCAAATCTTACAAAAAGATCATTAGCCATAATCATTGTAAATTATGCTTAAATTGTGGAATTGATATATTTCCAAATCACAAGAAATATATGTAAATATATAATTTAGAATTGTCTATGCAAATTATGCACAAATATATATATATATATATATATATATATATTTGCACCACTTTTCCCTTTTTGATCTTTTTTCTCACTTCTTGTGATGTCAACACTGAACTAAATATTACAATCACACAATTTACAAATTTCACATATTTACCCAAATTTACATATTTTAATATTGAACACTGAACTAAATATATGGAATGTAACTACATCTAATTGGTGTTTAACGGGACCGTTTTCCAGATCCAAAATGCTATACAACATATACAACATATTTCATGTCATAACTGTAGGAACATGTGTGTGAATAAGTTTAAGAATCCCACAATTGATATTAAATATAACCATAACTTATAATTCACAAGTTTTAACCATATTTATAATCAGATCTGATGGTTGACAATAAATTCACAATATTAAATGAACAGATTTGATAGGGAGTAAGCATATAAACATAGATCTAATTCAAACGAAATAGATATACTATATTCGTAAATTTCTCACTTATCTTATAGATAAGTTATTATTTAATTCAAACAAAATAGATAAGTTATTATCTAATTCGAACGAAATAGGTATAATCAGATCTAATGATTGCCAATAAATTCACAATACTTAAATGAACAAATCTGATAGGGAATAGGCATAAAGACATATATCTAAATCAAATGAAATAAGTACTATAGCCTCCAAATTCAAATTTTGAACATTTTAGCCTACAAATCCCCAAATTCTTATAAATCTACAATCTATTTGGAAAGGAGAAATTTTTAGATATGTAGAGATGTAAGAAAACAGGGAGAGAGGGGAGATTCTGATATGGAGCATCATTTTGCATTCTTTTCCATTAGATCTGTTTATCCTCTCAATTTCATATGAATTGGATTTGATTTGTTTGTATGAATATATTTTTATTTTAGAAATTAGGTTTGGAGAAGGAGGAAAATGACAGAGGTCCACTGCCACTGCAGATTTTTGTAGAAAAGAATGAGGCCTTACCCCTTTATTTATAGGAGTGGAAATGGCCTGGGACCGTTGGAATAATTTTAAGTTATATCCGTCCATCCATTTTAATATTATTATAAACCAAACCCAAAAAACCTAGTTGTCACTAGGCAAACTAATGCCCAGTAGGTCGACCGTGGCGGTCGACCGCTACGGTCAATCGCTTCGCCCCAGATGCCCATGTCGGCTTGGTTAATTTAGGTAAATTATAGTTATAAATTCTGATTTATTTATTTTTCGTCCATTTTCGTATTTCGTTCGTAACTTTTTCATACATACTCCGTTCGTGAAAATCCAAACATGAAAGTTGATCAAAATTCCGAGACGAACGCATCAGTTGAAGTTTCATAGCCAAATTCCATCGTTTACAGAAATTCCTATTTTAGAAATTCTAATAATTAATTTATATTGCAAAAATTTTGGGTTGTTACATTCTTCTCTCCTTAAAAGGAATTTTGCCCTGAAATTCTGATGCATATAGTCCTATTCTACACAACCAATGTGTGTACATCCACTTTGCAACCATGTGTATATGTGCATGGTGTACATAATGCAATTCAACCTTAAAATATGCACGCAAGATGATTCTAATCGGATCCTCCTATATGTTTGCATTAAATTTTTTGAAATACTTTTGAAAACATGATGCAAAATATCCTAAATATACTGGTAGTTCTATCTGAATGCAAAATTTGAAAACTCTTTTTCATCCATTACCCTCACACAATTACGAATAAAAATGTGAAGCAACTAATTTTGCATTTAAACCCCACCATCCAAAACGTCACGCAGTCTAATCGTTTCCTATTTAATTTATCTTAAACTGGAAAAAGAAAATCGAAGCAAAGAATTTTAATATTTTTGCCACTTACAACTTTTCCATTTCCCGCCCTGTAGTGGAATTTTCACCTTAACTATCCAAAATACTTCGAAAATTTCCATTTGTAGAATGTAAAGGAGGCTTTAAACAAGCTCTAAAACGTAAAACGAGTTAACTAATAGCTCGCGCGCAATGTTGACAGGGTATGGAAACAACGTTTCCAAGGCAAAAGCAACATTTTTCTTGTTACCGTTAACATTTTTATCGTATCATCGGTCATATTTTGTACCGCTAAAACGCACACACAAAGCCTCCAACTTCTTTTTTACGCTATTCATGTGACCAAAAATCGATTTTTTTTATAAAAATAAATTTCCGCTTAAAAACTTCCTGTTTTATTTTGAAAATTCCTTTTCAAAACTGTTTCACTTTCCTAAAGATAGGAAAATGACAAAAAGTTATTTTTTTTCAAACAACATTTTTCAAAAATTTCAAAAATATTTTTTGTGGAAATTTAAACTACTCAAGTCATATGTTGGCGTAGAAGGAAGTCGGTATCGCCAAAAATGCAAAAACTGAAATCACGCAAGAGACCAAAATAAATTTTACCTTTAACAAGAAACGGTGATTTATTTATATACCCATGACGTGGAACCGGTCCTTCACTAAAATTTACTCAACACAGAAATTTATTATTTCCATCCCTAGGATAGCTGTTAGTTTAGATAAGAAAATTGAGATTTGATTCGAATAGGTATGCATGAATGACATAAACATTTCCAAACATAGATATCTCATTAACCTAAGTCGTACGATTTAAACAACACTACAATTACAAGCATGAGTCACCACAAAGACAAGATCCTGATACTGGAAAGGGATAACAACAAAGACAACGATAAAACAACACCAAACTCTCAAAACAATGACTATAAACAATGAGATGTCCTGCTCCGTGGTTGGAGCTCAGTCCAATTTTTATGATCATTAATTAACCATATCATGGTAGCAAAAAGCTAAATCTCATGTTACAAATATTGCTGGTGTTGTTGGAGGTTTCCACATCACAATCTCTACTAAGAGAAAGAATTTGTTATGAGAAAAAAAACCTAACACAATACTGCTTCCCATGGAAATCCACCCAATATTGTCTAAGGATAAAAATGAACATGTGAAATTAAAGAAAGTAGTTCCATGGGACAACATGCAAGAACAAGAGGCTGAATCAAATATCACTATAACAAAATAACCATATTACAACGGTGGAACACCGTTATAATATACATTTTACGACCGTGGGCAAACTTGTCGTGTATTAAGAAATTGTAATAGACTAAAATCTTTTACAACTTTTTTGCACTGTTGCAACACCATTGAAATATGTATATTTTAGAACTTTTTTCCACCGTTGTAATAAACTTTATTACAACAGTTATGCACCGTTGTAATAAAATCTACTACAACTGTTATGCACCGTTGTGATTAACATTTGGATTTAAAAAAAACATCTTTTGCAACAGAAAAGAACAATACACTAAATATAGCAATACTCCATAAGCAAATCAGATATTATAGTTATTTGCAAACTAATTTATTAAAATACTCAAATATTCAGTATTACAAACAATAAGTTTTAGACAACATTTCGTACATTATTACATACTTAATCGTTACAAAGCAACTTAGTACAAGCACAAGTTATCCACTAAAAATTGCATATCATACGGGAGTACACTAGTCGAAGACAACGAAATCTTTACGCTACATTGATGCTAGACTCATTATCGTACGCCATTCGATGATCTGCAAACATCAAATGTCCAATTATAGTTAATTAGTTTAAACAAAGAAACACTATCCAATAATGTCTCACTAAAGCCGATTTACTAATTTATCCAAAAGGATGAAGCATGGATCCTTTTCTGGATATGTGTATTAGTAGTATTGTATTGTCCAAAACTTGAGAGGCAAATGCAAATCATATTTGCATCAACCGTTTGTTTATTTATACATATACAAGCACTTCTAATTTGTTAAGGTTCAACAGCTAGTCTGCATATGAAAATAAACCCAAAAGTTCCAAATGTACATATATAATAGTGTTTAATCAGGAATTCAATAATCATATTAGTTCAGTATTTTGATATACACATAACCATTATATCCAGTACAACTTTTATACCAAATTGTTCATCATTGTTATACGGTAAAATGCATGCTACTATATATCCAACTAGTGGACAATAATAAACAGTATCAAATGTTTTTGAGTATGCACTTCCAAGTATCAAAATACAATGCAGTTGTATCAAAAATAAATTTTCTATCCAGACAAAAGATTTACATGAAAATAGAAAAATAACATACATGCTTATTTAATATGTCAAGACATATTGCATCACAAATTTAAAATGTCAAACAAAACTGGGGTATATGATCTTTATTTTAGAATTTAACAGTTTCTGATGGTGTTCTTATACACTATATATATATATACACACACACACACACACATACACACACACACACACACACATATATATATATATATATATATATATATATATATATATATATATGCTCGCAACATCCCATAATATCACATATTAGATAACCAATCCACCATAATAACCTATAACTGCCAAAAAAAATATGTACAGATATAGAAGATTCATCTTAACTCTTATGATACCCAGTTCGTAAATATAAACACAGACCCTTTAAACTTAGATACATATATAATTTGGGATGAATACACTTTTAAACATAGATTATATGATGATGGATCAACTTGTGTGTTATAGATTTAATCACACTATCAAAAACTTAATGAAACAAGATTATTTATATTCTTAGATCTATAGTTCACTAACAAGGATCTTTCAATTGTTAAATAAAATTGTTCAAAATAAAACAACTTGAAACAGAGTTATTACAAAATATTAGGAATTGACCAAATTGTATAAATCCAAACATACATACTAACCTGTATACTGTATACAATTTAAGTCATGTTCATGTGATTCAACGCAGATCTGTTGTCAGGAGGAATAAGGCAGCAGGAGGAGCAATGACAAACGCAATGTAGGGCTGAGAGGAAGTGTACGATGGTAGAGGGAGAAGCCAATCGGAGGCTTAATCCGAAGGTGGAGCTCCGATTTTTTGGTGATGGGGCTGGCTTGATCGAGAATTTTCGATGAGGAAGAAGAAGGAATACGAAGAAACGTAAATTTGGGAAAAGTTAATTTTGACCAAGGAGATAAGCGGTAAACATATGTTAATGTTTGGGTTTGGCGCTGAAAATTTACGTTTGCCGCTAAAAAATTTGTTTTGGAGCCAAAAACGGGATTTTGTTTTAGAGTCAAAAGCATCTTTTACCACTAACAAAAAAAAGTTGTAACATTTCATTGTTTTCTAACCTACGTAATATTCCATTATTTTCTGATCGGTTAAACACTCTCGACACCCGAACCCGTGCCGCAGCGCAGTGGCCAACAATAATCATCAAGGCTTGATAGTCAAGATTCGACAGTTAGTCCAAAAATTCCAACAATTAAATAACGACGAGTAGGATTATTTGAAAAGGGGCATGACCTATTTACAGACTTTATCCAATGCACGAAGTTTAATTATTCGTTAATTGTTATGTCTATATTACCAATTATCAATCATTAAATATTTAATAGTAATAATTAAAAGCTAATTGCTATTCATTAATAAATATATTTATAATTAATTATTTAATATTTCAAATTAATTATTATTATTTTGTAGCCAAAATTGTTATTAGTTGCCAAAATTATATTTATTAAAATTTCTGAAATAGTTGCTACCAAATCAAATATTACTTAATAATAATAGTTATTATTTAAATTTTACTTATTTCTACTTAGATATAATAGATTAATAATTATTAAAAGTTTATAATGTATGTTATCAATTATTGATTAATAAGCAGTTAACGTACATTAACTATTAAAAATAAATTACTACTTATTAAATATTAATTATTTGATAATAATTAATAAATATTATTGATTCCTAAGTTTATTATTAATTATTATTAAATATTAATATAATTAGTTATTAAATATAGATATTATAAACATGAAGTTTGTAATAGACATCTATTACAACTAACAAAATAAAAAGTTGTTAAAAATACGTTTATTACAACTTTAGGGAATTAATAGTTGTAAAAAACATTTATTACAACGGTGCTTTTACCAACGTTGTAAAATTAAAGTTGTAATATGGTGTTTTTGGTGTAGTGTATGATGCGACACTAGATGATGGTTACGCCACCGATCAAGCAAAGGATCAAACTCCCGCATCATGAGACAAATCTACTCATAAACTTCCCATTTATAGAACGATGTGCTAAATGGGTCACACGTCTACATGGGAAGTTTGAACATGGATTCCTGAACACATCCCAACATCAAGAAAAAGAGATTTGTTGGCTGGTCAAGCAAAAGACCATCCAAGTCCATATAAAACATGGATTCCTCTAAAATCTCTTCGAGATTCTCCTCCAAAAAACCACCTAAAGATAGCTTATTCTTCATCTCCAAAACGACGATTACCTTAGGAGGAACATGTTCAAACAAGGTGTAGTAAAGGCGGATGCAACATAAACAACCGATTCTAAGATCTCGAAGCAACTGGCCAGTGCATGTCCAACTGCCTTGACAAGTTTTCTTATCTTTAAAGCGGTGAGACCTTTTTGCTCATCCCAACCCAACCAAATGATCTCTTCCTTAGGATGAAACTTAAATGGTATGAGTAAGATCAGATTGCACAATTATGTATTATGGACTGAGAAATGGTCGGAGAGAAGAAATTAGATTTTGAAGTATTAGTAAGGCAAGATCAAATGCGTAAATAAGCGCGGAAAGGAGGAGACGAGGCGACGACAATGAAAGAGAAGAAGAATAGAGATATGGTTCAGTTATATGAGGAAGGAAGGACGAAAAAAGGAAGTTAAAGGGGGTAATTTGGACGCAGCTTTTATGGTTGAGTCCTAAGTCCAAGTTGTACCAAAACTCATTAACTAGTTGACCATTCTAGCATAACACTAAACGGTCAACTGTAAGATGGGATTTGGACAAAGGTTGAATCTTGACCTTATTAGGCCGGATTTAAATATTAATTTTCCAGCTGCTTCTTTTAAAATTTAACGCGATCCAAAAAATAATTATCCTCATCACCACGGTACTTAAAGACCGTAGTAAAACTCTGAACAAACTCCAAGAATTAATAGTCTTAACACGATGTTGCGAATACACAACGAACGAACGAATTCCAAAATAATTCAGCTAGAAATCCGTAATATAAATTAAAATGGATTTTCTCCTTACCTAGCTGACAACAAACAAATGATTCACGAAATTAAATACCCTAAAAATCAAGATTAAGGATTTTCTTAGCCTTTCCGAAGAAAATTTTAGAACTTTTTGAAAAATGGAATTTATTATAAACTAACAACTTCGTATTTATAAACCCAATTTATTATTATTATTATTAATTATATTCCAATTTATATTTCAAATTGGAAAAACCTTTTTGTTTTCAAAAATATTGGAGCTTAAAAACAATTAAGTTTTATTTTGATAACATTAATAAATTATCCAATTTTTATAGGAAAATTGGTACTAAAAATAACAAGGAATGGATATTTATTATTCTTGAGTTTAGCGGTATATTCCTTGTCATTTCTAACTCCTTTCTTACTACCAATTAGATTACATTTACTAAAATTACCAAATGGCCTCGAAAACTTTAAAACAAGAATAGATTAAAAATCTTAAAACCATATCTTTATAAACTATTTTCTGAAACCGCATTTCAAATCCGTTGAAAACCAATTTTATTTTTCCAAATAGTTTTAAAATAAAATTTCCTTGAGTACAAGGCTAATAACTCAATTGAATGTCTTGATAAAGGTAGATTTGGAAATTCAACGAAGTAACGAATGGACATACCTCGCAATTATATTTCTGAAATAGAAACGACATACTAATATGAACTTTTCCCGTTTTGGATCGAGCAATGGTCTTAACCGGAACTACGTACCAACAAAACCAAAAACTAGAAATCACGACTATCTTGGTTGTAGCTATAATTTTTTCCAGTCTCCAAACATGAACCAACGTACTCCACCATATGCTGTCCTCATGCTCTTCACGACGAGATCACCAACGTACTATGGGGTAAGACAGAATTGGCTAGAAACTCGAACTTAATATACTTCAACGTCTTAGTCGTTAAAAGCCCATTTTATATACTTAGGCCCACGACTAACTCATCGTCGAAATAAAATAAAAAGCCGAGTAAGAAAGACGAAGAAAAACTATAATTGAATTACGTTCTCTCATGAGTCCTAATTTAGCTAATTCCTCTGAACGTTTAACCTAAGCTCTGATACCAAATGTAGCATCCCACACTTTTCTACGCCTAAATTTCGACAAAAATCAAAATTTGAACATATCCAAGCATGGAGCGTGTATATCAGGTACCTGCAATAAATCAGCATGAGCATAATCAGAGTACGACAAAAGCAAACTCACAGCGGAAACATAATTAGATAACTAGTATTAACTTTAGTAACTACCTTTTTCGAAGTAAGTCACTTTTCTAATACCGAGCATAAGAGAGAACGAGAACCGAAAGCCAAACTTAAACATATACGAGAACTGACCTTCTCTAGGAAACCTAGGAGGTTGTAATGAGGAGGCAGTCAGAACAACAAGTTCTGGTAACTAAGAAATATACAACACAGACTATAATACACATATGTATCCCGTTTGGTTCAACCTAAGATGTATTGCTAACAAGGTTAGTGATTATAGCCCAACCTTGTAAATGTTTATGCATGACTTTACTACTCTTCCCAAAGTAGTATCCCCAAAATATTATACCAAGATAGAACGTTTACACATATATTTGTGAAGCCTTTATACCAGAACATGGATGGTTATTTAATCGAGGTTAGACCCTTGGTTACGGAGTTTCTATATATATACTTCCATTCGCTTATCCTTCATCATTTATTGCCTCGCTATAAATGATATATAGGATGGATTCTTTCTGATCGCTTAAGCCCCTAAGCGGACCTATAGGTCACCTATTATTCCTCGATAACAAATCCGACGTTAACATAAACTAGAGGGCGCTAGCTACGAGCCCTACAAGGTAAGGCTTCTGTTATTCACGCATATACCATTTCCCCGCATAAGGTGAGAGATGGTATTTTATCGCTTGATATACCTTCTAGCTGACCTTATTAGATAACCCTCTTAGTTGCTTATTACTTACCGTAGGATAAATAGCCATATCTGACATTTTAGTTTCCAGGTTTGGGTAGGCCCACAAACACCTATCATTTAAGACCCCTAAACTGAAAGACCTATTCCCATGTGGACTCTTCAACCCTAATCACTTAGCCTTTGAGGACCCAGGAAGCGGACTATACACGAAGGTTATCAGTTTGTACCCCAACTGCCTTTAGCACCTTTCCCTATTAGAATAAAATAGGGTACGTTATTAAGTTATTCTCGTTTAGTCCCTCTACACGGAAATGCTATATGTACACAGTTCATTTTCATCACAGGTTCATATGGTTAACAATATTTTATTAACCTACTAAGTCCAATTCTATTTTTAATTATGATTTTTATATTCATTAATATAAATAAGGAAGGTTATATCCCCTTTTTCCCTGGGATATTTGTTTCATTTCTTCCTTAATTTGGACTTGGTATTTAAATGACAATCAATTGTCCATTAATCCCCTTATGACACATATTTTCTTTTATTTCTATCTTTATTGCCCTTTATGACCATGCAGTCATATTTTCCTAAGGCAACTATTTATCAGTCCCAAAGTATCTATTTGTTGTACCCCAACCGACAATTAGTATTCTTATTCATCTATTTATTTATTTATTGGTTGACAGTTGTGTATATATATATATTTACGTACCAGACGTCTCACATTAAGTTGACAACTTGTGGATGCTGGATTTGCCGGTAGGTTCCGAACAGACTTCAACCACAAGTTAACTTAACCTCATGCTTTGATACGCTTATATTTATGCATTAGACCCCTCACATTAAGCTGACTACCGGTGGTTGCTGGATTTATCGGTCAGTTTCGGACAGGCTTATACCACAAGTTGAGTTTAACCTTGTCTCTAAATGTGGTTATAATTTAAGTTCCCTAATTTGGGATTTACAACATTTATCCTAATTAAATTAGGAATTGTAACTATTTCCCTATCATTTTCATTTTCCCCAATCAATATTGGCTACAATTGATTTGTGGTCGTATTTATAGCAATTAATTATATTTATTGCTACAAATGGTCACCATAAATATATTAATTCAATATGGATTACATTTACATATAATTCTATAATTGAACCTTATCCAAACATTCAAACATTCCAAACAATGTATATTTTACCGTTTTACGCTGATTTGGATGGGTAATATTTATATATTTATATTTATGTTTTCGTGTGGTCAACGTAGTTATTATTTTTATTATTATAATTTAAATGATTTGGTTTAAATCAATAACCAAACATTCTTTTTTGCATTAAATCTTGCCAAAAGGTTTCAAATCTTACAAAAAGATCATTAGCCGTAATCATTGTAATTTATGCCTAAATTGTGGAATTGATATATTTCCAAATCGCAAGAATATATATAAATATATAATTTGGAATAGTCAATGTAAATTACGCACAAATATATATATATATATATATATATATATATATATATATATATATATATATATATATCTGTGTGTGTGTACATTTGCACCACTTTTCCCTTTTTGATCATTTTTTTTCACTTCTTGTGCTGTCAAAATAATGCTTTTTTATGCAAAAGGAGGAAAACGATACCTTTACAACAATTAAGCAAAAACCCAACAATATTGAATACAAACAGACATATTTGTTTTAATATTGCAATCACACAATTTACAAATTTAACATCTTTACCTAAATTCACATAATTTAATATTCAACACTGAACTAAAGATTTGGAATGTAACCACATCTAATTGGAGTTTAATGGGACTGATTTCCAGATCCACAGTGCTATACAACATATACCATATATTTCATGTCATAACTATAGGAACATGTGTGTGAACAAGTTTAAGAATCACACAATTGATATTAAACATAACCATAACTTATAATTCACAAGGTTTAACCATATTTATAATCAGATCTAATGGTTGCAATTAAATTAACAATACTTAAATGAAGAAATCTGATAGGGAACAGGCATAAAAATATAGATCTAATTCAAACGAAATAGATAAGTTATTATACTGTATTCGTAAATTTCTCACTCACCATATAGCCTCCAAATTCAAAGTTTGAACCCTTTTAGCTTACAAATCCCCTAATTCTTATAAATCTGCAATTTATATGGAAAGGGGAAAATTCCAGATCTGTAGAGACGTAAGACAACATGGAGAGAGGGGAGAATCTGATTTGGAGCTTCAATTTGCATTCTTTTCCATTAGATCTGCTTATCCTCTCAATTTCATATGAATTGGATTTGATTTGTTTGTATGAATATAATTTTATTTTAGAAATTACGTTTGGAGAAGGAGGAATATGGCAAAGGTCTACTGCCACTGCAAATTTTTGTGAAAAAGAATGGGGCCTTACCCCTTTATTTATAGGGGTGGAAATGGCCTAGGACCGTTGAATTAGTTCTAAGTAATTTCCGTCCATCCGTTTTAATATTATTATAAACCAAACCCTAAAAACCTAGTCGTCACTGTGCGAACTGACACCTAGTAGGTCGACCGTTGCGGTCGACCGCCGGTCTATTGCCTGGGCCCCAGATGCCCAAGTTGGCTTGGTTAATTTAGGTAAATTATAATTATAAATTCTGATTTATTATTTTTCGTCCATTTTCGTATTTCGTCCGTAACTTTTTCATGCATACTCCGTTCAAGAAACTCCAAACATGAAAGTTGACCAGAATTCGGAGACCAACGCATCGGTTAAAGTTTCATGGCCAAATTCCATCGTTTGTAGAAATTCCTATTTCTGAAATTATAATAACTAATTTATATTGCCAAAATTTTAGGTTGTTACAGAAAGCACACAAGGGAAATCACTTTCCATGATTAACATCCAAAAAAGCGCCATTAACTCTTTGTTCTCTTTACCGAGACTCTCATTTCAAAGGCGAGCCCTCTTTAAGCAAGGACTTGCTTTGTCTCTCTTAAAAGACGTCAAGAAAAAAGCAATCTTATCAAGCTCAAAGTAATTATCAGATAAGTTGCTATAGTCTTTAATCTTCTTATCTAATTCCCTCCGCAAGTAGTTCATTTCTTTCTACATTTTACTAAGTTTTAAGTGGTATTAGATGCTTTTGTCAGATATAAAGTTATGTAAAATTGTTATGTGACTTAACTATTAACCAATAAGTGAGATGTTAGGGAAAGTAATATCATACCTAAGGAGCAGGTGCTAGAGAAGGTGCTATAGAGCCTTTTTCTGTAGCATTGTCACGATCAGGAATCAATGGAAGGTCAACCAAAACAACATGCTCTATTGAATCCAGAACATCAATACCTAAAGTAAATTTCCCTATGTCATAATCATCCTTCCTTGGAGGTCGGTAGCCCTCTTTCTAGCCTATGTCGATGAATGCTTCATGATGTTCATTGCCTTCTTCGGCATCTGGACCATGGGAACCTCCACCATCACCATTGTTATCATCATATTTTCATCATCATCCCGGAAGGAGTCCTACGAATTGTCATCATCCAGAACCTCCTTGTCCTTACCACCTTCCTTATCAGAAGCATATTCATCTATGTTTGAGATTTGAAAGGAAATAAGACCCTCGACATCCATTATCTCCTTCTATTAAATTTCAACTCCCTTTTGAAGGTTGTCAAGCTTTGTTTGGACCTCTCCGCCACTCTCGAAGGTAGATTGGGGAAGCTCAGATCCAGATATTTATCTCGACCCTCTAAATATGATGTTACAATAGCATTTGTGAAGGTATTGTACATAATCTCACCATATGAATTAGCTAAGAAACCGTCCACCATCTTTTTGGCATCGGCAAAACAATGAGAATCTTAGAAAGGGAACCATTCCCCTTTTGGAAATTTTTCTTAAAATCAGAAGAAAGGGAAGCATACATTATACCCAAGTCATCTATTTCCTTTTTAGACCTTTCCAATGCAAGGCTCCACACCAAACAATGGTGTGAATCAGTCATACCAGAACGGATAGAGATGTGTTCATTTTCCATCCTAAATAAATTGGACCAGACACAGATAGGATGAATTCTTTTCTCATACAACTCCTTTTACTAATCTGTGTCCTAACTGAAATCGATTAGACATAGACATGTATTTTTCGAACACGAAAACGAATGGACATGGTAAGACAAGGCTATTTATATTAAATTTTACACTTTTTACTAGATTTTCTCTCAACTATATATTGAAGTATGAGGAATTCATACGATGTTGAACGAACGTGGACCAAACATGATTTTTATCGTACAAATTTTATTATTCTAATTCGTACTATAAATGAAAATTGGATGGACTTGGATGAACGTACTTCGATCATGGACACGAACGAACACCGGAAAACGTTTTCCATTTGCTTATTTACAAATCACTACTCTTCCCCAAATATCAGTCCCTGACTGTAAACTAGTACGAGAACAATTCCCTAAGTATAAATCCCGAAGGCCGAAACCAACATCAGATAGGCACTTAGAAAACCATTCAATTTACTAATCTCTAGTCAGTTCTAATTTTACTTAACTCTACTTGATTAACTCTGATTGATTAACTCTAATTGGTTAATTCTAACCGATCAACTCTAACTGGTCAACCTAAATTAATTAACTCTAACTGGTTTTACTTGGTTTGACTAACTCAATTTATTAACTCGACTGACTAATTCAACTCGATTAACCTAACTTGATTTACTTATCTCGATTAACTGAACTAATCATTTTGATTAACTCGACTAATTCACTTTGGTTAACTTAACCAATTCACTTAACTAATTCACTTAACTCCGGTTGAATAAACTATATTCGATTAACTCCTTTGATTTAACAAATATTCTATAACTCACTTCGATTAACTAATAATCAATAATTCCTTCGAATAAACTATATTCGATTATCTCCTCTCGAATAAACGATATTCGATAATCTTTCCTTTCGATTTAACAAATCGATAACTCCTTTTCGAATAACTAAATTCGATAACTCCTTTCGATTAAACTATAATCGATAGCTCCCTTCATGTTTAACTCTATTCAAATAACTAATTCGATTAACTCTAACTGGTTAACTATGACTGATCAACTCAAATTGATTTATTCTAACTGATTAACTCTACTGATTAATTCTAACTGATTAACTCGACTTATTCAACTTAACTTGATTTAACTCTTATCGAATAAATTATATTCGATTCAACTCCATTCGCTTGACTCTAGATCGCAGCGATCACAATGGTTACACCTGACTCCCTCAGGAAACATCCGACCGCCTTAGGCTATTTACAGCCCTGTGAATTTCGCTAGCAGTCGTACGAGATGGCAACTTACCCTGAATACTATGTTTGACTAACTCTATCTCAAATAACTATATTTGATTAACTCTAGTTCGTTTTAACTCTAATCGATTAATTCTAACTGATTAACACTAACTGGTTAACTCTACCTGGTTAACTCTAACTGGTTAACTCTACCTGGTTAACTCTAATCGATTAACTCGACTTGATTAACTCGACTTACTTAACCCAACTGGTAAACTCGACTTACTTAACCCAACTGGTAAACTCGACGTACTTAACTCAACTGGTTAACTCTACTGAACTGGTTAACTTTACTGAACTGGTTAACTCTACTGGACTGGTTAACTCTGCTGGACTGGCTAACTCTGCTGAACTGGTTAACCCTACTGATTAACTCTTCTCGAATACTATATCCGACTAACTCCTTTTAACAACGTTTTATTCATTTGAAAAGATTTACTTTTAAATAATGGTTCTACACTTTAAAAATGATTTTCTTTTTATAACGTTTTCCTCTTTATAACGGTTTCTGCTTTATAACGTTTTCCCTTTTTATAACATTTTCCTTTTTCATTCTATTTGTAAGTGGTTTACAAATATTCCCTTTTCAAATTTATTCTTGAAATATTATAACTCCTTAAATTCTCTGAAAAAATCGCCATAACCTCCTTTGTAACGGGAGCATCGGGAAAATCCCCAAACCCGCCACACAGGCCTTTCCATTCAAAAAGAAAATGGTTTTGTAATTATTTCCTTTTTGAATATCTCCTATTTATAAATATTCCAATTTATAAACATTTCTTATTTATAAATATTCCACTTTATAAATATATCTTATTTATAAATATCCCATTTTATAAATATTCTATTCTCAATATCACTTTGAAAATCCCTTTATCAACATTTCGGTATGTTATGATATTCAATCATATCAAATCACGATGTTCAATATCGTCCAAGCACATATAATCACCCACAGATTTTTTATCACATCATATAACAATATATGAAAAACAATAAAATAACTGTTGAGGAATCCAGTCAGATTCCTCCAACCTGTCTCCCTGCATCCACAGATGTTACACAATATGATTATCATCACTTTCAGTTCAATATAAATTATTCTGATAGCAGAATCAATATATAAATATTTAACGGTTTATATATATATATATAATTATATATATATATATATATAATTTTCACTAACTGACTAGCAGTTCAATCAAACAGTCAACACACAATCAAACAGACAATATTTAACAGTTCTAAGAATACGTTATAAAAATAGAACTGTTCAGAGTTGGTGAGTTTTAATCACTTTGGTGGTTTATCGTTGAATAATGAAAACCGTTCAATAGATCCAATCAGGCATTTTAATTCGCCATAAGTTGTGACGAGCTCTAACCCTTTCCAGATTAGTTACGTTGCACAGTGCGCTCATCAGATTCCAATGTAACAGACGGTTTGCAAAACTGATGTTGTATGAATGAGATATTTCGATTATAAGTTAACACGCGATTTAATCAAACTAAAACCTTAAATTTATTTTATATTAAATGGTTTGGGCTTCACCCTTTTCATACCGGCCCAATTCCTCTCTGTACCGTACCGGCTCCAACTACTTTTCTCCCTTCATTTTGTTTCCACGCTGGCTTGTTGAACCCGTCATTTCCCCTTTACCTTGTATCCCATTAAACAACAAACCCCTTTCACCATTCAGTCATTCTTAAGGTCAGTGATTTTACAAATGGAGTTCACCGCAAATAATGTGTCTCCTGCTCCCAACGTGTTGTACAGCAGCAAATGGTTGACCCATATCAGCACGAAATGATCCGAAGACCGTTCATCCCGCTGTTGCTACTCGCCGAAGCCGCCGAGTTCACTGCTGCATCACCATTTGAAACCCACGTTTTCTCTTATCAACTCCACAAACCCCTTCTTACTTCTCTCCACCACGTGAGCACCGAACAAACTCCACCATATAACTATTCTTTTCACGCCCAGCTTCCCCAAACAAAGCCGCAACATACTCAATTTCCCAGCAACCACATGTTCCACGCAAGCTTCACTCACCTCCAAAACAAACCCGTAACAGACATGCAAACCCCCATACGAAAATGTGCTGACCCAAGAATACTGCTCCTCTTTTGTTTCTCATTGCCGAACTCCTAACACCACCCACGGACCTCATTTTATTACCAAAAATCCATTTGCTTGCCGTATAGGGAGGTCAGCGAACCATCATTACACGAGACTCACGAAATCTCCACTAGTCACCACTCTCAACTCTGAACTTCCCTCTCTCTTAACGTTTCACATTTCTATTTCTTTGTGGAAGAATGGGTATGTATCTGTTTGAGTTGAGGAAAACCGACGGCTACCATTTGAAGGAGAATGGAAAATTAGGTTATAAGGCTTTAGAATTATATTTATAGGATCTAAATTTTTAGTTTGTGTGGATTAGCTTTTTCCACGATTCTTGTTTTGCTGAGAGGGATGAGTGGCTCAAAGAGACAAGGCGTGGCTTTGTTTTTAGCCATGAAATGGATTAGGATATTTATTCCTTTAAAATTTAGCGTACCCCAATGTTCAAACTTCCATACACATATGAGCGGTTACGAACGAAAATAAAAATACAGTTGAGATAAGCAAGGTGCCACAATCCCAATTATATAATAATATCGGTAGGTGGACTCATATTTTGAAACTTCAAAATGTTGATTTCAGGGTGCGAAATACTTCAAATAAAAAGTCGCTTGTTAAATTAATTAAAAATTACAGTAAAATTCTAAAAATTAAATTATCACTATGTCCCAAAAAAACCTTGTCTAAATTCAACCCCGATCTCTAGCTATATCGAATAAACCGTTACGGTCGATAAACGATTCTATAGCGACTATTTTAAAATTTGATTTGGACATATCTCAAAATATACACGACGAAATCCCGATTTTTCTCTTCCACTAGAAAGATATACTCCACCAGCTCCACACGTTTCTTGTTTCATAGAAATCCGGCTTAAAACGAACCCTGTATATCCAGTTGAAGTTCAAATCGCCAAATAGCGAACTATCGCATCGTTACACGCTATATTTTAATTATATTATAATTATACGTTCAAACTGACGTCGATTGAATATATTCGTCAATATAATTCAACTCTAAGCTGAATTAAATCTTAGGGATGACCCAGTTCACAGAATATTGTGATTTCCAATATTTTTGATTATTTCCGAATTAAATATATTATTCTATTATTTAAATTAATTAAATATTCACTTTAATTTAATTAACGACGATTTAAATCCCTAAATCACTATTTATATAATTAAATAAATTAATTATAATACCTCTGGCAATGCGGGTCATTACATTCTTCCCCACTTAAAATAATTTCGTCCTCGAAATTGCTAAGTTAGAGGACGACCCTATTTATTGGAACTCCTAAGATTTGTTTACCACTTATTTCTGATTTTAACTGAACCAACTAATATCGATTTCAATATTAATTCCTTCCGACTAACTAAAATTTTCAAAAATTCTGAAAATTTTCTAACACTTTAAATTTTCGGAAAATTTCGCCATAACCTCCTTTGTACAGCCCTATCGGTAAAACCACAACTCGCCTCTCTAGTCTTTCTCCAACCCAAAAGAAAATCAAACAGCCAAGCGGCTTGCCAATTCGGCTCATAAATCTCATGCTTATATCAAATATAAACTTGTACCTTTTTGTCGGGCATATCACTATGTCCTTTGCATCTGTTACCAATTCAACATATACCAATGTCATTCCAACTTGATCTCAAATCAATTTATCTTTAATACAACCATTCGCTTATACCTAAGTCGAATTTCATTTCAAACTCAAGCACTATTCTTGATTTCCAATCCATAACTCACCAGTCCAATATAATTCCAGATTATCTCTAATCAAGTCTAATTCTACTTGACACTAATCTATTTCAAATGATTTTCACTTACTGGCTTTTAATTCAATCCCAATTCTATTGGATTTTACTTTAATTTGTTTAAATTCAAACAACCTTTTCTTCCTGGAAGTTTTTAAACAGTTTACCTCTTTCAAAAATCAAATTTTCCTCTTTGAAATTCAACACAACTCGTTTTCCCAAAACAAATTCAAAAAAAAAAATCCTTGGTAGTAATCCGTCACTTACATACTCGAAAATGAACACCGATGATGTCATGATCAACATCGGAATCTATTTTCCAGCTACCGAAGTGAGTTCAATACTATAGCACTTTCAAAACCCATTTTTAAACATTTCCACCTTGAAATCAATTCTAAATATCCTTTTACAATGTTGTAAACAAAATTAAAATCTACCAGGATCTTAAAATTCACATATATTAAATCCAAATTCATTTACAAACACCTTTCCCATTTTTGGGATTTTAAATTCCAATTCTGATCTAAATTCAGATTTAATTCATTTCAATTGCATATGATTCACTTGTATAAATTCTGATTGGTTATATATAACCATTTCACATTTTATAATCTTATCTGATTATAATTACAACCTATATGTGATATGATAATATATCACATATCCATACTGTGTCGGTCCATCGTATTCAAGTGTTTATAAACCCCTACCGATACAGTGGATCAAATTGATCGACCAGAATTCATAACTACTCAATCAATGAATCTCCCTAATATAAAACCATTTTATATCAAATACAAATACGCACTCGTATATATACACTCAAACTCAATCTAGGGTATTACTAACCCTATCTCTACCGAGTCACGCCACAGAGCCAAGGTAAATTCTTAACTTAAGCTCTGATACCAACTGTAACGACCCAGATTTTGAGCGACTTTGGTTATCGACATAAGCACGATGTCGATAACCAAAACATCGAAAAATCCCGGTAGTTAATGAAAGAAATTAGAGGGTGAGAATAGATAAGATAGAAACTTAGAATAGAAGAAGAAGAAGAACACAACATCAGAGTAACACGAACCTCACAGCGGAACGAATAACATATAATAGATAACATAACTTTGAAATATAACAGTTATGTATACAATAGCACTTATCAGAGTACAACACTTACAACACAGCGGAACAAAACCCTATATAACTAACACTGAAGCCTCCTGCTCCAAGCTCCTTTAGATAGATCTGGAAAATCCTAAACTACTTGACTGCCCGTACAAATTTAGGCACCCAAGAGTTTAGGTAGAACAAAACAAAATAAACTCCGGGTCAGTCATGGGACTGGTGTGAGTAAAACGGTTTAAACAGGTATATGAACAAGTAAACGATATCTCATAAGACCACGCCGCAGAACGGAACGGGTTTTTCCCTTATGAGAATCCAAAATATCTTTATATCAAAAACCTTTTGATATTATAATAATGTCTATGTACAAATAGATATCAACTAGCAGAAACGCTTTCATCTCACGTTCTACATATATAGTATACAATCAAAATCGCAAGCACGTATTGGATAATGGATTTCCAACTATGACAAGGTATGGAACCACCTTCTGATCAGTGTACTCTAGGAACGATACACTGGAGTTCAACAAGAACATCTTGTAACTCAGCCACACATGACCGACCACTCATTTCGCTTGAGTGTATCGAATGTACATCACCAACGGTTGGGATCAGCAACCGTTCCCGTATATATATATGGGACAACGTTGATAGATTTAAGAAACAAATGAATATTCTCTAGATAGGTGATTATACACCCTACTTCGATGCGACCGACTTAGCCATGCTGCCTGCCCGATTTCTGTCATTTACCGGTTGATGAGGCTAGAAGCTACGCTTTATCATCACATCAGATTCACTTCGAATGCCACATTGTCAGATCCATCGAAAATCACTAATTGACGTCTACAACAGTACATTACGTGTTAGCTAAAGAAGTTTCCTTCTCCGCTTCCACTCTTGGTATGGTCGAAGAAATCAATGTACGTGACCTTTCTGGAAATACTCTGTCAGACATTCATCCACACAAGTCATCCTCATTCACTTAGAATGTCACATCGTCATACCCGCCAAATCACAAATTGACTTATCCAAAAATAACACGGGTATACAGCTAAAAGAAACGAATTCCTCCGCCACCAAACGTGAATACGTTTGAACATATCAACTTACGTGATCCATTGGATATACTCTGTTAGACCTTCGTCCATACAAGTTGTCCTGGGACTGGACAAACCGAAGGCACTATTCAGTATATCCATCTTAGTCACTGTTATCTAAGACTTATACAACAGCCCTTGCATTTTACTCCGTCTTCAATTATCTTTGGCATATATGATTCGCAACGCTTATGCCAATACAGAGTGGTTCTTTGGATAATAACCCAACCGGTCTCTCCATATTAACAACGTTAAAATGGTCAAAAACTTCGATAGTCTGTGAGTTAACTATCGAAGAAAAACAAGTGTGCAAACAACGATATTATTTCCAAATGGAAATTATATCGATCAATCATTAACATATATATATATATATATATATTCACATTTGCCTTATTTTCTATGTTTAGAAAATATATGTTATTAACACTGGAAAACATTTTCCATTTGCTTATTTACAAATCACTACTCTTCCCCAACTATCAGTCCCTGACTGTAAACTAGTATGAGAACAATCCCCTAAGTATAAATCCCGAAGGCCGAAACCAACATCAGATAGGCACTTAGAAAACCATTCAATTTACTAATCTCTAGTCAGTTCTAATTTTACTTAACTCTATTTGATTAACTCTGATTGATTAACTCTAACTGCTTAATTCTAACCGATCAACTCTAACTGGTCAACCTAAATTAATTAACTCTAACTGGTTTTACTTGGTTTGACTAACTCAATTTATTAACTTGACTGACTAATTCAACTCGATTAACCTAACTTGATTTACTTATCTCGATTAACTGAACTAATCACTTTGATTAACTCGACTAATTCACTTTAGTTAACTTAACCAATTCACTTAACTCCTGTCGAATAAACTATATTCGATTAACTCCTTTGATTTAACTAATATTCTATAACTCACTTCGATTAACTAATAATCGATAATTCCTTCGAATAAACTATATTCGATTATCTCCTCTCGAATAAACGATATTCGATAATCTTTCCTTTCGATTTAACAAATCGATAACTCCTTTTCGAATAACTAAATTCGATAACTCCTTTCGATTAAACTATAATCGATAACTCCCTTCGTGTTTAACTCTATTCGAATAACTAATTCGATTAACTCTAACTGGTAAACTCGGACTGATCAACTCTAATTGATTTATTCTAACTGATTAACTCTACTGATTAATTCTAACTGATTAATTCGACTTATTCAACTTAACTTGATTTAACTCTTATCGAATAAATTATATTCGATTCAACTCCATTCGCTTGACTCTAGATCGCAGCGATCACAATGGTTACACCTGACTCCCTCAGGAAACATCCGACCGCCTTAGGCTATTTACAGCCCTACGAACTTCGCTAGCAGTCGTACGAGATGGCAACTTACCCTGAATACTATGTTTGACTAACTCTATCTTAAATAACTATATTTGATTAACTCTAGTTCGTTTTAACTCTAATCGATTATTCTAACTGATTAACACTAACTGGTTAACTCTACCTGGTTAACTCTAACTGGTTAACTCTACCTGGTTAACTCTAATCGATTAACTCGACTTACTTAACCCAACTGGTAAACTCGACTTACTTAACCCAACTGGTAAACTCGACGTACTTAACTCAACTGGTTAACTCTACTGAACTGGTTAACTTTACTGAACTGGTTAACTCTACTGGACTGGTTAACTCTGCTGGACTGGCTAACTCTACTGAACTGGTTAACCCTACTGATTAACTCTTCTCGAATACTATATCCGACTAACTCCTTTTAACAACGTTTTATTCATTTGAAAAGATTTACTTTTAAATAACGGTTCTACACTTTAAAAATGATTTCCTTTTTATAACGTTTTCCTCTTTATAACGGTTTCTGCTTTATAACGTTTTCCCTTTTTATAACGTTTTCCGTTTTCATTCTATTTGTAAGTGGTTTACAAATATTCCCTTTTCAAATTTATTCTTGAAATATTATAACTCCTTAAATTCTCTGAAAAATTCGCCATAACCTCCTTTGTAACGGGAGCATCGGGAAAATCCCCAAACCCGCCACACAGGCCTTTCCATTCAAAAAGAAAATGGTTTGTAATTATTTCCTTTTTGAATATCTCATATTTATAAATATTCCAATTTATAAACATTTCTTATTTATAAATATTCCACTTTATAAATATCTCTTATTTATAAATATCCCATTTTATAAATATTCTATTCTCAATATCACTTTGAAAATCCCCTTATCAACATTTCGTTATGTTATGGTATTCAATCATATCAAATCACGATGTTCAATATCGTCCAAGCACATATAATCGCCCACAGATTTTATATCACATCATATAACAATATATGAAAAACAATAAAATAACTGTTGAGGAATCCAGTCGGATTCCTCCAACCTGTCTCCCTGCATCCACAGATGTTACACAATATGATTATCATCACTTTCAGTTCAATATAAATTATTATGATAGCAGAATCAATATATAAATATTTAATGGTTTATATATATATATATATATAATTACATATATATATATATATATAATTTTGACTAACTGACTAGCAGTTCAATCAAACAGTCAACACACAATCAAACAGACAATATTTAACAGTTCTAAGAATACGTTATAAAAATAGAACTGTTCAGAGTTGGTGAGTTTTACTCACTTTGGTGGTTTATCGTTGAATAACGAAAACTGTTCAATAGATCCAATCAGGTGTTTTAATTCGCCATAAGTTGTGACGAGCTCTAACCCTTTCCAGATTAGTTACGTTGCACAGTGCGCTCATCGGATTCCAATGTAACAGATGGTTTGCAAAACTGACGCTGTATGAATGAGATATTTCGATTATAAGTTAACACGCGATTTAATTAAACTAAAACCTTAAATTTATTTTATATTAAATGGTTTGGGCTTCACCCTTTTCATACCGGCCCAATTCCTCTCTGTACCGTACCGGCTCCAACTACTTTTCTCCCTTCATTTCATTTCCACGCTGGCTTGTTGAACCCATCATTTCCCCTTTACCTTGTATCCCATTAAACAACAAACCCCTTTCACCCTTCAGTCATTCTTAAGGTCAGTGATTTTACAAATGGAGTTCACTGCAAATAATGTGTCTCCTGCTCCCAACGTGTTGTACAGCAGCAAATGGTTGACCCATATCATCACGAAATGATCCGAAGACCGTTCATCCCGCTGATGCTACTCGCCGAAGCCGCCGAGTTCACTGCTGCATCACCATTTGAAACCCACGTTTTCTCTTATCAACTCCACAAACCCCTTCTTACTTCTCTCCACCACATGAGCACCGAGCAAACTCCACCATATAACTATTCTTTTCATGCCCAGCTTCCCCAAACAAAGCCGCAACATACTCAATTTCCCAGCAACCACATCTTCCACGCAAGCTTCACTCACCTCCAAAACAAACCTGTACCAAACATGCAAACCCCCATACGAAAATGTGCTGACCCAAGAATACTGCTCCTCTTTTGTTTCTCACGGCCGAACTCCTAACACCACCCACGGACCTCATTTTATTACCAAAAATCCATTTGCTTGCCGTACAGGGAGGTCAGCGAACCATCATTACACGAGACTCACGAAATCTCCACTGGTCACCACTCTTAACTCTGAACTTCCCTCTCTCTTAACGTTTCACATTTCTATTTCTTTGTGGAAGAATGGGTGTGTATCTGTTTGAGTTGAGGAAAACCGGCGGCTACCATTTTAAGGAGAATGGAAAATTAGGTTATAAGGCTTTAGAATTATATTTATAGGATCTAAATTTTTAGTTTGTGTGGATTAGCTTTTTCCACGATTCTTGATTTGCTGAGAGGGATGAGTGGCTCAAAGAGACAAGGCGTGGCTTTGTTTTTAGCCATGAAATGGATTAGGATATTTATTCCTTTAAAATTTAGCGTACCCCAATGTTCAGACTTCCATACACATATGAGTGGTTACGAACGAAAATAGAAATACAATTGAGATAAGCAAGGTGCCACGATCCCAATTATATAATAATATCGGTAGGTGGACTCATATTTTGAAACTTCAAAATGTTGATTTCAGGGTGCGAAATACTTCAAATAAAAAGTCGCTTGTTAAATTAATTAAAAATTACAGTAAAATTCTAAAAATTAAATTATCACTATGTCCCAAAAGAACCTTGTCTAAATTCAAACCCGATCTCTAGCTATATCGAATAAACCGTTACGGTCGATAAACGATTCTATAGCGACTATTTTAAAATTTGATTTGGACATATCTCAAAATCTACACGACGAAATCCTGAATTTTCTCTTCCACTAGAAAGATATACTCCACCAGCTCCACACGTTTCTTGTTTCATAGAAATCCGGCTTAAAACGAACCTTGTATATCCAGTTGAAGTTCAAATCGCCAAATAGCGAACTGTCGCGTCGTTACGCGCTATATTTTAATTATATTATAATTATACGTTAAAACTGATGTCGATTGAATATATTCGTCAATATAATTCAACTCTAAGCTGAATTAAATCTTAGGGATGACCCAGTTCACAGAATATTGTGATTTCCAATATTTTTGATTATTTCTGAATTAAATATATTATTCTATTATTTAAATTAATTAAATATTCACTTTAATTTAATTAACGACGATTTAATTCCCTAAATCACTATTTATATAATTAAATAAATTAATTATAATACCTCTGGCAATGCGGGTCATTACATCACCTCTCATTAAGTAACAAGCACCCAACTGTGGATAATGCATTATCGGAGGACATCCCAGAATTTCCTGACTAGGGGGAAAATGGAACGCTTCATAAGCGTCCTTAATTTTGAAAGGGAGGACCTTTTTTAATATAACAGAAGCTTTTGCCATTTGGTCCACAATGGTTTTGGTCTCAGCGCTAGGGGATTTGAAATAACATATGGAAATGAGATTTCAGCTCTATTGGTTAAGGAAAAGGCTGTTCAAAATATAGTGATGATAAGCTACGAAGTAACTACCGAGCATGGAAAAGTTCTAGAAACAACGGCCCCGGGGGAGGGGGGCATCGAACAAAGAAAAACTGATGTTCTCACTCCTTGGATTTATTGATGTTTCCTGTAACCAAATTTGGAAAAGGATTAGCTCTATAATTTGAGAATCTACCTGACTTAATTTCACTAAGTGAACCAACTGTTCGAGAGCAGAGGCATTAATGGAGAAACACCTAGCTTCCCAAGGGAGAACCTCCAAACCAAGCTATAAGTATAAGCGTTAGGGAGAGATAAAGTAGAGCAATATTAAGATCACAGAGGAAATCAGAAATGAAAGAAGAGAAAAGGATAAAGCCTTCATGCCAAATATGGATAGCAACAAAGGCAATAAAATCCTTTTTGAGGCTTGTTAATGGTATCCTCTTCCCCAGGAGGAACGACATTGACTCTCTAAACATCAAAATCCTCCAATATCTAATTAACCTAAACTTAGGAGGAAATAAAGGAGCGTTTTTCATTAGCACCAACCATTGGTGGAGCTTCTTTCAGAACTTGTGTGGAAGGATCACTTTCACTAGTAGCCAAAGCCTTAAATTCAGCCTTCTTAACTGTTTTCTATTTGCCAACAATGGCGCTGCCACGAGACATTGTTTCCGTTATAATAATGCAATATGATAAAATAGTAAGATTACGCTAATTAGGAAAAGGGCCTTTTATCCCTTACCGAAGCCCTTTGAACGTCACAGTTGATTACTATATGCAACTAAAATGGTAAAAATGTCAATATAATAGAAATATTTGAAGAGGCTTTCGGTAAGGGTAAAAAAGTCTTGATTCTAAAGGTTATTTGGTAATTTTAAATGATTATAATACACTCTTTTACATTGGGGATTTCAAGTTAAAACCTGAATTCCTCAAGCGAAATCTAAGGGTTTACGTTTGATTAAAATTGGAAGAAGTTGAAGTTAGATCCTAGAAAATTCACTCCTTAAACAAAATATTTCAAATCATTTAGGAATAACCTGATCGAAGTTCGAAAATTAAGCATGATTTCAGTAGAAGATGCAAGCACTCCTAGTATTCATTAGTAACTTTCAAATTGTTTATTATAAAATTGATTTGAAAATAAAAATTAAAGGCACGAAGTTTTAGGGGAAATATCTAATTCATAATTTATCTTGAAACTTAATCTCGAAATTGAAACAAGGATATTTACTTTAATCTTCGATCCCAGTGAGCTATGATATTCTAGAAATTTTGATTCTCATATATTATGACGGCCCTCCCCAAGACCTATATTAACATAATGTATTACCTCGTAACACTGTCTATTAATATAGAGAATAGGGCTTGTTAGGAGCTACCATCCGTATTATTGCATTAAATAAGTATTAAATATGCTATATATATATATATATATGTTTTCCTTTCCTCAAATCGACGTATTTAATCCTTATCTAGTACACTACGATGGCTTCAGGATCTATTTAGAACTTGACAAAATATAATGATATGCGCAGATTGCAAAACAACAAGCAAAAATATATATACACACACATACACATGAGTACATCATGTACAATGCATCATATAACATATGTGGTCAGACAAGTCACTACAAAAATATGTACATCATAAACCCTACAAAGAATATACATCATCATGTCCGATATGAACTACAAAGACAACTATAAAAGTTATGTGATCCCAATGATAGAGCATGATATCCAAAGCATTAGACATAAGATCCTAACACGCGACTCCGTCTGACCCGAGGAATAGCATACAGGCCAGTGAATTAGGTAATGAGTGAAATGAGATAAATAAAGCGATATCACTAAGGGGAAACATTCCTTCATATCATAAAGGAAAGAAATGTCTTCCACAAAAATTTCAACCATAAGGTAGCACTTAAATTATCATTGTAAACTATAACACGCAGTCACAAAACCACGTGAATCACTAAAACTCTATTAAGAGTTTAAAACCACTAATGAAATCACTTCAGATAATGATAATCACTATGGTGAGATCAATAATAAACGCAAAACATAGAAACACAGAGTATGGATCCATCACAGAGTGGCAAGCCTAAGCTGTGCCTGCATTGTTATCATACAAGGTAACTTGAAGCCATAGCCATTTATAAAGAAGGATACCCAAACGACCCAAAGGTCCACAAAGTTTATATGGAATTAACCTGAAGGTTCACACAGAGTTCACGCATAACTAACTCGAAGGTCTAGTACTGGTGGTCAACAGGAATGTATCACAAACCCTCAAACAGTGACCCGAAAAATGGTAATAGCGCCACACGTTCTCAATTAATGGTTCACATACCGCAAATCACTTTGTTATTGGAAAATAAAAGAAGTCATAGGAGATCATAGAGAATCACAAGAATAAGCAATACATATAATAAATTTCAAGTGGTTTTGTGAATGTGATTATGTGTATTTCTGGTAATACTTTCTTGAGTATTTCAATGACACGTGCATACGTTTTAAAAGTGTTTCCAAAATATTTTGAATGAGAAATACGAATTATTATTGTAACAAGAATTTATGAAATTACAAATAAGTTCTATTTGTACAAGAATTTTCCAAACTTAATGACTTCCAATGATTTTCGTGAAAACCATATTTTAAAACTATTTTCTAAAGTATAGTTTTATAATATAAAATAACACATATTTACACCCTTCGAGAAGGAGTGTTAGTGATTGAATGGTATCATAAACCTCGTGGCTTGGGACGCGACGATATATAGTATCAATTAATCCCGGATCCATCCAATCGAAGAAATTAATCTGAGTGATTATTAGTGAGTTTTAGCGATTCTTCGTGATTATCTTACTATTGAAGAAAATCACAATATTGTCACAAAAACATATGAAGATATCACTTGATTAATTCTGCATGAAATAGCACCGATTTGCAGCACAAACTAGTTCATGAAATGCACTATATTCAGGAAGAAAAGGCACCTGAATTCACAAAAACAAAGGCACATACCTAGGCATTATTGCCCAGGTTGTCAACCACAAGTCGACCTCTAGGTCGGCCTAGAACGGAAAAGTGCCTAGGCCCGATTCTTAACGTGTTGCTACTTTCAAGCAGATTTCAGGCTATCAAAACAACTCAAAATTGACTGAAATTTACAGGTATATACTAGAACTCGATGACAACACACATGAAAAAGAATCTCATCATTTTGTGGAGAAATGATGGAGATGCAGCTTCAAACGCGGACTTATGCCATGTTCTACTGCCTTAGAAACACATAGTAAATTATTGACGAAAACTTACTGTGTTAAAGCATAAAATCAAAATTTTCTTACTGTAGTGTCCCGTATTTTCTGACCATTTATTTGAAATATTTTTTTATTTGAAATATTGATCTGAGTTTAAATAATGGGATTTGACCATTTTAATTTGAATATTTAAACTATATTTATAATATAATAGTATTTTATTTTTGGGATATTTGGAAAATGTTGAATTTGCTATATAATGTGAACGGGCGATTTAAAGTGGTTTAAATATGGTTTATATTAACTTATATTAATATATTCGTCATTAAAATGACGTCAGAACGTTTAATTTATAATTATATTATAAAATGAGCTGCAGCGGCGCGGTTGTTCGTTATTTGGCGTTTTGAACTTTAAACGGCTGTACAGGGCCCAAAGTGAGTCGGATTTTCTCGAAACAAGAAACGTCGGAATCTGTTAGCTAATATTTTTCTAATGGATAAGAAAATTCCAGTTTTCATAGCACAGATTTTATTTTATGTCCAAATTAAGTTTTGAAAAGGTCGCTGTGGAATTTCTTTATATAGTATAGCGATTATTTATATAAAATAAATGCTTTTTAAATATTTAAAATATCGATTTGGCTTGAAATTCAACCCGTGATATTTTATCTTGATAATATATGAAATTCTGGTCATATATGGCTAATTACAATATTTTATATATATTATATTGAAGTATTTTAAAATTGGTTTATTTTATTTGAATTGGGCAGTTATAAAAGGGACTTTATTCAGGCGATCTCTGTTTTCGACGAAACAAATTTTATTGAGACCGTAATAGTAAATTATTGCTAGGTTTCAATTTGTGCGTCAATCAGGGTTATTTTGTGAACGTGGTGAAATAACACGCGAATAAAACGATCACTTGGATGTGAACGAGCGCCGTTTGAGCAAACAGACTCGGAATTCGACGAAACAAGTTTCATTAGGACCGTATCGTCAAATTATACTATGACGTCCATTCGCATCTTGAACGGAGGTTGTACGTGAGCACAGGAGCGAATAAACAGCGCTAAGAATAACGATAGGTACGAAATAAAATTCGTTAGTCAACATCTTTCGTCAAATCAACTTAAATTATATTATTTTCACATTATAAATACCCCAATTAAGAACCCTATTTCCCCAATTTCTGAAATCGTCCATACATTTTGCAATAAAGCCCTCGTTTACAAAATCAATTTTATCTCCTAATCTGGAATTAATCGGTGAAGGAAATATGAACGAAAGTTGTAAATCGAAGTGAGGTCTAGCTCCAGTAAAAATTTGGGGGCCAACGGATGTCTGAGGTGGTCGGAATCGTCCAAAAACCCAAACTGGACAGTTCCGTTCTTTTCAGAAATTAAGGAGATTGGATCGATTTGAGGTGATGGGACCTTGGGGGAATTGAAGAGGGGAGTTTCAGCGTCATTTTGGCACTGGTCTCGTGGTCGGACATCGCCTGTGGTTGTCGGGGCGATGGGATGTACGGAGGCTTCGATTTTGGGTTGTTTTTCGAAAGTCATGGTCGGTTTTCTTCATTTTCCGGCGGACTGGGGAGACATGGGCTCTGACACCTGAAGGGGATTGGAAGAGCCAAGGGAGCCGCGTCGATTCCAAGTGGTGGCGAGGTCTGACGAGGCCTGTGGTCGGAGAATTCAACGTTGAGGCTCTTTCCGTTCAACTAGCAATTTACGGTGGTCGGAGCATCATCGTGGTCGGGTGTTTGGGGTGGAGGCGCTGCTCTGAAGCGCGGTTCCGGTGGGCCATCTGGACGGAGCTCCGGTGCTCAGACGAGGCGGTGCGGTGAGGTTATTCGGTGAGAGCTGCTATCAAAACGATGGGCACTTGAGAAGGATCGGGGTATTCAGGAAGCCAACGGAGAAAACGCATTTTTCTTGGTCTGATGATGACGTGGCACAGGTTAGTTAATAAGGTAATTAGAGTGTTAATTAATAGTTAATTAAATTTAAATAAAACATGTTTAAAACTTTAAATGGTCGTAACTAATTCATACATTAACGAAATTTAGCGAAATTGGATCCGTTGGGATCGCAGGGACGAGGCCTAGGTGCTGGCACTGACTAGGAACTGATTTGACGTAGTTGAAATTTCAGATAATTTTGAATGTCCGTTTCAAATAAAAAGGAACAAACGTGTCAACCATTGACTGAATAATCTGGTGAGTTAATTCTCACACGTTTTGGAATCTTGTGATGTGGTAAATTCATATTAAAATATAATTTATCGTTAAAAGTATAAATTGGTTGGTTGGTTGCTATTGGCTGTTTATTGTTTGGTTGGTTGCTGTTATTTATATTCCATTGTTTAAAATATTAGATTATTGGAATTTATTTCATAAATTATTATGGAATGTATAACGAGCTATGGTGCAGGGAAGAACAGGTTGGAGGGATCCGACTGGATTCCTCAAATATTATATATGTGGTTTGTTTGTTTTATATTATTTATATTTGAACTGGTTGGACCCTATATGGTAGAAAAACTTGTTTGAGCATGATGGTTGAATAGATATTCACCTGTGTTGTATTTAAAATCAATCGACGGTGTTGATTGGGTAATTGGCCATAAATGTGTTGTTTTAAACGTCGTTCTACCGTTCAGTGAATCGACGCATTTTTTAAAGTTATAAATTATTTTATAACTAAACTAAAGTTTTTCATTCATTTTATATTAGTAATATAAATTACAAATTTATACATATACATTAATCATGTTTATAATAGGATCTTTTAAATGGTTTATGTAAAGAAATCTTGTAGTTTATACAAGCACTGAAAGCCAAAGAAATTACCTACGTGTTGGTAAAATGGAATAATTTTTTTAAAAGCAATTAAGTGGCATTTTTAAATTAATTAAGTTATTTAATTAATTTAAAAAGGGAAATGACAAATGAAACTCAGTTAACTGCTAACTGATACGTACGGTTGACAAAATCTACCTTCTTTAGTTGAAATTTGATAATTAAAGTAATTTGGTTTAAATTTTCTGAACTATTTGCTAAGTTAATGAATAGTGAAAAGTATTAGTTAATCTTTGATTAACTATAAATAAATTATTGAATTGGTTAGTGTTAATAATATTAATTTTCATTTAATAAGTTTTTAAAACAATAATAATCCTACTTTTGATTAACATCAAAGTTAACCATCTCTAATGTGGTAAATAATTAAACCGATGATTTAAATTGGAAATTCAATTAAGAAATTATTAAGTAGCACTTTGGTTTGATCAAGAGGAGCTAAGTATTTATAAAGGGACTTGTAATTCAAGTGTTCAAATGAGATTTGTAAATGGGATTATAAGTGAAATACAAAGATTTAAGTAAGATTTTACTTAATCGCTTAATTAAGTAAAGTGAATTCAACTAGATGAAATTAGAGAAGTGTTAATGGTTTTAATACGAATTCTAAGCCAAGTTGTGAAAGGATAATGAATTGATTATTATAAAGAAATCCAAGCAAGGTTTAAAAAGAGTCTTTAACCCAAAATGATGATATTAAATTATATCGAGCGATACATCGCAAAGGAAAATACATATAGAAGTTTGTGTTAAATATTGGCAATGGATGTTTGAAATAAAAATCAAAGTTAAAGAGTCTTAGATAAAGGAGGTGTTAAGCGGATTTTAATCCAAGATAAAGTTTATCATAAGAACGCCAATAAATGGAAGCGGAGTATTTGACGTGAGATTTTATAAAGATCCAAAGGATATAAGCGAGATACCGGATCAAGTAAAAATAGCGTTTATTGGACATTTACTTAATCAAACAAATTAAGTAAATGGATTATACTGAAAGAAGATTTCAAATGTATGAAATGGTTTATAAAACTAGATTTGAAATCAAGGTGATAAATGAGATTTTTATATCAAGGGTTAAGTGACGAACTGATATTATTCTGAGATAAAAACATTGTCGATCAAGGTCTGAGAGGTAAATAAAATGCCCCAATTTGAACGACTTCATTATTATCGAGGAATGATATTAGTTTGAAACGAGTGAAAGGTGTTGTAATTGGTTAATTATTCCATATGAGAAATATTGAAATGAGTACGAGGTTTTTGAATATAAATGTGGGTTACAAGACAAATATGAATATTTGGTTTTAAATTACATAAATTTGACATTTGATTTACCGTATCAAAATTGGTAATTTTGTTAATACCATTAAGTAAAATATATATGTGTATATATGTTGAGATGCCGAACTTAAGGGAATATGGGAAAAAGGTTTTTGAAAATATATTGATGTTTCCAATAGAAATGGAAATGGAAAGTTGGGTATATACCCATACTCTAAAACATATAAAACGGATTTTTATTATAATAAACTAAAAATAAATATAATGTTTCGAATATATAGGAAAAATTAGAAGTTGATTAACCAATTTGTAAATTATTTTTAAATAAGCCAAGTAATGCCAATACTGAATCAGTGAAATCATTTTATTCACACGATTGTTATTTGATAGTTAAATCACCGACTATCAAACCTGACCAATACAATTGTTGGTACGGAAAGACTGGGATCGAAATTATATTCGAAAACCATTCCGAACCAACAGATACGTGAAGACGGTAATTGAAGATGGAGCAATTGAAGACCGTGGATCTTCATAAGCGGAAGGACTACTTATTGAATTCCTCTGGCTTGCAACCAGGGTTATTTGGTTTGTGATTCTATCGTGGTTGAAATCGCAGATTTGCAAGGACTTCTGGCTACTGATCCATGGGGTGATTCCTATATTGGATGCAGTAGGAGAGTGCCTTCGGTTCATCCTATTCCTGGGTTACTTGTATGGACGAATGTCTGACAAAGTATTTCCTTAAAATCATGTACGTTGATTTTTACAAATATACTGAGCTGGTGGCGAAGAGGGGCACTTCTTTTATACCAAGAGTATATTTATGGACGTCAATTAGTGATTTGACGGATCTGACAATGTGGCATTCAAAAATGATGACCAGATGTTCTAAAAGGAAAATTCTAGCCTCAAGCCTCATCAAACCGGGAAATGACAAAAATCGGGCAGGCAACAAGGCTTTGTGGGTCGCTTCCATTAGGGTGTATAATCACCTATCTAGAGAAATTCCATTTGCTTCCTTAATCTATATTCAATGCTGTCCTTTTTTGGGGAGGCGGTTGCTGATCCCAACCGTCGATGATATACATTTGATACACTCAAGAAAAATGAGTGGTCGGTCATGTGTGGGCTGGGTTGTAAGACGTTTTTGTTGAACTCAGTGTATTCGCCTCTAGAGATACACTATCAGCAAGTGGTCTCATATCTTGTCATAGTCGGAATCCAATTTCCAATAAGCGCCCGCGATTTTGGTCTGTATACTATATGTGTGGAGCGTGAGATTCAAGCGTTCCGCTAGATTGGTATTTATTTGTATTTAGACATTATGATAATACCAGAATAAGTTATGATTTCAAAAACGTTTTGCGTTATAGTAAGGTAAAAACCGTATGTGTTTATGTATGCGCTGGTCTTACTATTATCCTTTGATTTCATAAAGGATTTTCCAAAGTTAAACAAGTTGTTTGTACTATGAATTTATCACTGAAAGTATTCCATACTGACCCGGTGTATTTTGCTTTGCTTCAAATGTGCTCGGGTCAGACCAAGTGTATTTTCAGGTTAGGGTTCGCTTGGAGTTTCAGGAGCTGGACGTAGGAGGCTTCACCGCTAGTTATATAAATTTATTCTTCTGTTGTGACTGATATATGTTGTACTCTGATGGTTGGTATGTATATACAGTTCTTTTGTATAAAAAGATTTGTGATATTATATTTTATCTATTCCGCTGTGAGATTCTGATGTGTTGTTCTTCTTCTTTCTTCTATTCTAATATTCTTTCTTTCTGTTCTCACCCTCTAATTTCTTTCTATTAACAATCTGGGATTCGATACTTGGGTTTTTGGATAAGTAATGCAGGTTAGGTATTATTGTCAAAAATTCGAGCGTCGAATTTTTTCCCGGGTCATTACACTTACCGAAACAAGTTAGAATGCATGAGGAGGCACCTCACCTTGGCTTGAAGCAAAGATTTATGGAAGAAAGCTTTGAAATTGATCATAAAATTGGACTTTGTCTCTTTTTCTAAGCTCCAACACCTATAGAACAGTCTATAGAGACATGCAACAATGAACAGAGATTAATTTTGCAACCTGAAACGAAATGGATCAAATTGAGATGAAAAACAACCCTTTAGTGTGGATTACCTGCTATGAATTTAGTTTTGAGTGGAAATTTTCTCTTAGATTTGCTATATGAAGTCAAATAATTTAATTTAGTAGGTGGAGGCCATGGAAAAACTTACTGTAGGGAGAAGATGGAGTTTTTTTTTTGAATTTGTTCAGGAGGGAAATCGACGGGAGTCGTAAAACCCTTCCTAGTGGACCTAGCCTGGTCCGCGAGCACCACATAAGTGGCTGATCTTAGCGTATGCACATGGTATGCTCTTAGCATGCCATTCCGGATTCCGAACCCGCACCACTGTTACCATGGTGCAAGTTTCCAGAATTCTCCCCTCCTTTCTCCACTAACCAGGCCAATTAGGTCTTAGTTAGGCTATTTACCCTTAGATCAGGCTTCGAGAAGATAACTTGAGCTTCATGGTTTTATTTGTACAAGTGTTCAATGTTTTTCTTTTGCAAATCACTTATGTTTAATTCTAAAACTTATAAAATTTACACAAGGCATCTACTAGAAAGAGGACAATGTATTTCAACATGTTTTTAACTCTTTTTAACAACATTACACCCAGTTTACCCATAATTTACATTTGTAACAAAAATGAGCATTTACACTTAATTTTTAACAAAATGCACGTTGTTGAGAGTTTTAATTATTTAAAATATACTATCTTAACCCAAATAAATTCTTAAACTCAAAATATTGTCATTATTTTTTTTGAATTTTTTCAAGGGAGAAACTGGCACTACTGTAACATCCCGTATTTTTAATAGTCAGATATTTAATATATTTTATTATATTAAATATTAATTCGGAATTTAAATGGATTTATAATATATAATTCGTTTATATAATGAAGATTGAATGTATATTTATACAATTCGAACTTGTAAACACCGTGGTATTTCGTAATTTACAATGTGAAATTCATGTGTACGGGTACGAATATAAAACGCTCAATGGCAATTGACGATGAAATTAAATAATCACAAGAAATAGAACATTCAAATCAATGTGTTGCTTACTTTATGATGAGGCCCGTGCTCCGCGCACAGGAAATTGTTCGATATATTATATATGCCTTAAAAATAATTTTCTTTCAGACAACCTCCATTTTCGACGAAACAGATTTTATTGAAAAACGTATAATTTATTATTGTTAGATTTCCAGTTTGAAGTCAATCGGAGTTATCTTATCGGTGCGTACAATTTAAAGGTGAACCAATGAATTTAAAATAACATTATTGCGCAAACAGAGTCGATTTTTAACGAAATTAATTCCATTAAGACCATAACATCAGGACATAGCGGTGCGTCTATTTCCATGGTGATTGGGTGTCGTTCGTAACAATACGAATGTGGAACGTACAACATAAGAAGTGGTAGATGTAATAACGACGTATAATTGAACCAGCCAAAAACAAATGAAAATAAAATATATAATAAAGTATTATTTCATAAATGGCTCAAGCTTTAAGCAAAAAAAGACGAATCCTTTCTCATGTCTAACATGCTATCCTTTCTCACGGCATGCACCAGGCATGTGAAAATTATGAGCATGTACCCTATTTTTCTCCTTATGCCTTTCTATACTCAAAAGCAGCTACAACCATCAAATGAAAATTCTTTCACATGCCTTTCTTGTGTCATCAGTGGAGGACCTTTGCCGACTAAATATACACAAGTGAAACGATATATGCAAGATGAATTGGAAGTGATTGATGACTTATTTCATTTCTTTGTAATATACACCATATGCCTACATTCAACATTTTCGCCTGTCATATTGCCTACTGCTAACATTTATTGCAAACCTTTCCCCTCGATAACATGCAACTATAAAGACCCATCTTTTCATATACACGTTAATGCACAGCTGCATGCTGTGTTTTCAAACCAAGCGGGCTATATTTTCAGTTTCCTTCCTAGTTAAGTTTTCCAGCAGCCAAGAAAGATATGTGAATGCAAATGAATTGCTTTTATTTTCTGTGGAATGTAAACTGAATAGAATAGTAATGATGTACAGATTGAGTTAGCTTATATAGCTAATGTTACAAACGAAATAAAAATACAGTTGGGCCATCAGGCTTAATACAAATAGTAAGTGGGCTAAGCCCAAGAGATGATGTAATAAGGAGTACTGATGTACGTTTAATACATTTCATACCCCCCCTACACAAACCCTACGCTCGAGATTAGGGTTTGGAAACTGAAAATGGCAGCCGCCACGAACCAAATCCACCTTCTTCTTTGAAATTTCTTCAGTGCATCCTTTGATTAACGCTGTCTCTTCTTATCCCCATGCTTTTCTCTTGAATTTGTGAGTCTAGAATAACGGATTTGTTTCCTGTTGAATTGAATTGGCTTCCATTGCTGATAGATGCTAGATATGCCTTGGATCCTTGATTTTCTTCGAAGTTACTCTGTGATTTTAGTCGAGTACTTGCTGCAACCAATTTGCTGGAGGGCGATTCAATTTTCTTGTTAACAGTCAGATCTGAAGCTTTCCCATGTTTTGGAGTGATGGTTTCAGCTACACTCAGCTTTTCTCTCAGAGCTTCAAATCTGGTTCTCGAGAGTGGCTTCGTCAGGATATCAGCAATTTGGTAAGTCGAAGGTACGTGATTTACTTCCAGTTTTTCTTTTTGTACCAGTTCTCTTACGAAATATATGTCAAGTTCTAGATGCTTGGTCCTTGAATGTAATACTAGATTTGCTGTTAATGCTATGGTACTCATGTTGTCACACCACACAGTTGCTTTTGAATTGCTTGTAACCTTTAGCTCACTTAATAAAGATTGAATCCAAATAATTTCAGCTGTGGTGCTTGCAACACTGCAGTACTCAGCTTCAGTACTTGATCTGGAAACAGTATTTTGCTTCTTTGCACACCATGATATAGGATTTTTTCCTAGAAATATACAGTAACCACTGGTTGACTTTCTGTCATCATAGTCATTTGCCCAGTCTGCATTTGAATAGGCATTGATGTATAGATTGTTACTTGCCTTTAGTACCAGTCCTTGATTGATAGTACCCTTCAGACACCTAAGGATCCTTTTAACTGCCTTCCAATGATCACTTAGAGGCTGTTGCATGAATTGACTAGCCTTATTGACGCTGTATGATATGTCTGGTCTAGTTATAGTGACATATTGAAGAGCTCCAATAATACTTCTGCACTGTCTTTCATTGCAAGTGGGTTCTCCTTTTTCTTTGCTTAAGTGTAGATTGGTCACCATAGGAGTTGGTAGAGAATTTGCCTTGTCCATGTTTGCTTTTGACATAATTTCTACAATATATTTTCTTTGATTTAGTTGTAGCTCATTGTTTTTAGTTCGGCAAACTTCTATTCCCAGAAAATATGATAGCTCTCCAAGGTCCTTAATTGAGAATTCACTGTTTAGTTTGGTTGTGATGCTTTCAATTTCAGCCTTGTTGTTGCCAGTGATTATAAAGTCATCCACATAGACTAGGACATAAGTAATAGTAGTTGTTGTGAATTTTGTGAACAAAGAGTTGTCTGATCTTGTAGGTGTATAGCCAAGCTTAGACAGAGTTTCCTTTAGTTTGTTAAACCAGACCCTGGGTGTGTTTTAGCCCATAGATAGCCTTGTTTAGTTTGCACACCATTCTTCTTTCAGATTTCTCTTCTAATCCTGGTGGTAGTTCCATGTATACTTCTTCCTATAACTCACCATTCAAAAAAGCATTGTTGACGTCTAGTTGCTTGATGATCCAGTTTTTGTACAAAGCTATGGTTAGAACTATTCTAATAGAAGTGGGTTTCACAACAGGTGAGAATGTCTCTTTAAAGTCAACACCACACTGTTGTGAATATCCCTTTGCTACTAACCTAGATTTGTACTTAGAAACTGTACCATCAGCTTGTCTTTTTGTTCTGTAGGTCCATCTACACCCAATAATGTTTTTGTTTTTGGGTGTTGGAATTAAACACCAAGTTTGTTTTTTAATCAGGGCATTTAATTCATCTTTCATAGCTGACCTCCACTTATTATTCAGAGTAGCTTTATAATAAGTGGATGGTTCTTTGTCATTGAACTCAACAGAAAAAGTTTTTGGTTTGAATATACCACTTTTTGCTCTTGTCACCATGTGGTGTTGATTTTGCACCTGAGTTTCTTCATTTCTCATTTCTGTCTGATTGTTGGATGAACTGTCATTGTCATTGTTGCTGATATTTTCACCATGTGATTCAGTATCATTACCACTTGTACTAGTAGTAGATTCATTTTGATCACCTGCTTCTGTACCTGACTGTGTGTGCTGTGGTGTACTTATGTTTTGCGTGACTTGTGTGTGAGTCATGCTATTGTTGGATTTTGGTACATAGACAATATCATTGACTTGTTCAGGAATATTTGGAATAGAGCACCTAGGATTATACACCTTACTGGTAGACTTGGAAGCAAGACTTTTAAAAGGAAAGTTTTTTTCATCAAATATGACATATCTAGATATATAAATCTTCCCATTGCTGTCTAAACATTTGAACCCCTTGTGATTGTTGGTGTACCCTAAAAATGTGCAGGGAGTAGATCTATAGTCAAGCTTGTGTCTATTGAATGGTCTAATATAGGGAAAACACAGACACCCAAAAGTTTTTAAGTCACTATAATTTGGTTTTATTTGAGTTAAAATCTCTATAGGACATTTCATATCTAGAACTTTTGTTGGCAGCCTGCTTATCAAATAGACAGCAGTTGCAAAAGCATCTGGCCAGAATTTTAATGGCAAGGATGCTTGAGCAAGAAGTGTTAGCCCAGTTTCAACAATGTGTCTGTGCTTTCTTTCTATTAAACCATTCTGTTCAGATGTGTATGGACATGTCAGTCTGTGAGTAATGCCTTTTTTGTAAAAATATTCTTTTAGTGGTTGAAATTCTTTACCACCATCACTTTGAATAATTTTCACATTATGACCTAATTGATTTTCAGCATTAGCTATAAATTTCACAACCGCATTATAGGTATCAGACTTTGATTTCAGAAAGTATATCCATACATATCTTGAATGTGCATCAATGAATGAGATATAAAATATATACCCATAGTCAACATTAATTGGTGCTGGACCCCAAAGATCAACAACAACCAATTCTAATGGGTTTAAGTACTTTGTTTCAGAATTTGGGAAAGGTAATTTATGGCTTTTCCCCATTTGACAGTAAGTACATATAAAATCATTTGGAATGTCAACGGAAATACCATCATCATTAAGAATTTGTTTAACAATTTTAGAGCTTGGGTGACCAAGCTTACAGTGCCACATTTCAAATGTCAAGCAGTCATTACTAACATTAGGTTCTGAAATATTACAAAGATTATTCTCTAAGTCATTTTTTCTTGAGTTTCCAGAACCAAACTTGTACAGTCCATTTTGTTCCCTACCCTGCAATAAGATATTCCTAGTCAGCATGTCCCTAACTATACTGTGTTTAAGGTAAAATTCAAAAGACAATTGATTGTCTTTTGCACACTGTGACACACTGATTAAGTTTTTCCTTATGTGAGGTGCACACAATAGATTATTTAGATAAAGTTGTTTAGCACCCTTAATGCTAGCATGTCCCGTGTGAGAAATTATTATAGAGTTACCATTACCCATAATTAGAGATTTTTTACCTTTGTATTCACGGTTGCCAAGATTCAAGTTGTTTAAATTGTTAGTGACATGATGAGTTGCCCCTGAATCTGGATACCATGCATCATCTTGTATATCATCAACTGTAGCTACATTTGAGGTAGAGTCTTGACTGTTTTTGCTGTCAGTTTGACTGTTGACCATGTTGACATTGGGATTGTTGTTTCTGTTATTGCTGTTGCTCTGTTGATTAACATTGAAACTGTTGTTGAATCTGAAATAACATATGTTGGCTGTGTGACCAATTTTCTCACAAATTTGGCACTTTGGTCTGTTGTTGGAATTCCATCTGCCAGATCTTCCACGTCCTCTGCCTGATTGTCCTCCTCTCTGGTAAGAACTTTGACCTCTTGTATTATTGCTTTGCTGGTTTTTTTCTTTACCAGCAGTTGTATAGTTGATTGAGGCATCTGTTTCTTGATCTTTCTTTCTTAAGAATCTGCCTTCATGTGCCAGTAGCATAGAATACACACTTTGCAGTGACGGTGTAGGTTCAATTGATGTGATGAATGCAATAACAGATTCATATTCATCTTCAACTCCTCCAACTATATATAGTACTTGTTCTTTTTCTTCAATTCTGTTACCTGTACATGCTAGTTGGTCACATAGGTTCTTTACCTTCATTAGATAATCATTCATGCTAGAGTTGTCCTTCTTGATAGATTGTAGTTGCTTCTTATGGTGTAAAACTCTGACAGATGATTGGCTAGTAAATGATCTCTCCAGAGCAGTCCTTATGTCATGAGCATTCTTAATACCAATCATTTGTGGCATGAGAGATGATCCCACTGTTGACATTAACCAGGCACTTACAAGATTATCTTGCCTTTGACATGAAGTGTATTCTTGATTAACCACTAAGTTGTTGTCTTTGTCTCTGTTGAATATTGTTGGTACTGTTTTGGTACCATAGAGATAGTCTTCTATACCATAACCTTTTGCAGCTGTTTCAACTTGCAGTTTCCATAGAAGATAGGTCGATTCATCCAGCTGAATTGAGATTATATTGCTCTGCGGCTTTGTGATGGCTTTGATGAGATCTTCAGTGCTTTCTGCACTGGTTTGATTTGATCTTGCCGATGATCTTGGTGAACTTGGTGGATCAGTTGCCGCCATAACTTACAGTTGACAGAGGAGAGGTTATAACTTGCGAGAAAGAAGGTAAGTCTTTCAAGGAACTCTGATTCTTGAATTGGATTTTCTGGTTGAATTCTTTGATTAATTGCAAGAGCAACCAGAAATGCCAAAATGATGATTTCAATGATGATTTGCTTTGAATTCTTTTTCTGATTGACTTTCTTGGAAGGCTTTTGCTATCAGTTGAATGTTTTCACCAGAATTTTTGATCGAATTAGAGATTTTTGAAATGATTTGCCGCTAAGCTAGTGATGATGAGAACTGTTGCAGCCACTGGTTGGCAAAACACTATTTTCAGATCACAGCCTCAACCTTCAAGTGATGAGATTGATTCTAATCTCAGATGAGGGGTACCCAAATGATGAAATTACTCTGATGGGTGATCTATCATTCGATAGATTTTGTAGAGGCTCAGCTTGAATTATCAAGATCTTGATGCAGTTAGCATATGATAGCTCCGATACCAAGAAAGATATGTGAATGCAAATGAATTGCTTTTATTTTCTGTGGAATGTAAACTGAATAGAATAGTATTGATGTACAGATTGAGTTAGCTTATATAGCTAATGTTACAAACGAAATAAAAATACAGTTGGGCCATCAGGCTTAATACAAATAGTAAGTGGGCTAAGCCCAAGAGATGATGTAATAACGGGTACTGATGTACGTTTAATACATTTCATATGCCACCCTATATCATTTTCAGACCTACTTCCTTTCCATTTTCTACCTCATACATTGTCCAGACATGATTTAATGGAAGGTACAACCTATTGTTATACAGTTTGCACATGCCTATGTTTCGAAACTCATCACCTTACACTATATTTCTTCCTTCCCCGGATGTTTACTACTGTAAGATATCACCATCAGCCAACCTACTTTCACAAATAAAATGTAAGCTGCCTTTTGTGCTCAAATCACTCAGCTGAATATGTCTAAGACAACACACACTGTATACGTAGCAGAGCTAAACTGTTGCCTTCTTCCCCTACACCCTCAAATCATGTAACATATTTTCTCCATCATATAGACAAATGAAATGAAAACTCCTGCAGTCCCATTGATAATAAAACGTGTTAGCCTATTGAATTGATAACTCAAAACAGCCATGCAGAGCTACCCTAACACCTAATACTTGGCCGCCAAGGTTCCCTCATATATAAATACACTGCTTCGCCTTTCTCCAGACATCCATACCCAAGACCAGTGTCAGTCTTCTTCCAAAAAACACAACTCCACTTTTTCCAGTACTTCGAAAAATCTCCTAGGATCAAATACTCCACACAATTTTGTGTTTTTGGATTCAGTGAACTCATGCTACCCTCCTCTCTACGTCAGTCTCCTATGCAGAGCTCGAACTGAATTTAAGACACCTCAAATATGTACAGCGCGGCAATAGGAGAGGACAACAAAGAGGAATGGCGCGTGGTGGTTGCTGGTGGATGCTTAAGTATGGACAGTGAGCGTGCATGGGGATAGTTTGAGCAAATGCAGAGGAGTGGGGCGAGTTCGGAGCTGTCGGGTCGGAATGGAGGAGCCTCGTTTGTGAGGACGTGTGGTGTTTTGTTTGGCATGGAGTTTTCATGGTGGGTATATACCAAATACTGGGACTATTGGAATTATTTGGTAGAGAAGCATTGTTAGTGACGTGTAGCAGGAGTTGGGGTAACTTGAAGTAGTGAAGTGGAGAAGAGTTTAAGGGGTGGCGAGAAAAGAAAAAAAAGATGGCTTAAAGTTTTTGGTACTGAAAAGTAAAACATGCTGAAGGATACACGTTGATGTTCAAGGGGGTTGGCGCTAGCAGTATGGCACGGTGGTCGGGTTAATGGAGGTGGGTGAGGCATTGAACGATGCGGTAATGGGAAGGAGGGCCACCTGTAGCTGTACATGTTTTCAGAAGTGAAGAAGGAAGGAAACAATAGTGGTAAAATTTTATAATACACCTAATGCTACGTGTAACGCGCCAATTTATTTAAACTAAGTATTTAAAAATGTCTGACACTGCTTAGGTTTGCCTAATCCACCGTATAATTAAATTATACTTATAACATGCCTAAATTATATATACAGATAATTATAAGGGGACGTTAGTGTATTTGAAAGGCTTTGTCCAGTAGTTAATATGTCTGACCCCATTCAGTTTTACCTAACTGTGTTTAAGTAATGTTTTAATGCAACTTCATATTTCTAATGTCCAAAACATGGTTTATGTTGTGCCTAATTACATTGATAAACTTATATAACATGACCAATTAATTATTTGGCTCGTGCCAGCCGATTTTAGAGTGTTTTTAAATTGACCAATGAGATGCCAAACATCATGTTGCAATGTGACGAAATAAATTATTATCTATGTTTCCTATAGTATAGTACGCATTATATCCCAAGAGGAGTGGAGTATACCTGTATGTATCCGATTACATTTTAAGTGCCTCACCAAGTTTTACTGCGGCAAGTGTAACGTGTTTAAACAATATTAAATGTGACCGGTTATTTTAAAATATAATTAGAGTAAAATGAATATTAATTTAAATTTAATTAATTTAAATTTAATTAATTTAAATTAAAATGCGAGCATATAATTAGTATAATGTTCACATATATTAACAGAACAACCGGATCAAACACGGAGCATTGGAACGAACAGAGTTGAAAGCTATGAACGAATCAAGGTGAGTTTACTCACTCGGTTTCATCCCACTTATATTTATATAAGTCGGGTTTATTATTTGTGTGCTATGGTGGTTTATTTTGGATGATTACTGCATATAATGATTGATATCGACAGAAATGATTAAATTAAACGTTGTTTAATTTAATTAATATCGATCGTTATTTTTAACGATCGTTCCCAACTGAGGTAACTTACCTCGTTGGTCACGTTTATAAAAAATATACACGTGTTCAGATTGCTGTTAATTGTTGATGGATGAAATTATTTCTGTACATTTTAGTGAATTATAATCATGTTTGAAGTAACATATTTGATGTAGCGAAAACAGGTTGGAGGGATCCAACTGGATTCCTCAATTATATTATATGTTATTTAGTGTCATATCATCATTATGTAAAATGTTCTGAGTGGTTGATTGATTTTGGTGTTGATCATCGAATAGAAATTCAACCTTTGTTTTGTTTCAACCAATGGGTAGTATTGGTTAAGTAATTGGCAGCATATGGCCTATAAATCAATCGTTTTGTAAATATTGATTCACCGTCAGGTGAATCGATAGAGGTGAAGTTATAAAATTTATTTTATAACTGGAATGGATTTCTAAATCTGTTATTTTAAATAAAAGTATATTTAAAAGAAATAAATATTTATTATTTATTATTTCATTTTTATAAGTGATTATTAAATGATTTTATATTTATCAGATTTATAAACAAATGAACAGAAATTTACATAACGATTAAGAGAAGATTAATTGTTTCTAAGAAACAACTGAATGAAATTTATTTAAGAATAATTATATTATTAATTAATTTAAAGGAGTAATTAATTGGGAGTGGTTAAAGAAATAACCATGTTTTTGAGTTGACTAAGTAACCGTCTTAACTCAGATTGATTATCTAATTAGTTGTTTTAAATTAACTGAATGAGATGGTTAATGAATAATTGTTTTAATAAGATTTTAAAAAAGGAGTTTAATATTTAATTTCAGTTAATGAGGAAGGAAAGAATTATTTTAATTAATAATAATTTAAGTAAATACTTTTTCAATGAAATCATTTAAGTAATCGAGTGGTAGTGAAATAGAGTTATATAATGGAAAGAGTTTATGAAGGATTATATTAAAACTCGAGTCTTTTGAATAAAAGTTATAAAAGGATTTTTAAGGAATACGATAGTTTAAAATAAATGTTTACTTAAAATTAAGTAAAAGAAGCTGAGATAACGAGGAGTTATGTTTAAGCCAAGTTTATAAATAAAGTTATAACAAGAGGCATGAAGCTAAAACATGGGGTTTGAGTGAGAAATACTTAATAGTGAAATTAAGTGAAACGAATGGAATTGAACGAGATTTCAAAGAAAGAAATGTTGAGTGACTAAAAAGTGGAATAATATGGGTTGCTAAGAAGTTAAGAAAAGATTAGAAACTGACTGGAGATTAGTTGAGTTGTTCGATTCCTTGAGTGTCGATCTGATGTTGGTTTCGGCCTTCGGGGTTGATATTTAGGGAATCGTTCGCTTACTGGTTTCCGGTTAAGGTCTAATGAATGTTGAAGTAATGAGAATAGAGAGAGATCTTGATATATAACGGTATTTTGAGATTCAAGAAATAAGTGAGATGAGTTTGAATAAGTTTATTTAAAAGGGGAAGGATAGTTATTCTTTCGGGAATCGAAACAAAAGAATTTTCGTAACGACATTATACGTGAATTTGTTAAAACCCAAAGTAGGGATATATATATATATGATTTAATTCTAAAGTAATTAAAAACAGTTTTAATAAAATTATAATGAAATAAGAAGCAAATGTGTGTTTTAAATATTTAAAAGATTAAGGAGTTAATTAGTTTTAATTTTAAAAGGCCAAGTGATGTTGAGTACTGAATCAGTGAACTCATATTTATTGTCATGATTGAATAATTGTCTATTTGATAGTTAAATAACAAACTATAAAATCTAAACAATATGATTGTTGGAACGGAAAGACTGGGATCGAGTTTATATTCGAAAACCATTCCGAACCAACAAAAACGAATCATCGAAGATGCAGATTGAAGATGGAGCAGTGAAGACCATAGATCTTTATAAGTGAAAGAACGACTCATTGAATTTCTTTGGCATGCATCCAGAGTCATTTGATTTGTGATTCTGACGTGATTAGAATCTGCGGATTGCAAGGACTACTCACTACCGATCTATAGGGTGATTCCTAGGATGCAGTAGGAGGGTGCCTTTGGTTTGTCCAGTCCCAGGACAATTTGTATGGATGAGTGTCTGACAGAGTATTTCCAAAGGGATTACGTATGTTGATTCCTTTAAACATACAAAGTTGGTAGCAAAGAAGGGAAACTTCTTTAGCCTAACAATCTGAGTATTTTTGGGGAAATCAATTAATGATTTCCAATGGATTTGATGATGTAGCATTCAAAGTGAATGATGGCGTGCTATCAAATGATAATTCAAACCTCAAGCCTCACAATCAGGAAATGACAATAATCGGGCAGGCAACATGGCTATGTGAGTCGCATCAATTAGGGTGTATAATTACCTATCTATAGAAATTTCATTTGCTTCTTTAATCTATCGATGCTGTCCCTTTCAGGAAACGGTTGCTGATCCCAACCGTTGGTGATATACATTCGATACACTCAACCGAAATGAGTGGTCGGTCATGTGTGGGCTGGGTTGCAAGACGTTCTTGTTGAACCTAGTGTATTCTCCTCTAGAGATACACTACCGGCAGGTGGTTCCATACCTTGTCATAGTCGGAATCCAATCTCCAATAAGCGCATGCGGTTTTGATTGTATACTATATATGTGGAGCGTGAGATGCAAGCGTTCCGCTAGATTATTATTTATTTGTATTTAGACACTATTATAATATCAGAAAAATTATTGATTTTGGAATGTTTTGGGTTATCGTAAGGTAAAAATCTTCCGTATTTATGTGTGGATTTGGTGTTACGATTATCCTTTTCTTTCAAAAGGATTTTTGAACTTTAAAATCAAGTTGGATGATATTATAAACTTCGCGGATTTCTCATTCTGGTTCACCATACTGACCTGGTCTTTGTAATGCTCAGGTTAGCCCGGGTTTCGCAGGTTCAGGTTATTAAACAGTACGAAGTTCAGAAGACATGCTGGAGAATTTCAGGCGTATTAATATTTATTCCGATGTGTGTTGTATATGAGGACAGATTATTATAACTGTCTAGATGTGATGATGTACTTTGATGTTCTATGTATTATTCAAGCCCTCAATAGAGATTTATTTTTCTATTATATTTTGTTCCGCTGCGATGTGAGACTCTGCGTTATGTTGGTTCTTCTTCTTCTATTCTAATATTTCTTTCTTTCTTATCTCACCCTCTAATTTCTTTCAATTAACTATCTGGTGATTTCGATACTTGGGTTTGGACAAGTAGTACGGGTTTTATGTATTATTGTCGAAATTCGGGCGTCGAACTCGCTGGGTCGTTACAACTGCCATAAAACTCCCCCTAGTGCACCTAACCCGGTCCGTGAGGTCATCAGGCTTATGCACATGGTAAGCCCCCTTAAAAATATTGTCATTAACACTTATACGAAAATCTGACAACAATTTTTACAAGCTTTTAATATGATTATTTCACATAAGCTTTCTTTTAAACACCTAGTTTTACACGAAATTTTCCTTATAATAGATTTATTACAGTTTCATGCAAAAGCTTCTAAGGATTTCTCAACTTCCTTTTCACTAATATCTTTACACTTTTATTGTTTCAAAATCAATATTTCACCATATTTTATTATTTCCACACCTTGCATACATGATATTGGGTATTCACCCCAACTTATTGTTTAAATTTTACTTGAACTCAAGTTCCATATATTCATACCCAACTTAATTTGAACACAAGGTTAAGCTTGTTTTCCCTAAGATTAAATTTCCATTCAACTATAATTTCCACAAATCATATTTAATAATTGATATTCATTTTATTAAATTATCACCCAATTAAATAATTAACACTTGATTTATAATTTATAACCTTATTATAAATTCATTATCATAGTTTAAATATGTAATCACACAAGACCATGTTGTTACATATATGTCTTCCAATGCAGGAAAGTAAAGATAAAGAAGTTGACATAACTATTTATAAAGGGAGGTCGTCAATGGTACAACCGTTGGATCAGATTTGAACGGATATACCAGAATTCCAAACGGCCGGAAAGTTGAATCGTCGCCTGGGAGAAACTGCCAGTTGGACATGATGACTTGAAAAGTCAAGAACACCCCTTTACTTATCAGGGGAACGAGCAATTATTTACACCAAAATGACCTGGAAGAAACCAAAACCAAAGCTAAGGTGAAGGGGTGCTAAAGACAACAAGATGTAACAACCCAAGATTTAAGTATAATTAATTTGCAAATTATAATATCTAAAAGTTAATGTTATGAGAATATAATATTACAAGTTAATAAGTAAAATTAACTGGAACATCACAGTAATGTTATAAAGGAATAAATAAAGACTAACGTCATAGACATAATATTAAAAGATGATAAAGAGTATTAAATCAAAAATATTAACGCATGCACTTGAATTTGAGAAGTAACGCGCATAATAAAATAGTAAATAACAACTAATTTTTAGTAAGGATAAACTGAATGTCATATTTATAACCATTGCGAAGATCATTCCAAGACGATTAGTTTAATATATAGTTTTGGTATATTTAGATTTACGGTTTAGAAAATATCAACTTTGTAAGTTTAAAAGAAACACGTGTAAAACAAATAATATTTAATGTACTAATTTTATAAACAAAAACTGTGTTAGACGCAGTGGTAGTGCATGCATTTCCTAGACTAGAGGTGTTGAGTTTAATTCCTACCAATGACACATTTTTAAAGTTTAAGAAGACCAATCAAAAAGATGCATGTTCTGAGTGGAAAGTATGTATGTATGTGCATATATAAATAAAAGACATAAAAATCAAAATGTATATATAAGAAAATATTATACATGTGTGTACAAATGTGTATATGTATACAAATATGTCTATGTACATACATACATACATATATATATATATATGTATATTTGTGAATGTGTGTTTGTGGGTGTGTATATATATGTATATTTATGTATGTGTGTGTATATATATGTTTGTGTATGTTTATATATGTATATTTTGTATACATATGTGTGTGAGGGCGCGTGTGTGTATATATATATATATATATATATATATATATCTGTGTGTGTGTGGTTTATGTTATTTCATGTTGTAATGCATTAATTTCGTACGTTGTGAATTAGTCACATGTTAATTACATAAATTATAAATTAATTTCATATTAATTAACATATTTTTAAATTCCTAGATACATATGTATATATACATGACTTAATTGTGCGTTGGCTATATGTGTTACGAATAAATAACATCTGAATTCTGTATTTAATGTTTCTACTTATTAGACATTTATGTAAGGTTTCTATTTTATTATATATATATACACACATATATATTGTAAGGCATATTGTTGCAATTAATTAGTATGGTTTAATAAATATTTATTTCTTAGAATAATTAGAGACATTGATTTTATTTTTTTTGCTGATTGGGCACATCTCTATAGGCCTATTTTGAATTTTATGTTGACGTGGAAACCCTTGATTGGTCCAAAAACATAACTAGTTCATATTTAAATCCTAAATTTAACGGTCTAGGATCTTTCACCCCACCTATAGATAAATCTCCAATCCCCCTCATTCTTCACAACACATCTCTTCCCCGCCTAGGATAGTCTTCCTTTTGGAGACATGCCACCTTAATTTTAAATTTTAGGGGAATTGAGATTATAAATAAAAATATTTTCTCCTATATATTTATATTCTAGAGGTGGGTTCTGCCGAGGCCACAAAGGAAGCTTTTCTGATGAGTTTTATAATTATTAGATTTTTGGTATTTTGAAGTAAATAGGCATGAAAATAGTTGTAGAGTTATGCAATTTTTTTATTTACAATTCTTACAGTTTTATTCATTTTTTGTAAGTTATAGTTTTCTGTAAGTTATTATGTAGTTATTCTGTCTTTCTTCCTTATAGTTACAGTTCATTAATAATTAAAATACCGTGAGATTATTTTCTCAGTCTTCTTTCCTCTTTCTGCTACTGATTTTCAGTTTTAAGCTAAATTTTGTTTATGCCCAAAGTGTGTCTAGATCTGCAGTATTGGCATATGTATATGACTAATTTAGGTGACTGATTTGTGCGCTTAATCTTGTGCGTCCAATAATAATAATCCTTTGTTTTGCATGCGTTGTATACGACTGAATTATAGGTCTAATTTTATGTGATAGATTACAATCCCTTATTTTAAGTGCATTGGAAAATATAATTCAACTGGAATTATGTAGATAATGATTTGATAATTTAGGGCTAAATTGATATATAATGTAAAACTGTAACAAAAAGGAAGTTCCGATTGAAAATAGACAAATTTGATAAGATTTGCAAAATAACTATGGAATAGGTTCTGATAGAAATTGAATTGTAGCGTATTTGCATAAATATGACGGATTGTACAAACATAAAGAATTATAATAAAACACAATTTATTTGCAGATATGAATATGACATGAAGTTGTAAATAAATTAACAGGCTTAATGAAATTAAACTTAAAATAATGTTAAGTTTACAAGTCTAGATATATGGTTATACCATGATTCTATGATGGCCTTGTCATTAGGCATTAATATATGGTTGCCTTGCAATTAGACATTATTCTATCGTGACCATGCGATTAAGCCTTATTCCATAGTAGTCATGTGATTAGGCATTATTTTATGGCAGCCTTGTGATTATGCATTCTATGAATATGGTTCTATGGTTGATAAACAAACAGGTTTGTTTGTTAGGGATCCATACCAGTCAACATACCATTTTTATCACATACAGTCTCATATAGGAGGCGAGGGCATGCACCATGCAGAGCTAGTAGCGAGATGGTCCAAATAGAGGTGGGTACGAATGCACTCCGATGGTTCATTGTGATGCTTGTGGTAATGCTATGTCTTCTGCTGATGGGTCGGGCCTGATAAACCCAACGCCCATAGTAGGAAGAGTGTAAAAACCCACTATTTTGAAAACCTAAAATCAATTATAAACGTCATTAAACTTGCTTCTAACAAATTTTAGACATTAGAAGTAGTGGACCATAAGTGTATAAGATTTGAAAATTCTAAGAATTATGAATAGTAGTGAAGATCTCGTGATAGAATAAAATAAACAATTTACGAAAGTAAACCATCATAATCCATTTTGTTACATTAAGAATCCATAAAACAAGATAAAAATGATGCATAAAAAATGAATTTAAATAAATAACCTGAGTATACAACATACATGCGAAGCTGTAACGACCTGCGGGAATTCGAGCCTGAATTCCAATAATAATACAAATCCTGCATCACTTGTCAGAACCCAAGAATCGAAAACACAGATAGTTATTAGAAAGAAATTAGAGGGTGTGATAAGAAAGAAAGAAATATTATAATAGAAGAAGAAGAATAACGACACAATACCATCAAAGTTTCACATCATAGCGGAACAAAATATAATACAGAAATAAATTTATTGAGAGCTTGAAATAATACTTGCAACATCGGAGTACATTAATACATCTGGATAGTTATAATAGCCTGTCCTCATATATATAACACACAGTGGAATAATAACGCTATAACATCATACGATTGAACTCCTTCAGCTCGTCTTTGGACTTGACAGCATCCGATAACCTGATCCTGTACAACCCGGTCTAACCCGGGCATTACAAACACTGGGTCAGTCTGTTGAACTAGAGTGAGAAAAACTCGCTAAGTTTATAATATCATCCAACTAGATTTTAAAGTTAAAATCTTTTTTGAAAAAAAAGGATAATCGTAAGACCAAATCCACACATAAATACGGACGGTTTTCACCGTACGATGACCCAAAACATTTCGAAATCAATATCTTATTCTGATATTATGATAGTGTCTAAATACAAATAAATAGAATCTAGCAAAACGCTTGTATCTCACACTCCACATATATAGTATATAAAAAACCGTGGGAGCTTACTGGAGATTGGATTCGGACTATGACAAGGTATGGAACCACCTGCCGATAGTGTATCTCTAGAGGCGAATACACTGGATTCAACAAGAACGTCTTGCAATGCGGCCCACACATGACCGACCACTCATTTTGCTTGAGTGTATCGAATGTATATCACCAACGGTTGGGTGTGACCCACCGTTTCCCGAAAAAGGGACTACATCAAAATAGATTAAAGAAACAAATGGATTTTCTCTAGATAGGTGATATACACCCTAATGGGAGTGACCCACATAGCCATGTCGCCTTCCCGATTTTTGTCATTTATCGGTTGATGAGGCTTGAGGTTATAATCGACTTTTGGAACATCTGGCCACCGTTCACATCATCCACGTAAGTCATCTAGGAACAGGATGAACCAAATGAACCCTCCTACCACATCCTAGGAATCACCTTATAGTTCAGTACTGAGTAGTCCTTGCAACCCGTAGATTTAAGCCACAACAGAATCACAGTATATCTCTAGCGATCAGCCAAAGATTGTAAGTAACTCTTCTGTTTTATGAAGATCTACGGTCTTCAATTGCTCCATCTCGATCAACATCTTCGACGTATTCGTATTTATTGGTTGGAATGGTTTTTGAATATAAATTCGATCCCGGTCTTTCCTTACCAATACCGTTGGGCCAGATTTCGATAGTCGGTTATTTAACTATCAAAATAAACAACCATAGAAATAAAACAGATCCATTGGTTTATTATACGGCGCCACTTGGCCTTTAAAAATAATATATCGGTTAAAATACCCAAAAATAATATATTAGTTATAATATATTTAAAACATTTAATTATAATACTTAGAAAATATATATCTTAAAATCATATCCAATTTCCCGTTAACTACCATTTCAAAACATTTTATTATAACGTTACTTATTATCTATAATTGTAGAATCGATCCAACTTATCATCGTAAAACAGTCGTTACAAAATCTCCTTTTGTTTTGCTATTTAAACACCATAATCGTCACTTTCCTTTTTAAATAAACTCATTCAAAATCTTATTTCCCATTTTAAAAATATCGATATATTTTCAAAAATCTCCTTTTATTTCTTTATTTTGGAATTACCATTTCATATTTCAAACCCCGTTTTATACTTCTTTTATTTTTGAATCTCGTCTTATATATTTCCGAACTCATCAAATAACATTACACTATTATTTCTCAAAATAAATTACTTCTAACATCTCCACTATTAGTACTAATATCATCCTTCGATAACCCTGAAGTCATTCAAGTTGGGGTATTTAATTACCTTTCAGACCTTGATCAATAACGCTCTTATCTTAGGTTAGATATGAATTGTAATTCAAAAACCCATATTCATTCTAGTACCAACAAATACCACTTCGCCATTTATTTAAAATAAGGTTTTGTAAACCCTTCTTATTTATGAAATCTCCCTTTCCAAAAATATTATTATTACTAAATTCGTTGGTTTAGTAAATGATAAATAGAATATCAATTTTTAAACCTTAACTTCTTAAACTATTTGTTTCATTATCTGGATTTTATTACAAATCCTATTACCTGATCTTTTTATCAAATTCAATTACAAGAATCCTTTTCTAAACCTTGCAAACATTCACTCCGGGAAATCAAATCATTTCCATTTCACTTAATGCCACAATTAAGTAACGTTAATTTAAAATCAATGCTTTAACTTCCCACCTCTTTGTATAACTCGTTTATACAATTCTGATTTAATATAAAACCGTTTTCCATCTCGATTCCCTTACTTAATATAAATATTAAGTAACATTTACTTTAAGCTTATCACATTCGCTTAAAATCTCTTTTACAACTTAGTTTACCAAACTATGTTTAAACATAATCATGTTCATAACTTTCTTTGAAGTTCAATTTCATTTTTTTAAACTTTGATTACTTACTTAAATGCACTACATTTAAGAAGAAAATATTTTAAATTATTAATTTAATTTATCATTAACTAGAATAAATATCCAATTTCCTTTTTAATTCTTATTAATTTAAACACCATTCGGTAAATTACTTCGTTATATTAATCGACATAAATTGGTTTAATAATCAATTTTCGTCACAACAGTTGGTTCGGTCAATTTTAAAATGTGATTAACTCGTCGATCAACTCTACTCGTCTTTTAAATTAATAATTAATATTATTAATTTAAATAAAACAATTATTCTTAGTTAATAATCGTTACCCTAATCCTTGGCCACTTGCTTTTCCATCTTAGTAATATAAGACTTAGTTTTATAAATCATTTACTACTTAACATGAAGCACGTGCTTCGCACATGGCGGATTTTGGGTATTAAAAATGGTGATTTGTGTTTAAAGGAATCAATATATATATATATATATATATATATATATATATATATGTGTGTGTGTGTGTGTGTTGTTGGTTTATTTCCTTTTTATAAATTCCAATTACAATAATATATTAAAAATCTATATTCAGTTATAAATAAATTTCATCACTTCATTTCTATCGATTTACCTAACGGTAAAACAATCTTTATAAACTAGTTTGTATATTTGGCCATCTGCCATTAATTCTTCGACCAGTACTACCCGTTGGTTCATATTAAACGAATGTTGCATTCATATTCAACAATCAGTAATCAAACAATAATCCAATCATGTTGGTTAAACAGTTTATGTAACGATTATATGCAAATAAATAATCAATTCAACTGATAGCGGTCAACTAATAATAATAATTCAAGCATCCAATACGTTTATATTATTATAAACGTAACCAACAAAGTAAGTTACCTCCAACGGAAATAATTGTTAAAAATAACGATGTCGTTTTATCTAAACTAAACATTGTTTAATTTAAATAATCGATACGAAAATATTTAACAACATCCAAACAATCATTAATCAACCAACAATTAGCAAACATAGCATATAAATAATAAACCCAACTTATAATAATTATAAGTGGGAGAACTGCGTGAGTTTAACTCACCTTGGTTTGCCTATTAAATGGTTTGATTTAATTAAATTAAACATACGTTTAATTTAATTAAGAACCTTAATTGCTTCTATCTCCGACCATTCCAGTTTCAGATTGTAGCGTCTATCCCTACGGTCTCCATGTTGCTTGCTTGGTCCAATTCTATTTAACGTACGAACGATTTATAAACAATGTCTGTTTTACATTTTATGTAAATATATTTAATTTCTAATTAAATAATTTATAATGTTAATTATAAAATAAATTTTATCCGTGTAAATTTTAAATATCCGTATAACCTACCTTACCTGTTTCGACAGCACACATCTTTTCGACCCACCGCCCTTACCTTCCATCTGCCATGCAACTTTCACACTTGTTTTGTAACCTTCCCCAAAAAGTTTTCCCTCCATTCCCACGTGTGTATCAATCCTTCCCATAAGTTCTTCATGTTTCTTCTTCATTTTTTAAAAGCTTAAGGCCCAGACCCAACCGATACCCTTCCTTCTCGATCCAAATGCAAATGCACAGTGCAGAAGGCACGTTCTTCTTCTCGTTTTCCAAAAGTCACGCTCCCGTTAATCAAACAATTCACCCTTCAGCAACTCACCACTCCTCCTGCTCGACTAGACGACAAACTTTGCATCTTCTCCAGTGAACAGAAGCTCCAACCGACGTGGACACTTCACTGTTCGAATCATCACCACATCTCCTCCAGAACGCACCTCAGTCTGAAATCCCATGGGCGTATAACTCCATGCCTTTCCTTTCCCATCCATACTACCTGCTCGTCTCACCATCCTGCATACTCTTCGCCCAGGCTCTTTACTTCACCATCTCTCGAACCTCCGCCTTCCCACCTCTCCTTCGAGTCTTGTTTCGTGTCACCTTTTGTTTCTTTCGTTTGCCAACCTTCTTTTTTTTTCCTTTACATTTTCGAAACCCAGATCTCACACATCTTCTCCTTTTACCACTTTTTGAAATCAAAATTTGATCTCGTTTTTTATATTGGTATCACGATTTGTTTTCATTTTTCTTGGAATAATGCTGACGAGACAACTGAAAGAGATGATGAGGTGCTGTATTTATACTACACAAAACTTGGTTGGCACGGATTTAGTTGTTTGTCCATCACGCAACAGTTTTGCGGAACACGGTACCATAGACGTAGGCTAGTGTTTAGGTTTGCAGTGATGTTCTTTCAGTTCGTAGTTGTGTGCGTGTTATCCTTTTGATTATTACTTAACATGCTATGCTACATATAGAGTAGCTGAGTTGAAACAAGGGAGGTTTGTCTTGATTAGGTTTTACATCTTCATGTTGGGTTTTTTTATATATATAATATTGAAGTTGCTCTGTATCGTCGCTGCTCTTTATGTTTAGCAGTGACAGTGTAGATTTGAAGGCGTGTGCTTCCTTTCAGATGTAAATCATCAGTGCTTAGCTGGATGCTGGGAGACAAACACTATATGTAGCATATGGTGATCTTGAATCTACTTAAGGTTGAAGTACACTAGTTTGTTTGTAATTTAAGTTGCGTTTGTATTAAATATACAGGCTGTACGTGAATAAGTAAGAATCTAGTGGGTGTATCCATAGGGTACTATGAAGTATTACTTATGTATAGGCTTTTGCATGTGCGAAATGAATTTTGGGCCTACAGGGTAGGATAGGCTTTTCAGTGTTCTTGTGGGGATTTAAAAAGCTGCTGTGTTTTCCTTTCAAGAAGCTCTATCAATCATCCTACGTGTACTAATGGGAGAGGAACGAGTTATATATTTTGCTTGGCCTTTGATTCTTCTGGGCATGTGATTGAGTTGATATGGTTGCATGTTGTACGGTGGAGTAGGCTAAAAAGAAATAAAATAGAGTTGGGCAGCTTTGATGTAAATAGGGACATGCGTGTGTTTCATTACTTGGTCGGAAAGTTTGGCCAATAATATTTATTTTATTTTTATACATTGGTTTTTACACACAGTTATTATATTATATCATCGATTATCGTTGCAAGATCGCAACGATGTTCACGAACCCCAATGTAAATGGAACAAGACGTAACACTACGTCTTGATGTTCTGAATCCAACAAAACTCGTTTGATCGAAATCTAACTCCATCTATAAAAACAACATTATTTTAAATTTTAATTTTTTCAACGGTCCATGGTTAAATTTCATCTACCGACAAAATAACTCCAATTTGCCCTAAATTGGAAAACTAGCAATAACAAGCAATACATATTCCAATAAAATTTGTTTTATTGAAAACGAAGGTCATTTGAAAAATAAATATTTCTAATGCTTATATAATATATCGATATAATATTAATTCCCAACACAATGAAATAATAATGATAAATTATTATTGTCATGCATATACATAATATATAACTTTAAATTCAACTGATATAGAATTATTACAATCTCAAGTTAAACGATATTCAACTTTAAAAATAAACCCTTTTAAAAATTATTAAATAAATGTTATTGTTTATAATCGAAATCCATAGCGACTATTTTAAAATTTGATTTGGACATATCACTCAATATATAAGCTGAATTCTCGATTTTTCTCTTTCATTAGAAAATTATAATCAATAAGATTCTAATGTTTCTTGTTTCACAGAATTCGGACTTAAACCGGATTCTGTATATTTAGTTGAGGTTCAAAATTCAATATTACGAACTACTGCGTCGTTATGAGTTCGCTTTATATTAAATATAAATATAAATGTTTAATCGTCACTTAATATGGGTTCAATATTAATAATCCATTAATATTCCAAATATAATATTTAAAACCAATTTAAATATTCAGATTCAAATAGCTGAAAAATCCGGGTTGTTACATTCTTCCCCCTTAAAAGAATTTCGTCCCCGAAATTGCTAAGTAAGAAGAATGCTCCAAGCCCAATTATTCCCAAAATAAAATATTACAAAAATAATTTCTAAGTTTAAAAACTTTACGAAAAATTTACCCGCATATTCTCTGTACTGCTCAATCTGAACAACTACAACTCGCCTCTCCGGTCCTCACATCGATCAAATGAAAACAAAGCCAAGCGGCTACCTATCTCAGGGCCATAAAATCAATCACCAAATCAATATATTAAGGTTTACCTATTTGTCAGGCAATCCATGTTCTAGTTATAAAGCACAACAACTAATAGATCTTCCTCCGATCCTACACTTGAACTCGATATATATTGCAAATAACAGATACAAGATTAAATTATTTCAATTTCATTTCGTATTAGTTCTATTCAAATTCATTATATCGGATTTTATTTATTTTAGTTTTCAATTTATTTAACGGTTGATGAATAATATTATCGACATTCTAATATCTAATAAACAACAATCAACATAATCAAATCATTCCATACTTAACTTATTTTTAAGTTCTAATTCAACTCCATTTTAAATTTACCATTCACAATTTCTATGTTTTAAATTCTCTTCTAGTTTAATAAACCGTTCAAATTCACAATCCCATTTGAATTTTCATTCAAATCAATCAACAAACCAATATCAACAATTTGATAAAATTATTTCTTTTCTATATAAAAATATAATTTGGGCAAAATTATTTCATTTACCCTTTATTCAAAACAATATTGTATCAACTTGTCAATTCAACTTGAACTGATCAAACAACACAATACAATACATTTTTATATAAAATTTACAAATACGCTCTCGTATATATACACTCAATCTCGATCTAGGGTATTACTAACCCCATCTCTATAGAATTATACCACAGAGCCAAGGTTATTCCTAAACTATTGCTCTGATACCACTGTAACGACCAACGGGAATTCGAGCACGAATTCCGACAATAATACAGATCCCGCATCACTTGTCAGAACCCAAGAGTTGAAAACACAGATAGTTATTAGAAAGAAATTAGAGGGTGAGATAAGAAAGAAAGAAATATTTGAATAGAAGAAGAAGAGTAACGACATAATACCATCAAAGTCTCACATCGTAGTAGAACAAAATATAATACAGAAATAACTTTATGGAGAGCTTGAAAATAATGCTAACAACATCGGAGTACATCAATACATCTAGACAGTTATAATAGCCTGTCCTCATATATATAACACACAGCGGAATAATAATGGTATAACATCATACGATTGAACTCCTTCAGCTCGTATTTGGACTTCACAGCATCCGATAACCTGATCCTGTACAACCCGGTCTAACCCGGGCATTACAAACACCGGGTCAGTCTGGTGAACCAGAGTGAGAAAAACTCGCTAAGTTTGTAATATCATCCAACTAGATTTTAAAGTTAAAATCTTTTTTGAAGAAAAGGATAAACGTAAGACCAAATCCATACATAAATACGGACGGTTTTTACCTTACGACGACCCAAAACATTTTGAAATCGATATGTTATTCTGATATTATGATAGTATCTAAATACAAATAAATAGAATCTAGCAGAACGCTTGCATCTCCGCTCCACATATATAGTATACAAACAAAACCACGGGAGCTTATTGGAGATTGGATTCTTACTATGACAAGGTATGGAACCACCTGCCGATAGTGTATCTCTAGAGGCGAATACACTGGGTTCAACAAGAACGTCTTGCGACCCGGCCCACACATGACCGACCACTCATTTAGCTTGAGTGTATCGAATGTATATCACCAACGGTTGGGTGCGACCCACCGTTTCCCGAAAAGGGACAGCATCGAAATAGATTAAGGAAACAAACATATTTTCTCTATATAGGTGATATACACCCTAATGGGAGCGACCCACATAGTCATGCTTCCTGCCCGATTTTTATCATTTCCCGGTTGATGAGGGTGGAGGTAATAATTGACTTTTGGAACATCTAGCCACCGTTCACATCATCCACACAAGTCATGCAGGAACAAGATGAACTGAATGAACCCTCCTACCACATCCTAGGAATCACCCTATAGATCAGTAGCGAGTAGTCCTTGCAACCTGTAGATTTCAACCACAATAGAATCACAGTATGTATCTAGGGATCAGCTAGAGATTGTAAGTAACTCTTTCGTTTTATGAAGATCTAAGGTCTTCAATTGCTCCATCTCGATCAGCATCTTCGATGTATTTGTATTTATTGGTCAGAATGGTTTTCGAATATAAATTTGATCCCGGTCTTTCCTTACCAATACCGTTGGGCCAGATTTTGATAGTCGGTTATTCAACTATCAAAATAAACAACCATTAAAATAAATCAGATCCATTGGTTTATTTTACGGCGTCACTTGGCTTTTAAAAATAATATATCAGTTGAAATACCCAAAAATAATATATCAGTTATAATATATTCAAATCATTTAATTCTAATACTTAGAAAATATATCTTAAAATCATATCCAATTTCCCGTTAACTTCCATTTCAAAACATTTTATTATAACATTACTTATTATCTATAATTGCAGAATCGATCCAACTTATCATCGTAAAACAGTCGTTACAAAATCTCCTTTTGTTTTGCTATTTAAACACCATAATCGTCACTTTCCATTTTAAATAAACTCATTCAAAATCTCATTTCCTATTTTGAAAATATTGCTATATTTTCAAAAATCTCCTTTTATTTCTTTATTTTGGAATTACCATTTCATATTTTCAAACCCGTTTTATATTTCTTTTATTTTGGAATCCCGTCCTATATATTTCCGAACTCATCAAATAAAGTTACACTATTATTTCTCCAAATAAATTACTTCTAACATCTCCACTATTACAACTAATATCATCCTTCGATAATCCTAAAGTCGTTCAAGTTGGGGTATTTAATTACCTCTCAGACCTTGATCAACAACGCTCTTGTCCTAGGTTAGATATGAATTGTAATTCAAAAACCATATTCATTCTAGTACCAACAAATACCACTTCGCTATTTATTTGAAATACGGTTTTATAAAACCTTCTTATTTATGAAATCTCCCTTTCCAAAAATATTATTTGTAACGACCCGCATTCTACGCATCATAGGATCGTAGAATATCTATTTCTGTCACATACGAAGTCGTATGGTCATGTAACTTTGGGAGACGACTATTGGGGTCATTTCCCATGTTCATGATTTTTCCCGATTTTTAAATGACCATTTTACCCCTAGTTGGCACTGTTTTGGCCATAACTTTTGACTGGAAAGGAATTTTGACCTGAAACCACTTCCATTGGCTCCGGATGATGGTTTCTCTTTCCGTAGAGTGGTCGCATTAGCCAAACGGACTCACCGTTTGGGAGATATGGCTGAAACAAGTTTCAGATGGTTAAAAACAGCTTAATTGGGCTTAACCGGGTGATTAGCAGCTAGGCCCAAGGGGAATTTCGGGTTTAGAGGTTTAGGAGGTCTGATTAGGGTTAAGTTATCACTTTCATTTCAGTTTTGAGCCGCCACAAACCTCCTTGAGACCTTAGTAATGGCTTCCTACATCTAAGACACCCCAAATCACTCTCTAATTGAAGATTAGGCTTAGCAACACCAAATTAAGGAGAAAAAGCACCAAAGCAAGGTTGGAGCCGCTGTTAGACATCAGTATTCGCCCCAAATCAGAGGAGTTTCAGTTCTGAGAATTTCATTTGTGGCCTAGGTGAGTGATTTGCATAGTTTTTGCACTAATTACGGTGATTAGGGGTAATTAGTGAAGATTAGCGAATTTATACGTAAATAAATTCTGGAAAAATTCTTAAAATTCTAAAATAGTGTTTTAAGGCTTTGTTAGAAATTTGGGTTGATTTCGATGTGTTTTGCTAATCGTATGCTTAAACATGATTAAGAGGGATTATAGGAAAATGTGAGGTTTTAGCCACTTTTGATCCATTTTGGTTCATTTGAATTGTTGTTAGGTATTCGTGGTTGTTCTTACATGTTGTTATGACTATTTGACATGAATTGTGATTGATAAGAATAGTTAGATTTGTCAAAAACTTCGTCGAACGGCGTAAACAAGTTGCTGGAAAAGTTGCAGAAAGTTGTGCAGGGCTTCGGATCGGATCGGACGGGGGCTCGGATCGGATATGTGAACTGGGCAAGAAATCCGACCCGAACCGGAGTTTGGCACATAGGAGGCTTGGCGAGAAGGAAGGCCGTTTTCTTAGAGTTGGAGTGGACAAGGGGATCGGATCGGAAGAATAATTGGAGGCCAGATCGGATCGACTTGGAGACGTAGGGCTCGGATCGGAAGTAAACATTTGGGAGAATTAGCAAGAGGGAAGGCCACGCGGATCAGATGGCAAGGAGGGATCGGATCGGAATACGTGAGGAAATGAGCCAGCGGATCGGAGCACTAGAAGGAAGGACACCCGACCCGACCCGGAGGAGGACACCGACCCGACCCGAAGTGGAGTACCCGACCCGAACCGAATGGAAAGATGACAAGGAAGGAGGACCGACCCGAACCAATGAAGGTGATGATTCCCGACCCGAACCGATGAAGGTGATGACTACCGAACCGAACCGTATTCTAGGGCTGCTACTGCACGACAACTCTTCTGAAGACCCACTCCAATTCGACCAAACCCGAGATGCAAAGGAAGTCCAAGTGAGAAGTTAGAGCTTAAGATTCAGATGGGAATCAACGAGTTCGCTTCGTGGTTGGACTTTGCTGCGGGACGCGTGCCAAGGAGTTATCGACGTCTATAGCTTTGGACCACTATGGTAGGAGGTGCGAAGGCGGATTCAGGGCCATTATGGCATCGGTAGAACCAAGGGCTACGACCAATGAAGTGGGTCATTGAAATGTTTGGTCATGACTCCAAGTGTTTGGCTTGGTCACAGCAGGGTTTCTACAAGTCGGGATTCGTCGTTACCTCAGTTTGTCTAGTGTTCCAAAGTGGTAGATGTCGTACGCTTTACGCACTGAGTGAGAGATGTGAGGATGGTTGCTATGGATGATTTGTTTGCCATCATTGTGACATGCACACCCCACCCCCGTATTCTTACACTATTTATTATGGCACCTTGGAGTATTGTACGGTATGTGGTACTAACTCTTTGGTTGCAGGTCCAGGTTCAGGTATGGTTTAGTATACCTGTTATTTCTCTGTTTAGATGCTTATCGCTCATACCAGGCTTTATGTCTGACCCAGAGTTTTATGTCTCTTCTTATTACTCTGGGTGCTCACACGAGCAGACTAGAGACAAGTTAGCTGGTGATGCACGGGTAGATGATCCGGAGACGAGCAGGAGGCTTCCACGTACTATATACATAATATTCTCCCTGTGTTGTTGAAGATCACTGCTTGGGCATTGTTGGTGTATCTTCTACTTTAGCTTTCTTTTGTTTAGAGACAGTAAATTTGGAAAAATTGTAATAAGCTGTATTTGGATTTCCGCTGCTTTGAGATTGATGTTGGTTTTAGTTATCAGCTTATGCACTGTCTCGCCTGTTTTATGTCAAGTATGTTATTATTATATTTTTTTCCATGCGCTGTGAGACATTCTACAGGTTCTTTGATTAGTTCATTCCCTTCTTTCCTTTCTTTTGACGACCGTCTTGTGCTAGTCGGGCATGTGTATAGCGCACTTTTGGAGGAAATGCAGGCTGGTGCGAGGCGGGCCGTCACACTTGGTATCAGAGCTCTAGGTTGCGTAGTTAACCTAGGGAAGTTATCAGGGAGAGATACGATACGTATACGAGAGAGCGTATTTGTGATTACTTTGGTTTTTTTTAAAAAACTATATATATACATATATATACTATTAGTAGTATAAGGATGAAGTCGTACTGCACTAGCACCACTATGGAATCGTTAATCGTTTCCTTTTTCAGATTGACGATGAGCCGAGATGCTAGAGGTGCCGGTAGGGGAGCCAATAATGGGAATGCTGCTGACATGAGGACGATGTTTACTGACCTCATGAGAGAGATGCTTAGAGATGTACAGAGGGCAGCTCCCAATGGTGGAAATGGTGGTGGTCCAATAGTGCACGCGCCGAGAGTCGACTTCGCCAAGCTGAATAAGGATTATACTAGCCTTGGTGGGAAGCCGTTCCACGGAACGGAGTCGGCTACGGATGTTCAGGATTGGGTGGATAGTTGCGAACGTATCTTCGAGGATTTGGGTATCGAGGATGCAATGAAGAGAAAGTTAGCATCCCGTCAGCTGCAAGGGCGGGCAATGAATTGGTGGAATGCTATAAAGGCAGCTACTCCCGAAGACCAGATTACTTGGGAGCAGTTTAAGGCTCGCTTTAGTGAGAAGTTCATTCCCGCTGCTCAGAAGTCAGTGTTGTTTAAGAAATTCTTGGAGCTCAAGCAGAATGGCAGAGCTGTCTCGGAGTACATTGCTGAATTCGACACTTTGTCAAAGTATGGGTTATCTCTTATTGATACTGCCGAGAAGAAGAATGAGAAATTCATAACTGGGTTAGATCAGTACTTAGGGGAAAGGCTTATTAACCACATCGATGAGACGTTTGAATCGATTGTGGGGAAAGCGTTAAGGTCGGAAAGTCTCTACCCTAAGTCGAAGACTGAGGTTGCATCCGCAGATGAGCCGAAGCCACAAGCTAGTGGTGGAGGCAAAGGTGGTTCCCAGAATAAGAGAAAGCAGAACCAAGCTAAGGATGGCCAGAAGAAAAAGAATAAGCAAGATGTGGAGTGCTTCAGCTGTGGTAAGAAGGGCCATTATGCTAGTAATTGTCGGGCCAAGCCAGCGGATAGGAAGTGCTTCAATTGTGGCCAATTGGGACATCACAAGGACAAGTGTCCACAGCCCCCTAAGGAAAAGCAAATGGTGAAAGCATATGCTCTTAATGCTATTCCTTCTTCGTCGAATGCTCCAACTGCGGCGGAGAAGGGAAAGACTGTCGTCATTCAAGGTATGCTTTCTATTTATGATGTTCCTGTTAGAGTTTTGTTTGATACCGGAGCTTCCAGTTCTTTCATATCTAGTGACCTGGTAGATAGGTTGGGATTGGAGCCCGAGATTGTCGATAGACCTTTAGTAGTGACGAACACGATTGGTGGTTCTACTAGCCTTAGCATGATTTGTCGTAATGTGGTCTTATCGAGTCATGGATGCATGTTTGTTTGTGATTGCTTTGTTTTGGGCTTTACTGGGTTTGGCATTATTTTGGGAGTAGATTGGCTCCAAAGATACGGGGTGGTGGTAGACTGTGAGGGCTTTTTAGTGACAGCTAGAGCGGATGATGGGCGGAGGATAGTGTTTGGTGGTCTACCCAGTAAGGGGGTATTGGCTAGTTTTCTAAACTCCCTCGACATTCCGCATAGCGAGTTGTCAGGTTTGCCCGTGGTTAGCCAGTATCCGGATGTTTTCGAAGAAGTGACCGGACTTCCACCACATCGAGAGATTGAGTTCCGTATTAATTTAGTGAAAGATGCCAGACCTATAGTGATGCCACTTCGTCGTATGGCACCAAGGGAGCAGCGAGAGCTCGAGGTGCAAGTCAGCGATCTTTTGAAGAAGGGATTTATCAGAAGGAGTGTTTCTGAATGGGGAGCACCAGTTGTGTTTGCTACCAAGGCGGATGGTTCCCTTCGTTTGTGTGTAGACTACCGCGAATTGAATAAAGTGACGAGGAAGAACAAGTATCCTCTACCGCGGATAGATGATTTGTTTGATCAGTTGAGTGGCGCGAGAGTATTTTCTCAGTTGGATCTCGCGACAGGTTTTCATCAGCTTAGAGTGGAAGCTGAGAGTATAGCTAAAACGGCATTTCGGACGCCGTCTGGGTTTTATGAGTGGTTGGTCATGCCATTCGGGCTGACCAATGCCCCAGCATATTTTGTGGATCTTATGAATAGGGTATTCAGAGATCATTTGAATAAGTTTGTCCTTGTGTTCGTTGATGATATTTTGATCTATTCGAGGACAGAGGAAGAACACAAGGAACATTTAAGAGTAGCGATGGAGGTGTTGAGAAAACACCAATTGAAAGCAAAGTTTTCTAAGTGTCACTTCTGGAAGAGGGAAGTGAGGTTCTTGGGCCATGTTGTATCAGAGAGTGGTATTGCCGTGGACCCAGCAAAGGTGGCTACGGTACAAGATTGGCCTACGCCCAAGAATGCAACAGATGTAAGAAGTTTCTTGGGATTAGCTGGATATTATCGTAAGTTTATCCAAGGTTTCTCCAAGATAGCAGCACCATTGACCCAGTTGACCAAGAAGAATCAAGCTTTTGTCTGGGATGAAAGGTGCGAGAATGCATTCAAGAGTCTAAAGGACAAGTTAACAAGCGCACCAGTGTTAGCCATCCCTAAGGGGGATGAAGAGATGACGGTATACACGGATGCCTGTGGTACCGGACTGGGTGCTGTATTGATGCAAGGCGGTAGGGTTGTAGCTTACGCAAGTCGGCAGTTGAAACCGCACGAGAGAAGATACCCTACCCATGATTTAGAATTGGCAGCGATCGTGTTCGCGTTAAAGATGTGGAGACACTATCTCTTGGGAGAAAGATTTGAGCTGTTTACAGATCATAAGTCGTTGAAGTATCTATTCTCCCAGAAGGATTTAAATCTCCGTCAGCAGAGGTGGTTAGAGTTCTTAGCTTCCTATGATTTTGACATCGCATACACACCAGGAAAGGGAAATGCGGTGGCTGATGCATTGAGTAGAAGACATGCCAGCTTAGGGGCTATGTTCCTTGAATGGAAGCAACTGGAGTTTATCGCGGGGTTTGATTTCAGACCAAAGTGCGAATTGGATCCAGAAATGTTAGCAAGTTTGACGATCAGACCCACTTTGATTGAGCGGATCGGCTCTAGTCAGAGGGACGATCCTAACCTATTGGAAATCATCTCCAAGTTAGAGATGGGTATCGATGAGGAGATGAACAAGTATGGGCTTGATCGAGAAAGATGGCTTAGAAAGAATGGAAAGCTTGTTGTACCCAATGTCAATGGATTGAGAGATGAAGTGCTTAGAGAATGTCATCACTCAAAGTTGACCATACACCCCGGTGGTAACAAGATGTATCGAGATATGAAGCAGACTTACTACTGGGAAGGGATGAAAAGAGACGTTGGGAAGTTTATATCGAAATGCATGAATTGCCAGCTAGTTAAAGCCGAGCAAAAGAAGCCTAGTGGGTTGTTACAGCCATTAGAAACTCCCGAATGGAAATGGGAGCAAGTCTCGATGGATTTCATCGATGGTTTACCAAGGACTAGATCGGGACATGATAGCATTTGGGTGATTGTAGATCGACTGACTAAAAGTGCAAGGTTTATACCAGTCAAATCGACCAGAACGGCAGCTAAGTTAGCAGAATTGTATATGAAGTGGGTAGTGAGATTTCATGGAGTACCTAAAGGCATTGTGAGCGACCGAGACCCGTTGTTCACTAGTGGGTTTTGGAAGAGCTTACAAGAGGCTCTAGGGTCAGAGTTACATCTCAGTACCTCCTATCATCCTCAGACCGACGGTCAGACGGAGAGGGTGAACCGTATTTTGGAAGATCTCTTGAGAGCATGTATATTGGATTTTGGTGGATCATGGGATGACCATTTGCATCTAGTAGAGTTTGCATATAATAATAGTTACCAATCCAGTATCGGTATGGCTCCATTTGAAGCTTTGTATGGAAGACCGTGCAACTCACCATCATGTTGGATAGAGACTGGCGAGAAGTTTATGCTTGGACCAGATGTGGTGAGAGAAACTTCAGATAAGATCAAGGTCATTCAACAACGAATGAAGGCTGCCCAGGATAGGCAGAAGAGTTATGCTGATAAGAGGAGAAGAGACTTAAAATTCTCCGTTGGCGACTTAGTGTTTATCAAGATTTCTCCGTTGAAGAGCGTAATACGATTTGGCGGGAGAGGCAAGTTGGCACCAAGGTTTGTTGGCCCATTCCCTGTTCTTGAATTAGTCGGGAATTTGGCATATAGAATTGACTTACCAAAGAAGATGGCGGGAGTTCATAACGTATTTCATGTTTCCCAACTAAAGAAGTTCGTTCACGACTCAGATACGACTATTTCACCTGATCAGTTGGAGGACTTCGAAGTAGAACCCGAGGCGGTTGGGAACCGCAAGCCGGCCCGTATTGTCGAGTACAACATGAAGCAACTTCGAAGGAAGGCGGTGAAGCTAGTCAAGGTACAGTGGAGCGAGGACGAGAGTGATTGTACTTGGGAAACTGAGGAGGACGTAAGGAAGAAGTATCCAGAACTCTTTGTCTGGTAAGGTTTTGACCTCGATTTAGTTTTTCCGCATGCTAGGATAGGCTTGTTTGCTTGTTTTGCATGTTTGATTGTTGTTATATGTGGTTGTTAGGCATGCGGGATCCTTTGTATGTTTTGAGTTAAGGGATTTCGGGGACGAAATTTCTTAAGGGGGGAAGAGTGTAACGACCCGCATTCTACGCATCATAGGATCGTAGAATATCTATTTCTGTCACATACGAAGTCGTATGGTCATGTAACTTTGGGAGACGACTATTGGGGTCATTTCCCATGTTCATGATTTTTCCCGATTTTTAAATGACCATTTTACCCCTAGTTGGCACTGTTTTGGCCATAACTTTTGACTGGAAAGGAATTTTGACCTGAAACCACTTCCATTGGCTCCGGATGATGGTTTCTCTTTCCGTAGAGTGGTCGCATTAGCCAAACGGACTCACCGTTTGGGAGATATGGCTGAAACAAGTTTCAGATGGTTAAAAACAGCTTAATTGGGCTTAACCGGGTGATTAGCAGCTAGGCCCAAGGGGAATTTCGGGTTTAGAGGTTTAGGAGGTCTGATTAGGGTTAAGTTATCACTTTCATTTCAGTTTTGAGCCGCCACAAACCTCCTTGAGACCTTAGTAATGGCTTCCTACATCTAAGACACCCCAAATCACTCTCTAATTGAAGATTAGGCTTAGCAACACCAAATTAAGGAGAAAAAGCACCAAAGCAAGGTTGGAGCCGCTGTTAGACATCAGTATTCGCCCCAAATCAGAGGAGTTTCAGTTCTGAGAATTTCATTTGTGGCCTAGGTGAGTGATTTGCATAGTTTTTGCACTAATTACGGTGATTAGGGGTAATTAGTGAAGATTAGCGAATTTATACGTAAATAAATTCTGGAAAAATTCTTAAAATTCTAAAATAGTGTTTTAAGGCTTTGTTAGAAATTTGGGTTGATTTCGATGTGTTTTGCTAATCGTATGCTTAAACATGATTAAGAGGGATTATAGGAAAATGTGAGGTTTTAGCCACTTTTGATCCATTTTGGTTCATTTGAATTGTTGTTAGGTATTCGTGGTTGTTCTTACATGTTGTTATGACTATTTGACATGAATTGTGATTGATAAGAATAGTTAGATTTGTCAAAAACTTCGTCGAACGGCGTAAACAAGTTGCTGGAAAAGTTGCAGAAAGTTGTGCAGGGCTTCGGATCGGATCGGACGGGGGCTCGGATCGGATATGTGAACTGGGCAAGAAATCCGACCCGAACCGGAGTTTGGCACATAGGAGGCTTGGCGAGAAGGAAGGCCGTTTTCTTAGAGTTGGAGTGGACAAGGGGATCGGATCGGAAGAATAATTGGAGGCCAGATCGGATCGACTTGGAGACGTAGGGCTCGGATCGGAAGTAAACATTTGGGAGAATTAGCAAGAGGGAAGGCCACGCGGATCAGATGGCAAGGAGGGATCGGATCGGAATACGTGAGGAAATGAGCCAGCGGATCGGAGCACTAGAAGGAAGGACACCCGACCCGACCCGGAGGAGGACACCGACCCGACCCGAAGTGGAGTACCCGACCCGAACCGAATGGAAAGATGACAAGGAAGGAGGACCGACCCGAACCAATGAAGGTGATGATTCCCGACCCGAACCGATGAAGGTGATGACTACCGAACCGAACCGTATTCTAGGGCTGCTACTGCACGACAACTCTTCTGAAGACCCACTCCAATTCGACCAAACCCGAGATGCAAAGGAAGTCCAAGTGAGAAGTTAGAGCTTAAGATTCAGATGGGAATCAACGAGTTCGCTTCGTGGTTGGACTTTGCTGCGGGACGCGTGCCAAGGAGTTATCGACGTCTATAGCTTTGGACCACTATGGTAGGAGGTGCGAAGGCGGATTCAGGGCCATTATGGCATCGGTAGAACCAAGGGCTACGACCAATGAAGTGGGTCATTGAAATGTTTGGTCATGACTCCAAGTGTTTGGCTTGGTCACAGCAGGGTTTCTACAAGTCGGGATTCGTCGTTACCTCAGTTTGTCTAGTGTTCCAAAGTGGTAGATGTCGTACGCTTTACGCACTGAGTGAGAGATGTGAGGATGGTTGCTATGGATGATTTGTTTGCCATCATTGTGACATGCACACCCCACCCCCGTATTCTTACACTATTTATTATGGCACCTTGGAGTATTGTACGGTATGTGGTACTAACTCTTTGGTTGCAGGTCCAGGTTCAGGTATGGTTTAGTATACCTGTTATTTCTCTGTTTAGATGCTTATCGCTCATACCAGGCTTTATGTCTGACCCAGAGTTTTATGTCTCTTCTTATTACTCTGGGTGCTCACACGAGCAGACTAGAGACAGGTTAGCTGGTGATGCACGGGTAGATGATCCGGAGACGAGCAGGAGGCTTCCACGTACTATATACATAATATTCTCCCTGTGTTGTTGAAGATCACTGCTTGGGCATTGTTGGTGTATCTTCTACTTTAGCTTTCTTTTGTTTAGAGACAGTAAATTTGGAAAAATTGTAATAAGCTGTATTTGGATTTCCGCTGCTTTGAGATTGATGTTGGTTTTAGTTATCAGCTTATGCACTGTCTCGCCTGTTTTATGTCAAGTATGTTATTATTATATTTTGTTCCATGCGCTGTGAGACATTCTACAGGTTCTTTGATTAGTTCATTCCCTTCTTTCCTTTCTTCTGACGACCGTCTTGTGCTAGTCGGGCATGTGTACAGCGCACTTTTGGAGGAAATGCAGGCTGGTGCGAGGCGGGCCGTCACATTATTATTACTAAATTCGTTGGTTTAGTAAATGATAAATAGATTATCAACTTTTAAACCTTAACTACTTCAAACTATTTGTTTCATTATCCGGATTTTATTACAAATCCTATTACCCGAACTTTTTATCAAATTCAATTACAAGAATCCTTTTCTAAACCTTGCAATCATTCATTTTGGGAAATCTTATTTCAAAAATTCATTTCCATTTCACTTAATGCCACAATTAAGTAACGTTAATTTAAAATTAGCGCTTTAACTTCCCACCTCTTTGTATAATTCGTTTATACAATTCTGATTTAATATAAAACCATTTTCCATCTCGATTCCCTTACTTAATACAAATATTAAGTAACATTTATCTTAAGCTTACCACATTCGCTTAAAATCTCTTTTACAACTTAATTTACCAAACTCGGTTTAAACATAATCATGTTCATATCTTTCTTTGAAATTCAATTTCATTTTTTTAAACTTTGATTACTTACTTAAATGAACTTGATTTAAGAATAAAATCTTTTAAATTATTATTAATTTACTTTATCATTAACTGGAATAAATATCCAATTTCCTTTTTAATTCTTAATAAGTTAAACACCATTCGCTAAATAACTTCATTAGATTAATCAGCATAAATTAATTTAATAATCAATTTCCGACACAACAGTTGGCTCGGTCAATTTTGAAACGTGATTAACTCGTCGATCAACTCTACTCGTCATGTCAATTAATAAATAAAATTATTAATTTAAATAAAACAATTATTCTCAGTTATTAATCGTTACCCTAATCCTTGGCCATTGCTTATCCATCTTAGTAATATATGACTTAGTTTTATAAATCATTTACTAATTAACATGAAGCATGTTCTTCGCACATGACGGATTTTGAGTGTTAAAAAAGGTGATTTGCTTTTAAAGGAATCAATATATATGTGGTTGGTTTATTCCCTTTTCATAAATTCCAATTATAATAATATATTAAAAATCTGTATTCAGTTATAAATAAATTTCATCACTTCATTTTTATCGATCTACCTAATGGTAAAACAATCTTTATAAACCAGTTTGTATATTTGGCCATCTACTATTAATTCTTCAACCAATACTACCCGTTGGTTCACATTAAACGAATGTTGCATTCATATTCAACAATCAGTAATCAAACAATAATCCAATCATGTTGGTTAAACAGTTTATGTAACGATCATATGCAAATAAATAATCATTTCAACTGATAGTGGTCAACTAATAATAATAATTCAAGCATCCAATACGTTTATATTATTATAAACGTAACCAACAAGGTAAGTTACCTCCATTGGAAATAATCGTTAAAAATAACGATGTCGTTTTATTTAAACTAAACAATGTTTAATTTGAATAATCGATACGAAAATATTTAACAACATCCAAACAATCATCAGTCAACCTACAATTAGCAAACATAGCATATAAATAATAAACCCAACTTATAATAATTATAAGTAGGAGAACTGAGTGAGTTTAACTCACCTTGGTTTTCCGGTTAAATGGTTTGATTTAATTAAATTAAACATACATTTAATTTAATTAAGAACCTCAGTGCTTCTATTTCCGACCATTCCAGTTTCAGATTGTAGCGTCTATCCCTACGGTCTCCATGTTGCTTGCTTGGTCCAATTCTGTTTAATGTATAAACGATTCATAAACAATGTCAGTTTTACGTTTTATGTTAATATATTTAATTTCTAATTAAATAATTTATAATGTTAATTATAAAATAAATTTTAGCTGTGTAAATTTTAGATATCCGTATAACCTACCTTGCATGTTTCGATAGTACACATCCCTTCATTATAAAGACCCACCGCCCTTACCTTCCATCTGCCATGCAACTTTCTCACTTGTTTTGTAACCTTCCCCAAAAAGTTTTCCCTCCATTCCCACGTGTGTATCAATCCTTCCCATAAGTTCTTCATGTTTCATCCCCTTCTTCCCTTTTGCTGATTCGTTGTTCTTCTTCATTTTTTTTAAGCTTAAGGCCCAGGTCCAGCCAGTACCCTTCCTTCCCGATCCAAATGAAAATGCACAGTGCAGAAGGCACGTTCTTTTTCTCGTTTTCCAAAAGCCACGCTCCCGTTATTCGCGCAATTCACCCTTCAGCAACTCACCACTCCTCCTGCTCGACTGGACAACCAACTTTGCATCTTCTCCGGTGAACAGAAGCTCCAACTGACGTGGACACTCCACTGTTTGAATCATCACCACATCTCCTCTAGAATTCACCCCAATCTGAAATCCCATGGGCGTCTAATTCCATGCCTTTACCTTCCCATCCGTACTACCTGCTCGTATCACCATCCCACATACTCTTCGCCCAGACTCTCCACATCACTGTCTCTCGAATCTCCGCCTTCCCACTTCTCCTTCCAGTCTTGTTTCATGTCACCTTTTGTTTCTTTTGTTTTTTTTTTCCTTTACATTTTCGAAACCCAGATCTCACGCATCTTCTCCCTTCACCAACTTTTTGAAATCAAGATTTGATATCATTTTGTATATTGGTATCACGGTTTGTTTTCATTTTTCTTGGAATGATGCTAACGCGACAACTGAAAGATGATGAGGTGTTGTATTTATATTACACAAAATTTGGTTGGCACGGATTTAGTTGTTTGGCCATCACACAATAATTTTGGGGAACATAGTACCATGGACGTGGGCTAGTGTTTTGGTTTGCAGTGATGTTCTTTCAGTTCGTAGTTGTGTGCATGTTATCCTTTTGATTATTACTTAACATGCTATGCTACATATAGAGTAGCTTAGTTGAAACAAGGGAGGTTTGTATTGGGGTAGGTTTTACATCTTCATGTTGGGTTTTTATTTTATTTTATATAATATTGAAGTTGCTCTGTATCGTCGTTGCTCTGTATGTTTAGCAGTGACAGTGTAGATTTGTAGGCATGTGCTTCCTTTCAGATGTTGATCTTCAGTGCTTAGCTGGATGCTGGGAGACAAAACACTACATGTAGCATATGGCGGGCTTGAATCTACTTAAGGTTGAGGTACACTGGTCTGTTTATAATTTAAGTTGCGTTTGTATTACATATACAGGCTGTACGTGGATATATAAGAAGCTAGTGAATGTATCCATAGGGTACTGTGAAGTATTACTTGTGTATAGGCTTTTGCATATGCGAAATGAATTTTGGGCGAATAGGGTAGGATAGGCTTTTCAGTGTTCTTGTGGGGATTTAAAAAGCTGATGTGTTTTCCTTTCAAGAAGCTCTATCCGTCATCCTGCGTGTACTAATGGGAGAGGTAACGAGTTATATATTTTGCTTGGCTTTTGATTCTTCTGGGCATGTGATTGAGTTGATATGATTGCATGTTGTACGGTGGAGTAGGCTAAAAAGAAATAAAATAGAGTTGGGCAGCTTTGATGTAAATAGGGACATGCGTGTGTTTCATTACTTGGTTGGAAAGTTTGGCCAATAATATTTACTTTATTTTTATACGTTGGTTTTTACACACGGTTATTATATTATATCATCAATTATCGTTGCATAATCGCAACGATATTCATGAACCCCAATGTAAATGGAACAAGACGTAAGACTATGTCTTGACGTTCTGAATCCAACAAAACTCGTTTGATCGAAATTCGACTCCGTCTGTAAAAACAACATTATTTTAAATTTTAATTTATTCAATGGTCCACGGTTAAATTTCGTCTACCGACAAAATAACTCCAATTTGCCCCAAATTTAAAAACTAGCAATAACTAGCAATATGTACTCCAATAAAATTCGTTTTGTTGAAAACGAAGGTCGTTCAAAAAATAAATATTTATAATGCATATATAATATATCGATATAATATTAATTCCCAAAACGATGAAATAATAATAATAATAATAATAATAATAAATTATTATTGTCAGGCATATACATAATATATAACTTTAAATTCAATTAATATGGAATTATTACCATTTCAAGTTAAACGATATTCAACTTTAAAAATAAACCGTTTTAAAAGTAATTAAATAAATGTTATTGTTTATAATCGAAATCCATAGCGACTATTTTAAAATTTGATTTGGACATATCATACAATATATAATCCGAAATCTCGATTTTTCTCTTTCATTAGAAATTTATAATCAATAAGATCCTAACGTTTCTTGTTTCGCAGAATTCAGACTTAAACCGGATTCCGTATATCTAGTTGAAGTTCAAAATTCAATATTACGAACTACTGCATCGTTACGAGTTCGCTTTATATTAAATATAAATATAAACGTTTAATCGTCGTTTAATACAGGTTCAATATTGATAATCCATTAATATTCCAAATATAATACTTAAAACCAATTTAAATATTCAGATTCAAATAGCTGAAAAATCCGGGTTGTTAAATAAGCTCTCTTCTTCTTCCATTTCCCTTTCCTTTTCATCGTCTCACATCTTCCAACAACTTACAAATTATGTACAATTTTTTTTTTAACTATGTTTGGAGCACTTAACCCTATACACCTCAGCCAAACCTAAGGGATATGGTGGCTATTGCTTAGGAAAAGACTGCCTAAGTACCCATTTTAGGGTATCAATCCCGTGTAGTTCTATTTCCTCCTCTTTTCTTACATCCAAATGTTTGTTAATACATTAAAACCTTTGCATCCATTCTATTAATTCATCCATTCAACCATTTCATCCATCCAACCATTGCAATCAATGTTATTCAATACAATTAATTTAAACGTTGAAATCGATGCAATCAACACAATTACTGCAATCACTGCACTAATGCAATCAAATAAGTCCGGAAAATAATATCTCACTCATCTATCACAATAATATTAACATGTGGTCGTCTAACACCAATAATATCCAATCATAATTCTAACTTATAAAATAAGAAGGTAACAACATAAATGTATTCACACAATTATTTTTTATCAGTCAACAATAATATGTCATCAATGTAAGTACAAACCATTTAGTGTATACTAACTATTACAAAATATCAATATAGTCATCAACCAAAATATCAATACAGTCATCAACGTGTAGTAACCCAAGCAATATTGGTAACACAACATTCATCATTAAATAATCATAATTTTCTATGCATTAATTTGTAGCGATCAATGGTAAAAAATCGCATAAACATCCTTACTGTGATCCATCATCAAGAAAAAATTCATATAATAAATCAATTATCAATCGTATATTTCAACCATTCAATCATAATTTAATTTCCCTTTGATTTCTTATTTCTTCATGTTGCGTATTATTTAATACTCTTGTTTATTACTTTCCATTCATTTGGGTGTCTTATTTTATTTTTATCTCAATGCCTATCTTTAGGATTTACTAAATTTTAACATACTAACACATCTCTTCTTTTCTTTTCTTTTTCTTAACATGTATTTCATGTAGTGTTTGTAATTACAAGGAATTGCTATTCTTTTCTTTTTATGTGCATTCCTTATTATTCAGACATTGCACTTTTTTTTCATTTTGACAATATGTGCAAATTGTAACCCTTCATGTTTTAATACATTAAAATATCAGGAAAACCCAAAGATCTACATATTTTCTCATTTTCATTATTTTCAAAAACTTTTATTTATAAACAGTAGAATCTAGATTAAACCTAGAGCGGTTAATAAGGTTTATTGCAGCTTTGAGGAACATAAAAGATATCACAGCTCAGATCACAAAAGAGTAAATAAATGTGGAAAGTAAATGACATAGATTTTACCCAACTTCGGCAAACCCCTGCCTATTACTGCATTCCCCAAGGTTTCTACTAGAAATAAAATAGTGACGACTGCCCATAACCCCTGCATCAAACAAGAGGAAAAGTGTGTTGAATGGTGTGCTAGACAGCTATGGATGATCATCAAGGTATGATAACACAAGCGAAACCTATTGTAAATCTCACAACGCAAGGATAAAATATAATATAACATGTAATATTAGTGAAGCATATTTGAGCAGAAATCTCAAATTTTCAAAACAACTAGAAAGTATACCCATACACCAAGATTGCAACATCTTTTTGTACAAATTTGCCTCATTACAACACTCAGAGTAGAATAAAAAACAGCGGAAATCCAAATACTATATAGTAAGAGAGATAGCATGCCAGCCTCCTGCTCGTCTCCGGAGGGGTACACCATCCTTACTAAGCTATCACCTATCACCTGCCACCTGCCACCTAGTCTGCCCATCCAAAAACAGATGAATAGCCTAAGGTAATAAGAGGGAAACATGAAACCTTGAGCCAGAAAACAGTCTTAGTGAGCGATAAAAAGCTAACCAACATCATCAATAAAGTACATGAGAATGGGTAAATAAACAAACAAATCTACCCATAACTCCAGAGAAGAACTCAACTCCCGTCTTCCCCACATCAGACAGTGATAGCCTTTACAATCCATACAACCAAAAGTACAACAGTTCATCTATAGTAATCAGAATCATCATTCAATCATGGAAAATAGAAGAACCGACAGTAACACTCATAGCATCCAGATTATAGATCTCACGTAAACCATCCTAATCGAATTCAACTTCCCTTAAGCACAATCACTAGAGGCCTAAACCAATATCAGACAAGCACCCAAGAAACATCTCCTTCGACGTTGGACAATCTACATGAGATAATTCAAACAAAGAAACCAATCATCCATGATAGACTCTAGCTATCACTGCCAATCCGGCTTCGAAACCATCGTTAATCGTATGACGACCAACCTTGCCATATGTCAAGGGCTAATGGTAACCCCAATTCTAACATAAACTCCATACGCCTTTAACCGATACGTATGTATGTCCAACCTTGACAACTAGGCCTTTCAACGATACCTAGGGTACTCGACCTACAACCGGTCTTTTGGGTGCCCCCATCGTACCCCTGCTTTGAGCATGCTAGAACTTACGACAACGATAATCCCTTAGCCTTCGCATCTCTAGTCATATAACCCAACGACTTTTCATAGCTTAAGCAACCTTCTCAAGCAACCATTATCCATCAGCTCAACACCCTTGAGCAATGCATGACCAGAATTATAGCAATGTGCAACCAGAATCACTGTAGCAGTGAATGCTCGATGCAAAATCACTGTAGCAGTGCACGCTCGACCCAAAATCATTGTAGTAGTGTACGCTCGACCCAAAATCACTATAGCAGTGCACTCTCGACCCAAAATCACAGTAGTAGTGCACACTCTATCCAAAACCACTGTAGTAGTGCACGCTCGATCAAAAACCACTGTAGCAGTGCACGCTCAACCAAAAATCACTGTAGCAGTGCATGCTCGACCCAAAATCACTGTAGCAGTGCACGCTCAAACAAAATCACTGTAGCAGTGCACGCTCGACACAAAATCTGCACATGCCCAATCCAAGCCCAATTTCTACCAAAACTTCGCCAATCGACAACATCGACGAAACCAACTCATATGATTCATCCAATACAACCACAAGCATGTTTTGAAATCAATAACAACATGAATAAGATGATTATCAACAAAATCATGCAAATTTCACCAAAATCGTGATAATAGAACATATGAACTAAATTATGGATCTAACTTGCATAAACATATGAAATAGCATAGAAATTACCGGTTTAAAATTGGTAGATTAGATCCTATGGTGACTCATATGAAAATAAACTTACCATGATGTAGATCTAAGGAAAACGACTTGAATTTGATGAAAAACATGAGCAAACACTCATATGCTTGATTCATTCCGTGTGAGAGATGCATATCTCTTATCAGTTCTCCAAATCAAAGCAAAAACAGTGAAATATGAATCCGGACAGTAGAGATCTTGCTTCAGTCTGCTTGATTTGATGGGATTTATCCCCTCTCAATGTAGATCTAGCCTCACATTGTGTAGACCTTCGATTTTCTAAGCTTTAATGGTGGAAAAGATGGAAAAATGAAAGAATGGAGGATCCCTTGGCTCTTCCAAATGAGAAAATGGAGAAAGTAAACTATTTCCCATACCTCCCATCCCCTATTTATAGTCTTCCACCAACCCACTAACGGGCCTCCCCAAATCAGACCATTTAGCTTATAAACCTGGACAGCCAACTATAAAACCTTAAAACAACGATTCTTCCCAAACCGCTGAGCCAAATCCTTAATGTAACCATCTCTGAAAAGGCAATCATCGTTTCCTTTCCAACGGCACATGTCTCACCACCTGATTCGACCTGATTAAAAGTTATGCTCTGTACAAGACTGATAGGGGCAAAATGGTTATAAATAAAATTGGTTAAAATTATGGACATGTTTCACATCCCTATAAACAACATATCAAAATATGAGATTGATCCAATCCTCAAGGAATAAAATAAAAATATTTTACGATCTTACGATACATAAAATGCAGGTCGTTACATTCTCCCCCCTTAGGATTCCCCCCCCCCCCCCGAAATTCCAATAACTGTAAGCAACCAAATGATTCCACATGCTTACCATCCATAAGTGCCCAATATATCATCCAAACTAGCAGCCATCAATTCATGCATCCATGTCCCTATCATAACACGTGGAATTCTAAAGATAACAACAATAACATAATAACAATAATAGAAATAATAACAATAATAACAAGATATACTGATGTAATGATGGAGCAATATCAATGGGTCATACGGACGAAGAGTTATAGATGGGTCATCTTCATACTCTCTTCTGTCTCCCACGTACAATCGTCGGCATCCTCACTCCATTGTACCTTGACAAGCTTAATCAGCTTCCTCCTAAGTTGTTTCGTGTCATGTACCACAACACGAAGTGACTTACGAGGTCTTGTAACCAAGCCCTCGACTTCTACGTTTTCGTATTGTTTCGGAGATACTACCACATCTAGATCATGCGCATATTTCATAGAAATGATTCATGAAAAGCGTTATGCACACACGACATCTTCTCGACTAACTATAATCTATATATGAGCTTTCCAATTCGCTCGACTATTGGAAATGGTCCAATAAACCTAGGGACCAACTTTCCTTTACTTCTGAATCGAACAACATGTTTTAATGGCGAAATCTTCACGAAAACCATGTTGCCCACGTCGAATTCCAAGTCTTTTCAACACTTATCCGCATAACTCTTCTGACAATCTTGGGCTGCCTTCATTCCTTGCAGAAGAATCTTGATACAATCCAATGTCTCCCTGATCATCTCTAGCCCAAGCACTAACTTATCTCCAATTTCTAACTAACAAGCTGGAGAATTACTCGATCTTCCATACAACGCCTCATATGATTCCATCCCAATACTCGATTGATAGCTATTATTATAAGCAAACTCCACCAAATGTAGATGGTCTTCCCATGATCCTCCGAAGTCTAACACACAAGCCCTCAGGAGATCTTCCAAAACTCGGTTAACTCTCTTGGTTTGACCATCAGTTTGAAGATGACAAGCTATACTCTAACACAACCCGGTTCCCAAAGTCTCTTGCAAAATCTTCTAAAATCCACTGGTGAACAATGGATCTTGATCACTCACTATGCTCTTCGGGATACCATGGAATTGAATCATCCATTTCACACAAAGTTCAGACAACTTTGATGCTTTCCTAGTCGATATGACAGGAATGAACCTTGCACTTTTGGTCAAACGATTCACGATGGCCAAAATCCCTTCGTTTTCTGCCCTGGTTCTAGGTAATCCATCGATATCTGCGCCTACTTCCACGTAGGAACTTCCAATGGCTAAAGCAATCCGCTTGGCTTCTTTAGTTTAGCTTTCACTAATTGAAAGTTCATGCACTTGGAAATGAACCTTCCAATATCTCGCTTCATCCCCTCCCAGTAGTAGATTCGCTTCATGTCCTGATACATCTTATTACCACCAGGATGAATCGTCAACTTCGAGTGATGACATTCCCTTAGAACCTCATCTTTCAATTCGTCGATATCAGGAAGTAGTCGCCCTTTCTCTCGAAGTCAGTCTTCTCGATTGACTTCGAGCTGTTTATTATCTGGTTCTAGCTTCTCGATAAACTCGACAAGCTTCTCATCTCGCTTTTGGCTCTCGCCAATCCTTTCGATAAGAGTAGGTCTCATCGATAAGCTTGCCAACATTTTAGGCTCTAACTCACATTGTAGCCTGAAATCGAACCTTGCCATATACTCGAGGCTTTTCCATTCTGAATACATCGCTCCCAAACTTGCTTATTTTCGACTCAACACATCTGCAACTACGTTGCCCTTGCCTGGAGTATAGGCTATAGCAAAATCATATGTTGTCAGAAACTCTAACCACCGTTGTTGCCGAAGATTTAAATCCTTTTGGGAGAAAAGATACTTTAACAACTTATAATCCGTGAACAAATCAAATCAGACTCCTAACCAGTAATGTCTCAATATCTTCAAAGCAAACACAATCGTTGCTAACTCCAAGTCATGAGTTGTGTAATTCTTTTCATGCGGCTTCAGCTACCGACTTGCGTAAGCCACAACCTTATCCTTTGCCACCCTCAATTGGTGAAATCCCGTTGCCCAATCCATCTGAGAAAACACTTTGGCTTTGTGAAACTAGTCAACAAGTCATCAATCCTCGGCAACAGATACTTATTCTTCTTAGTCACCTTATTCCTCTCATGATATCCCACACACAATTAACAAGCCATCAGCCTTGGTTGCAAACATAACTAGTTCACCTGATTTGGATATACATCTCCGATTGAATCCTTTTTCCTAAAAGGTCACGAATTTGCACCTTTAATCTTGTTTTTCCTTTGGCGCCATCTTCCTAAGAGGCATAACGATAGGTTTAGCACCCTCGACCAAATAGACTCTAAACTCAATCTCACGATGCGGTTGTAAGCCTTTGACTTCTACAAGGACATTATCTAACTCACTTATGATTAGCTCCGATGACAAGTCTTCTCGTGGAATCGCAGGCGAATATAAATAACTTACGAAGACACCATCCTCGACCTACACCGAACCAGAACCGTTCACCCTTCCACATTCCCGACTGTCATCTACAGCTTCTCGCAATCCGCTTTTGCCGCATACCCCTTGAGCCAATCGATATCCCAAAACAATACCAAACCCAATGGAAGTCACAACAAAACGATCGTTCATAGAAGAGCAACCATGACTATATAAACTGGACCACAACAAGTCCTATAAAGAGTAGATGAACCCCGTACTGGATCAGTTACAATCAAAAGCCTATTACAACTTTCATTTCCGAACCTATACAGCGTACATATTATTGTAGGTAAAAGAAGACGATTCTCTAATACCGAATAGAACTCAAACAAACTCCACCGGCAGAAAGCACATCAATAGATTCTCTTAATCCTCATCAGGAATGCAATAGGAAATGGGGATAGCCCCCAGAACACATGCTTCCTCCGGTTGCTTATCTTTTAGAAAATCTGGGCAATCTTTCTTCTTATGTTCGGGCTTGCCACATTTAAAGCACTTCTTTCCACCTTCTGTCTTCCTACAATCTCTAGCATAATGGCCCTCTAGTTGAAAATTAAAGCAAGTGGCATTCTTCTTAGATTTCTTCCCAACTCTGGTGTCAGAAAAAGTTTCTCCATGTGGCTCATGTCTGGTTCTAAAAGCCTCATCCCAAGAAGCATTGACCCTTTCTTCTCGCTTCTTGACCCGACGTCGAAGTCGCTCTAAAGATATACCTCTTCTTAGCTCATCTTCTTCATCTTTAGGGGAATAGTCCCTTTGTCGCTTAACGGAATCATCCCTAGGTACATGCATATGAACACCACGTTCTATTGTTGCTTCTGGAATGGGCATCCTTAGCAAGACTGTGGCCATCATGGCCCTGAACATAAGCGGACATTCTGGCATAACAGCTAAAGCTTCCAGCTGATTGCTATCGCCTGCCCTTCCAGACGCAGACTCATCCCTAGTAGTGTTTCCCGTAGTTTGACGACTCATTCTAAAACTAAAAATAGAATGATTAGTCTACATATGAGATAACAATAGGAATGAAATCCGAACCCTTTTACACTATACACTACTATATAGTATACATCCAATTGAAATCTACGAATATGTCTCTCTTATGTAATTACGTCTTAGAACTTTGGCTGAAATCGATAACCAGAGCTCTGATACCAAATATAACGACCGCCCATAACCCCTGCACCAAACAAGAAGGAAAGGGTGCTAAAAGGTATGTCAGGAAGCTGTGGACGATGATCAAGGTATGATAACACAAGCAAAACCTTATTGTAAATCTCACAATGTAAGAATAAATATAGTAGAACAAATAATATTAGTGAAGAATATTTGAGCAGAAATCTTAAATTTTCAAAACAGCTAGAAAGTATACCCGTACACCAAGATTGCAACATATATATGTTTGTACAAGTTTTCCTTACTACAACACTCAAAGTAGAATAACAAACAGCAGAAATCCAAATACTATATAGTAAGAGAGATAGTACGCCAGCCTCCTGCTCGCCTCCGAACTACTACATTGTCCTTACTAAGCTATCACCTGTCAATTGCCACCTAGTCTTCCCATCCAAAAATGGATGAACAGCCCAAGGTAATAAGAGGGAAACATAAAACCTTGAGTCAAACAACAGTCTTAGCAAGCGATAAAACAGCTAACCAACATCATCAATAAAGTACATGAGAATGAGTAAATAAACAAACTAATCTACCCACAACTCTAGAGAAGAACTCAACTACCGTCTTCCCCATATTATACAATGATAGACTTTACAATCCATATAACCAAAAGTACAACAATTCATCCATAGTAATCAGGATGATCATTCAATCATGGCAAGTAGAAGAACCAATAGTAACACTTATAGCATCCAGATTATAGATCTCACGTAAACCATCCTAATCGAATTCAACATCCCTTAAGCACAAGCCCTAGAGGCCTAAACCAATATCAGACAAGCACCCAAGAAACATCTCCTTCGACATTGGATAATCTATGTGAGACAGTACAGGCAATAACATCTTTCATTGTCAGTTTCACCAGGTCTTTCCTTAGGAAACCGAAAATATGTGTTCAAGAAAAAAATGTTAACGGAGCAACTCTATCATATAGAAGCAAAGAATTGTCAAACAAAGAAACCAATTATAGATGACAGACTCTGGCTATCCTGCCAATCCTGCTTCGAAACCATCGTTAATCGTATGACGACCAGCCTTGCCATATGTCAAGGGCTAATGGTAACCCTAGTTCTAGCATAAACTCCATACGCCTTCCAACGATATGTATTTATGTCCAATCTTGACAACTAGGTCTTTCAACGATACCCATGGTACTTGACCTACAACCGGTCTTTTGGATGCCCCCTTCATAACCCTGCATTGAGCCTGCTAGAACTTACAACAATTATAATCTCTTGGCCTTTGCATCTCTAATCATCCAACCCGACGACTTTTCATAGCTTAAGCAACCTTCTCAAGTAACCATTATCCATCAACTCAACAGCCTTGAGCAATGCATGACCGGAATTGTAGCAATGCACAACCAAAATCACTATAGTAGTGCACGTTCGACCCAAAATCACTGTAGCAGTGCACGCTCGACCAAAATCACTGTAGCAGTGCACGCTGGACCAAAAATCATTGTAGCAGTGCACGCTCGACCCAAAATCACTATAGCAGTGCATGTTCATCCCAAAATAACTGTAGCAGTGCACGTTCAACCCAAAACCACTGTATCAGTGCACGCTCGACCCAAAACCACTATAGCAGTGTGCGCTTGAACAAAAACCACTGTAGTAGTGCACGCTCGACCGAAAATCACTTCAGCAATGCACACTCGACCTAAAATCACTGTAGCAGTGCTCAACCCAAAATCTGCACATGCCCAATCCAAGCCCAATTTCGACCAAAACTTCGCCGATTGACAACATCAACGAAACCAACTCATCTGATTCATCCAATACAACCACAACCATGTTTTGAAATCAATAACAACATGAATATGATGATTATCACTAAAATTATGCAAATTTCACCAAAATCATGATAATTGAACATATGAACTAAATTATGGATCTAACTTGCATAAACATATGAAATAGCATAGAAATTACCAGTTTAAAATTGCTAGATTAGATCCTATGGTGATTCATATGAAAATAAACTTAGCACGATTTAGATCTAAGGAAAACGACTTGAATTTGATGAAAAACATGATCAAACACTCATATACTTGATTGAATTTGTGTGAGAGAAGCACATCACTCACCACTTTTCCAAATCAAAGCAAAAATGATAAATATGAATCATGATAGCGGAGATCTTGCTTCAATCCACTTGATTTGATGGAATCTATCCCTTCTTGATGTAGATCTAGCCTCAAATGGTGTAGATCTTCGATTTCCTAAGCTTTAATGGTGGAAAGATGGAGAAATAGAGGATCCCTTGGCTCTTCCAAATGAGAGAACGGGGAAAGTGAATTATTTCCTGTACCTCTCAACCCTAATTTATAGCCTTCCACCAACCCACTAATGGGTCTCCCCAAATTAGCCCATTTAGCTTATAAACCAGGACAACCAACTGTAAAACCTTAAAACAACGATTCCTCCCAAACCGCTGAGCGAAATCCTTAATGTAACCACTCCACGGAAGGCAATCATCATTTCCTATCCAGTGGCACAAGTTTCACCACCTGATCCGACCTAAGTCAAAAGTGATGCTCTGTACAAGATTGACAGGGGCAAAATGGTCACAAATAAAATTGATAAAAATTTTGGGTATGTTTCACATCCCCATAAACAATATATAAAAATATGAGAATGATCCAACCCTCTGGGAATAAAATAAAAATATTTTTCGATCTTCCGATACATAAAATGCGGGTTGTTACAAAAACAATTTTTATGCTTATAAAATCCCTGTAAACTCGCAACATCCGCTCCCAACTGTTCTAATCCTACACTCAAAACCTTGCGCTGATCTTTATCCCAAAGATCAGATTTTCTTCGAGTTACGAACCCGTAACTCGTAAACCCTAGTTTAGAGAAAACTATAGATTGTTTACAAAAGAAAAACAGCTTAGAAAAACAACACAAAATCCTATATTTGATTAAATAAAAAGTCAGTCCCCTTTTGTTTTCTTTGACACTTGAAAAGGAAAGTCGACTTCTCCTTTTTTTACTTCTTTGATGGCGGCCTAGGGTTTTGCTTCCCGAATTAAATCACGTCGAATGTCGTTGCTTTCTATGGATGATTTGGGCTTTGGCTTGCGATCGAAACTTGTGAGTACTCTAAATTGTTTGATTTTTCTTATGCATGAAATTGTTTGCTTCGTTTCGATGATGACTATGATGAATTGCGTGTATATTTATAGGATTAAGAAACCCATTGATTCTCTAATTTCACGTGAATTGATTTGGTCTTGATTTGTATGATTGTCAAATTGATTTACACAGCATTGAATTGCATTGAATATTTTATTGTCTAATATCCATGAACTGATTTCTAGAAAACATTTGTAACGTGAATTTCTGAAATGTTTTTGTGCCCAAAATTGCTATCTGATTTCTGGAAATATTGTATAATTTTATAGCCTAAAAATTTAGAGCACGTTTGATAAATTACGCGTAAATATTTTGGATGTATATTGCCATGTTTTAGCCCCACTGTGAATTTGAAGAATAAATTATTTCCAGAATTGAATTCTTTATATCTTTCAGAAAATGGTATTTTAGCCAAGAATGCTCCTTGATTTACTAACCGAAATGAATGATGTTTTTCACGAAACAAATTGAGCCTTTCCCAAATTTTGAACCATTCAAATAAGAGATGCATTCTGCCTTCTTGTATGAAACCATTTAACCATACAAAAATATCTTCAGTTCTCCACTTTGTTTGCTTACTTGACTTGTTCATGTGTATCTGAAATACTCATGATCACTAGAGTTGATATGATGTATTGCCATCATATTTTACATAGTTTTGTCTTGTGCATGCTAAAACATGATGCTCACATGCTTCTACCATGTGCATGTACTCCTATGTATACTTAGTAGTCTTGTATACTATGTTCTTGAGTTTGTAAACTGTTTGTTTTTTGTTTTTCCATGCACCATGTATGTGTGGCTTTGCACCCAGCTTGAACTTGATGTTTTCTAGTATGTGCTCATGCACTTTGCTTGCTCTTGTACACCATGTTGTTGCACTTGTATAGTTTGACTTGACTAATCTATTGATGCATATCCATGACTGTCCCTATTCATGTTGGTTGCACACTTGCTTGACTTCTCAGCTTGTTCATGAACCAGACACTATTGCTTGCATTTTTGTCCAGTTGTGTGTCTTCCTGCTGCTTTGACCAATTTGGCTTATACTGAACTTGTTTTGTGATTGTTGAGTTATTGAACTACTGTGTATGGCATTTTGCCTTTATTTGAACTGACACGAATTTCATGCCATCTTGACCATGCTTGAACTATTGTACTTGTGCATTAACCTGTACACACACAAAAATTACCGTGTCGAGTTGCATATAAATATATATACCCTGGACCTGAAATGTTACTGACCATTGTTGCTTTGTGCAATAGCCATGCTTGCTCTTTTCCATGCTCCAGTTTCCATACTGTATTGCCATTGCCTTGTTGGTTTGCATGGCTTCTGCTTGAATCATATATTTTGAAACAACCTGTTTATACATGTACAATGTTGTGATCACTTGAGCATTCATATTTGCTATTGCCAATATGTGAGTCTGTTGCTTTATGCCGCCATCACTATGTTCAGTTGCAACCAATGAAATGCGATATATGTGCACCCGTTTTTCTGAAATCATGTGTATTATAGCACCATGTATTTGAAACTTTTATGCATTCTGTGCATTTGTGAACTCATGCCTGAAAGATGTGCATGCTATCCCAGTATTGACGCACCTGGCTGATCTGAACTAGTACACGATTTTCTTGGTTTACTGATTCATGTTGATTTTGAGTTGTATTTCCAGTTTAGACCTGCTCCACTCAAGGTTGAATATTTGTTGTGCATTCATTGATGTTTGACCATATTACCCCTGCACAATATATATGTGTATATAAATACACATGTATGTGTATACATGTATTGTGCGTATGCAATTATATTTTCTATTTACATTGGCAAACCACCATATGATGTGTCATGGCTGGTAAGATCAGCAAACCACAAATGTGAGTTGAGGCCGGTCTTGATCAGCAGACCACTATGGCTGAGTTGAGGTTGATCTGCAGACATTAGATATATAGTCTACCTTGTGGTATTTACAGTAAATCACTGTGAATATCACAAGCATTCAAGACAAAAATAGATTTATATACAAATCATACCAAGTAAAGATGTATGATGAGAAACACATCAAAATTCTAAGGCAAATAAAATTTAAAATAAATTTATATCTGCTAGAATGTAAATCAATTTTTGTTCCAGTTTATTGTGTGTGTTTCCATGACAGGTATACAAGTGACTGGACTGACTCTGAAGCAGACGGAAGACAAACTGTGTGTCAGTGTATGAAATTGTATGCGTCTATATGTGAGAGAGTTATTGTAACTGAGTGAATATGTAACAGAGAGAAATTTGAGTATTGTAGTGAGGAAGCTATGCACATGAACATAAATGTGAATTGAATGAATTAAATTACAGCGAAATGTAAAATAGTGGAGTCAGAAGTTTGTACTATTCAAATGTTGAAATAAAATATTTATTTGAATAAAAATATTGTTTAAATATTTAAATTCTTGTGCAATAGTATTCTATTCAGGAATAAATATTTATTCCTGTATGTGATGTAGTATAGAACAGTACAATTACAAACACATTTATATTATAATATATATGTTTGTTATCATTAAACAAAAATTATATTGTTATATACAACATAAACAACACATGTAAACTATTGATAATTATACTTATAATTTATCTATCTTATTTCAACATCATTACTCAATTTTATTCATTTTATTTTAATGAATAACTCTCATATTCAAACCCATTACGTATTTCAACTAAAATTCTAATAGTGCAATAATTAGTAATATTGTCAACGCAAACTCAGCATATCCAAAATATCTCAAATATTCAACATTGGTCAATATATCACACACAAAAATTTCATCACAAGACACACAATTTTATAATTTAAATTCAACCAACTAAATTAACTAACTCATACCAATGCTTTTGCTATAAAAATCTATAGTGAATCTTAAGTAAGATTTCTTCGTCTTAGATCTGATTATATGCCTCTCTCGTTTGATGATTCTTTTTCCTCACTCCTTTTTCTATTTTATTTTGGTTCTCTGAATTCTTTAAATTACGCTATAATCTCTCTATAATATTATTTAAAAGAAGTCTTTGAAGAAAGAAATATAATATATTTTTTGAATTTTCCAAGAGGAAGAAGCAAAGAAAGAAGATGGATCTTAGGGTTGTTAGATTTAGGGTATTGTTATTGACAATCGAAATATTGTTAAGAGGGACCAAATATTATTTTTTTTAAAAATTGTTAAGGGGAATACCAATGAGGAAAGTAGCCCCTTAACAAATAAAGGTAATTTTACCTTATTACCTATTTAGCTCCTTAACAAATAAAGGTAATTTTACCTTAACAAATATTGCAAGGTCATAGTTTTTTTTCGATTCGCATATATCGATTTTCTTAAGCCATATAGGATAAGCGTTTTCGAAGAATAGGATTGAACTATATTTTTTTGTCAGCTTAAATATGCTAAATTTTTTAATTATGGAGGCAATGCACCGGAATGATTATTAATTTTCGATATATCACTATTGAATACATATATAATTAATTAAATGTTGCATTCAGTGCAGTGGTAACGAATTGCTTATTTTAATTTGGTTTCCCTTGTCGAATAAGTTTTTTAATCTTATTGGAAGGGGCAATCCGGGAATATTGAGTAGCGTGAAATACTATGTTTTTGTAGCCACTTAACAATTTTCAAAGAGTGGAGTATTTTTTTTAAAATGACCTCCTCTTAATAATAGTTGGAGTGTCAATAACAATACCCTAGATTTAACATGCTTATGTAAGAGTTAAGGATTAATTAGGTCATTAAATTAGTCCTTAAATTCTTTTGTTTTATCACATCCGCTCTCTCATTTACTTCGTAATAAAGTAAATTCTTAGGACGCATCTCATACATCCGTTATTATTTTCATCTGACCCATAATAAAAGGGAATTTGAATATACCATGTAAAAAGAGTAATAAACTAATATATTTTAAAATCTATCAAAAAGTTACCCTTTATACAGAAGAATTAATTTCTAATCCCTAGGAAATAAATTTTCATTTAAACATATCAATTGTCATATGTTCCAATCAATGCAAACACGCATAATTAATTTTCTATGGTATTAAAGACATTCTAATTTATACATATATAGGACAACCTGAATTCATACTAATGAATTGCAAGAGTATGCATTTAATCTTTTCATAATATATATAATTAATAAAATAGAAACCATCCATAAATGTTTAATAAGTAGAATATGTTACTACCAAAATTAATAAAGAATCGAGTTGGTGGTGAAGGGGTATCAGGCAACTGAAGGCTCACTAAAAGCTCTCCAGAAAGCGGAACTCATTGTTAGGAAGGGTTAAAAGCTAGAAAGAATAACTCGAGACATGACACTAAACGAAATCCTCTGGGAAAAAGGATCGCGAAAGCTATAGGGTATAGCTGGCGGAATTTATCCGTCAAGGCCAATCCGACAGGGATTCTCCAAGCAGCATCATCTCGTCAAAGGAGTCCTACAGCAAAAGATCATCCAAACCCAAAACCAGGTGATCCGGAAGCAGTAGATCAGATGGACCAAACCCCAAGAATCTTAGATAACGACCTGCCCAAATACTGATACACCTGAAGATGCAAGCATCGAAGGCACTAACCCGGGAGAACGCGAAGGCCACTCAAAACCAACTTCTGGAGCATCTACTGCATAAATACCTAAAGGTCACATCCACAAATAAATAAGAGTGACACAGGAAGCCACCCTTTAAGGATACATGCTACTGTGAAGACCCCTCCGGAGGGCTAGCCAAAATCCGGGCAAGGATACAAGCTACCCGTACTAGTCTATCTAGTACCGAAACCCGTAGCGGTATCAACTCGGCAGCTATCAACATACGCCACGGGGTCGAAACCCTCCAAGCGTACTAGTCTATCTAGTACCGAAACCCGTAGCGGTTTCAACCCGACAACTATCAACATACGCCACAGGGTCGAAACCCTCCAAGTTTTCACGATAAAACCGAGAGCCTACATTCGAAAGTTCATGTCCGCAAGCTTACATTCAGAAGCTTCCCTCAAGAGTTCGAGTATCGTGACCGAATACGTCAAAAGTGGCCGAAGGTCAAGCACCTTAAACCAAGAATAAACAACTGACAAAGACCCATGCGGGTCCGATAACCCTTCGATAGGAGGGGACCTGGACCACTATAAATAAGACCCCAGAGGTCACATTATGGGGAATCATTTTTTCATAACTTTTTGAACCATTGGAAACAACTTAAGAAAGAAAATTAATGGAAAATTCCTCCATATAACATTCATACGTCAAAAGCAGCGGAAGGTCAAGCACCCAAAGCCAAGAATAAAATAACCGACGAAAACCTATGCGGGTCCGATAGCCCTTCGACGGGAGGGGCCCTGGACCACTATAAATAAGTCCCTAGAGGTCACATTATGGGGAATCTTTTTTTCCTAACTTATTGAACCATTGGAAACAGCTTGAGAAAGAAAATTAATGGAGAATTCCTCCATATAACTGTAACAACCCGTATTTTCAATAACCTGTAATAACATAAATCGAGGCAGAATTTAATTCTAAAATGGGAATCAAGGGAAACGGGCTATGCCATTGTGTTCGTCTCGGAAAAATACGCGAAATAGAGTCCGAGTTTTCGAAAATCGGAGTCCGTATGACCAAGATATGGCCTCGCGAAGTTTCACGAAAATTCCCAAATTAAAGTATACTTAATTAAGTGAAATGGGTTGTGTAGATATATATATATATATATTGATATATATATATATATATATATATAATTGAAAATTTAATAAATAAATATGCAAAAATGCTCAAAACAGCGAATTGGGAGAGGGGAATAACCGAACCGGCCGATTTTTGAAGTCGACCCGAGCCCGCTGGGTCGACTAGGGGTTAATCCAGGGTGTTTGGCTGTCAACCCGTGGGCCGATTCGCTCAAGTGCAGATTTTGCATTTGAATGGTTCTCATGGTCCATCTTTAATCTAAAGGCCCTAGATGGTTCCTACACTTGACTTCTTCCCCAAGACATGCTTTGATGGCTTGGATTGAATCTAGGGTTAATCCTAGGGCCTAAAACACTTGCCTAATCTATAAATAAGACCCTAACCTACCCTAATTCATTCATAATTAAACCTAGTGACTAAACTATGGCAAAATGCTAGCTCTCATGGCCTCCACTAATTTTATGAAGAGGGTTGCATACTAATCACTCTCTAATCAACTTCTAATCCCTTCTTAGCATCTTAATCTTCTTCATTTGGTGTTCAAAGTTGCTAGTTGTGAGTTTCTATCACTTTGATGATCTTTTGGTAAACTAATTAGATGAGATGTGATGAGATTTATGGTTTTGTATGTGGGTTAATGAGCTTTGAATCATATGATATGATGTTAGCATTAATCTTATGTTTATGCATGTTGAGTATGTAAGCTTATGCAAGTTTAATATGATGTATGTTATGTTTGCATGATGCTAAATATGCAAGTTGTGGGCTATGTAATCATATGCATGTTATGCAAGTTCATGGTAATATGCTATGCAAGTTACATGTTTGTTAATATGCAAGTTACATGTTTGTTAATATGCAAGTTACATGTATGTAAATATGCAAGTTACATGTTTGTTAATATGCAAGTTACATGTTTGTTAATATGCAAGTTACATGTATGTAAATATGCAAGTTACATGTTTCTTTATATGCAAGTTACATGTTTGTTAATATGCGAGTTACATGTATGTAAATATGCAAGTTACATGTTTATTAATATGCAAGTTCATGATGACACATTATGCAAGTCTATAAGCTAATATGCAAGTTTGTTATGCAAAATGAATATGTAAGTTATGTGACATATTATATGTAAGTTATGTGACATATTATATGCAAGTTATGTGACATGTTATGCAAGTTCATATGCAAGTTATGTGTTTGTTAATATGCAAGATGGCACCTTTGAAACATGTTCATTCATATGCAAGTTGACACCTTTTATATGTGTTATATCATGAACGAAATTACGTGGGAACGATGGGGCAATTAAATGCATAAGTTAATAAGATTGTGTGAAATTAATATAATTATGCATAACACAAAATAAATAAACATAGTATGGGAATTTGCCTATTTGGTTAGGTGTACCCATACTATGTGTTGGGAATTTACCTATTGAGTTAGGTCTACCCCATGGGAATTTACCTATTAAGTTAGGTCTACCCATGTTAAGAAAACTTGATTAATTAGGGATAATTAATATAAAATTATGAGGGTGATTAATTAGGTGTAATTAATTGACTAAGACACGAGGTTGGACTCAGTTGTAGCGTAAAACTGCCCGGACCCAACCGGCTTAACCAGTTGCTACAAATGTTAGCCCAATGTGAGAGGTCTTAGGCACAAACTAAATACGTAATTAATGTAAAGACACGAGGTTAGACTCTGTTATGACATAAGGCTGCCCGGACCCAACCGGCTTAACCAGCGGTCATAAAAGACAGTCTAATGTGAGAGGTCTTTACAAAGGTTACGTTCTTAATTAATTAATTAAGAAACACTTAACCACATTAGCATGTAGAGGGACATGAGGGGTTAAGTGGGTGCCTCGGGTGGCATGAGAAAATCTAGTGGTTGCCTTGGGTGGCAATAGAAAATACGATTAGAATACTTAACCAAAATAGAACATGTAATTAAAACATGATTAAAGGGTTAAGTGGGATATACTAGAAAAAGGGACAAGCTTAGGTGGGTAGCTTGTGGAGGCCCATTTCAACCAGTAACCCATACGTATCTTTGTGGGCTCGACCCATGTCGAGGACGGGACACGCATACTGGGCTTGACTGTAAGAGGCAAACGGGTTAGCGGTGGCAACGCAAGTCCAACGGGCTTCATATGCGTGAGTGGGCCCGGGCTGGTAGGTAAGCCGTTGTTGCATCGAGTAGATATAAGCCGTGCACCTTTAGTTTCATCAGGTTGCCACATTGGGGAATGATACATCCCACGGTGGGGCCAGCACGGGTATCTACGTTAGGGAGCCGATCGAATGGGAAGTAGTGTGTACACCTAGTGGATTGTAGGGCCCCGTGGCGCCTACTTGGTCACCTAGGGGTACGCAGGTACTAATTAGTAAATTTTATAAGTCCTTGGGTGGGATCAACCTTTAAGTTAGGAACGACTGGTGTGGTGCAGTTTAGTAATTTACCTTAGGGAGGGTAGATGCGTCTTTATCCTTTATCTTCGTTTAGTTGACTGCTTAGGGTAGCCATTCATCCCTATATGTTACCGTATATCAGTTTATGTCTTCTCTGGTTACTTTAACGATTGTATTGTTAAAGTTATAGGACTCGCTCAGACTTATGTCTGACCCTGTTGTTTTTATCTTTTTCCCAACCCTCAGGTCCTACGGTGGATCCTAGCAGTAGTGGAGCTTGATCGGATTGCTATTCCAGTCTTTAGGAGCTTGGATAGATGTAAAGCTCCAGTTATCCAGTTATCTTTTCTTTTGTTTGGCTATTGTATGAGAGTGGGATTATGTACTTCTTTATTTTGATGGATATTGTACTTGACCTTTATTGTGGTTTTATGATGTAACCAGACATGTTTTACTTCCGCTGTTATGAGATGATGTTTTAAAATTTCAAGTACTATTTATATCTGTCTTGTTGTAATTTTTCTGTTCTATATTCACTAAAATACTCCACCGATGCTATGGCATTCCCTTAGTGAGTGATCATAGCGGGAGTGGGGTGTTACACGTGGTATCAGAGCTTAAGGTTACCAGAACAGATAAAATTTTTGAGAAAAACTACTTTCTAAGAGTATTTTCGAAGAAAGTATTTTTAAAAGCATGTCTTCTAAGAGAAAAAGTTTTTGAAAAAGAAAAGCATAATCCCCAATAGCCATATCTTTATCTTTCGGAATCTCCTTTTTGAATCTTTCCTCTTTCGTTTCAGCATGGCTGAAGATCTTAACATCCCGGAGGGTTTAGTTATACCACTATGGTATAGGAGGTTGCAAGAGGCTAGGGCCGCGGCTGCGGGTCCGGCCAATGCTACTACACCAGAGACAACCGCTCCTCCTCCTCAGCCTAGAGTGGATAATTTTGCTAAGGTTTGCAAGGAGTTCAAGGCTATAGGAGGAAAACCTTTTCTTGGTTCAGAGACTTTCGTAGAGGCTAGAGATTGGCTTAAGGAAGTGGAAGAGTTGCTAGATATCTTTGAAGTGGAAGAGGGAAAGAAAGTCAAGTTGGCGGCTTGGTTAATGAAGGGAGAGGCCTCATTCTGGTGGGAGGTCACTAATGGAGAACGCCCTGTTGACTCTTGGGCAGATTTTAAGCAAAGGTTTGGGGCTAAGTTTCTCTCAAGGGCGGAAGAGAATCTGTTTATGGAGAAGTTCTTGAATTTGAAGCAAGGGAATCTCACGGTGAAAGAATATGTCAACAAATTCAATCAATTAGCAAGGTTTGGCATAGAGTTGGTGAATACACCGGAGAAGAAGGCTTTGAGGTTCGTTAGAGGCTTGAACGAACCATTGCAAGGAATAGCTATGACTCACATTCCTATGGGGGCCACTTTTGAGAAGCTTGTCTACATGGCACTTATGCATGAGGATGATAAGAATTCTAAGGCACCAGAGAAAAAGGGGGATCAGAAGAAACCGCAACAGCAACAACAAGGCAAGGGCGGAAAAGGCAATGGTGACAAAAAGAAGACGAAGAAGAAGTGCTTCAATTGTGGAACACCAGGACACCTCAGTAAGGATTGTCGCAAAAAGAAGAAGACCGGTTGCTTTCATTGTGGTGAAGCAGGGCATCTTGTGAAAAACTGCCCAAAGAAGGGGCAGAAGACGGGGTCTACCTCAGGAGGCCAGGTGCAAGCTCTTATAGCACCACCTCAGTCAGGGGGGCAAGTTCAGGTTCTCTCAGTTCCACCGATTCAGCAGAGAGGTAGAACTATTTCCGTTGAAAGTCTGGTTTTTCTGTTTGATCATCCAGTTCGTACTTTGTTTGACTCTGGCGCATCGCATTCTTTTATCTCATCATCGTTAGTTGAGTCACTGCACTTAGACACCAGTCTAGTTGATGATCCCTTGGTTGTCTCAAACCCAATTGGGGGCTCCATATATCTGTCTATGATATGTTTGGGTTTGAAGATTTCTATACTTAGCGTTGAGTTTAGATGTGATGCTTTTGTATTGGGCTTCACGGGCTATGGGTTGATCTTGGGCATGGACTGGTTATCCAGTAATGGTGCCGTTCTTGATTGCGAAAGGAGAGTTGTCAGGCTCATGACCCGCTTGGGTAACACTCTCGAGATCTCTTGCAATCCCATGGAATCTGTTTTGCTAAGTTATCTTGAATCGCTCGATGCTTCGGTCGAGAGTTTGTGTTCTGTCAGAGTAGTCCGGGAATATCCGGATGTGTTTGAAGAAGTAAAGGGTTTGCCTCCGAAGCGGGAGATAGATTTCCGAATTTATTTGGTGGATAATGCCAAACCAGTGTCTTTGCCAGTACGCCACATGGCTCCTCGTGAGAGAAGAGAACTTCATAAGCAAGTAGGGGAGTTGCTTGAGAAGGGGTTCATAAGGCGAAGTATATCGGAGTGGGGAGCTCCAGTAGTGTTTGCCACGAAGGCGGATGGGTCCCTCAGACTTTGTGTGGATTATAGAGAACTTAATAAGCTCACGAAGAAGAATAGACACCCATTACCGAGGATAGATGATCTCTTTGATCAGTTGGTTGGCGCGTCAGTATTTTCGCAGATGGACTTAGCTACAGGGTTTCATCAGTTAAGAGTGGCGGAGGACAGTATAGAGAAGACTGCTTTCCGGACTCCGGATGGTTTTTATGAGTGGCTAGTGATGCCATTTGGGTTGACAAACGCCCCCGCATACTTTGTTGATCTCATGAGTAGAGTGTTCAGAGAGTATCTGAATAAGTTTGTAGTAGTTTTTGTGGATGACATCTTGGTCTTTTCCAAGAATGAAGAAGAGCATGCCTTACATCTCAAGGAAGTGTTGGAGACTCTTCGAGCGCATAGTCTTAAAGCTAAATTCTCTAAATGCCATTTTTGGAGAAGAGAAGTGCGATTCTTAGGGCATGTGGTCTCTAAGGAAGGGATAGCTGTGGATCCCGCAAAGATAGTATCTATCCAGGATTGGAAAGTTCCTAGAAATGCTACCGAGGTAAGAAGTTTCTTGGGGTTGGCAGGATATTATAGGAAGTTCATCAAAGACTTCGTGAAGATATCAGCCCCATTAACCCGCTTGACGAAAAAGAATCTGGTTTTCTCGTGGGATGTAGATTGTGATGATGCTTTCCGACGGTTAAAGAGAGCTTTGACCACCGCTCCAGTTTTAGTGCTTCCAGATGGGAGTAAGCCGTTTGTTGTTTATACCGATGCTTGTGGAACAGGATTAGGCGCAGTCTTGATGCAGGAGGGAAGGGTAATAGCCTATGGAGGGAGACAATTGAGAGTGCATGAGAAGAATTACCCTACCCATGATCTAGAGTTGGCCGCGATTGTTTTCGCACTTAAGTCTTGGCGCCATTATCTTCTTGGTGAGAGATTCGAGTTGTTCACCGACCATAAATCATTGAAGTACTTATTCTCTCAGAAGGATTTAAACTTAAGACAGCAAAGGTGGATGGAGTTCTTAGCATCCTATGATTTCGAGATAGCGTATACCCCTGGTAAGGGTAACGTGGTGGCAGACGCCTTAAGTAGAAAAAGGCTATCTTTGAGTCCATTGTTCGTGGAACGACGAAGCTTGGAGTTTCTTTCTTTGTTTGACTTCAGACCTTCTGTTGATTTTGTACCTGGTTTGTTGGCATCCTTGGAGGTTAGACCTACTCTTTTGAGACGGATTGGCGAGGCTCAGCGAGACGACCCACAGTTGGTTGTGTTGGTAGAGAAGCTTATAAGAGGGGAGTCGTCCAGCCATTTGGGTAGATACACCATAGATGATAAGGGATGGTTGCATAGAGACGGTAGACTTTGTGTACCGCAAGATGAGGGTTTGAAGAAGGCTATTTTGGATGATGCACATCGTTCAAGAATGACTATTCATCCCGGTGGAGACAAAATGTACCAAGACATGAAGAGAGTTTTCTTTTGGGCCGGTATGAAGAAAGATGTGGCCGAGTATGTGGCTAGATGCTTAGTGTGCCAACAAGTTAAAGTGGAGCAAAGGAAACCCGGTGGGTTGCTACACCCATTGGAAGTTCCACAGTGGAAGTGGGATAGTGTCTCGATGGATTTCATCGAAGGGTTACCGAGATCGAGGAAGGGCAATACGGGAATTTGGGTTGTGGTAGACAGACTTACCAAGAGTGCCCATTTTATACCCGTAAAGAGTAAGAGGACCGCTCCATGGCTTGCTTCAGTCTATGTTAGAGAGATTGTTAGATTGCATGGCGTACCATCCAGCATTGTGAGTGATCGAGATCCTATTTTCACTAGTGAGTTTTGGAGAAGTTTGCAAGAGGCGGTAGGGACTCAGTTGTGTTTGAGCACCGCATATCATCCTCAGACGGACGGTCAGACCGAGAGGGTGAACCGTATCTTAGAAGATCTTTTGAGGCTTTGTATCTTGGATTTTGGAGGTACATGGGAAGAACATCTTCCTTTGGTGGAGTTCGCATATAATAACAGCTTTCAGTCCAGTATTGGTATGGCTCCTTTCGAAGCTCTTTATGGAAGGCCTTGTCGATCTCCTACATGTTGGTGGGAATCTACGGATAAGATCTTGCTTGGGCCGGATATGGTTAGAGAGACTTCAGAGAAGATTGATTTAATTCGAAAAAGGATGAAAGCAGCGCAAGATAGACAGAAATCTTATGCGGATCGGAGAAGGACGGATCTTGAGTTTGAGGTTGGGGACATGGTTTTTGTCAAAGTATCTCCATTGAGAAATGTTGTTCGCTTTGGGTCCGTAGGGAAGTTAGCACCGAGATTTGTTGGGCCGTTTCCTATTAAGGAAAGGATTGGACGGATGGCATATAGGGTGGAGTTGCCCGACAGACTTAGTGGTGTTCATGATGTATTCCATGTATCACATTTGAGGAAGTGCTTACATGAGACCGCGGAGGTGGTAGAGCCGAGCTTGCTTAGAGATGTAGAGGTAGAGCGTGATGCGACGATTCAACGAGCTCCTACTCGCATCCTTGGGTCAGAAACTAGGAAGTTGAGGAACAGAGAAGTTCAGCTAGTTAAAGTGCAATGGGGAGATGACGAAAGCAATGCTACTTGGGAGACGGAAGCAAAGATGCGTTCTTTGTATCCATTTCTTTTTGAGAGTATGTCTTTTAACTTCTCCTTTATTGCTTGTCTAGTACTTATCTTATCTTTAGTATATCCTCTCGCTAATACCTATGACCTTTAGATAGGGTAAAACCTATGGTTGAGACATGTGTTTGAAACATGTTATGGTTGATGGATGCATATGGATGCAATTGTTTGCTAGTGGTTGCTCGTGGATGCATATACACACACATTAGGCACTAGATCGGCTCAGTCACTTCATGTTGCATATTGCATAAATGGATGTGGTAGTTAGATTGATGGATGTATCATGGCTGTGTTATCATATGGATGATGCATTTTTGTGTATGGTTGTGCACGCATGTAGAAATTTGTATGTGTCAATAGGGTTTCGCATACATATTGGATGCATGGCACTATCATGGTTTGCATTAAGGAGGTTTACTGTATCAGTAACCGCCTGATTTTCGCATTAGGTAAGTACATATACACACACTTTTGCATATATCCATCCAGCATTTAGAATCTTGTAAGGACAATGATTGCTCGTGGATGATGCTTTGAGTAGATGGATGATTGGATGGTAGGATACGTTCTTCCTAACTTGAAGATTTCGGGGACGAAATCCTTTAAGGAGGGGAGAATGTAACAACCCGTATTTTCAATAACCTGTAATAACATAAATCGAGGCAGAATTTAATTCTAAAATGGGAATCAAGGGAAACGGGCTATGCCATTGTGTTCGTCTCGGAAAAATACGCGAAATAGAGTCCGAGTTTTCGAAAATCGGAGTCCGTATGACCAAGATATGGCCTCGCGAAGTTTCACGAAAATTCCCAAATTAAAGTATACTTAATTAAGTGAAATGGGTTGTGTAGATATATATATATATATATTGATATATATATATATATATATATATAATTGAAAATTTAATAAATAAATATGCAAAAATGCTCAAAACAGCGAATTGGGAGAGGGGAATAACCGAACCGGCCGATTTTTGAAGTCGACCCGAGCCCGCTGGGTCGACTAGGGGTTAATCCAGGGTGTTTGGCTGTCAACCCGTGGGCCGATTCGCTCAAGTGCAGATTTTGCATTTGAATGGTTCTCATGGTCCATCTTTAATCTAAAGGCCCTAGATGGTTCCTACACTTGACTTCTTCCCCAAGACATGCTTTGATGGCTTGGATTGAATCTAGGGTTAATCCTAGGGCCTAAAACACTTGCCTAATCTATAAATAAGACCCTAACCTACCCTAATTCATTCATAATTAAACCTAGTGACTAAACTATGGCAAAATGCTAGCTCTCATGGCCTCCACTAATTTTATGAAGAGGGTTGCATACTAATCACTCTCTAATCAACTTCTAATCCCTTCTTAGCATCTTAATCTTCTTCATTTGGTGTTCAAAGTTGCTAGTTGTGAGTTTCTATCACTTTGATGATCTTTTGGTAAACTAATTAGATGAGATGTGATGAGATTTATGGTTTTGTATGTGGGTTAATGAGCTTTGAATCATATGATATGATGTTAGCATTAATCTTATGTTTATGCATGTTGAGTATGTAAGCTTATGCAAGTTTAATATGATGTATGTTATGTTTGCATGATGCTAAATATGCAAGTTGTGGGCTATGTAATCATATGCATGTTATGCAAGTTCATGGTAATATGCTATGCAAGTTACATGTTTGTTAATATGCAAGTTACATGTTTGTTAATATGCAAGTTACATGTATGTAAATATGCAAGTTACATGTTTGTTAATATGCAAGTTACATGTTTGTTAATATGCAAGTTACATGTATGTAAATATGCAAGTTACATGTTTCTTTATATGCAAGTTACATGTTTGTTAATATGCGAGTTACATGTATGTAAATATGCAAGTTACATGTTTATTAATATGCAAGTTCATGATGACACATTATGCAAGTCTATAAGCTAATATGCAAGTTTGTTATGCAAAATGAATATGTAAGTTATGTGACATATTATATGTAAGTTATGTGACATATTATATGCAAGTTATGTGACATGTTATGCAAGTTCATATGCAAGTTATGTGTTTGTTAATATGCAAGATGGCACCTTTGAAACATGTTCATTCATATGCAAGTTGACACCTTTTATATGTGTTATATCATGAACGAAATTACGTGGGAACGATGGGGCAATTAAATGCATAAGTTAATAAGATTGTGTGAAATTAATATAATTATGCATAACACAAAATAAATAAACATAGTATGGGAATTTGCCTATTTGGTTAGGTGTACCCATACTATGTGTTGGGAATTTACCTATTGAGTTAGGTCTACCCCATGGGAATTTACCTATTAAGTTAGGTCTACCCATGTTAAGAAAACTTGATTAATTAGGGATAATTAATATAAAATTATGAGGGTGATTAATTAGGTGTAATTAATTGACTAAGACACGAGGTTGGACTCAGTTGTAGCGTAAAACTGCCCGGACCCAACCGGCTTAACCAGTTGCTACAAATGTTAGCCCAATGTGAGAGGTCTTAGGCACAAACTAAATACGTAATTAATGTAAAGACACGAGGTTAGACTCTGTTATGACATAAGGCTGCCCGGACCCAACCGGCTTAACCAGCGGTCATAAAAGACAGTCTAATGTGAGAGGTCTTTACAAAGGTTACGTTCTTAATTAATTAATTAAGAAACACTTAACCACATTAGCATGTAGAGGGACATGAGGGGTTAAGTGGGTGCCTCGGGTGGCATGAGAAAATCTAGTGGTTGCCTTGGGTGGCAATAGAAAATACGATTAGAATACTTAACCAAAATAGAACATGTAATTAAAACATGATTAAAGGGTTAAGTGGGATATACTAGAAAAAGGGACAAGCTTAGGTGGGTAGCTTGTGGAGGCCCATTTCAACCAGTAACCCATACGTATCTTTGTGGGCTCGACCCATGTCGAGGACGGGACACGCATACTGGGCTTGACTGTAAGAGGCAAACGGGTTAGCGGTGGCAACGCAAGTCCAACGGGCTTCATATGCGTGAGTGGGCCCGGGCTGGTAGGTAAGCCGTTGTTGCATCGAGTAGATATAAGCCGTGCACCTTTAGTTTCATCAGGTTGCCACATTGGGGAATGATACATCCCACGGTGGGGCCAGCACGGGTATCTACGTTAGGGAGCCGATCGAATGGGAAGTAGTGTGTACACCTAGTGGATTGTAGGGCCCCGTGGCGCCTACTTGGTCACCTAGGGGTACGCAGGTACTAATTAGTAAATTTTATAAGTCCTTGGGTGGGATCAACCTTTAAGTTAGGAACGACTGGTGTGGTGCAGTTTAGTAATTTACCTTAGGGAGGGTAGATGCGTCTTTATCCTTTATCTTCGTTTAGTTGACTGCTTAGGGTAGCCATTCATCCCTATATGTTACCGTATATCAGTTTATGTCTTCTCTGGTTACTTTAACGATTGTATTGTTAAAGTTATAGGACTCGCTCAGACTTATGTCTGACCCTGTTGTTTTTATCTTTTTCCCAACCCTCAGGTCCTACGGTGGATCCTAGCAGTAGTGGAGCTTGATCGGATTGCTATTCCAGTCTTTAGGAGCTTGGATAGATGTAAAGCTCCAGTTATCCAGTTATCTTTTCTTTTGTTTGGCTATTGTATGAGAGTGGGATTATGTACTTCTTTATTTTGATGGATATTGTACTTGACCTTTATTGTGGTTTTATGATGTAACCAGACATGTTTTACTTCCGCTGTTATGAGATGATGTTTTAAAATTTCAAGTACTATTTATATCTGTCTTGTTGTAATTTTTCTGTTCTATATTCACTAAAATACTCCACCGATGCTATGGCATTCCCTTAGTGAGTGATCATAGCGGGAGTGGGGTGTTACAATAACATTCATGTACTTCCAATAAAAGCTTAATGAAAAGGGATCTTCCTATGTGAAAACTGCTCTATAAGTGTGTATTATTATTTCCCTAGTCATAGTAGTCGCAGTTTATCATTAATTCTATAGAGAAACACGGGTTACACCTTTCAATTTCCTCGAACGACATCGAACCTCAGCTTAGATCCGAACTGATAGTTCTCAGCGATCCTACACCCCTGAGCCCTTGCCTCTTAAGTTCCCACCATAATCGATTGAAGAAGTGAGCCAATCCTCTTGATTTTCCTTTGGGTCTATCCCTGTAGATCCACTTCAGGTGTTGACGAAAAATATCGTTAACATTTTGGTGCTAGAACGAGGACCTGAACTTCCGACCTTGTGGTTGACAACCTCACATCTACCAGTGTTGTTCCGTCCCAGATCGGATTAGATTTGTAGAAGCGGAGTTGTGAGTAAGAAACCCAGACGAAGGCTTTCAGGATCCCGAGAGGATAAGTCGAGAACCACCAGCTATAGGGTAATGGAGGAACAAGAATTAAGAGCATAAGCTTTATGAGTAATAAAGCGGAAGAGGAAAATAAAACTACATGCTTACGAGATCGGGAATAACATCTCTTCCCACATAGGACAAACCATGGTAATCCAACCCAGTGGATCTACATCAGGGGACATTAGCGTTTTCCCCCACTTAAAGGATGCTCTCTACAGGCAAGTTAAGGGAATGACGCTCGAACGTGAAATAATGGACAATTTCAACCACTTTGTCCATAAATAGACTAAAGAGATGACAACTTGATTCCGGTATGTTCCGGAAAGAGAGGACGAAAGTATAAGAACCACAACTGGGATGACTCGTAAAAGGATTAGACCCCATCAACGAAAAGGGAAGTGTCCGCCAAAGATACCCTAGGAACAATACCTCACTACTTCGAGGGAGAATGTTTACTTACTAACCAAAAACGAACTCGACTATTGGACCTCCACGAAGAAGAGGCCTAAATAAAAAAGAAAGACAAGAGGATTTTACTGCCATTACCACTTTATGAATGGACACGAGATTAATCACTGCAGAACTCTCGAGGAAGCAATCGTCAGATTCGTCAGTCAGGGCCGATTATGGGAGTTTATAAAAAAAAATCGAAATGAGTTTGAGAAAATCCTTAGGAAAAGGATTAATACACACATACCAATGTACGAAAGCCCGTCCCTCAGAATTTTGAAAGGAAAACCCAAAAGGGGTCCAATCACCAACGGATTAAATCCCTTGTCATCGCCAAATTGGCCGGCGCGAGGTATCCCCCGGAAGGGGATGGCGTGTTTGTCTTTCTCCATGCCCAAATGAGAGGGGTAGTGTTAAAGCATCAAAAGCGTAAGCCACCGTTTCACACTAGATATGGTCGTGGCGGTGCATCTAAAATTAGCACGCCCTGCCTCTGCTCGCAGAAGAGTATGCCCTGACTCTGCTAGAACTAAGCACATCCTACCTCTTCTCGTAGAAGAGCACGTCCTACCTCTGCTTATGTTCCGCGCTACCTGCAGAAGCGAACATAAACCCCTATCATCTCCTACAATGGTCAGGATAGGGCACCCCTTGGAGGGGGGGTGGCGTATAAGCCTTTATCAGTGCCTACGATGGCCCGTATAGAGCGTCAAAAGAGTAAAACTTAGCTCTATGTCTACGATGGCCCCATCTAAGTTTCTAAGCCCTTATCATCGCCTACAATGGTCAGGATAAGGTACCCCCTGGAGGGAGGTCGGGTAATTCCTTGGGCCCTGCTTGTGGATAAGCTAGCAAGCGCTCCGGACGCACAGGTCCATAGAGTTTCCAACAAAGCAAGTACATCCTCTGCTTTGACATCAAAAGCCCAAGGGAGGGCTCAAGAAACACGTACAATATCTGCTTTCCAAATCAAATCCGATGGAGATACTCACTTCTTTAATGCTGGAGGGGGTTCCGGTGTGCTATGCTAAATTACCTAATCTGGGTTGATTCGGTACTTCGTTAATACCGGAGGGGGTTCCGGTCACCTACATATCAATACCCGAATTTGGGTCCATTCATATCTTTACAGAAGCCGTGAGGGGTTCCAACCACCTACATTTCAATACCCAAATCTGGGTCCATTCAGTTCTTTAAAGAAGCCGGAAAGGGTTCCGGCCACCTACATATTAATTCCCTAATCTGGGTCCATTCAGCTCTTTACATAAGCCGGAAGGGGTTCCGGTCACCTACATATTAACTCCCAAATATAGGTCCGCTCGACTCTTTGTAGAAACCGGAAGGGGGTTCCAGTCCCTCCATATTAAAGTCCGAATCTAGGTCTAATCGATTTCTCGAAAATGTCCTAAAGCAAGTCCTACAAAAAAAAATCACCACCAGATGTGGAGCCACTAAGGCCACACTAAACCTGTGAAAAGCCCAATTCCCGATTCAAACAAGAAAGAATCGCTTGCCCCTCTCGGGAATTCAAGTGAGGGCTCAAGGTTTGCCACCAAAGGTGGGCTCGTAAACCTCTCAGGGAGGTACTTTTAACTTATACATCTATTAGTTGTTCTCCTTTTCAATATATTAATTCTTTACACAACTCTGAAAGACGATGTCATATCGTAACATCAGTTCAAAGGGCAATCGGGGAGAAGATTGCTAACGGTTTCAATAACATCCTATGTGTGACTATCCCTTTATTTATTCTAGGCAATTTTCATTAGAAATATGTCAAGAACAATTGTTTCGAGAAGAAGTTTCCTTATCAACACGTAGTACTGATATGTTTCATTTCATTGCAACACCTTTGGAACACAATAATATTGTTTATAACAAAAGCAAAAAAAAAAAAGGTGTGACACACGTTCAGTTCCATCGGAAATCGTGATGCAAACCATTACATAGACACAATCTTTATTCTAAGAAATAAAATATCCACACCCCAAAAATGCAACAAAAATCTCTCATTCCGAATCGGGGTTTTACAAAGCAAACTCCAAAGAAGCTAGCTTTCTTCAACTCATCTTCTAACTTATCAATTTGTTGATATAATCTACCAACCACCGCGTCTGAGCTTTCGGAGGATCTCGTTGCCAACTTATATTGTAAACTGCGCATAGCCTCGTCTTTCTCTTTAAATTGCTTTTCCAAATAGGACACTTGTTCCTTGAAGTTTGTGATTGTCACCTTATGGAGCTAATACATCTTTTTGTACCCTGATAGAGGAGCATCGCTAAAAATATCTCTGCCACCAGTGGCGTTCAGACTTTCCTCCCTAAATTGTGAAGAAGGGGTCTGGAACGTATCCTCCTAGCCATAGACAAGTGAAACATTGTAATGAAAATCGCAAACATCTAGTGTGTGTTAACTACATCTTACTTACAAAAGGAAAAACAGTCACATTACGCTTATTGGCTCATGCACATTATAGGTACCACGTTCACACTAGCACATTATCATGACACCACACACTACCGAGTTAATTTTCATTATTTGAAGGGAAGTAGACTACTCAATAATTTCACATTTAAATTGTATTTTATCATAAATAATCACAAAAATCAACACGAATCACAATACAAACCACAAGAGAATGTATACTTAATACAACAATATTCAAAATCCCATGATAAAATCGCCTGTGCTGCTTGTTGAGTTTTTCAGTAGAATTCTAAAACAAAGAGTCCAAAACATAACAGCAATTCAAGTCTTTGGAGAAATAGAGGATTTCTATAATATGGGAAAATTAATTGTTTATGAAACCCAAGTAAGAGAAAGACATCTTGAGAGCGAAAGCCATACCTGTGTGACATCAGCATTAGGATGGCCAGGAGCCATCCTTTTCCCGGAGCTCAAAGAGCTTTCGTCCTCGGGGAGCAACTCCTGAGATATAAGGGTAGGTTCTCCAGCACCTCTTCTGGACTCGTCTGCTTGGTCCGTATGACCTCCTGCTTCTCCGTCTGCTATATTGAACTCCCCTCCATCTTCCTCGTAATCTTCAAAAAACTCATCAATGAACAACAGTGAGGCGTGATCTATTTTATCGATCGAGGGGACCCTACGCTCCAGTTTCACCTGCTCGATTTTCTTTAGGACTCTGTCTCTGATAAGGGGTCAATTGAAGTAAAGCTAAATTCTGAAAGCCATTCATAATTGTCCAAAAAGGCAAGGAGGAGAGCGCCTTCATAATACTCCTTGGCGATATTGTCGAGGTGAACATTCAAAATTTTTGAAATTCTATCGGTGGCTTCGTAAATAATCCTCTTCGCAATGGCAAGCCAGGTGCTCATCTTATCCATCTCAGCGGCATAGTCGATCTCCAGTTCCGTTTTCTATGCTTTAAGGTCTTCAACCTCCTTCGCCAACTCCTCGTTGACCTTCCTCGCCTTCTCTAATGAAGTCGCCAATTCCTTGCGTTCATTATCTCCCTCTGTCCGCTCTCGCTGCAAAAGCGTCCACTTTATCTGCTAGCACCTTATTCTCTTCTCTTAAAATGTTGACCTCAGTTGTTGAAGTGGAAGCTGGTCCTTGGGAAACATACCAAGTTTTCACCATCTAAAGTAGAAGAATAAATTAAATATAAAAATAGAGAAAGATAGAAGAGAGAGAAGAGTGAACATGCATATACTACCAAGAGGAAATCCCTAATCTGTCATTTGTATAGATTTATCGGGTTCAAGGTTGCAGAAGATGAGGCCACATCCTCCACTTCAAAGGAATAAAGAGTCAGTTCGACAAGTTTCTCAAAACCCAAGGCAAATGAAGGAGATGTAGGATGAGAAATATGTTGAGAGGAAGATGGTGCCGGAAAATCAAGCCTTCCCTCATCCACCTCATCAACAACATCAAGAGGGGTAGGGTTACCCGTGGATTTTCCTTTCGGAGAGACCTCTGGGGAAGCATCAATATTTACCACATGTTCGACAGCTATAACGAAAGGGTCAAAAGTTCGCTTTGTTTTTGGGATAATGACACTATCACTTGAGAAGCTATCTGACTCGTCACACCTGGGTTTCTTCGATGGGGAATCTATGGCGAGCTGAGCAAGCCTCTTTAAGGCCAAGGCATTGGCCCGACCATAAGCAGCAATGACGGTCGTATCTCAAGAAGCTGAGGATCCTATGTAAAGGGAAGGATGAACCATAAAATGCAACAACCGAAAAACAAGATGAGAATGGCAGATGTTACATAAACAAACAAGTTATTCTCATCTAAAATACTTGGACGAAGAGGAGATCCTACATTAAACACATCAGAACCCGGCATTAATCCTTTTGGACTAGGGAATTGAATGGGGGGTTTCCCCATTATCCTTCATCCAGGAGAAAGCAAACCATACTCACGGAGTCTATCAACATTCAAAAGAAACAACCTGCACATATGCTTTACCGGTGCATTTAAGATGGCATCAACCACTTGAGCTTCCTCAGGAGTCAGAATCACATCTTTGGAAGGAGGTTCTGCAACGGGGTGAAATGTTTAAAAAAAAGGAGAGAGAAAACCCACCTTCGTCAATCAATTGTCCCGATATATCGGGTGGACATTGGACAAGGAAATATTGATCCTCCCAAGGTCTAGTTTTACTGATGACATCAGTGTTCAACCTCTTAACCGGGTTGGCCCTCCAGATTGGCGATTCCAAGGTCTTGGAGACCCAGATCATGTGACGGATAAGGTTGGGACTTAAAGAACTTTGACCCGAAGCAAGTGCCAGAGCCTCTGCGCATAAAAGGGTCGTATATGTGCTTGGCAAAAGTTGAATAGGAGAAACTTTAAAATCCACCAAAAGCTTATGCAAAAAAGGGGGGAAAGGAAGAAAACCCCCATGCTAAATATGAATACCTGAATATGCGAAGAATCCTTTGGTAGGATTCTTAAGGAAGCTTGGAGTCGCAGCAATCATGGCATCCACGCCCACTATGCCAAAATCATCCAATATGGCATCCACAGACTGTTGGGATATAATCAAGGACGGCATGAGCGCAAATGCCTTCTTAGAACGCGGAACCTTGGAATCCCTGACCTTCTACTTAGCAGGGCTTTTATGAGACATGATTCTGCCAGGTAACATCGTTTCATAATAATACGATCAATACGCGTATCTCTCGCACAAATGCACATACCACTGACATTATCAACATTATCAAATACCAGTACACCTAGATTATCAGAGGTCAAGCAGGCAGAAACCTAAATCAGACCCAGATGAAGGAATAAGGGGAAAATCACACATTTTATACCTTAACCAACATATGACTGTACCTAACATGAATGTCCTAAAGACCTAAACAAAACCGATATAATCACAGAAGGGGCAATCCTGATAACATTTTAGTCCTTTCAGGAGTGGCATTAAGATTAGCACCTGGACCAATCTTTATAAACAAGCATAACCTTAGCTAACCATCGTGTCAATTTTGACGCATAATTAGGACTGTAATTTATATGGAATGTGAAAATACTCACCAGTAATCAAGCTCGAGTCTTCAAGAAAGAGGAGGATTTGAGCGTTCTCTTTAATGAGAACAGTAGTCTTGTCTAAGAATTTGATTTGTAGATGAAAGACGGGAGCGATGAGGAAGAAGGGTTTATGTTCAAATTTCAAGATCAATCTGGGCCGCCCAAATGAAAGACCATCAACGCTTCTGATTGAGGAAGGCCAAAAGACTCTAACATGACATTTGGAAATAGGCCTGAAATTTGACTTGTAAAGTCTAAAACACCCCTTCACTAGGGGGACAATTGTTACTACCAAAATTAACAAAGAATAAAGTTGGCGGTGAAGGGGTATCAGGCAACTGAAGGCTCACTAAAAGTTTGCCAGAAAGCGGAACCCTTTATTAAGAAGGGTTAAAATCTGGAAAGGATAACTTGAGACACGGCACCCAAAAAAACCCTCTGGGAAAAAGGATCGCAAAAGCTACAGGGTATAGCTGGCAGAATTTATACGTCAAGGCCAATCCGATAGGGATTCTCCAAGAAGCATCGGCCCGACAAAGAAGTCCTATAACAAAAAATCATCCAAACCCAAAACTAAGTTATCCGGAAGCAGTAGGTCCGATGGACCAAACCCAAAGGAATCTTCGATAACGACCAACCCAAATATTGATATGCCTGAAGATGCATGCATCAAAGGCACTATCCTGAGAGAACGTGAAGGCCACTCAAAACCAAATTCTAGAGCATCTACTGCATAAATACCAAAAGGTCACATCCGCAAATAAATAAGAGTGACACCGAAGCCATCTTCAAGGATACAGGCTACCGCGAAGACCCCTCCGGTGGGCTAGCCGAAACCCAGGCAAGAATATAGGCTACCCGTACTATTCTACCTAGTACCGGAACCCATAGCGGTTTCAACCTGACAGCTATCAACATATGCCACGGGGTCGAGCCCCTCCAAGTATTCATGATAAAGCCGAGAGCCTACATCCGTAAGTTCATGTCCGTAAGCTTACATTCAGAACCTGTCCTTAAGAGTTTGAGTATTGTGACCGAATACGTCAAAAGCGACCGAAGGTCAAGCACCCAAAGCCAAGAATAAAACAACCGACAAAGACCCATGCGGGTCCGATAGCCCTCCGACGGGAGGGGCCCTAGACCACTATAAATAAGACCCCAGAGGTCACATTATGGGGAATCTTTTTTTCTTAACTTTTTGTACCATCGGAAAGAACTTGAGAAAGAAAATTAATGGAGAATTCCTCCATATAACATTCATGTACTTTCAATAAAAGCTTAATGAAAAAGGATCTTCCTATGTGAAAACTGCTCTGTAAGTGTGTATTATTATTTCCTAGTCATAGTATTCGCAGTTTATCATTAATTCCACAAAGAAACACGGGTTATACCTTTCAATTTCCTCGAATGGTGGTCGAACCTCACCCGCTGAGATTAGATCTGACCTGATAGTTCTCAACGATCCTATACCCCTGAGCCCTAGCCTCTTAAGTTCACACTAGAATCGACTGGAGAAGTGAGCCAATCCTCTTGATTTTCCTTTGGGTCTATCCCTGATGATCCACTTTCGGTGTTGACGAAAAATATCGTTAACAGAATATATTCATAATTAATGCACAATTGATTGCTGGCTTATGCAATTAATTCTTATAAGCGGAAACATTAAATATATAATTTGGAGCTTATATGTTAGTTCCATATAACACATAAAGTCAACGTGCAATCAAGTTATATATATATATATATATATATATATATATATATGTCAACGAATGTTTATTTATAGGAGCTTCTACAATACTTGGAAATGGCGACTAATTTTCTTCTTTCTCCATCCTTTTTCCCCTTCTACTTCACTTCATATCCATTATTCTTTCTTTTCCCCTTTTGGGCTTAGTTTTCGCCATGCTTGAGTCACTGCTATAAGCTCTTCACAAAAACCCGTATTTTCATATGTCAGATCAACAAAATAGCTTAGATCCTTTACTCAAATTGAGCTTGATGATCCTTTGGGACTTAGATCTTGCACATTTTCATGGTTCTCAATGGTTTTCTACTCTGAACCCACCTTCATTGCCTTACACGTGACCGGTAATAGTAGAAGAGGTGTGGATTGTCTTTGTATCAGTGAATACTGGCGTGAATTGGTGTTTTCTATGAGTTGAAGTTTCTTGGGGTTTGCGTCTTCCTAGTATTTTGTGATTTTGTTTTGTTGGATATGTTCTCCTTAGTTTTGGAATTGTTCAGAGCTACTGGTTGTGCATTTTCTCATTGAAGCACCTCTCCTTTAACAACAAATCAAGTGATAGCCTGCTAAAATGGTTTGCTATCTACTGGTGGGTGCAGTGTCCTTTCTTTCGATACCTTCTCCTCTCCATGTGTTAGTCACTTGCAAAGGTTCCTTTGGCTTATGGTCATTTTTTTGGGTTGTGGTTTTCTTGGTTCTCAGCTCCAAGTCATATTGTTGCACTGCCTAGTTGTTATGTATTGTATAAGTCATTCATGCTATTTTTTGTCGAGTTATGTTTGAGTCGATGCAAGTTAATATTCCCTATCAGTTCACCAATGGAGTATTGGTTAATGGTTGATATTTCATTTGTCGATGCTTACTTAGATGTGATGTACTTTTTGGGTACGCCAGAAGGTGATATGTTTGGTTTACAGTTTCTTCTCTAAAAGGCGACTTGTTTGAGATAGGACTATTATGTGGTCCTTCCTCGAAGTGATGTGCCTTTGGGTGCACTATGCTTGCCTTGCCTATATGGTGTTGTAATGCTTTTTTATTCAGCGGTTCAGGATTTTGTAGTAGATATGTTATTGTTGTACTTTGTATGACATGTGAGTAATTGTCTAGGCTTACCCTGTGTTAGGCGTAGGTCTTCACATCATGTTATTTTATTACTTTGGCGGATTTTATATATCTCCCTGCATCGAGAAAGGAATGTTAGTTGCTCTCTGCGTGGAGTTTGAAATGAATTGTAATCTAAATATATTTTTATCTAGCTCTAGCTCTGTAAACTAGTTTAGTTCCAATGGTCTGTCCACTATAAAAACAGTCTATAGTAGGTTAGCTATCTGCCAACTTCCTGTATTCCTTTGTAGTTATTATTTGTTATAATAAAAGTGTTACAGAGCACTATTAAAACCAGCTAGCCATTCCATATATATATATATATATATATATCCAATATTTGGGAAACATGTTATTCAATGTGTAAGTAATTCACAACATATGAGATTGTGGTGCAATTAGTTCACAATAAACAAGATCAATTCATTATGCAATATTCACCTAATCACGCATACATACACACACACACCCACATACACACACACACACACACATCCACAAACACATATGCAAATACATGCATTTTATTTCCATATATGTACATTTTTACCTTATACATTTCTCATTTTTGTATGCATATGTACAGATGCACTTCCTACCTTACATGCATTTTTTTATTTTTCTTAAAACTCAAAAATGCATCATTGATGGGAATTGAACTCATGACCTTTCATGTCAAAGTCCAATACCATAACCACTATACTAAGCAATTTTTCGTAATTAAATCACTGAAAGTTACCGGTTTTATGTGCGTATCTTCAATAATTAAATGGTCAATATTTTGTAAACAATAATTCCAAATATAACAAAATTATATATCAAACTGATCTTCTTGGAAAGACCATCACAACGGTTATCTATACAAAATCTAATTTAACTTTTAGTAAAAAATTATGTCTTAACTACTTTAGTTTTAGAACTATAAAAGTTGTGGGTCGTTACATATAGGTTATCGCTCTATGGTTTAGTGGTCGATCAATGGTTAAGATTAGGGAAATTATCCTAATTATCTCATATTCTGTAATCATAAAAGTGCAAGCAGTCAAATGACTAGTGCAGTAAAATAGGAAATTAAATGAGATAACAATTGACCAAACCTTCAATCTTCATACATCATTCCTACATGTTCACATGATAGTTGTAAACATATACTTCTTTACATGACACTTGAACTATTATTTAGTCTATTGCCTTAATTTATCAATCAGGCTAGTCATTATACAACTTACTGAACTTTATGTCTAACATTCCTCTTTCCTTCTTTTTCTTTCTCTTAGTAGACTTAAAGGGTGGATGTAGTATGGATTGCTTGAAGTGCTTTTTCATGAAGGCTTATCTTAGTTGTAGATGCATTCTCATTTCTTTTGTTATACCTTATTCCACGAAATTGGTTGTGCTGATTGTTCACTCACGGGATATTTTTTTATTGTACTCTGATTTTATGATAGAGATGTGCTTTTTGATGAGACATATGTTTGTATAAAACTTATCTTATGTGAAATAATGCTCTGTAATGACAACTTTATTAAATAAATAAATGTTGCCATTGTTTTTATATTTAATCTTGTGAATATTAGTCTCTGTGATATGTTTCTTTGCACCTATAACGCTCGACATTCCTTAGTATGACCTTACTTAGGAATACTAAGGGGTGTAGGGTGTTTCATTTGGTATCAAAGCCTAAGGTTACAAGATTTCTAAAACTTTTTTAAAAATAAAGTATTTTCTAAAGAAAATAGATTTTCGAAACAAAAACATATTTTTGAAAATAAAAGTTCTACAAAAATCCCCTCAAGTCCATCTTCTTTCCTTGTCCTATCTTCTTTTTTCTCATTGAGTTTTCTATAGAGCGACCTATCTTACCTAGGTATAAAGACCTTAAATATTTATAGGTCGAAGTTTTGATTTATGGATAAACCCAACTAGCTTCCAATTGGCAAGTCGTTTGTAAGAACCGAAGTTAAGAGAAACTTGCTACGTGATAAATAATAAGTAGCACCAAATATGGGTAAGACAACTTTAAAGGCCGAGGATACTGAGGTGATGTAAAAGTATCACTGTAAGGATTCGTAAAGGCATTATTAGCTTAGTAATTAACAAAAAATTGGGAAATTAGGAATAGGCTACATTGGTTGGTTAAGGAAAAAGAGATATGTTTCCATAGTTTGAGTTGTAATTAATATAAAAACGTAACTGAAAGAATAAAAGGAAAAGGAAACGGGGTAGTGCGAAATGGGCACTTAGCCATATTGCGCAGTAATCAACAACTTAGAGATAAAAAACGTCTTGCAATTATTGATTTCTATTGATTGGTTTGTCTTACACTATGGAAATAGATTTATGTATATTTTCAGTAACCAATCTATTAGGAATAAGCATAACTTCCTAAAAGATAAACTTATAAAGATGGTAAGTAAAGAAGTAACATAATTAAATGATGTTAATGTCGAGGGGATTATAAGGAAGGTTTTGATCAAAAGGATCAAGTAATGGAAATAGATAAGGGTTGGTTAAAGAAGTGTTAACTATCTCATATTCTTTTTTTACTCCCTAATTCTCTCTGATTTAGGAGTATTCCGGTCCTTTATCCTTGATTCACTAGTTGATTGTTTGCACTTTTCTAAGCTTAGTAGTAGTTTCTTAACCCCATAAGGAGATTGACATAGTTATTTATAGTGAATCGGGGTTTGAAACTAAAAATCCTAATTTTGGAGATGTTTGGGCCATTTTTGGGCATGGGTTTGTTTTGGGTCTAGATAGTTTAGCCATATAATTGGTTATCCCATATTTAGCCATATTCTAAGGTTTTTGAGACAGGAAAATTTAGAGGATGGATTATTTATCCAAGTATGGGGATATTTTGACTGCAACAAGAGGATTGTCGGGCTAGGATATGCAACAGACAAACTCTTGAGATTTCTTGAGACCCAACGGGTCAGTCAAGATTGAGTTTCTTATTTTTCTTAGTACATCTCTAGGTGATACTCTAGTTCTTATTGTGCTAAAATTTTCCAAATAAAGGAAGAGTTTAAAAGGTCACCTCCTAGTAGAAAGGTTGATTTTCGGATTTATGTTTATTACAATGCATAACTTGTAGCATTACTAGTAAAGCACATAGTTTTATGAGAAGAGAGTTGAATTTCATACCTATGGCTAAAAGCTTTCTTAGATATGAATTGATTCTTATAACATTACTAGCACAGATTGATTTGGAGTTCGAACAGTTAGCTATATGATGAGCCATCTCAAATGTTGAGAGGAGATAGTTGCTTTAGGTTACGCATAGTAGATGCACCCTAGTGTTGACCTGTAAAGAATTAGTTGAAATTGATTATTTTACTCCTTAGACCAATCTTTTGGTAGATTGAGTTTGGTACCTGTGATAGGAACTTTCCACATGTGTTTTGACGAAGCCACTGGATTTCAATTGTAACAAAAAGATTTTGGAAAAAAAAAGTAAGAAACTTTTGAAAAAAAAGTAATTAGTGAGAATGTAGTTGACAACGCATTCTTGACTTTGGTATAAGAATTTATGTAATACCTTATGTTGTGAAAACATCTCTTTGGACCTTAAAGAATTTAACCCAAAAGTATATCTTAAACTTTGATAGAGTTTTAAAGATAAATTTCACATAGTAATTCTAAATAATTGAGAGCCTGGTGTTCATCAAGGTTATGTCATTTGGGCATGAGGTGGAGAGCCTAGAAAATCAGTTTAATGAAAAATACTTATAGGGATATGTTTATATCTAATTTTAAGAATTGGATTGGTAGATTAAACTTTTATGTAACCACCAAGTTGAAGAAATTAATAAATTTGGCTAGTATACAAATGATTAGAAGGAATGTAAATGTTTCAAATGGATAAACAATAAGATGGAAAAGTTGTGTTCCAAGAAATAGAAATTTTAAAAAGGATAATTTGTTTAGATAAAAGGAAACCCATAGGACCACTTTAAGTCTAAATCCCTCATGTATATATATGGACTTAAAAATAGAAATTTTAAAGGGCTAATATGTTTTGATATGAAATCGGTGTTTTTGGTAAATTCAATAAAAGTAACTATATATATATACTTCAAATGAAATTTTGGTAAATTCATGAATAATAAGTTGTCGTACTATGATTTGTCAAATGAGTTTTAAAAAAATAACAACAACATGAGTTTTGAATATACATATATAAAGTTTATAAAGAAGTCCTTAAGGGGTTGGATAATATAAGTGGAACAAATGAAGATCACTAGACAGTAAAGGCAAAGACTAGAACAAATTATGGATATGGTAAAATGTGACTCAACTTGGAGGGTAGATTAGGCTCTAGACTTTTGAAACCAAGTTGTGACAACCACTATACTATGTTGAACTAATTTTGAGTGGATTCAGAATGGGTAAAGAGAAAAAGTAAGCAAATGGAAGACTTTGGGGATAAGTGGATCAACTCAAAGGATTTATTTCTAAAGTATTTGGAATAAATGGGTAAGATGAAGGCTATTCAGTGGATTTAGTTAAAGTGACTCGGTAGTAATAGACTATTCACAGTTGGAAGTTTGCAGAACTTCTAGTTATAACATCTTGAGTGTATTTGAAGAATTCAAGTTTCTCACGCGTGTTCATTTAAAAAACGTTCTTTCGATATTCTATCATTTTTCCTTTGATAATAATATTTCTTTTAAGTATCCTCGAGAAGGGCATATCTTAGGATTAAACATGCGGATGGTAGCTTTGATTGCAAACATATTACTAGAACATGTTATGTATGATGTACGCGTGTGGACGCAAGTGTTTGCAAGTGGATGTAGTTGACGCATATACACATACTAGGCATTATTATAGATCGGTAAATAGGACATTTACATATGCATATGGATGTTGTGCATTTTATTTTATTTCCATAGTTGCAATATATTTTATCACATGGATTCTGCATATAAATGATGGTTGAATCACGCATGTAGAACTATCTGTTATCATTAGGATTCGTGCATACATTTGAATACATGGCACTAGCCTAATTGCATAAAAATAAGGTTACTAAATCAGTAGACCGCCTAATATTTTGCATTAATTAGGGTCATACATACTACACTATTGCATAAATCACATTAGAAAACGTAAGGATAATGGGTGCTAATAGATGATCAATGTTTGAGTAGATATCTGTAGATAAATTGGATGAAAATACTTATATCATTCTTCTGACCTTAGAGATTTTGAGAATAAAATTCTTTAAGGAGGGGAGAATGTAACAACCCAAAATTTAAGTATAATTAATTAGCAAATTAGAATTTTTAATAGTTAATGTTATGAAAACATAATGTTACAAGTTAATAAATAAAATTAATTGAAACGGTATAGTAACATTATCAAGAAATTAATAAAGATTAACTTTATAGACATAATATTAAAAACCTAACAAGAGCATTAAATCACAAAAGTTAAAGCATGCATTTGAAAAGTAACACGCATAATAAAACGGTAAATCAGAGTTAATTTTTAGTAGGAGACAAATTGAATGTCATATTTATAACCATTGCGAAAACCTTTCCGAGACAATCGATTTGATATATAATTTTTGTATATTTGGATTTACAGTTTAGAAAATATTGACTTTGTAAGTCGAAAAACACACATAAAACCTGTAATCTTCAGTGTTCTAATTTTATGAACAAAACTTTAGTTAGGCGGAGTGGTAGTACATGCATTTCCTAGACTAGAGATCCTGAGTTTGATTTCAACAATGACATATTTTTAAAGTTTAAGAAGACTAATCAAAAAGATGCATGTTCTCAGTGGGAAGTATGTGTGTATGTGCATATATAAAAAAAAGACATAGAAGATCGTATGTGTGTGTGTGCGTATATGTATACATATATATGTATGTGTATGTGTCTATATATATATATATGTGTGTGTGTGTGTGTGTGTGTGTATGTATGTATTTTTGTGTGTGTGTATTTATGTATGAGGTAGGTTCAATGGCACCCATAACAGTGGAGCACCCCTTTGGCCTCCCTATTTTCCACCAAGTACTTCCCCTCTCTCTCCCCTTCCACTCATTCTTTCACCTTCCACTCACTTATTTTAATATAAATGCGGGGTTTATATCAAGAGGTTTTGGGGTGCTATTGAACACTCACCCTTATGTACATATAAGAGTGTGTGTATTTATATACATGTGTGTATGTGTGAGTGTATATAAATTTAGGGTATATGTTGTTTCATATCGTAATACAATAATTTCGTATGTTGTGAATTAATCATACATTAATTATATAAATTATGGATTAATTACACATTTGTTAACATGTTTTTCGAATCTTAGATATATATGTATGTATACATAACTTAATTATGCATTGAATATATGTGTTATGACAAAATAACAAATAACGTCCAAATTATGCATTTAATGTTTCTACTTATTAGACATTTATAGAATGTTTATACTTTACTAACTATATATATTGTAAGGCATATTCTTACAATTAATTAGTATGAATTTGAATTACCCTAAATATTTATATATGTTGAAGTCTTTAACTTCATATACCATGAAAGATTGATTATGCACATTAGGAATTAGTTGGTCGTTGATTGACACATAAGTCAAATTACATGGTTTAATATATAATATATATATATATTTCCTAGAATAATTAGCGAAATTGGTTTTAAATTTTTTGCTGATTGGGCACATCTCTGTTGGCCTATTTTGAACTTTAATTTGACGTGTCAACCCCTGATTGGTTCAAGGACATGGTTGGTTCAGATTTAAACTCTAAATCTAAGGGCCTAGGAGCTTTTATTCCACCTATAAATAAATCTCCAACACCCCTTCCCCCATATTCTTCACAACACATTTCTTCCCTGTCTAGGCTAATCTTCCTTTTGGAGATAGGCCACCTTTATTTTAAATTTTAGGGGAATTGAAATTATAAATAAAAATATTTTCTCTTCTACATTTAAATTTTGGAGGTGGGTTCTGCCAAGGCCATGAAAGAAATTTTCTGGTGAGTTTTATAATTATTAGTTTTTTGGTATTTTGAAGTAAATAGGTATTAATAAAGTTGTAGAGTTCTGTAGTATTTTATTTACAGTTCTTACGGTTTTGTTCATTTTCTTGCAAGTTATAGTTTTCTATAAGTTATTCTATAGTTTTTCCATCTTTTTTCTTACCATTTTTGTTAGTTTATAATTAAAATACTGTAAGATTATTTTCTCAAGTCTTCTTTCCCCTTTCGTGTCTGATTTGCAGTTTCATGCTAAATTTTGGTTATGCATAAAGTATGCCTAGATTTGCAATATTGGCATATGTATATGACTGATTTAGACGAACGATATTTGCGCCTAATCTTATGCGGCTGATAATAATAATCTTTTATTTTGTGTGCATTGTATACGACTAGTTTAGACGACTAATTTATGCACCAAATTTTATGTGGCTGGTTATAATCCCTTATTTTGCGTCCGTTGGAAATTATGATTTTCAATTGAAATCATGTATATGAGGATTTGATAGTTTGGGGATAAATTGACATATAACGTAAAAATGTAACAAAAAGGGAATTTGGACTGAAAGTAGGCAAATTTGATAAGGTTTGCAAGATAGCATGGCATATATTATGATAGAAAATGGGTTGTAACATATTTGCATAAACATGATTGATTGTACAAACATAAATAATCATAATAGAACGTGGTTTATTTGCATATATGAATATGACATGAAGTCGTAAATAAATAAATAGGATTAATGAAATTAAACTAAAAATGATGCTAAGTTTATAAGTCTAAATCTATGGTAATTCGATGATTCTATGGTGAACTTGTGATTAGGCATTATTTTATGACGGCCTTATGATTAAACATTATTCTATGGTGGCCTTGCGATTAGGCATTATTCTATGACAACCTTATGATTTTGCGTTATTCTATGGCTATGATTCTATTGTTAATAAATAAACAAATAAGCCTAATGTATAATTCAAACTAATGTTAAGTTGTAAGCCTAATTTTATGATATATCTATGAGGGTCCTAATCAAAGGGGATTTAGACCAAGTAGGTTTGTTTATTGGGGACCAATGCCAATCATCATACCATTTTTATCATATACAGTCTCAAATAGGAGACAACGGCATGCACCATACTGAGCTAGGTAGTAAGATGGTCCAAATAAAGGTAGGTACAGGTGCATTCTGGCAGTTCAATGTGCATGCATTGAATCATGATTAGAGAAAATAAGACACTATGTCTCCTATGGTAATGCTATGTCTTTTGCTAATGGGTCGAGCCTGATAAACCTAATGCCCATAATAGGCATAGGTTATCACTTTATGGTTTAGTAGTCGATCAACGGGTAGTATTTGGAAAATCATTCTAATTATATAATGTTCTGTATGGTAAAAGTGCATACAATCAAATGACTAATTCAATAAAATTGGCAATCGAATTAGTTAGCAATCGACCAATCCTTTAACCTTCATACACCATTACTACATGTTCACTTGATAGTGCGCACGTACACTTTTCTACACGACACTAGAACCATTATTTTTCCTATTGCCTTTATTTATCACTAGTGCTAGTAATTATACAACTCACCACACTTCATGTCTGACCCACTCCTCTTTCCACCTTTTTCTTTCCTTATAGAGTAGCTGTAGTATGGATTACTGAAGTACTTTTTCTTGAAGGCTTGTCTTAATTGCAGATACATTCTAATTTTCTTATTGTACCTTATTTCACAAATTTGGTTGTCCCGATGGCTCACTTGAGGGATATACTTTTATTGTACTATGATTTTATGACAGAGATGTACATTTTTCATAAGGCACATGTTTTGTATATAATTTATGTTATGTGAAATAATGTTTTGTAATGACATGTTTATTAAATAATTAATTGTTTCCACTGTTTTTATTTTATGTCTTATGAATCTTAGTCTTTATGAATTGTTTCTTTATACCTAAAACGCTCTACATTCCTTAGATATTTGCTTCTAGAACCAAAACTGAAGAACCAGAGGATTCTTTCCCGTAAGGAAAGCCCTTGCCTGAAACACCTCGTATTTAATATAAATATTAATAATTTACGATTTCAGAATTTAGCCTCGAAACATATACTATTGTGTTCATGGCAATTTTCTGATTTGTTTTGATATGTGACTTGCACAAAACGGAGTCCGTATGGGAAAGTTATTAACGAATAAAGATTTAAAGGGTTGTAAGTTTACATACGTGCATAAATTCGAAACCTAAAATCAGACAAGTGTTAATAAGTGGAAAATAATAATTTACATGAGAAATATTAGGAATTAAAACGAACGCTAAATGTAACGTTAAAATAAAAATTTATAACCGTTGAAATCACATTCAGACCCAGGCATTGGTTCGACCCAGTACGTACATAGGTCAACCCATGGATCGACCATGGGGTCGACACACCTATAAGGTGGCTCGATACGTGGGTCGACCCACCAGGGGTTAGATCTGCTTGGCGTGTTTTTCTGATTTAAACGGTTCAGGTTTTATATTATTAAATCCGATAGGCAAGAATCTCCTACACACATATAAATAGACTAACCGGGCCTAGCCTTGAACTCATATTTTCTAAGACGATGCCAAGGCTCTTCCATTTTCTTTCTTCTCCAAATCTTTCAGAAATTAAAATATTAGCTTTTAGGGTTTCTAATTCAATATTTGAAGATAAAGAATATAAATCTACAACATAGGTGTTCAGATTTCTGTTTGGCGTGAGGTAAGTCCTATGAATCTAATTTACTTAGGTTGCTTTCTTTCTTCCCTTATTCTTTTAGTATCTGATTTGTAAATCTGTGATTATTTTAATACTAGATTCAGTTAGAAAGACCCCGAAATAACATATCTGAATCAGATTCAAGGTTTAGAAAGTAGTCAGGTGAGTGAATTTAGAATTATACCTTTTGGGTAACAAAATATTTACCATTTATATTCCCCATAATTCTTAACATGATATGTACTAATAATTTGCGGTAATTACGATATAATTTACTTTTAAGTACGTTAAGAATATTGCTGTTATACAAATCTATTCTCTCAATCTTCTGTTTGGATTAAGGATTACTGTAATTCTGAAATTGTGGAATTTCCAATAAACATGTTAATTTGACAGTAATTTGGAAAATATGTTAATTTGACATTAATTTGGGAAAACATGTTAATTTGAAATTAATTTGGGAAAACATGTTAATTTGACAGTAATTTGGATATGCTATAAATAGAATTATAGTGAAATGGGGAAATATGGGAAAAAGAATAGACATGCCTAATTTGTATGGAAAGATTTACAGTGATTAAGAAACGGTAAATGAAAACAGGACTTGACATCTAACTTAGAAAGTAAAAAGGAGAAATTAGTAGTGGACCGTGTTATTTGGATTTTGGGAAGGTGGATATATTTTCATAATGAAAAACTTACTGTAAACGTAGTTGCAAGAAAAGAAAGAGAAAAGGGATTAGTGTGAAATAGAGATTATTTCACCGTATTGCACACAAATCTAATAAAAAGATATATGTATATCCATAACGAAAATAAAAGAATTATCCTGCAACTACGAACATTGATTGATGTGCGTTATGGAAATGGATCTTCACATCTTTCCTCTAATCAATCTAATGAGGTGTGTGAAACATTTTCCAAAAAAATAAGAATATACAAAATAGTAAATAAAAGAATGTTACAACAGTAAAAGTTTGGTTAATGTTAAGGAACCAAGGGAAAATGCGATGAACGGAGAATATAACCTATTATAATTAGTTATATGAATGAGAATGTAGTATAATAGTTAGTCTTGTCCTAGGGACAAGCGGAATCATAACATGGGTTATAATAAATGAAAAAGAGAATTTATTAATGAACCTTAGTTAAGAGAACTAAGTTAATAAGTAAACAACAATAGGTTATGATGACAGTGTAAGACGAGGTTTTGATTAAATAAGAAAAAATAATGTAGACTTATGAAATGAAATAAGTTGTACTTAGTTGTATATTAACTAGACATGTCATAAGAAAACATGAGGATTGGTGAAGGATATACTTAATTATACATTAAGTAGAACATGTTATTGAACTTGTAAACATGTAATTGGACAGTAAATGACATGGTAATAAAAATGGGTTGTAGACTACTTTCGGTAATTACATCCGGGGATAAAAGGTTGTAGATTACTTTCATTAATTACAATCTAAGGAATAACATGTTATGACACTGGGCTTATAATGAACTTAAAACGGGTTAAATTAAAACACTGGATTAATAAGCGGAATAAAAAGGGTTGTAGATTACTTCCGTTATTTTCAATCAGGGGGTAAATGGTCGTAGATACCTTTCGTTAATTACAATGTAAGAAATAACATGTTATGTCACTGGGCTTATTAATGAGCCTAAAATATGATTAAGTTAAACTTGTCTAATTAACAAGTTAATCTTGAAAGGGGTACGTTCTAATGAGATATAAGGGGCTCAGGGAAAACCTAACAACTTGAATAAAAGTGAATATGTGGATAATCAAGTTAATTAGCAATCTGATAAGATAAAGCAAGCGCGTGATTAAAAGATTAGACATAGGTTCTAATAAAACGTTTGCTTGATGCGCTTGGACCAGTCTGCACGTACGAAGGTGAAGAACCCAACGGGGTATATCATCATGGTGTCTGGAGATACGAGAGGAGCACGTCCATTTGATTATTTTGCTTGACATTCTATCTGATTGCTTTGCGGTACTGGAGGGAAGCACGCGACTTCCGAGGGACGAGGTAGGGTACTCAGTGGTGGTCCTCTGTGCGGTGCATGCTCAGGATGTACTCGCAAATGTTTGGTTTGCGTGTTACCACCCAGTGAGTATACATTGACTGCAACTGTAGTTAGGCAGTCAGAAGGCTGTGGCAGATGGGTTGGATGATTCGGCAATTTTACTCGGGAGAGGCGGGTCAGGACCAATACAGGAAAGTAATCGTCGGGTACCTATCATCGGCAGTCAATGTGTGACGCAAAAAGACTAGAGCTAAACCTAGAGACCATCGATCTTTCACTACAAGACGTTAGGGGACACTAAATTGGATGTTAGAATGTTTGATAAGGGCATGTTACTTAGCTCTTGATGTAGTCTTTTATTAGTTGAGGAAGGGGCCATGGTAGGCCATAGACAACATTAAAATGCTGACCATAATCTAGATATATGTACTGTAGGCCTAATGAGGCTGGCCCTTACAGATATGGAAGCTCCCGATCGAGTTCCGTACATTAGATGCAGCCCTATTACGGGGCTCAGGGTACAATATACAATATGTTCGTGTGGGGATCTAGATACATGCACTAGGTGGTGTATCGTAGAGAGTAGGGCATTACTCCATGTTGATACTTGATTCGACCGAGGAGTTTGGATAAGACAATCGGTACGCTTACGTGGCATAGCAATGATGATTTTGTGTGATTACGTGGCGTAATGATTTGAATTTTCGTATGTCGTTCGGCATAGGATGGATGTTGCATACGCTTTTGTGGAATGACGGTGGAGACTTTACGAGGAGGGTACTATGGGGAGTACCATGAGAAGTGGGGTATAACGACATACTATATTAGATCAATCTACCGGGGAGTATATGGGTACAACGTGAGTGTAGAGCCTTGAGTGTTGTTAACCCAAAATAACCTAATAAATAAGAAAACATAACTTAACGATATATGTAGGGTTATTTAAGAATGTATAATTTTTCCAGTCATCAGAACTTTGTGTTCTGAACCCCTTCTCATAAAATACTCGTAGATTAGGTTTATGGCAGAGATTTGGTAGCCCTTGGACACGTGATCGTCAGTGTTATTATTTTGATAAGGCTATATTTAATTATTATATTTTATCCATTCCGTTGTTAGATGTTTTATTAAGCTCCGATATACTTATTATCTTTGTCTTTTCTGCAGGATACCAGATAAGCCAATTCGAGCTTTGATAGATTGAGATTTTTGAAAAAAAAAATTAGTCTGTTGAAATTCAGGTTGTTACACTGTCGTTGTTACTCGAGAGTCATGATCATCAGGGCAGTCATCTTCAAGCACGTGGAAATAAGATTGGTATACCTTTCGGACTAGCCAAGGGTAGTAATGCGAGAGCTTAAACCTCCATCAGATAATTATTGCAACAGGCATCGTATCCAAAAGAAGGTGATGCCTTAAATAATGTCAAAAAGACAGGAACTTCCACAATCTCAATCCTCCCACAAATAGCCAAGACTTCCAGTTCCATAAGACTACCTTTAGAGAATCAGGCAGCTGTGTTATAGTTACCCTTCCAAGAGATGATGGAAGGCGCCTTCACCAAGTCTTCGTATGCGCCTCCGTAGAAATACCAGGACGAGGCCCATATGACGAAAGAAGTGTTAACCCGCATCTATAAATACGACCTTAGAAGTCCAGAATCGAGATGAGATTTCTCATTTCGCTCTTATGTGTAAAATTTTGAGTTGTAAATCCTAATTTCAAAATCAATTTAGGGGAAAAGTCTGTAATATGGGAACTTACAAATAAAGAGATTTATTCATGCCAACTAAGGTAATAAAGTGGTAATTTCTTAATTTTTATATTATTATTATCTTATAACTTTACAGGTTCAACACCGGAAGTTCCAAGAAGAAAATAATTTGACAGAAGTACCTTCCAGAGGTTCTAAAAGGCCTCAATACTGGAATAACTTAATCATACCAACTTTAAGATTGGAATTTTCGAAACCACATAGCTTGTAATTTATCGATGGTTCACTAAGATGATCCAGACTAGTTAAAATTCTATGTCCCTTCCAAAGACTTGATAGGGTCTTCGTCGACTCAACTGAAACCTCCTTTATGTGATAGTGATCTACATGTTAATCCATAGTAGGAAATTTAAGAGCTCTGAAGACCCATGACAGGGTCTAACGTTCTGGCCGAAGGGCTTACTACAAGCACTATTGGAAATTATCAATGGAAACTATAACAATCTGAATTTCGATAGACCTAATTTTTCTCAAAAATCCCATTCTATCGAAGCCTAAGTTGGCTTGTCTAGTATCTTGCAGAAAAGATAGAGATAATAAATATATCATAGCTCGATAAACATCTCACAGTAGAATGAATAAAATATAATAATTAAATATAGCCTTATCGAAGGAATGATACTACCTAAGAAGTGCCCAAAGGCTACCAAAAATCTCTGCCAAAAGTCTAACCTGCGAGTATGTTATGAGGAGGGGATCAAAACACAAGTTTTGGTGAGAGAACAAATCATACATTCTGAAATAACCTTACATATAGCATTCATTTATAATTATTTAATTATTAGGTTACTTGGGTTAACAACACTCTAGGCTCTGCACTCACATTGTACCCATCTACTCGTAGTAGATTAAACCTGATATAATATATGTATCTATGCCCAACATCTCGGGGTACTCCACGGTAGTACCCTCCTCAAATGGTCTCCACCGTCACATTGCGGAGGCATGCACAACCTCCATCTCTATGCCACGTGAGCGTATGGATCCTCGTATCCAAACTCCTTGGTCGAACCTCATCTCGAAATGGAATAATGCCCTAGCGTCTACAATACACCACCCAATGCGTGTATTTAGACCCTCACATGAACATACTACCTAATATAACCTGAGTTCCATAAAAGGGACGCATCCAATGCACATAACTCGGTCGGGAGATTTTGGTATTTATAAAGGACAACTTCGTTAAGTCCACATTACAGGCATCCACATATGGTCTATTCTTTTCACGGTGACTATGGCCCTACCATGGCCCCTCCCTCAACTAAGGAATGATTACATCGATAGCTAATGATGTTCCCCTATTATCCAATCCAACATCCAATTTGGCATGCCCCTAAACCAATGTCTCGATAGTGAAATATCATTGGTCTGTTGGTTTAGCTCTTAGTCTTTCCGCATTCCCACTGACTGCCGATGAAAGGTATCCGATGATTATTATCCTTAATTTGGTCTTGACTACCTCCTCTAAGAGTAAGGAAAACCGTCGAATAACCCAACACCAATTGCTACAACCTTCTGACTGCCACTCCACAGTTGCAGTTAAGGTATACCCTAGATTGTGCAACTGACCTGCCTTTGCGCGACAACTTCATCTGGCTGTTCCTCGAAGGACCATCTTAGAGTACCTTACGACATCCCGCAAAAGCCATGTGCTTCCCTCCAGTCCCATAGAATAATCAGTTGGAAGTGCTCCTTTCATGTCTCCATACACCGCGATGATCTACCCCGTTGGGTTCTTCATCTCCGTATGTACAGACTGGTCCAAGCGCATCACGCCATCACATTACTAGATCCTATGTCTAATCATTTAATCATGCGCTTGTTGTAACTTATCACATTGCTAATTAACTTGATCAGTTACACATTCGTTTTCTACTCAAGTTACTGGTTTATTTACTTCTATTGGGCCACTTACTTTCCCTAATCAGCCTCACGCTACCGGAACAGACTTCCACTCATTATTATTGCATTCATCAGACTTAATACTTCCGATTATAAGTCTACTAATAATAATCCTCCTTTATTCTATCTTATTTAATTATAACCTTATGTTACACCGTTACCACAATCGTTGCCGTGGATTTGCTTATTAACTTAGTTCCCTTAACTAGGTTTATTAATAAATTTTTTGTTCATCATTAATTATAAACTACACTATAATTTCACATGTCCCTACGACAAGCCTACCTATTATATTTTATTCCCATTAATTATAATAGGCTATACTCCCCGTTCATCACATTTTCCCTAGGTTCCTTATTATTCAACCAAACTTCTACTATTGAGACCTTTCTTTATTTACAGTCTTGTACGTTTTTATTATTACAGGAAAATAAGAAGGCAGTTCTTGGAACATTAATGGCTCGTTTTTGCGTGCATATCTCTTTCAGTCACTTGGCATATTGTGGAATTTGTTCGATGATGCCAAAGAGTGGAATATTGACACAAACTTGTTTGAGGATTTCAAGAATTTTTTCGAAAATCGCATCCTTCTTATTATAATTAAGTCTATGAGGATATGGTGCTATTGGTGTATCGACTCTTTTAGAATTTTGATTGTTCGAAGAAGAAGGTTTCGATATGGGACGTGAAAGAGGTAAGGGTGTAGAAGATGGGGTGTTGGGATTGCCGACATTAGAGGAAGAAATGTTGTCGAGTTTGCCAATATTAGAAGAAGAGATGTTGAGATTGCCAACATTCGAAGAAGATGAAATTTTGGAAGAATTAGTAGAATTGGCAATGGTTGCTATCGGGTGCGAGTCAAGATTTTGAATTGGAGTTAGGATCGAAGCATTGTCGGGATTGCCGACATTATTGTCAATCGTTTTTCCAGACCTAAGGGTGATAACCGAGTTGATCGAACTATATTTTACGTTCTCACAAGAGTTCACATTAGGAGAACTATATTTTGGATTCACCTCTAGTTGACTAGGAAATTTTCCATTTTCATTAGTTCCTTCATTATATTCATCATTTGTTCGAGTTTAGTATCTTGATCGTTTATTTGTTTCTCTAATCGAACAATTTCTTGAGAAGATTGAGGAGACAGAGTTATTGATTGAAAGTTGGAATGCCTATATGGTTGACTTGAAGGTTTGGATTGAAGTGAAACTTGAGAAGTTTGAGGACTAGAAAATGGAGCTTGGTAATTTGAATTTGGCATCATATGAGATAGATTTGCAACATTATTGGGATTATACCTCAAGAAATTTGGATGATTTCTCCTACCAGGGTTATATGTAGATGAGTAGGGACTATTTTGTGATATGATTTTGACTTGATCTTGAGGGTAATAATGGGGTTCTTTGAGGATTTTTAGTTTCTAAGGCAAATTGATTTGGATCCACGACATGTACTCCACTAGTAGAAGCACGGATGAGAACACAAATTGACTCCCATTGCATGTCCATTTCAGAATAATCTTCTAAGAATTCCCAAGCTTCGTTGGCCGCTTTGGACATAAATTCTCCTCCATACATTAATTCGAATTGTGTTCTTGTCTGATAGTTTTGCCATTCATATGCAATTTGACATAAGTAGTGTTTTGGGATTGCATGATGAGGGGAACTATATAATAATTAGTTGAATCTCTTGAAATATTTTGAAAAAAAATCCTTTTATTATGAGAAAACTGATTTATTTTAGTTTTGATTTTCAAAGTTATATGAAATAGGAAAAACTTTCCTGAGAATATAGTGACAAATTCATCCCAACTTCTTATGGAATGTTTTAAAAGATAATTTAGCCATATTTTTGCGCTTTCAAGTAATGCGAATGGAATTAGCCCTAGCTTGATTGATTCATTAGATAATTGTTGCATTTTAGTTGTGGATGAATATAATTCAAATTCACTTAAATGTTCATAAGCATTTTCAGAACTAGTAAATTTTGGTACCCCTTGAATGAAAGAATGTCTAAGCTCAAAATTTCCTTCAACTTGTAGAAATACTATGATAGAAGGTTAACATCGATCTCGAAGAGATAAGGTCCTATCCTTTACCATGTGATTTAGAAAATTTTGGTTTATTTGATATTGATCCTGTAATGACCCAGATTTCCATAACATCAGAGTTGACTATATACATCATACGTCCAACCCAAATATCACGAAAATACGAGACATTTTTTTTTAGAAGAAAGAGGTAGAAGAAGAACAGAAATAACAACACAGAATCTCACATCGCAGCGGAAAAAAATATAATATATCACATCTTTGAAATACAAAATCTTAACTGTATAACATACACTTATCAGAGTACAACACTTACAACATAGCGGAACAAACTATAACTAGATAACGCTGAAGCCTCCTGCTCCAAGCTCCTTTAGATATATCTGCAAAATCCTGAACTACTTGACTGCCCGTACAAATTTAGGCACCCAAGAGTTTAGGTAGAACAAAACAAAATAAACTCCGGGTCAGTCATGGGACTGGTATGAGTAAACAGTTTAAAACAGTTTCAGAAAACTAAATGATATCTCATAAGACCACGCCGTATAACTCGGAACGGGTTTTTCCCTTATGAGAATCCAAACACTTGACTTATCTTTATATCAAAACTCTTTTGATATTATAATAATGTCTAAATCAAGTAGATAACAATCTAGTGGAACGTTTGCATCTCACGTTCCACATATGTAATATACAATCAAAATCGCAAGCACGTATTGGGTAATGGGTTTCCAACTATGACAAGGTATGGGACCACCTTCCGCTGGTATATCTCTAGAGGAGAATACACCGAGTTCAACAAGAACATCTTGCAACTCAGCCACACATGACCGACCACTCATTTCGCTTGAGTGTATCGAATGTATATCACCAACGGTTGGGATCAGCAACCGTTTCCCGAATGGGACAGCATCGACAATAGATTTTTAGAAGTAAATGAAACTCTAGATCAGGTGATTCTACACCCTAATAGGTGCGACCTACATAGCCATGTTGCTTGCCCGATTTCTGTCATTTACCGGATGATGAGGCTAGAAGCTACGCTTTATCATCACACCAGATTCACTTCGAATGTCACATCGTCAAATCCATCAAATCACCGATTGACGTCCTCAACAGTACATTACGTGTTAGCTAAAAGAAGTTTCCTCCGCTTCCACTCTTGGTACAGTTGAAGAAATCAATGTACGTGACCATTCTGGAAATACTCTGTCAGACATTCATCCATACAAGTCACCCAGGAACAGGATGAACCGAAGGTACTATTTCTATTAATAGAAAAAGTCCTTGTACTCTACTCCGTCTTCGATTATCTTTATATAATCTGATTCGCACGCTACTGCCGATACGGAGTGGTTCTTCGGATAGTAATCCAACCGGTCTCTCCATAATGACAACGATGGTCAAAACTCCGATAGTCTGTGATTTAACTATCGAAAAAACAAGTGTTTCGATAGTCGATGATTTAACTATCGAATAAAACAAGTGTTCATCCAAACATCCAACAATCACTGAAACTTTAATTAATATTCCATTAATTAAATCTCTTCTCTATTTCTTATCAATATTTGTTAACCAAATATTTTCAATAACCATATTGGCCTTTTACGTTCTTTGGAAAACATTTCCGAATATCACCTTCCTTTATTTTCTAAACTTTAGAAAATATTCATTATTCTATTTCCAAGCTTTGCACATATTTGGGTTAAAACAGATGTTGTGTAAAACATCGTTACGACAACCCAAATACAGTATTTAACTAATTCTTATTCCACATTGACCTTCGAGCTTGAATCTTGCTACTTATCGGTATATCATGAAATCAATCAAGTTGGGGTATAATTACCTCTCAGACCTTGACTGAATAACATTTAACGTCAAAACAGACAGGACTACTTACTCGAATAATCAATACCATACAACTGATTATTCACCTTTAAACACATATACACTTCCTCTTTCTGTTCTTACTAGATTTTATTCTTATACTTCCTTTTTGATTATACTATTCTATTTTTACATTCGTTTTCTTATCGAATTCTATATATATCGATACGGTGATTTCTAACTATCAAATTATCTTAAAAATATTCTATCTCCTTAAATTCCCGGAAAAATTCGCCATAACCTCCTTCGTACCGGGAGCATCGGGAAATTTCAAATAGCTTTCCCGGTCCTTCTCATCTCAAAAAGAAAAAGAAAAAGCCAAGCGGCTTGCCGATACGGCGCATAAAATCTCATATATGAATTAAATACGTACCTTTTTGTCGGGCATTCTATTTATTTCACTTCTATACTTTATTCCATACCTGTCTCCTGTATATTTATACCTGTCCAATCTATTTTAACTATACCAATCGTTTTAACTCAATTTGTTAATTAAATCTGTTACTTAACTTTTCAGTCTATTTCACCTTCATATTTGAACATGACATGTTCAAATATATTTTAACTGCATATTAACAAATTCTAATTATACTCATACTCTCGTTCCCTTATCGACTTCTTATACAAATTCCAATTCAATTCTATTTGAATTCTCTTTATTTAAACTTCATTTGAATTCTATTTTCAAATTCTATAGTTTAAAGTCTATTTGAATTTCTATATTCAAATCTATAGTTTAAAGTCTATTTGAATTTCGATTATTCAAATCTCTAGTTTAAAGTCTATTTGAATTTCGATTATTCAAATTCTCTAGTTTAAAGTCTATTTGAATTTCGATTATTCAAATTCTCTAGTTTAAAGTCTATTTGAATTTCGATTATTCAAATTCTATTTCAATTCCTTATATTCAAAGTCCATTTGAATTTCTCTGCATTATTTATAAACAACGTTTATAACTTCAATTCAAATCCCACCTTTCCATTTATAAACAAAGTTTATAAATTCGATTCAAATCCCATATTTTCATTTATAAACAAAGTTTATAAATTCATATTTGTTTTATATACCTTCAAACAAGTTAATATTTTCTATAGTTTTATTTAGAATTCAAATTCTATTTATAAAAATAGAATTTCCTTTTTAAATATCAAATACCCTTTCCGATATTTTTATAAATCAATATCCCAAGCCCCAGTGATATTTAAACAATCAAATCAGCCAATTTTCAAGCATTTGATTTTTAACACATCATATATGAATATATATAAAATCAAACAAACAACAAACAGATAATATATATTTTTGAGGAATCCAATTGGATTCCTCCAACCTGTTTTCCTGCATCCACAGACGTTAGTCAACATAGTAATACCCATCCTGCTTCGAGGCAGGATATCGCGGTATAGAAGGTCATCCACTAATCATAGTGTGGGGCGTATAGGGTAATCATCCGCTATGGTACCGCGGGCATCCGCTAATGATACTGCGGGAATCCAACCAATCATCAACCCAATATATATATATATATATATATATATATATAATAGTCAACCAATCCTAAATAACTATATATATTTTAAAACAATCAGACAGCATTCAAACAAGCACAGACAAATATATTTTTAACTATATAAAAATATTTCTATATAAAAGGTGAGATTTACTCACCAGAATTTTGTAGTTGTTGAATATCCATATTTCACGGCTACGCATCTATTCGAACTATCTCAAATGAATTCATCTCACCTTCAAAAATCACAACCCGACAACTTGCCACCGAACCCCATCATTGACCGATCTTCACGTTCACCAGAGATGAATCACGGCTTTCGAACCTTGACAGCAGCAACGCCTACTTTACCCTCTTCATTTTACACCCCCGATTCCCAGAAAAGATCGGACTTCAAACAGTTCTACTGGACTCAAATTCGGCTACCCCCAAATCGTGTTTTCAGTTTATCGCGCGGTCATTTACAGTGAACATTGCGTCACTATTTTCACCAGCTTCTTCGTATCGCGACTATCATCCCACAGCCTCAATCAACACCATCTAGCCGAGCTCCCTCGAACAATCAAGCTTCCAGAACGCCGGCGCTTGCAAAAATCGAGATTCCACTAAAAACCCAAGCTGTCCTCTCCGTCCATCGCATAACGCGATTTAGATCTGAAACTCAGAAGAACACCGCGATGAGAAATCCGCTCCTACAAGCGAGCGTGTAGCTTGGTCGAGCTAAATGGTGTCTCGGGTTTTGCATTTAACTGATTGGCTTGAGGGCATCTGGAGCTTCGATTTTTATTTACTTACAGAAGAATGAAAGAAAAAATGGGATTAACAGAGGGTGTTGCGATTTTATATAGAAGGGTAATGGAGAAAGAAGAGCCACGGTTTGCTTTTGTTTGTGGTGATAAAGGAAGGTACGGTTTCTTTGTTTTGTGGTAGGAAGAGATGGCACGGCACTGTTTAGTTGGAAGAAGGAGATCCACTAATTTTAATTATTTTTATTCTAGTTTTAATCTACCGCTATAATTAAATTATCTCACAGTTTCTGAACTCCTTTCTGAACCCAACAACTGTCAATCCTAGGGTTTAACCACTATTCTGAACCCACTTGAATAAGTATCGAAGTCCAGTTCGATCATCCCGAACAGATATTAATTTAAATTGATATAAATTAAATTTCAAACCATTTAAACTCTTCGATAAAAAATTAATATTATTATTCTAATTCAAACAGAATTATGTATTGATTATCTGAACTGATTTCAAATCAGTTTTCACTTCGAATTCAATTATTCGCTGATTCCTTATTTTGATAATTTAATATATATGATATTAAATCAAAATCGATATTTAAATCGATAACAAAAATATAAAAATTCATTTATATTATCAACTAAATATTTAAATCCATTCTAAATATTTAAAATTAGTTGGTCGAAATCCCGGGTCATTACAATCTTCCCCACTTAAAATAATTTCGTCCTCGAAATTGCTAAGGTAGAAAAAGTGCTACAAACCCATTAACTTTTTCAAAACTTATTTATGTTGATACTCAACATTTCAAACCTCCTTACGTAACTCTCTTTCGAATAAATCCCTATTCGATAACTCCTCCCTTCGAATAACTATATTCGATAATCTCTCTTTCGAATAACTAGATTCGAAAACCTTTCTTCGAATAAACTATATTCGATTTACTCTATTCAATTTACTCTTATCAATTAACTCTATTGGATTTAACTCTTATCGACTAACTCCATCGAATAACTAAATTCGATAACTCCTTCGAATAACCAATATTCTATAACTCACTTCGATTAAACTAATCGATAACTCTTTTCGATTAAACTATAATCGATAACTCATTTCGATTAACAAATAATCGATAACTCCTTTAATTCTATTTGAATAACTAATATTCGGTAACTCCTTTAACTTTATTCGAATAACTAATATTCGATTTAACTACATTCGCTTGACTCTAGATCGCAGTGATCACAATGGTTACGCCTGATTCCCACAGGAAACATCCGACCGCCTTAGGCTATCTGCAGCCCTGCGAATTACGCTAGCAGTCGTACGAAATGGCACTTATCCTGAGTAACTATGTTTGACTAACTCTATCTCAATACTATATTCGATCAACATTAATTGAATAACTAACATTCAATTAAATCCTAATTTGATTAATTATGTTCAATTGACTTTATTTGGTTAACTCTTTATTTGAATAACAAATATTCGATAATTTCTATTTGACTTTTCTTTGTTCAAATCCATTTGAATTCCTTTGAATTCAAACTCCATTTCAATTTTTCTTATACAATTTCTATTTGAATTTTCTTTATTCAAACTCATTTGAATTCCTTTGAATTCAAATTCTATTTCCACTTTATATTCTCCTTGAATTCTAATATTTAACCTCCACTTTATATTCTCTTTGAAATTCTTTTTAACAAAATTCCATTTGAATTCTAATATTCAAATCTCTATTTGACTTTTCTTTATTCAAATCCATTTGAATTCCTTTGAATTCAAATTCCATTTCAATCTTTCTTATACAATTTCTATTCGAATTTTCTTTATTCAAACTCATTTGAATTCCTTTGAATTCAAATTCTATTTCACTTCTATTTGAATTATATATATATATTCAAATTCCTTTATTTTACTTCTATTTGAAATCTATATTCCAATTCCCATTTCAAAATTCCTTTGAAGTTATATAAATATATACATATATTTATATCTATCACAAATTCAAAACATTTGAATTTTCAAACAACTTGTTTCTTTTCAAACAATTTTCCATCAAAACTTTTCTAAGGCAGCAATTCGTCACTTAGAAACTCGAAAATGAACACTGGTGATGTTGCGGCCATCATCAGAATTATTTTCCAGCCACTGAATGAGTTCAGTGCTTTATTTCTTTCAAAACCCATTTAGAAAAATATTTTCCCAAACTCCCAGGATTTTAAATTCTGAATTCTGGTTGGAATTCAATTTCAATTTATCACATTTGTATATTTGATTTCATATACAAATTCCATTGGTTATATATATAACTATTTCTGTTATTTAATCTAATTCGATTATAATCCTAACAATCAACTTAACTATTTAAAAACAATATCATGTCCAATCTTCTGTTCAAGTGTTTATAAACTCCTATCGACATCGTGGCGTCCCACGATTCGACCAAAATTTATAATCCACTCAACAGACTAGCCAACACAATATAAAACAGTTTTTATATCAAATAACAAATACGCTCTCTCGTATATATATATACACTCAACTCATTCTAGGATACTAATGATCCTATCTCTAATGAGCACATTTCCACGTAGCCTAGGTATTCGCTCGACCTAAGCTCTGATACCAACTGTAATGACCCAGATTTCCATAACATCAGAGTTGACTATATACATCATACGTCCAACCCAAATATCACGAAAATACGAGACATTTTTTTTTAGAAGAAAGAGGTAGAAGAAGAACAGAAATAACACACAGAATCTCACATCGCAGCGGAACAAAATATAATATATCACATCTTTGAAATACAAAATCTTAACTGTATAACATACACTTATCAGAGTACAACACTTACAACATAGCGGAACAAACTATAACTAGATAACGCTGAAGCCTCCTGCTCCAAGCTCCTTTAGATATATCTGTAAAATCCTGAACTACTTGACTGCCCGTACAAATTTAGGCACCCAAGAGTTTAGGTAGAACAAAACAAAATAAACTCCGGGTCAGTCATGGGACTGGTATGAGTAAACAGTTTAAAACAGTTTCAGAAAACTAAATGATATCTCATAAGACCACGCCGTATAACATAGAACGGGTTTTTCCCTTATGAGAATCCAAAAACTTGACTTATCATTATATCAAAACTCTTTTGATATTATAATAATGTCTAAATCAAGTAGATAACAATCTAGTGGAACGTTTGCATCTCACGTTCCACATATGTAATATACAATCAAAATCGCAAGCATGTATTGGGTAATGGGTTTCCAACTATGACAAGGTATGGGACCACCTTCCGCTGGTATATCTCTAGAGGAGAATACATCGAGTTCAACAAGAACATCTTGCAACTCAGCCACACATGACCGACCACTCATTTCGCTTGAGTGTATCGAATGTATATCACCAACGGTTGGGATCAGCAACCGTTTCCCGAATGGGACAACATCGACAATAGATTTTTAGAAGTAAATGAAACTCTAGATCAGGTGATTCTACACCCTAATAGGTGCGACCTACATAGCCATGTTGCTTGCCCGATTTCTGTCATTTACCGGATGATGAGGCTAGAAGCTACGCTTTATCATCACACCAGATTCACTTCGAATGTCACATCGTCAAATCCATCAAATCACCGATTGACGTCCTCAACAGTACATTACGTGTTAGCTAAAAGAAGTTTCCTTCTCCGCTTCCACTCTTGGTACGGTTGAAGAAATCAATGTACGTGACCATTCTGGAAATACTCTGTCAGACATTCATCCATACAAGTCACCCAGGAACAGGATGAACCGAAGGTACTATTTCTATTAATAGAAAAAGTCCTTGTACTCTACTCCGTCTTCGATTATCTTTATATAATCTGATTCGCACGCTACTGCCGATACGGAGTGGTTCTTCGGATAGTAATCCAACCGGTCTCTCCATATTGACAACGATGGTCAAAACTCCGATAGTCTGTGATTTAACTATCGAATAAAAACAAGTGTTTCGATAGTCGATGATTTAACTATCGAATAAAACAAGTGTTCATCCAAACATCCAACAATCACTGAAACTTTAATTAATATTCCATTAATTAAATCTCTTCTCTATTTCTTATCAATATTTGTTAACCAAATATTTTCAATAACCATATTGGCCTTTTACGTTCTTTGGAAAACATTTCCGAATATCACCTTCCTTTATTTTCTAAACTTTAGAAAATATTCATTATTCTATTTCCAAGCTTTGCACATATTTGGGTTAAAACAGATGTTGTGTAAAACATCGTTACGACAACCCAAATACAGTATTTAACTAATTCTTATTCCACATTGATCTTCGAGCTTGAATCTTGCTACTTATCGGTATATCATGAAATCAATCAAGTTAGGGTATAATTACCTCTCAGACCTTGACTGAATAACATTTAACGTCAAAACAGACAGGACTACTTACTCGAATAATCAATACCATACAACTGATTATTCACCTTTAAACACATATACACTTCCTCTTTCTGTTCCTACTAGATTTTATTCTTATACTTCCTTTTTGATTATACTATTCTATTTCTACGTTCGTTTTCTTATCGACTTCTATATATATCGATACGGTGATTTCTAACTATCAAATTATCTTAAAAATATTCTATCTCCTTAAATTCCCGGGAAAATTCGCCATAACCTCCTTCGTACCGGGAGCATCGGGAAATTTCAAATAGCTTTCCCGGTCCTTCTCATCTCAAAAAGAAAAAGAAAAAGCCAAGCGGCTTGCCGATACGGCGCATAAAATCTCAAATATGAATTAAATACGTACCTTTTTGTCGGGCATTCTATTTATTTCACTTCTATACTTTATTCCATACCTGTCTCCTGTATATTTATACCTGTCCAATCTATTTTAACTATACCAATCGTTTTAACTCAATTTGTTAATTAAATCTGTTACTTAACTTTTCAGTCTATTTCACCTTCATATTTGAACATGACATGTTCAAATATATTTTAACTGCATATTAACAAATTCTAATTATACTCATACTCTCGTTCCCTTATCGACTTCTTATACAAATTCCAATTCAATTCTATTTGAATTATCTTTATTTAAACTTCATTTGAATTCTATTTTCAAATTCTATAGTTTAAAGTCTATTTGAATTTCTATATTCAAATCTATAGTTTAAAGTCTATTTGAATTTCGATTATTCAAATCTCTAGTTTAAAGTCTATTTGAATTTCAATTATTCAAATTCTCTAGTTTAAAGTCTATTTGAATTTCGATTATTCAAATTCTCTAGTTTAAAGTCTATTTGAATTTCGATTATTCAAATTCTATTTCAATTCCTTATATTCAAAGTCCATTTGAATTTCTCTGCATTATTTATAAACAACGTTTATAACTTCAATTCAAATCCCACCTTTCCATTTATAAACAAAGTTTATAAATTCGATTCAAATCCCATATTTTCATTTATAAACAAAGTTTATAAATTCATATTTGTTTTATATACCTTCAAACAAGTTAATATTTTCTATAGTTTTATTTAGAATTCAAATTCTATTTATAAAAATAGAATTTCCTTTTTAAATATCAAATACCCTTTCCGATATTTTTATAAATCAATATCCCAAGCCCCAGTGATATTTAAACAATCAAATCAGCCAATTTTCAAGCATTTGATTTTTAACACATCATATATGAATATATATAAAATCAAACAAACAACAAACAGATAATATATATTTTTGAGGAATCCAGTTGGATTCCTCCAACCTGTTTTCCTGCATCCACAGACGTTAGTCAACATAGTAATACCCATCCTGCTTCGAGGCAGGATATCGCGGTATAGAAGGTCATCCACTAATCATAGCGTGGGGCGTATATGGTAATCATCCGCTATGGTACCGCGGGCATCCGCTAATGATACTGCGGGAATCCAACCAATCATCAACCCAATATATATATATAATAGTCAACCAATCCTAAATAACTATATATATTTTAAAACAATCAGACAACATTCAAACAAGCACAGACAAATATATTTTTAACTATATAAAAATATTTCTAAATAAAAGGTGAGATTTACTCACCAGAATTTTGTAGTTGTTGAATATCCATATTTCACGGCTACACCTTCAAAAATCACAACCCGACAACTTGCCACCGAACCCCATCATTGACCGATCTTCACGTTCACCAGAGATGAATCACGACTTTCGAACCTTGACAGCAGCAACGCCTACTTTACCCTCTTCATTTTACACCCCCGATTCCCAGAAAAGATCGGACTTCAAACAGTTCTACTGGACTCAAATTCGGCTACCCCCAAATCGTGTTTTCAGTTTATCGCGCGGTCATTTACAGTGAACATTGCGTCACTATTTTCACTAGCTTCTTCGTATCGCGACTATCATCCCACAGCCTCAATCAACACCATCGAGCCGAGCTCCCTCCAACAGTCAAGCTTCCAGAACGCCGGCGCTTGCAAAAATCGAGATTCCACTAAAAACCCAAGCTGTCCTCTCCGTCCATCGCATAACGCGATTTAGATCTGAAACTCAGAAGAACACCGCGATGAGAAATCCGCTCCTACAAGCGAGCGTGTAGCTTGGTCGAGCTAAATGGTGTCTCGGGTTTTGCATTTAACTGATTGGCTTGAGGGCATCTGGAGCTTCGATTTTTATTTACTTACAGAAGAATGAAAGAAAAAATGGGATTAACAGAGGGTGTTGCGATTTTATATAGAAGGGTAATGGAGAAAGAAGAGCCACGGTTTGCTTTTGTTTGTGGTGATAAAGGAAGGTACGGTTTCTTTGTTTTGTGGTAGGAAGAGATGGCACGGCACTGTTTAGTTGGAAGAAGGAGATCCACTAATTTTAATTATTTTTATTCTAGTTTTAATCTACCGCTATAATTAAATTATCTCACAGTTTCTGAACTCCTTTCTGAACCCAACAACTGTCAATCCTAGGGTTTAACCACTATTCTGAACCCACTTGGATAAGTATCGAAGTCCAGTTCGATCATCCCGAACAGATATTAATTTAAATTGATATAAATTAAATTTCAAACCATTTAAACTCTTCGATAAAAATTTAATATTATTATTCTAATTCAAACAGAATTATGTATTGATTATCTGAACTGATTTCAAATCAGTTTTCACTTCGAATTCAATTATTCGCTGATTCCTTATTTTGATAATTTAATATATATGATATTAAATCGAAATCGATATTTAAATCGATAACAAAAATATAAAAATTCATTTATATTATCAACTAAATATTTAAATCCATTCTAAATATTTAAAATTAGTTGGTCGAAATCCCGGGTCATTACAGATCCATCTCGTTTAAAAAGTTTTGGTTTATTTTAGAACCCCTAAGAGAATTATGGTGGCTAAAACTTTTTTCACTCATCGTTATAAAATGCAAACACAAAAAAAAACAAATCTTAAGGCTCAATTAGCTCTTATTCAAAATAGATAACGTACTCAAGTATATCTTATTAGTTGATAATCTCGATTTGAAGGGGGGAGAGGGCCTTATGGTCGTTCACGTATAATATAAATACTAAGGGATTCAACCATTGTTTTACGGGTAGTATGCAACCTCTTTTGCTAAAAGTTCAATAAATTGAACAAACATATATCCATGATCAAACCCTTATGAGAATCAATTTCATAAAATACACTCTTATAGTTAAATATTTGCAAATCAAATCAAGTTTTATTATTGAAAAACGATGAGAAATTTCAACCAACCACTAACAATAACTACAGAAATAAAAATTGTACAAGCAAGCTACTGTCCCTATAGATTTTTTTTACATTACAAGCAATGTCTATAATTTTTTTTCTTTACAGCAGAGCACCTGTAGAGTTAAAGAAATTTTAAAGTGGGTTATGGTAGTCTATCTAGAGCTACGAGATTTTACTGTTTGCTTCATTCGACCCTAGATACTTGATTGATTGAGCAGCTATCTTTACTTTGGCTTTTGATTTGAAATTTTCTTTCTTTCTCTCTTTTTATTTGTATAGAAGCAAATTGAAAAAAACAAAAATAGAAAAAAAAAACTAAACTAAAACCAAGCTTAAGAAAAAAAAGAACTAAGCCTAACAAAACAAGAAACTATGCTCCACAAACGACACAACTCAAACCACTCGACCAAGAGTACGCGCACTAATGCTCTTTAATGCTCTGGCACTAGAAACGGTCAAGCCTAATTTAAGCAAACCTCAACCAAGTCAAATATTCCCTACTCAATAAAAGGGAACGTTAGACCAATTTACTTCTCATGCAAAACTTGCACTTTTTTCCAGTAAACAAATCTCCGTAATAAAAATAGCTTCGAGTTCTGGAAACAAACTCATAAACCTAAGAATTTGTCTTGAAATAATTAGTGCGTGATTTGGGTTTTAGGAGAATGGTTTCAGATGGTTTTAAAGTTGTTCGAAGGGGGTTTCGAGTTTGTGATTTGAGATTTGTTGATGGGTATGGGATTTCGATCGGGTTTGTGAAGTTTGATGAGCAGGTTTTAGCTAAGGGATTGTGTGGATTGTCGAGATGATTTCTAATAGGGTTTGGCTGGTTTTTAGTGAATTGATATATGTGTGAGATGGATTTCGAAATTGTGGTTTATGAATGTTTTGGAGTAGGAACAGTTTGGGCAGAGTGTTTGGTTAAGGATTGTGTGGCAGTTTTGATGGTCGTTGTAGTATATTAGAGGTCTGCGTTGATGGTAGAAGCATGGAAGTGGGTATCGGTTGTGGTGATATTATGGACGTTGAATGGTGGTAGATCGTATTGGTGCTGATGGTGTGGGTTTTTGATCAGGGAAGCAGTAGAGGGTTGCATTGTGTAGGCAGTGAATTTGATGGTCAGAAAGTTGTGGGTAGTCGGAACTCAGTTTAGTTTTTTGAAGTTGAACGGGGCTTTTTGGTTAGAGATGGCAAGGAGATGTTGTACGCTGAAAAGTAGATGATCGGGTGTGATGCTTTGATGATGTTCAAGCTTGAAGGTTAATGCCTGGGTTGGTGATGGGGAAACTGACGGTAGGAGTGAGATGAGAGAAAGAATACAGTAGGGCTGTCAATGGATATCCGAAATATCCGAAATCCGTCCGCATCCGTATCCGAAAAGCGGATTAATATCCGATATCCGGGGAAGCGGATACGGATGCGGATATAGGCATATCCGTATCCGAAAATTATCCGTCCGCTTTTTTTTTCGATTATAGCTTAAATTATGTGTATTTTAAACATAATTAAATAAGCTAATTTATTAATTTGCAAAATTGAAAGTCTACTAAACGCATGTTAATTGCTCAAAATTATATATTATCATCATATTTATTTGTTTTTAGCAATTTAGTAATCAATTAGGTTGAAAAAGATTAATATTAAACTAAAAAAATTCATTTATATTCATTGATTTATCGATTGTTGGCGGAGCGGATAATTATCCGATATCCGTCCGTATCCGCGGATACGGATATCAGATATCCGAAAATGGTTTCGGATGCGGATACGGATATGGCACTATCCGTATCCGAAAGTATCCGTTGACAGCCCTAGAATACAGTAAAGGAAATTTGTATTTTTATTTTATTTTTTTCGGAAACTTGTAAAAGAAAAAAAATAGAAAAGGAAACAAACGTAGAAAAAAATTGGAAAGAAAATAAAGGAAGGCAAGTTCTTTCTCTTTTGTTTTAGATATTGTGGTATCTACAAGTAATACCAAATCAACCAATCAAGAGATTTTTTAATTAAAATAAAAAAACAAAAATAAAAACTAACACGAATTGGAAATTAAATAAATAATAAAATTTAGTTATTGCCTCCCCATCAACGCAGCCAAAAACTTGTTTGACACTTTCTTATGAAGTAGAAAAGCACAAATTTTGAAATAAATTATTACAAGCGCACAGGTGTGTAGTATACAGGTCGAACACATGGAGCAAAATTAAAATTTATTATTTGTATAATTTCGTGGGCTAGTTAGATGAAGTTTGAGGATGTGATTTAAATAAAATTGAAATTACAATTTAGTTCAGAATAAATCTAATTGAACCGACAATTAAATTTCCAATTATCAATAAAAACAAGTAAAACTGCAATTGAATTCACTATAGATTAAAATCTAATCAAATACATAATAAATTCAACGATTAACTAAGAAAAAAAAAATCAAAATATTAAAAAATAAAATTGTAGAACAGAAATAAACAAAAATAAAATAAAATTAGGATTACCATTGAATCTAATCAAATGATCAATCACTAATATGAAACTAGAATGCAATAACAATTTGTGCTCTATCAAATCCAATTTTATAGACGGCACAAATTGCCATGAAAAATAAAACTGCAGATATAAAAGAAAAGAGCTTTACTAAGAAGAAGAAGAAGAAGAAAAGAATATAGAAAAATGTACAAAAATTTACAATGAATATAATGGATATGTATAGGGGATGTAGTCTCCTATCTATGTGAATATTGAGCCTAAGAAAAATATACGAAAATATTTCCTTTCCAAGAATAAAGGAATATTCCCTTCACGATGCTTGATTGCAGATTGATACTCCAAATGTGGTTTGCTATGAATGCAATGGATTTTATTGATAATCAAAGATTTCTTTTTCTTCTGCATGGTGGTTTAAATATAGATGATTTGATTTATTTGGGAAGATTATGTCCAACTCTTCAAATATTTATTAGTGCATATATTATATTTATACATATGAATATATATAATATACCACTAGTCCATATTTTCTTCAGAGCAAAGGAGGCGGTGTGCATATATCCATGTTACTTCCTTCAACAAAAATAGGGCTTGACAAGGATCAAACTCAGGACACTATGTCTAAATTTCCAGGCCTTTATCAGTGAGCTACAACATCTTTTGGGATTGAAATTACATTAATATGGGAAAGTGTTTTTTTTTCTCTTTTTGTAATTGATCTTTAATTAAAATAAAGGAGACATTTATTGAATAGCCTGTGAAACCATATAAAAATACCCAAAGTAATTTTACTTATATACAATAAAGATGAGATATGAGCGTAAAAATAAATACTTTTACATGTTAATCACTAAACCTAATTTCTATAATTTTTGAAGTTTTGGAGGAGGAAGAAAAATGACAGACTTCACCGCTCATCCAAACAAAAATGAGTTTGGAATGTAGCACTGCACAATTATTTATGGAGGTTCAAACAAGCATCATTCGTATGATCAAAATCTGATCGTTCAACTAGACACAGTTTAAAACGTGTCATGGTCGACCCGATTCCCAGGGCAGTCGATCGTGCCAAAGGAGTGGTCCACCGTTACCCCGCTTAATACATGTCCTTTTAGAAAAAAATAATTATATATAAACATTCTATTTAGCATTAACCATTTTAACATTTATTCGTTTTAATGTCCGCTTATTTTCGTTAATCTCTTGCTTATTTTTTCACATGCTTGAAATCCAAGTTTCAAATATACTTAGCTAATTTGAGTTTCTTATATGCACGCGTACGTGCGCGCACACACACATATCATATATATATATATGTATGTGTGTGTGTGTGTGTTTGTGTGTGTGCGCGTGCATACACTTACATATATAATTATTTATTGGTAACGTTAATCGTGTATTTTTAGAATCAATTGTTAATTAACTCATCAACTAATTTCTTTAATTAAGTTCCTTTGCGCCTATCTAATTTCTATCACATTCTTAATTAACCTCATTAATTAGCTGCTGATTGTACAATTGTTCTCTTAAAATTTTGAACATTAATAATTAATGCACAATCTAATTAATTTCATTCATATGTATACATAATATAAGGTCTGAATTTCAAATATTTATAAATCACTTTTATTAATTGATTAGTTATATGCATACGTTAATTCAAACGTTAAGTAACTGCCTTCATTAATTTGATAGTTTGCTTCCATTTAATGCAAATGTAAATTTGAGAAATTAAATTTTCCTTTAATTGATCTTTTTAATTATTTCCTAATATACATTTTTATCAAGTATTTAATTTAAATGTTTACACATGCTACGAATCAATTATTCTATAATTAATCAATTGATAAATTTGCATGCATAATTGTTTATGGCGTTAAAACTTCAAACGGTGACAGTTCCTATGTTTGAACTTCGATGGGAAAGTATTATATATGAAAATTATTTAGAAAATCATCGCGAACAGAATGATATAAATTCCATGGTCAAATTCCAATATTTTCAAAATGTCTATTTTCTTAATTTGTCATTTAAATTTAAATTATTTATTTATTCAAAAAACACGGGGTGTTACAAGATATTTATCCACTTTTCACGGATGCATATAGATTTCTAATTTTTGAGTATCCATCGACAACCCTTGTGAAAGGTAAAACTGTTGTTGTTTTTAATTTCAATGGATCACAACGGCACAACTATGAGTTTTGCTTATATATTTTTAACATGGGCGCAACTACGAGTTGCGTTTACATTATGGTTACGCCTTGACGATATATATATATATATATATATATATATATATATAACGAAACTAGCACCAATTATAATTTAACATAGGCACAACTCATATTTGCGCCTAGAAGAGAGAGAGAGATAGAGAGGTTATAAAATAGATGAAGTGGATGTTAATTTGGCTCAAACAAGACTTGTGTGGTATTAAATTGCATATGAGCTCTAAACACGAAATAGTTTAAAATTTTAATCCACTTTGAAAATTTGTTATATATAAGCATCTTGTCCAAAGTTGTTAGGACAGTTGGACATGATGTAAGAAGTTATTAGTTCGATTCCCCCTTCGTGCAATCTAACTCACTTGCCATGTTGTATGTTATATACTACCTAACTTGCATATAAAGCACACAATTAATAAAATGTTTATTTATAGTTTAATAAAATTAAATACAATAGAAGTGGTCTTAATTTAAATAAATTAGTCAAACATAAACATGATTCGATGTAAACTAGGTAGAGGTGACAATTAGACCCGATTAGATGGACGCAGATCCGACCTGATGGGCCTGATTATGTTAGGTCCAAACTACACATTTCAAAAAACTAGATCGAACCAACCTGGGCTTCTATTCAGGTCAGGTCAGTTCTAGTTGTGTAATAACACAAAATGCATATATTTCAACATTTTCGAATTTGGTCTTTTGGTTCAGTTCTAGTCGGGCTTGATTGGCGCTTTAATGCATTTCTCATCACCCAAACCCGACCTGAAATCCATCGGGTTCGAGCCGGTTTGATTTTGCGGTTCTTAGCTCTAATTGCCTGCCCTAAAAGGCTAAAACTAGGTTCTTCATGATAACATATTAAGGCTCCGCCTATGAGTTTATTTTCAATCGGTTTTGACTGGATTTGGACAGTTCTATGTTTCAGGTGTTATCATAACACTTGCTTGCAAAAAAAATTCGTATCGGTAGTCGTAGGTTATAAAATTAGTGAAAACTGATGCAGTATCATTTTAATGGACAATTTCAACTAGTTAAATCGAGGTGTTTTGAAGGGTAATATTTTTTTTCTCAATTATGCTCCTGCTAGTTTTATTGTAAAGATACTCTTTTCAAATCCAAAAAATAAACATAGGGTTATAAACGTCATGTCAATTTGCTGGTGAACTCTCGAAATCCATATATGCTAAACTCTTAAGAATGCATTGATTGCTTATTACAACACTTCATGTAAACCAATCAAAACCTCTACGATCATTAACAATTAAAACTGATACTATCAAAAACTAATATAAATGATAGTTCCAAAACTCTAAAGCGAACTAAAAAAAATTGTGCAAAATGAACAAACTTTTGGTTGTTTCTATTAGCACCCCAATAATTGCTCTTCACCCTTCGTTGAATGCTGAAGATAGAGATAGGATCTTAGATCTTGAGAGAAGACATTGTAATTATCAGAAATCGGATTTTCTTAGTGAAGCCTGGGGATGCCAGAGTGGGTAGTAATAGTGTCAAACGCATTCCTGTTTGGATTAGATTGTCTAACCTTCCTCTATACGCCTGGACTAAACCAGGGATATGTTGGTTAGCGTCAAGAATAGGAAATTTTTTATGCATGATATATCTTCTGAGAAAATAGAGAGATTAGAATTCGCTAAATGTATGGTAGAGGTCACCCCCGGATGTTGAATTACCAACTGAATTTTCCGTCATGTTAACTGATGGGACGAAACAGACTTTGGTGTGAACTGCTTATGGCAACCTGAATTTTTTCTGAAATGCAAAATTTTTGGTCATGTTAGTGCAGCCTGTTCGATGCCTGGTGAAATAGTGTGGTGGCCCCAACATGTGCTGTGAAGGATGGTTTGGAGTGTTGGGAAATTACACAAATTTCCTTATGATTATATTTATGGAGAAAAGAAATGAAATGTAGAATGGTAAGAGACACACAAATTTGATAACGAAGTTCGGCCAATTATGCCTACGTCTCCGGGCTGTTGCAGATCTTTTATTTAGAGAATATTACAAAGTGATTACACAGAACACTTTATACTCAACACTCGATCTCACTCTTAATCTTGCTCTCCTTTTCTTCTTGTTGATTTTGAGATGAGATGAGATTTATGAGGAGGAAGGATGTATATATAGAGAGGAGATGGTTGGTGGGGGTTGATGACTTGATCGTTGGGCTTGGTAGGCGGTGGTTGGTGGCATACCCATGTAATAAACATGGGTGGCTTGGCTTCCTACATGCAAGTTCCAACAATCTCCCACTTGAAGACTGATTTCAATCCGTCTTCACACCTTGATCGATGCAACAGCCATTCTGCTCTTTTTACTCTAGCAGACCAACTGAAGTTGAACACAACTTCAGTTTATCGATAGTTATCATCTTCTTTCCTATGGGTAACTCAGCTAGTTCCCATGTCTGGTTGGAGATGAGAGACTTCATCTCATCTTTCATGGCAAGCTCCCACTTGCTAGCATCTTCAGTTTGAGATGCTTCATCATAGCATTCAGGTTCTCTTGCATCAGTCATGTAAAGAGTACCATTCTTTTTACCGTGAGCAATCGTCATTGCACCCTTTAAAATTTTCCAATCATCACCATTTAAAGTCGTAGTATAGCCTTCACTAGCTAATTGTACTACGGAGATCAAATTCTTTCTCAAGTCCGGTATGTGTCTGACATCCTTTAGCTCCCAAACCGACGCATTCAACTTAATCTTCACAGCACCTTTACCAACGATATCACAAGGTTGATCGTCACCAAGATATACTTTTCCAAGATTTCTAGAGGCGTACCTTTCGAAGAATTCTTTCTGCGAAGTGGCATGAAACGATGCTCCAGAGTCTAGCACCCAAGACTCTTCCTTGCTCTTCAAAGAGCATATCAACGCTTCATCTCCTCCTGAGGTAGAAGTAACATTTGCCTCTGCCTTCGCCTCCTGGTCATTTGGTGCACTTCTGCATTGATTTTTGTAGTGCCCGGTCTTTCCACAATTCCAACACTCAACAGTCTTTGAGCTGTGGGAATTGTTTGGATTGCTAGATTTAGATCTCCAATCCTTACCTCGGTTGTTCGATTTGCTGCGTCCATTTCCTCGTGTTGAAATACTTCCTCTTGATTGTGTATGCAGAATTGAAAAATTTGATGACTCACAAGAATCTCTTCACTGAGAACCGTATCACGAATATCATCAAATTTTAACTTATTGCTTCCCGATGAGCTACTCACTGCTGTGACAGTAGCGTTCCAACTTTCTGGCAGGGAAGACAAAAGTATCAACGCGCGTACTTCTTCGTCAAACTCAATTTCAACTGAACTTAACTGAGTAGTAACTATATTCAGTTCATTGAGATGTTGAGCTATCGATGCACCTTCTGTCATCCGCAAATTGAACAATCGCCTCATCAAATGAACTTTGTTAGAGGCCGACGGCTTCTCATACATACTGGAGAGAGCCGCCATAAGACATGCCGTGGTCTTTTCCTTTGCTATGTTGAAAGCAACATTGCGAGATAACGTCAATCGAATAACTCCAAGAGATTGTCTATCAAGAACAGCCCAATCTTCATCCTTCATATTCTCTGGCTTCTTTTCTGAGAGAGGTTGATAAAGCCTTTTCTGGTACAGATAATCTTCAATCTACATTTTCCAAAAGCCAAAGTCGGCTCCATCAAACTTCTCGATTTTCATCTTTCCTTCATGTGCCGCCATCGCTTCCACTGGAATTTAATTTCCTTTCTAACAAATTATGGCTTTGATACCAGTTATTGGGAAATTATGCAAATTTCCTTATGATTTTATTTGTGGAGAAAAGAAATGAAATGTAGAATGATAAGAGACACACAAATTTGATAACGGAGTTCGGCCAATTGTGTCTACGTCTCCGGGCTGCTGCAGATCTTTTATTTAAAGAGTATTACAAAGTGATTACACAGAACACTTTATACTCAACTTTATACTCAACACTCGATCTCACTCTTAATCTTGCTCTCCTTTTCTTCTTGTTGATTTTGAGATGAAATGAGATTTATGAGGAGGAAGGATGTATATATAGAGCGGAGATGGTTGGTGGAGGGTTGGTGACTTGATTGTTGGGCTTGGTAGGCGGTGGTTGGTGGCATACCCATGCAATAAACATGGGTGGCTTGGTTCCTTGGCTTCCTACATGCAAGTTCCAACATGGAGGTTATCAGAGGCAAACATATTAGTGTTAACCAGGCTAAGGAAGAACCTAAAGTAGGCAGTGTAATCGTCAAACAGGCTGTGCAAAAGAAGGCAGTGTGGAGAAGAGTTTTAAGTAAGAAAGTTAAAACTGGTCTTCCACTTAGCAATGGTAAGAGCAAGAAAATCAATGATGTTTCTACCGTAAAGCCTGGGACCATACCTTGTGCTGATCCTAGAAGTTTGAATAGCTTCATTGCATTGTGTTCTGATGAGGTTGATACAAGTGCAAATGAGTTTGCTACAGAGGAGGGTGGAACTGCCAACTTGAATGATCTGATTACTGAGGCTTTCACATGTTCGGCTAGTGCAACCGAAGCCACTGTTCATTCTAAAAACAGTGGAGATGGTAACGTGCACGAGAATGAAGATCAGCAAGCAAGGAAGGAAGCTGGTAAGAATGTAGTGACATAGGTTCAAGATGTTAAAGATTTATCTTCACCGTTGCAACAGAAAACACAAACACCCAAGACATCTTTGCCTTGCAGTTTACATCTCAAGCCAGGCTTCCTTAATAAGAAGCTCTCTCCAGTGAACAATTGCAACGTAACTGAATCTGTTCCATCTACCCGTAAGTCACCAGGCACTAGGAAATGAAACCAATACGAAAAAGAAAAATCAGAAAGCCAATCTAACGCATCCTTATGCCTTATTTTTTAAAATTACTAAGGCGTGAAAACAAATTGTGGCATGGCAATCTTTCTTAATATTATTCCTACAGGTCACCCAATGAACCTAATCCAATAAATAACCCCAGTTGGATCAAGCGTGAATTAAAGGGCAACCATGTTTTCGCCCAGCTTGGGTTTTGTGTTTTCTCAAATCTCCATCCAGATCCAAAAATCTATCATTTCAAACAAACATGCTATCGAAATCCAAGTACTTTTGACATAATATTGATAACTACATCAATTTATGAAAATGAGAATGCGAAAGGAAAAAAAATGAGGTTTCCGAAGGAATGAAAAGAAAAAAAAAGAATTCATACATGGTCAAACGATACCAAATACAGTATTCAATGTTGGATTAATTTTTCTTTTGTTTGGGCAAATATGTTAAATGTACATTGCTGTTATAGTTAAGGTTTAAACAATAAGTGAAATTTACAATTTATTGAGGGGCTAAATTGTAAAAAATGGAATAACTGATTTTGTCGGTTATTAAAAAGGTGTTGGTCCCCGAGAATACGTACGCTTCTTTAATTTTTTCTTTCGTCCCCGTCAGAAAGAAACACCGGAAAATCAGAAGAAACGGTATTCTTGGAAGATCACAACATCATTCAAATTGGAACAATGGATTCCGGTACGCTTCCGCTATCTCCTTTGTTTATGATTTCATTTCTCTTGAATTGATTAGGGTTAGGGTTGAATTGGAATTATTCCTACAATTGGTATCGGAGCAAACCCTAAATTGATTCTTGAGAAAATTAGGATTTTCGGTTCTAATATGCTTGAAATCCATCGGTTCATCCTGGGTACCGTATGCGTTTCAGTAGAATAGCACATAAAGACAACCTGCAGTAAAAGTTAACATCTTTTGGATATTTGGTTCTTGCGCCCTGCGAATTTACTATTTGAAATTTCCAGTTTTGGATTTAATCGATTTTTCTCACTGCAAATTACATAATATCATAGTCCTATGTTATGGATTCTAACATGACAAAATTATGTGTTACATCAATAACGATGGACTGTCAGGTTCATATAATAATGTATAAGTTGGATCAATATACATGATGTTGAGGACTAAAGAAATAATAGTGCAGTGATGATTTAATAGTGTCATGACGCAATGAGCAATTTTTTTAATTCATGCATAATATCCCCTTCCACTTAACTTAGCATGTCCTAATTGAAATTTAATTTGGTCTGAAAGAATATTTCATAGTTCACTGATATATCTGGGTATGCTATCATCTGGAGTAGTCAAGAATAGATTATCAAGTACTAACGACAATTTAATTTTGTCAATTTGTTGCCCTTTATGTTCATGTGATTCCAGATGGTTAATTTGCATTAAATAGAGTCACATAGTTAACCTTGTGGATCCTATGTTCACTTAATTTGATGCTTTGAACCGGTCTCATCTTATTTTATATTTTCATGTCGCATATGATTATCAGGCCATGCACCTACGGAAATGTAATTTATTTTTCACAGAAAATAATTACATAGTGCTTAAGTTAAATGCCTGAGAATATTGTAAGAAATTGTGTTACAGTTTTCTATACTCATCCGATAAACAATTTAAAATTCAAATTTGGTTTTGTGCAAATTTTGATATTTTAGTGGATTGATTGAAGCAAAATATCACCAAAGTGATCACTTTTGTGTAGATTAATCTAATTAAAATATCAAATTAATTGTGTGTATGTAATTCATGCATTTACTAATCAACCCAAAGGTGAATTGGTATTTGGCAGAATTTCATGCATGCTTGTGGCGATAAATATGTAATAATTATAAGGTATTTTATGTGAGCAATATGTTTATCCAAAGATTGCATATTGTTTGACAAAACTTATTATCAATATTTGATCGCTACAACAAGAGTACCGTTTACAATTAATATTACTGTCCAAAGACTTGATATTAATGATGTGTCTGGTATCTTGAGATGGGATTAATTACCTATATTTGAATTTATTGTTTCATATGGATTATTAATTATATGAGCATGTTATTCATATAATTGCCATGTTCTCTTTTCAGCTGTTGCTACTGTATCTGCTAATCTAAATTCTGTACCGGTCCTTAATGGTAATAACTTTAAGGACTGGAAGGAGAACATTTTAATTGTTCTGGGCTGCATGGATCTAGACCTTGCATTAAGGATGGATCGGCCTGCTTCTCTTACGGATACTAGCTCCTTAGAAGAAAGGAGAATTTTTGAGAAGTGGGACCGTTCAAATCGCATGAGTCTTATGATTATCAAACGCGGCATACCTGAGGCTTTTAGGGGTGCGGTATCCGAAGAAATCACCGATGCCACAGATTTTCTTGCTGAAATTGAGAAACGCTTTGCGAAAAGCGATAAGGCAGAAACAAGTATTCTTTTAAAGAAACTTATTTCTATGAAGTTTAAAGGCAAGGAAAACATAAGGGAGTACATTATGGAAATGTCTCACCTTGCTTCAAAATTGAAGGCACTAAAACTTGAGCTTTCGGATGACTTGCTTGTGCATTTAGTGCTTATCTCTCTTCCACCACAATTCAGTCAATTCAAGGTCAGTTATAACTGCCAAAAGGAGAAGTGGACTCTTAATGAGCTCATTTCATATTGTGTTCAAGAGGAAGAAAGATTGAAGCAAGATAAGACTGAAAGTGCTCATTTGACAACCACCTCTAAAGGTAAGGGCAAGAAAAGAAAAGCTAAAAATGAAGCTGCTAATGATCCAGATCAAAAGAAACCACAAAAGGAAAAGGGAGGTTGTTTCTTTTGCCATAAACCTGGACACATGAAGAAAGAATGTACCAAATATCATGCATGGCGTGCAAAGAAAGGTACGTTTCTTACTTTGGTCTGTTCTGAGGTAAATTTATCTTCAGTACCTAGAAACACATGGTGGATAGATTCTGGCGCTACTACTCATATAAGTGTTTCTATGCAGGGTTGCCTGAGCTACCGAAAGCCAACTGATGGTGAAAGACACATCTTTGTAGGCGACGGACAATCGGTAGAAGTAGAAGCAATTGGACATTTTAGATTGTTATTAGAAACTGGTTTTTATTTGGATTTAAAAGACACATTTGTTGTACCGTCATTTAGACGGAATTTGGTTTATGTTTCTATGTTGGACAAATTTGGATATTGTTGTTCATTTGGAAACAATCAGTTTAGTTTGTCTTTGAATTCAAATGTTGTTGGAACTGGTTATTTGAATGCTTATGACAATCTTTATTTGTTAGAAACAGTTGCATCCTATAACGAAACCTTGCATGTAGAATCACGTGGTACTAAGCGTAAATTAACTAAAGAAAATTCAGCATCTTTGTGGCATAAGCGCTTAGGTCATATCTCAAAAGATAGAGTTGAGCGCTTAGTGTCTAATGGCATTTTAGAATCCCTTGACTTCACAAACTTTGATGTTTGTGTAGATTGTATCAAGGGAAAACAGACCAAAACTAAAAGATTGGGTGCTTATAGATCTTCAGACGTCTTAGAATTAATTCATACAGATATTTGTGGGCCTTTCCCTACGGAATCTTGGAATGGCCAACAGTATTTCATAACATTCATAGACGATTACTCACGTTATGGGTACCTATATCTCATTCATGAAAAGTCGGAATCACTGGATGTGTTCAAAGCTTATAAAGCTGAAGTTGAGAATCAACTCAACAAAAGCATTAAAAGTGTCAGATCTGACCGTGGTGGCGAGTACTATGGTAGATATGATGGCTCCGGTGAACAACGTCCAGGACCATTTGCTAGATTCCTAGAGGAATGCGGTATTGTCCCACAGTACACCATGCCAGGATCACCTAATATGAATGGTGTTGCTGAAAGACGAAACCGAACTCTTAAGGATATGGTAAGGAGTATGATTGCTCATTCCACCTTACCTGAGTCTCTCTGGGGAGAAGCATTAAAAACAGCAGCTTATATTCTCAACAGAGTACCAACTAAAGCAGCTGCAAAAACACCTTATGAGCTTTGGACAGGTCGAAAGCCTAGTCTAAAACACTTTCATATTTGGGGATGTCCAGCTGAGGCAAGGCCTTATAGGCCACATGAAAAGAAACTGGATTCTAAAACAGTGAGCAGCCACTTTATTGGTTATTCTGAGCGTTCTAGGGGCTATAATTTTTATGATCCCATAGCAAGGAATATTTTTGAGACGGGAACTGCAATATTCTTTGAGGAAATTGAGTTTGGGGGGAGAAATAAAGTTAAAGACATTACTTTTGAGGAGGACTTGGATTCAAATCCAGTTCCTATTATCACTTTTGACAATGTTCAGTTGCCTACACCTGTCATTGATCAAGAAGTGTATCAAGAACCTCAACAAGATAATGTTATACAACCCCATAATCAAAATGAAACCATTGTTCCTGAAGAACAAACTCAACAACCTCAAGAACCAGTGCCATTAAGAAGGTCCATGAGAGAAAGGAGAAGTACTATTTCTGATGATTATATTGTATTTCTCCAAGAGCAAGAGAATGACAATGGGATGATGGAAGATGATCCAATCAACATTCATCATGCCATGAAAAGTTCTAATTCTCAAAAATGGATAGATGCCATGAATGAGGAGTATAAATCAATGCAAGACAATAAAGTTTGGGAACTTGTCCCATTACCAGAAGGTGCAAAACCAATTGGTTGTAAATGGATATTTAAAACCAAGAGGGATGCAAAAGGTAATGTGGAAAGGTATAAGGCACGTCTTGTAGCAAAAGGCTATACTCAGAAAGAAGGCATCGATTTTATAGAGACTTTTTCTCCAGTTTCATCGAAAGACTCTTTTAGGACAATTGTGGCACTTGTTGCTCATCTTGATCTTGAGTTACATCAGATGGATGTTAAAACAGCGTTTCTCAATGGAAACATTGATGAGGCAATTTATATGGTTCAACCAGAAAACTTTGTATCAGGAAATCCAAAGAATATGGTCTGCAAATTAAGAAAATCCATCTATGGACTTAAGCAAGCTTCTCGTCAATGGTACCACAAATTTCATCAAGTGATCATCTCGTTTGGTTTTGAGACGAATATTGTTGATGACTGTGTGTATCACAAGTTCAGTGGGAGTAAACATATATTCCTGGTTTTATATGTTGACGATATTTTGCTTGCCACTAACGATATAGGCTTATTGCACGAAACCAAGAAATTTCTATCCAAACATTTTGAGATGAAAGATCTTGGGGACGCCTCTTTTGTATTAGGTATTCAGATACTTCGAGACCGTTCTCGAGGTATTCTTGGATTGTCACAAAAGAGCTATATTGATAAAGTACTCAAAAGGTTTGGCATGCAAGATTGTAGACCAGGAGATACCCCTGTCGCTAAAGGAGATAAATTCAGTCTTAGCCAGTGCCCTAAAAGTAATCTTGAAATTCAAGAAATGCAAAAGATTCCCTATGCTTCAGCTGTTGGGAGTCTAATGTATGCTCAAGTATGTACACGCCCAGATATTGCATACATTGTTGGGATGTTAGGCAGATACTTAAGCAACCCTGGTATAGACCATTGGAAGGCAGCCAAGAGGGTTATGAGGTATCTTCAGAGAACAAAAGATTACATGCTCACTTATAGAAGATCAGATCATTTGGAGGTCGTAGGATATTCTGATTCTGATTTTGCGGGATGCCAAGATAGCAGAAAGTCTACATCAGGCTATATTTATCTATTGGCTGGAGGAGCTATATCCTGGAAAAGTGTCAAACAGACACTTGTAACTTCTTCTACCATGGAAGCAGAATTTGTAGCATGTTATGAGGCATCAAACCATGGAATATGGCTACGTAACTTTGTCACTGGGCTGCGCATTTTGGAAAATGTAGAAAGACCATTGAAGCTATATTGTGATAATAAGTCAGCAGTGCTATATTCTAATAATAATAGAAGCTCAACTAAGTCAAAACATATTGATATAAAATTCTTAGTTGTGAAAGAAAGAGTGCAGAGTGGACATATTTGTATAGAGCATATTGGAACAAACTTCATGATAGCGGATCCGCTCACAAAAGGTTTACCACCCAAGGTCTTTCATGAGCACACTGCTCGTATGGGTGTTGTACTGTTAGAGGATATCATGATTTAGTGGGAGTTTGTAATATATATGCTTTATGTTTACCTTGAGACATTTATGTATTCGGTTTTCTGATCAGAAGTAAAGTATTCAGTTCATTCACTCTGTTTACTATTTTGATTCTGACCTCACTTAAGTTTAAGGAGGACCAATTGAAATATATATATACGTGTTTGATTCACATTACATGTGATTTTTTGTGATACGTTTATATGATTAATCTATGTCATTTAACTGTATATATGTGTGTGACCATTGATGGGTTTAGTCATGATTAATATGGCAGAAACCACTGTGATCCTATATAAATATGGTTAATGGACGAGATTGTTAAAGATTACCTTTATTTAATAGCAAATTTTGAGCTCATAAGGTTGTACGTTTATAAGTAAACATATGTTGCCCAAGTGGGAGATTGTTGGATTAATTTTTCTTTTGTTTGGGCAAATATGTTAAATGTACATTGCTGTTATAGTTAAGGTTTAAACAATAAGTGAAATTTACAATTTATTGAGGGGCTAAATTGTAAAAAATGGAATAACTGATTTTGTCGGTTATTAAAAAGGTGTTGGTCCCCGAGAATACGTACGCTTCTTTAATTTTTTCTTTCGTCCCCGTCAGAAAGAAACACCGGAAAATCAGAAGAAACGGTATTCTTGGAAGATCACAACATCATTCAAATTGGAACAATGGATTCCGGTACGCTTCCGCTATCTCCTTTGTTTATGATTTCATTTCTCTTGAATTGATTAGGGTTAGGGTTGAATTGGAATTATTCCTACATTCAATTCTCTCGGGCAAAAAATGATCAGACCAGTACCATTTTACTATCACATTGTTTAGAATAAGCAACTATAATTTCGTAAAAACACTCAGTGTGCAGGAAAATGAGAAAAAAATAAACTAACCTGATGGAAGCAAGCAGACAATACCGATGTTACTTTAAAGGAACTAATTAACTGAACTACATGGACAAAGAAATTTTATACAAACCATTAAAAATAGGACTAAAAAACTTTCATTTAAGCATCTAGCATATCCACGTGAACTGTTTTAAAGTATAGTAGCATATGTGCTTAAAAAAACAGCACACAGTAACAGCTTAAAAGCTAAAAGCTATACAATTTTCACCATTGCTTGTAAATCTACAAATGTAACAGCTTGCATTGATCAACATTTACATCCATGCGACAAAACGGGCATTTAAAATGAGGGTTCCTGCCTTCCAACAAATTATCCATAGTCCGAATGCATACAACATGGCCACAAGGCATCAGCATAGGCAGATCATCATCATCGATTACTTCCTCTTTCAAAACCGGGCACACAAATATCGAATGAAAATGAAACCCCTTCCCCAGTTCCACTGGCACAGGCAACTGCTCCATATTCTCCCCTTCTTCCATTTCATCGCCAGTCTTTAGCGTCACATATTTCAGCAAAGTAGGCAATGCACGATCTCCAGCATTCACGACCAAATTCAATGGACTTTCGTAATGCTGACCCAAAAGCGCACAGAACTGCTGTTTCAGTTCATTGCTTACTTTGTTCAAATGTGCTTGTTTATGTGATATGATGTCCAGACTTCTATAAGGAGATCTATCGAGCTTGCCTGCCCATAAAATCAAGACAAATGATTTGGGTACCTCAGCAGTGTGGTCGAATGCCAATGGCGCTAGGTACTTCCTTGCATAAGTCAGTGCTCCAGTCTCCTTTATACTTCCTTTATTCAATATTTCGACAAACTGGATTCGGTGTAGTTCTAGTTTGAGACTCGAACCGTTATTTTTCAACGTCTCATGATGATTGTCAGCCCACTGTAGAGCAGGCTGGAGATTGCCTGATTTCAAAGCTTCTAAAATATGAAATAGCTTGAAGAATGATGGCCTTAGAGCAGCAACTTTAGCAGCTTCAATATCTGATTGATCTTTTATAGCTTCCTGTATAAATGCATCTCCAACCTCAAATAAGCCTTGCTTGTAAAAGTGATTTGCAACGATCAAGTTCATTGTAGAAGAGTCGAATTCAATGGGCAGATATGCCTCTGATATGTCAGAATAGAAATTCTTTTCGAGAAGTTTGGAGTATTTGCTAAGAGCAAGATTCAGATCATTTTGAGATGCCTCGAGCTGCTCTACAGGAGAAATTTCATTCAGTCTGGTTGTAAGCTCTTCATACAGCAAGTCGTAGTCCTGGTCTGTTGCATTATCAATTGACTGTATCTTTGTGATGGTTGTTCTAATTTCTTGTAGGACTTCATCGATCAATTTTTGGGTTTTAGAAGTTGACAGCTTTAGCATCATTGAGATTTCGCCAAGTGCACCCTTCAATATTGTTAGCTCCATTGGTTCTATGACTGTATACCAACAGAGTTCAATAACCTTCAAAGATTACCATGCATGTTAAACGTAAATAAAAATAAAGTATGTGTTATTTTAGCACGAGAAGCAGCAAATTTTTGTTTTGTTTTTAGAAAGGGGAAAAAGGAATGAAATATTTGATACAAAAGCAAATGAAATTCAACAGCTTTTAGGCGTAGTTGTGAGTGCAACTTTAATACAATGAACAGTGTCATTCCATCGATGTGTAAAAATAAAAAGCCTAGCTAAAGTGACAAGCTCAAGATCAAGTGGTAAGGTACGCTAGTACGATTCCAAAGAATTGGGGTTCAAACTGCAAGGCATCAAAATAAGTTCTCTATTTGAATAATAAACCACTCTAGTTGTCAATCAAAAAAATTAAAATTAAAATAAATAAATAAAGAAACTGGATAAGAGAAGAAAATAAAAGGAAGGAAAGTAAATAAAATAAAAGAGACCGCGCAACTCTATTAACTGAAACAACTATGAAATGTTTCAACTTGACACTTGATTGTAATAATTACTATCATTCCATTTATTTAATAAATATCATATATTTTGAAAAGTTAAAATTATTAGTATTCTAAATATTGCAAATGATTGCTGTAACATTATTTTATTAAAAAATTGATGTAAATAGCTGAATCTCATTCAACTTAAAAAAAAAAAAAAAATTGTTTTAATCAACTGCATTTAATTTTTTCTTTCCTAAAAGGTAATCAAGACAACTTTTTTCTTCAATATTCTTTATATTTATTACATAAATATTATCCAAACTTCAAAAATCAGCATGAATTTCCTATGGATCTGTTTATATTAATTTTGGCCATATTCCCCAGGAGTAATTATAATATCTACTGAATTAATTATATATCGAATTTTTCGATGTTGTTTGTACATAATCTTAGTTGTCTAAAACAACTGATCTTAAAAAAGAAAATTGTAGTCGTATAAGTTTTGGGGGAAAAAAAAGAAAAAGAAAAAAAACATGGTCAAAAGAATTAAAATTAAATAATACATTAAAGATCAAAGCCAAGGAAATCATTATTTTTAAAATACACCCAGCTGCCAGTTCGTCCTTGCAAATCCACATATCTTATATTCAAGTCATTTCCTCGACCTAAGTCAAATCTTCACTGTAATATGAGCCAGACCAACCATACAATTCCGTTTCTCTAAGACCACGAGTTGATATCAAAAGCATGGCCTATATCCAAAATTGCCATAAACTACCAAGACAGTCCGTCTTTGTGAGTTTTTTTTTTCTTTTTAATAGTATGATTACTCAGTCCACTAAACTTTGAGACGTTGTCCGAACACTATCGGATGATAATTCATAATATGTGATATCAACTGATCTTGGTGTTCCATTTTTTTTTAAAAATATGTGTAATATTCATGTGTCGTTTTATTTTGTTGGATAATATAAGGTAGTTGAAGTAATGTGTTGTATATCATATGAAGAGGCTAGCAGGTGAAAAGTCCTAGCTGGAACTTTAAAATCTTCTCATTCCTCTCCCAATTATGTTTTTTCAATTTTAAATTATCATAGTTTACTTCTTAATAATCTTAGTAGAATAAAATTGTTTGTAGAGTAAAATTTGTAGCTATGCATTCTTTGTCATTTATCATTATCTCAATTTGTTATAAATATTCAAATTACTAAGAGGTAAGGTTTTAATAACTTAAAAGTAATCCTCAAGTTAGTAGATTTATTTCATTGCCTTTCGGATTCTCATGGTTATTATCTTTGGTTAAATCATTTTCACATAAAAATGACATATAAGAATCGACAGTTGTTAAGAAAACTATATTTTACTCATCATTGATTCCATAAAATGTCATTAATGCACATTTTCTTTAAACAGAAAATAGGCAAACTATTTAGCCTCAACACACACAAATGTGTCAATTTACCACTGGCTGTCGTTATGTTTACAGAAGAGGTTGAATTTATAAGGTGATCAAACGGCTTGGATTTTTTGTATCATAAATTGTGTCAACAACTTGCATCCCAATGGAATTTTCTTTTATTCTGCTATATTATAATTAATTTCAATATAAAAATTGCAATGATCTAACCAATAAATGGAACTTACCGCACCTTACGTATAATTGATCATTCACAAAAATCAATGAATCAATTGGGCGCATGTGGACAGAGAAATTAGGAACTTTATATTTTAGCCAACGTCTTTCACTTAATTGACTTACATTATAATTTACCCGTTAAAGGTACAGTAAGTATCATTTAAGTAACAATACATTGAACTATCATTATTGGTAAAAGAATTCTCAAATAAATAGAAGTATCTTCAATTTACAATGATACTATGATACATTTGTGCATAATTTTTCTTAGACTGTATCATTACTGCTAATGCGCTAAAATATTAGTTTTCCAATCGAGTTTTGTTGTTTCTATTTCATAAACGTACATTAATGCTCACTTAATTCAACAGATCACAGTAAGATTTTAGCATAGTTCACAAATATGTTTTAATTGAATTCACATTGAAGCACCAAAAAACTGATATATTAAAGTTATGTTTTATTAAAGTATCATTGGAAAAATTAGATATCTAAGAGAATTCTAAAAGTAAATTACTACGATGAAGAGTTGATTCAAAATTTTTAACATGGAATTATAGAGGAAGAAATTATATAATTATAAGATAAGATTTTGAAATGAAAATTGGAAATTATTCAAATAAGAGAGATTTGAGCAGGATCACGAAGAGTGCTGACGTAAATTGTTTGTAAATCTGTGATGAAGCCCGCACTCCATATAGAAAATAAGACGGCTACTTTAAACTTAATAAATAGTAAAAAAATATCTCGTTGACAAATGTGCACATGTTTGCATCAGCAGTAATTTATTTAAAACCTACATTTTAAACAAGGCCACAAGGTTGACTCAGGAGATTGCCACAAGGTCATATAATGATGTTCAAGCATTGAGAAACCCAAAATTTGATTGTGTTGAACAACAACCTATGCTGGTATTTTTGATAGCAAGTAAACACTGAACATTTTAGTTTTATTTACGCATTTCAACAGTCTTATTCTCAGTGGTAAAAGGGAAATACGTACGTACTTCAAGAAGGTGGAAAATAGTGAGAAGGCCAAACTTAGCATTTTAAAAGTAGTTCCTCTTTCAAGAAGTGTGTCGCTATATATACACTCCAGTTTGTGCTATGGGCCACTGCCGCAATTTTTTTTTTTTAAAATGGAAAATGCTATTACACCCGGTTTTTATTTTTCAAAATATATGGCAAGAAACTAAAAAGTAGGAGGCCTACAAGTAAAATTACAACCTTACACTCCCTTGATTCAATGAATAGTCAATTTCTTAGTTTTTGACCGAAAACAATTCGGTCATGGTAGCACATCCCTTTTTTAATATAACTATGGCCCGACCGAGGTGGCCGTTAGCACCGACCGGGTGTTGATAGCAGCACCCAAACACTATTCTGATAATATGCATTTTAACCCATTGCTATTCTTTCTAAATACCAATATAATACCGTGATTGGAATTAAAAAACCAATAAAATACTTGCATACATCAATTTTGATTACTGTATAAGAAACAATTACACCAACCTGCTGAATTTGTTTCCGTTATGATTTTGTGTCCACCTGTAGGAATAATGCAGTAACTTGCATTATGTGTATACATCAATTATTTGCAAATTGCAGGAACAGAAATATTACCCAATCAAGGAATGTAAATGCACTTCAGTGCAAAAACAAGATTCACAAAATCAAGAAAATGGTATGATGGAAATTCACAAAATCAAGAAAATGGTATGATGGAAATTCCCAATTTATGCAGAAAAAGAAAATTCAGGCAAACAATTTCCCGAAGCAACCTTTAAACCCGTGCTTCTAAATATGATTTAAAAAACATGATATTCCACAGTCAAATTTATTCTTTTGGAATTAAAATAAATGATGTCTTCAATCGAGTAGCTTGTGGCTCAAGAGGTCGAAGCTAGAGGTAATATTAATTTTCAAAGATTAAACAGTACTTCAAATCAGGAAGGCCCACAACATTAAGCAATCTGAATGAATCCTACTATCCCAATATGATTTAAGACCGATAACATTCTTCAAAAAGTAACTAAAGAAAGTTCAATTCAATGACAAGAGAAGTAAAAGAATCGATTCAATTCAGTAGCAAGAAAATGAAGTCTAACCTGGTTAAACTTCAGCGCGAATGCTTGACGATTGTTTCCCGTTTGTACAAGTTTATTCTTTATTGTAAGAAAATTAACATTTTGCCCTCCATTCCATTATTTTATTACGTAAAGTATCGTCGTGGCTTAAGTAAGAAGCGGAAATGAGTTAGAGCTACATTTTCCTTTTGAAATGAAGTGTACATATTTGTGTTAGGTCCCTAGTCCCGATCTACGTACTCACTAGTTTTCTCTCTCTTGCTAAACCATACTCTAGGCCACTTCTTGTTACTAGCTATCATTGCTCTCTCCACTTTGTATTTGCCATATTTTCTAGAGTGTTAGGGTTTTTGGATTAAAATTTAAAATAGCGGTTTTGATGAGGAAAATTGAAAACCATAGTCGAGATTAGGACTGTTATGGTAATGGTAACCGTTACCGATACATGAGAATCATTACTGTACCAGTACTACTGCTAAGTCAAAAATAGCTACCGATAATTTACCGTTACCAATAGTAAAATATTCATTGGTATACCGATAAACTGATATACTGTTGGCTGGTAATGGAAAATTTACCAGTACAACAAACATTCAAATTTTGTTGCACTAAAATTTGAAAAAAAAAAAAGCAATTATCATGTTTTTTTATTATTACTCTATGATATTTATACTAGTATTACGACATGTTTTAGTTGACATCTAAGTATTTCTTAATCCATCATAGCTTATTTACGATAATATGAGATAATAACATTTATATTCTCAAACTTTGAGCCTAACGGAACTTAAAAAGAATCATCATCATAATTAATACTACAGAATCTTCTTAAAAACCACGACGTATCGTTAAAAGTGTCTATAGTTAATGTTTGATCTAATAGTGAAAAATAAATTTAATATGGTTAGTAAATTTACCGTTACCACTGGTTTTGACTTTTCTTTACCGCTATATTTACCGTTAACAATGGTAAATTTACCGTTTCCGTACCGACAACATTGGTAAATCAAAGTGGCTTAATTCTTTTACCAATTACTTGGTATTGGTATGGTACTGGTAAATTTACCATTATCATAACAGCCCTAGTCGAGATAGGTATAAGCGTAACAGAAGCACATAGAACAATGACTGATTTGGTCAAAGAGTCGAACTACGAAAACATTATATTTCTAACTAAAATTCTATTCATTTATATTTATACGTATAAATAATGAGTGAATGAGAGAGAGATCAATGAAATAGGAGTATTCCGTTGCATTCCAAAAATACAACACTTCTAAATGACTGTTATTTTGAACTTTCCGTTGCCTTTCAAATAGAGCAATATTCCTAAATGACTGTAATTTCAATCATAAGTTATACTTCTCTCTCAAACCACTCATTCGCTTTCCTCCTTGATCTATTATTTAAATAGAAATATGTGGCTATGTTTGAAGTGCTTTTAGGGTGTTGCAAAGCATTAGTGCCATGGAGTGTTACTCATATATATGTGTGTATGTATATACACAAACATACGCGTGCGCACACACACAAGAGTTACATGACATCCATATTCTGAAATCTGGAGCACTCTTTTGCATTCGAACCACAACCACTCATGTATATTTAAATGTTTATGCACGCTCCATGACTCTCTTATTTGAAAACACCCAAGACCCCAAACACACCTCATCTACAACTGCTTTGATTTCTACTATACTTTTTCGTTCTCTCTCTTTCCACTAACCCTCTCTTCCCACTATCCCTCTTTTTTCACTAACTTTTTAATTATAAACGGTTGACCTAAAATAAGATGCTAGCAAATAGAGATGACCTGAAGCGCACACAGAGAGATATGCAAACATACCCATTTTACAGTTCTATAACAGGATTGGCTTTTGTTAATTACACGTGGTGCAAGCCAGCTTCCATAGTTTTATATCACATATAATATAATCTAATTTTTTTTATCCATACTTTTTCAATCCTGTATCATAGATACGACATAGTTCACGGTGTTGGAAGTAGTTGTCATTTATTTTAAAAGCTCATGTATTTCCAACAACTAATATGTTTGAAGGAACTCAATCTATAACAAACAGTAATTCATATTAATGGTTTTCGAATTAACAGGGTAGGTGTTTTTGTGCATAGCTTAACGTATACAGGTGTGTTAAATGCTTACCATGATTCAATCAAACATGAAACAATATGTATATATGACATTATGTAATCAGTGGCAACCAATGATACATATATTTCAATCCAATATATATATATATATATATATATATATATATATATATACGAAATAGGTTTGAAGGAAGAACAATTAGAGTTTACTAGCAAAATTTCTTCATGTTCAAACTGTTCTTTCTCGGGTTGTTCAACCATCAAGTCATAGTCTAACTGTCCTTTAACAACTTTAATATTTGAATCAAATATGATGGATACATATAAACATACATGTAGTTTGGATCTACTAGGATTAAATATAAACAGTAAAGTAATTTAGGATGTTTACTCACTTAGTTATGGGACTGGCTTGCTTTTATTACTCAGGTTTTGCACCAGTGCTCTCTGCCATTTTTGCTTCAGATTTAAGAGGATGAAATGGTGATGGCCTAATGTATTTATAGATGGATAGTTGAGGCTTAAGTCAGCTAGCTACTAAGGGATATAGGGTGTAGGTATTGAGGCATGAAGGGACATGTTGCAGCAGCCTTAAGTGAAGGTGATGTGTGATTAGGCTGCCTGCATGTGTTAATTGAAAAGAAGTTTTGTTAAGTCATTATCCATCTATATTTTCTAGGCTATGTAGTGCATGGCTAGCTATGTATTGATGTACACATATGGGCGTACAACCATGTGCAATGACTTTAGAAACTATGCTTTATTCGGGTAGGTAATAGGATGTCTTGGTTGACTTATAAATGTTGATAAGATGTATATCACTACTAGAATACAGGATATTCCAACAGCTCCCAGCCGTTGGCGGCCGTTGGAATAACATTCACGACTTCCAACGGATCCAACGGAATATTTCCAACGGCAATACCGGCGGCTTCAGACGGCTTATATCCGTTGAAAACCGTTACAAACCAATGACCAATTAGCCATTGGAAACCGTTGGTATCCATTGGGAAAACTGTGTATTTTTTTAATTCCAGAAAGCATATAACCTTCCTGCCACTACATTTTCAATCCAATCCAATTCCAATCCAATCCCAATCAATTCCATGTATATACAACACATATATACCAATAACAATATAAACAACCCAAATATATCAAAGAAACGTCAATATAAACAAAACAAAACATCCATAAACCAACAAATACATGTTCATAAACCAAATACATCAAAGTTACAAGTCCATAAACCATCTAAACATATCAAATTAATCATTCTCACCCACTCAATGCCAAAATATACAACATACCTTAAGCATCGCTTCCGGAATCAACAGACGACGAAGGATAACTATCATGAATGTGCACATACTTCGCAAACATATGATTTAGTTGTTCCAACTGCATAGTTTGAAGACGACTCTGGTCACGTAGTTGCTCAATCATAATTCTAAGCTCTTTAATTTCTTCTTTGTATTGGGCCTTCTTAGGTTGTCGAGTCTGCAAATAGAATGAATAGTAAAAAATGTTATTTCAGCATATAAAATATTATAACACTATATATTTAAACGTTAATTTATTGTATGCATACAAAAGGATTCATTACCGTCAAATTCTTGAAGCCACTATTCCAACCACCACATCATTGAGAGCTAGAACAAATCATATGTAAATGTAATGTGAATAGTTGTGAAAATGCAATATTAAACATAGGTTATAAATGTAATGGGAATAGTTGTGAAAATGCAATATTAAACATAGGTAAATGTAATGTGAATAGTTTTGAGAATTTAATATTAAACATAGGTAAATGTAATGTGAATAGTTGTGAAAATTACCAAATTTTACTCAGTCTTCATCAATTTCTTCGTCGTTTTCTGATTCAGACTCGGTTTCGTGTTCTATGTCAATTTCCTCTACACTCTCAAATGCATCGACTAATACATTTGCCTCATCATTTAAAGGTCCAAAATCAGTTTGAACGTATGCAATTGTTATTTCAACATTTTCCTCTAAATTTGCTTGATAGGCTTGTTCATCAGGAATATTCTGTCCATCGAACGTAAATCTTGCCTTGGTTTTAAAAACCGCAGACCAATCTTCTTTATCCCTTTTTAGAATGGATAAGGGGCATAATAAGCGTGTAGCGCTTGTTCGGCTAGTACAAAAGGGTCGTACTTTTGATAATGTGAGGTATGTTTAATTTCTACAAGTACAAAAGGGGCATAATAAACTTCTTTTCCTTTCTTTTTTCTTGGTTTGTATCTTTCTTGATTACAAAACTTACAATTTCTAAGATTGTTATCTTCTTTCCATGTAACAACCCGAAAATTCTGAGCCAATTTAAAATTTTTATTTTGGCGAATTTAACGAATTTTGATTATTTAAAATGGATTATTTTAAATAACAACGGCTTTTTGATGAAGTTAGAACGAATAATTTATTTTAAATTATATAACGAGCCTGAAATGGCGCGGTAGTTTGAAAATCCGATTTCGAATTTCAAATTAATATACAGAATTCGTTTTAAGTCGGAATTGGACGAAACAAGAAATATTTGAATCTGTTTAATCATATCTTTCTAATGAAGCCAAGAAACTGAAATTTCACTTTAGAAGTTGAAAGATATGTGTAATGACCCGCATTGGCAGAGGTATTATGATTAATTTATTTAATTATATCAATGGTGGTATAGTGAATTAACTGGTCATGGAATTAAATAATGGTAAATATTTAATTAAAATAATAAATTAAATAATATATTTAATTCTGAAATAATCAGAATTGGCTGAAATGACGATATGGTGTGAACCGGATCATCTGTGATATTTAATTCAGTTTAAATTTGAATTAGAATAACGAATATATTATTTGAACGACAGTTTGAACGTAGAATTATAATATAATTAAAATAGAGCTTGAAATGGCGCTGCAGTTCGCTATTTGGCGATTTGAACTTCAACTGGATATACAGGGTTCGTTTTAAATCAGATTTCTGTGAAACAAGAAACGTGTGGAGCTGGTGGAATATATCTTTCTAGTGGAAGAGAAAAATCGGGATTTCGTCATGTAGATTTTGAGATATATCCAAATCAAATTTTAAAATAGTCGCTATAGAATCATTTATCGACCGTAACGGTTTATTCGATATAACTAGTTACCGTTTTTGAATTTAGACAAGGTTCTTTTGAGGCGTAGTGATAATTTAATTTTTAGAATTTTACTGTAATTTTTAATTAATTAAACAAGCTACTTTTTATTTGAAGTATTTCTCACCCTAAAATCAACATTTTGAAGTTTCAAAATATGAGTTGAACTACCGATATTTTTATATTTTTGGAACCATGACACATTGCTCGTCACAGCAGTGGTTTTATTTCTGTCCAGACAAACTCGTATATAGTGATTCAGGTGTGATGGTTCATACACAAGTTTCATGAAATAGAAATAAAATGTCATCTACAACATGAAATATCCTAAGTCATTCTAAGGCCAAACAGATGGCCACGCAACCCTTGTTCAGCCAAAAAAATATATAATCAAATCCTATATAAGTACCCCCTTAACAACAACTTAAGACCTAATCAGTATCATCCGCTTCAGCAAAGGAAACGACCGCCACTTCTTTCTCCTCTTCTTCAAAACGTGAGAAACAAAATTTAAACAAATCCAGTAAAAATCGACAAATCTTTAAACACTCAGATCTGGATTTAGAGAATTCCCCTCTTCATCTTTATGCCGATTTCGATCTGTGCAATGCGTATTTCATAGGCTCGAGTTTTAACAGCCAAAGTAGGGCTGACCTACGATGCCAATGGCGAAGGAGTTGGGCGGAAAAGAGGGTGCAGCGGTGATCGTGTTGAGAGGCGTCCTGCGTGATTTTCATGATGGATTCCGATGATGAAAACTGACGCCTGAATCGTTTGGAGCTCACTAATATGGCTATCGACTGAAGTGTTCCATGAGTTCGAATATTGTGATATGGGGTTGAGATGGAAAATGCTTACGAGATGGAAGAGGCAGGGGTTGTATGTGTACGGTCGCATAAGGTTGGGTTTGGAGTTTTGCTGAAGGGTAGAATAGCAAGGAGGAGGTACGAAGTCTGGTTTCAACGTGAATATGGATGGGAGGGAGGTGAAGTGTTGAGGGAGAAGTTGGTCTGTGGTTTTCAGTTTTGTGATTCAGGGATGGATTTTGAGGGACTTGCGAGTGTTGATCGGGGAAGAGCATCGGCAATGGAGCTTTGCTGTGTGTTATTTCTGGAGTGCGGATGTAAATTTTGGAGGAAGACAAAGAAATGGATTACAAAAAAATACGTTCATGGGCCTTTCTCCATTGGGCTTGGACACTTGTACTGTGTAGTAAAAGAAAAGAAGAATGAAGGGGGAGGAAGGTATACGCAGGCTTTTGTGTAGTTGGGTTGGAGATTTTAGAGGGATGGGCGGGTAGGCTTGGCTTGGGCCGGAATGTGTAGGGATCATATGAACCTAAGCTACATACTGGAACGGGTTGGGAGTGATCCGGAGCTTGTCTGGAATTATGACGGAATAAAATATCAAAATTAGAATCAACTACCGTAATCGTTATTTAACGATTTCGGACAATATGAGTAAATCTCACCAACTCTGAACAGTTTATAATTTCATGTTGTATTTTTAGAACTGTTAGACATTGGCTGATTGACTGTGTGTTGACTGTTTGATTGAACTGCTAGTCAGTTAGTTGAATTTCTATATTGATTCTGTTTAACAGAATATATCATATGGAACTGAAAAGTGATGTTATCTATATTGTTTAACATCTGTGATGCAGGGAAACAGGTTGGAGGAATCCAACTGGATTCCTCAACATTTATTTTGCTGTTTTCATATATTGTGATATATGATGTGTTATATAATCTGTTATGGATTATGGGTGTTGGAATGATGCTGATCATTTTTATTCGATATTATAAATATCATAAAAGACCCTGGGATGTAAAAAGAATTATTTCAAGGTATATTGAAATAAAAGGGATTTTATAAAATCAACAGATTTTATAAAAGGAAATATTTCGAAAGTAAATAAAAGGGAAAAATGTTTTTAAAACGAATAGAGTTTTATATAAAAGGGAAATCATTTGTAAAGTGAAGAACTGTTACTAAAAGTAAATCTTTATAAATGAATAGTTTATTCGAATAGAATAAAAGAGTTAATCGTTGTTAGTTAATCGATTAGAGTTAAAGTAAAAAGAGTTAATCAATGTTAGTTAATCGATTAGAGAATAAAGTAAAAAGAGTTAATCGATGTTAGTTAATCGATTAGAGTTAAAGCAAATGAGTTAATCGAATATAGTTTATTCGAATAGAAAGTAAAAGGAGTTAATCGAATATAGTTTATTCGAATAGAAGCAAATGAGTTAATCGAATATAGTTTATTCGAAGAAAGTAAAAGGGGTTATCGAATATAGTTTATTCGAAAGGAGTTAAGTGAAAAGAGTCAATCGAATATAGCTATTCGAAGAAGGTTAAGTAAGGAAGTTAGTAAAGGGATATAAAGTGAACTTTGTATATTTCAAAGTTAGAAATGTTGTTCAGTTAAGGTCTGAGAGGTAGTTCTACCCCAACTTGATTGGCTTCGTTTTTAACTAAGGAATAGTTAAGGTTCGGCAGTAAAGGAAATGGTTTGAGTTGGCATCGCGATGGTTTGTTTAAACATCTGTCTAAGTCCAATGAAGAAGCTTTGGAAATGTTTTCCAAATAAGAAACCATGAATGTTTTCTAATAAAGAAAACAAGAAATGGAAATGTTTTCCATTGTTAATAACGTATATTTTCTAAATTTAGAAAATAAGAAATATTGAATATAGGGAAACAGGAGATAAGTAAATTTATGAAATAAAGAGATAAATGTTGACTGATGTTTGATTGATATAAATTTCCATTTGGAAATAATATCGTTGTTTGCACACCTGTTTTTATTCGATAGTTAAATCACAGACTATCGAAGTTTTTAACCATTTTAACGTTGTTAATATGGAGAGACCGGTTGGATTATTATCCAAAGAACCACTCTGTATTGACATAAGCGTTGCGAATTATATATGCCAAAGGAAATTGAAGACGGTGTTATGCAAGGGCTATCCTGTTTACATAATAGTGCCTTCGGTTCATCCTGTTCCCGGATGGCTTGTATGGACGGATGTCTGACAGAGTATTTCCAGACGATCACGTATATTGATTTCTCCAACTGTACCAAGAGTGGAAGCGGAGAAGGAAACTTCTTTTAGCTAACACATAATGTATTGTTGAGGACGTCAATCGGTGATTGGATGGATTTGATGATGTGGCATTCAAAGTGAATCTGGTATGATGATAAAGCGTAGCTTCTAGCCTTATCATCCGGTAAATGACAGAAATCGGGCAGGCAGCATGGCTAAGTCGGTCGCACCGAAGTAGGGTGTATAATCACCTGATCTAGAGTTTCATTTACTTCTAAAAATCTATTGTTGATGCTGTCCCATTTGGGAAACGGTTGCTGATCCCAACTGTTGGTGATATACATTCGATACACTCAAGCGAAATGAGTGGTCGGTCATGTGTGGCCGGGTTGCAAGATGTTCTTGTTGAACCCAGTGTATTCCTCTCTAGAGGTACATTAGCGAAAGGTGGTTCCATACCTTGTCATAGTTGGAAATCCATTACCCAATACGTGCTTGCGGTTTTGATTGTATAATATATATGTAGAACGTGAGATGAAAGCGTTTCTGCTAGATGATTATATATACTGTGATTGATAGGCATTATTATAATATCAAAAGGTTTTTGATATAAAGTTATTTTGAATTCTCATAAGGGAAAAACCCGTTTCTTTATGCGGCATGGTCTTATGAGATATCGTTTACTTGTTCGAACTGTTTTTAAACTGTTTTACTCATACCAGTCCCATGACTGACCCGGAGTTTATTTTGTTGTTTTCCCTAAACTCTTGGGTGCCTAAATTTGTACGGGCAGTCAAGTAGTCGGGATTTTACAGATATACTGGAAGAGTTGGAGCAGGAGGCTTCAGGATCATATAGCTATAGTTATTTCCGCTGTGTTGTAAGTGCTGTACTTTGATGATGTATTGTATACATATAATGATTTATTTCAATGATATGTTATCTATTATATGTTATTCGTTCCGCTGTGAGATTCGTGTTACTCTGATATTATGTTCTTCTTTTTCTTCTATTCTAAGTTTCTATCTTATCTTTCCTCACCCTCTAATTTCTTTCACTAATTACCAGGTTTTTTCGATGTTTTGGTTATCGACATCGTGTTTATGTCGATAACCAAAGTCGCCGAAAATCCGGGTCATTACAATATGTCCAGTTTAAAATTCAGAAAAGTCGCTGTGGAATTTATATATTTTTTAATATATATAAAGGCCTTGAAAATAGCCATTTTGCAAACGACCTCGGTTTTCGACGAAACTACTTTTGTTGGATCCGAGATATCAAATTATTGCTAGAATCCAAATTTCATAATTTTTGGGATTAATATGTGAGCGTGGCGAAGTTAAACGTGTTTTGACAGTTTAAGTCAATTTGGATGGACCAGAAAATGACCATTTTTCAAACGGTCTTCAAATTTGACGAAATTAGTTTTGTTAGGACCGTACTGTCAATACGAAGCTAGAAATATATTTTTCTGGAATTTTTAGAGTCAGTATGTGGCCCCAATAAATTGAAATGTACGTTTAAATTCAGTATATAATGATTTATATTTTAATTTAAAGAAAAACTGATCAAAACATTAGAATTGGCTTATGAAACATATCCCATTCTGTCTGGAATGGGGGTATTTAGCTAGGGGCGATGGTCATTGGGTTCGATTTGGAGTGGATAGCAACGAACAAACATTTTTCAAGTTAAAGGAATTAAATATAATAAAATATTTAATATAAATAGCCTAAAAAAATTTGAAACCCTAATCTCTAATCGCGCATCCGCCTCCTCTGTAAATAACGAACGAAAACGTTCAAAAAGGGAAACCCCAAATTCTTTCAACGCCGATCGAATTAAATCATCGCCCCAAACCAAAATCGAGGAGTGTCGAGTTAGCTTCCCATTGATACAGAGAAGATCATCTATAGTCTTGTATCTCGTGTGAATTTGTAGCTCCAACACAGCGGCGTCGAAGCCGTTTGCTGACTACACCTGGCCACCGAGTTGACCAGAGCGGAGGCAGGGGGTACGCCGTGCGTTGGCGCAGCTGATGGCAGCGCCTGATCGTCGTCAGGTGCTTCGTTTTGCGTGCGAGAGTCAACCCTAGAATGGAGCGTGCGTTCGAACGAGGCCTGGACAATTAACAGTGAAGTTTTGTCTTGTTTTTTTTCTATTCAATGTAATTTGTTTAGTTAATTAAACAATAATTAAATTTAAAAATGGTAGTGACTAAAAATATATAAAATAGAAATTGTTTTATAAAATGAAATAGCGAATATTTTGAAAAATATAGTTATCATTGTTTTCAAAAATATAGTTATCATCGTTTAAAAAAATATAGTTATCATTGTTTTCAAAAATATAGTTATCATCGTTTAAAAAAATATAGTTATCATTGTTTTCAAACAAAATTAGTGATATTATAAAATGAAATTAACAATGTTTTGAAAATAAAATTAGAATTGTTTTTGAAAATAAAAGGAGCATTGTTTTAAAATATTTATAGCAAGAATAAAAATATGGTTTATAAAATATTTAGAACAAAGTAAAAATAGGTTTTTTTAAAATATATAGAACAATATAAAAAGAAATAGAACTGCATTATTAAAAATATGATTTTTAATATAAATTTCATGAAACCGATTGCATAGGAATTTCGGACAAAAATCCAAACTGTTCAGAAATTCAGAAATAGAACTGGCGGAGTGGAAACCCAAAGGTGAGAACTTCTCACTTTAAATTTTAATTTCTAGTTTGAAATATATACTAGGATGCAGACGGTGCTTAGCAGCACCCGACACCCGTTGTCCACAGACCATGGACGACTTGTGTGATTGTTTGTGTTGTGAAATTTTACTGTTGATTGTGATGTGAAAAATATATATTCATGTGTTGAAATAAAATATATATTCATTTACAAATAGAAGGATTTTTTATGTACACCTATTTGACTGATATTGATTGGGACGATAAATTTTACACATCGCCCAACTGCACAAATAAAAATCTGTGTTTGTTGATTTGAAACCCCACACGGGTATTGGGATGATATTTGACGTACACTAATCCCGGTTGTTTAGTTGTATGTCAATCGATAGGTTGACAGACTGTGTAAGCGTTAATTATTTATATTTAATGCTTATGCAGTTGTGTGGTGCACTCTGGATGATGGTTAATGATTTATCGTTGCTATTATATACATGTGTTATAGAAAATCCATATAATTAACATTATATGGTAATTGATTGGGCCTCATTCCAATTTGGAAAACAAGGAATATTATAAAAATAAATTCATGTGTTGAATAAAAATAAATTCATGTGTTGAATAAAAATAAATTCATGTGTTGAATAGAAATAAATTCATGTGTTGAATAAAAAAATCATGTGTTGAATAGAAAAAAATTCATGTGTTGAATAGAAAATAAATTCATGTGTTGAATAAAAAAAATTCATGTGTTGAATATAATAAATATTTATGTGTTGAATAGAATAAACATTCATGTGTTGAACAAAAGCCGTGTTGGTTAGATTGACGCCATTTTGACATGAACGATATTTATACCGATTTTATTCATTTTAATAATGAATATAGAAAAGAAAGTGATTTCAAAATATAACGTTTTGAAAATTTTATCATTTGTATATCGATGATGTGGAATATTCAATTTTGATTCGAAATTGAATATGAAGTTGAAATCGTTTCGAAAACGAATTTAAAACGATTTATAAAATACGTTTTAAAAGGAAATCGACGAAATATATATAATATATATTATTATATATATAATGGCCTGAAAAGAACGCGTCGTGCCACAGTAGTTCGCGAATTTCGACCATTGACTTCGAACGGACGTCACGGGAGATCCGATCGTCGGATTCTCCTAAAACTGGAACCATTGTGTTCGTATCGAAAAGAGCTTTCTAACGAATATTAGAGATTTGAAATCTAATGGTTGGATTTGGAATTATGCCCAAATTAAATTTGGAAAAGGTCGCTGTAAGTGCAGTTCGATGGCCGTTGATGGAAATCGACTGTACGGGCCTTGATAAAATTATTAAAAATTGTAATAAATTGTGTAAAATCATAAGAAATGATTTGGGAAGAATTGGGACGAAAAACTCCATATTTGAAAAGATAGAAATTGATTTTAATCGAAATGAACTAGTTTTGAACTAGAATTAAAATCAATTTAAAAAATAAATAAATTGAATTTGAAAGGAGTTTTAAAAGTAACCAGAATTTCCAATATTTGAATTGGAATGGATTTGAATCGAAATTGTCTTTGAAATATTTCGATGTTGGATTTCTTGATTATACATATATTGTTATGGAAATTTGAAAGATATATTTATATCGTTATTTCCAATACGATATTTGTTGGTAGTAGAATTTGATATTGAATATAAGACGATATATTTTCTATTCAGAGCCTTGTATTTAATATCAAATGGGAATTGGGTTTGTCGTGAATGGTGTCTTCATTAACACTGTTCTTAAACCCAATTGAGAAAAAGATTAAATCTTTTTATTTAAATTTAATGAAGTATACCAATTAAATGTTATTTAATTGGAATTGAATTTGAATTGATTTTTGGGTTTATCGTGAACCGTGTTTTAAATTGACATTGGTTTTTAACCCAGTTAAAGACAGGATATGGTTTCCCAAGTTAAACAATCATTGATATGATTTTTGGGAAGATTAAAACCAAGTGGAGTTTTAATGAATCTTTAATTAGATTGAAATGATCGAGAATGGAGTATCACCAGTTTTTCTCCAGGCGATAGTTAAATCTTTAATTAGATTTGAATGTGAAATGGTAATTGAATTTACCGATAACACCGTGGTGTTAGATATGAAGTATGACCTGTTTTACTTCATTGGATGAATATGTTGGGATTGGGAAATAAAATATATGATTACTTTGGTGTGGTTCGCTAATCCCGACTAATTTGAATTGATATTCACAAGAAGATTAAAGAATAAATTTAAAGAATTTATCTTTGATAAAATTAATGGGAACATTTCCCAAAGTATAAGAATATTTGAATAAAAGAATATTCTGAATTGGAATGAGGCGTATGTTGTGTTTGTGTAACACTTGTTTATTATATACGCGAGTTATTCAGAAAGACCGGGTTTATCCCATTCTGAATAACTGATTCGGCGTGGTGTCAAGGATGAAGATGGTGGTTGAAGACCGGAGGTCTTCAAATCGTTTGGCTGATTACTGATGGTCTTGATTGGGCTGTACACCCGAGAGGAGGGAATCAGTTGGTGATCATCCAGACGTACTTGGAGATCGATGGATATGCGAGGTACAAGGTGCCTCCGGTTTTGTTCAGACCCAGAACGAACTTGTAAATGGACTGTGTGTCTGACATTGGATTTTATTCTGTGTGATTTATTTCTATTAAATATATATCTGTTTGGCGGCAGAGAATTTATTCTCTTGCTTAACGCCCTTCTATGAGACGTACGAGCTTAGAGGTTATATATTGGTGGATATCAATCGCATGGAGTGAATTGCCTGTGTTGCATGCCTAAGTGGAAATTGATCAAGGCTTCTGTTGAAAAGCAAAGTCTTGTGGTTGATGATTAAAGCACGGCCTGTGTGGCATAGCTTTGTGTAACATTGATTCGCGAGCCTCACACCCTGATTGTGAACCTGAAACGGGAGAGGACCTCAGGGAGGGCATGCGTTTCCTTCTAGCTAGGGTGGTGTTAGTGACTTACCAACCCTGACATTTATATTATTTTCACCTGTGTGGTTGTTGCTGTTGCGAGGCGCCCTGGATATATTAGTGACTATGTGGAGCCGATGGAGTCATTGGGCTCATTTACACCCCAAAGGGCGGGGAAACGCAGTGTTCAGGCATAATAATCCACATCGGTGGACCGGCCCTGACGAACCAAGGCTTGCCTGCGCGCTTGCCTGAGGAGCGGGCTAGAGCGTCTTGAATTCGGTAGAGGACGATCCCTTGCCTCGGTTCACAGATGGAAATCCATCTTCCAATACGTGACTTTGCGGTTTTGATTTGTAGAACCTATATATGGTGACATAGTGGTATGGGGCACTTTTGCCGTCTATGATTGATACTTATGATTGAAATTGTTTTGACACTATACACTTATAGTAATAATAAAACATGAAATTTAGCGTATCAAGCATTCTTTGGCTATTATAAGGTAAAAACCCTATCGTCCGGCTTGCGTTGCATTGTGTGATGGGACCTGGGTCTTATAATAGCTTCATTTTTCTTTACTTAGCATTGCGTTGTTGTTTTATGCACTGATATTCTTGGGAGGAAACCCTTTCCGTGTTATACGACGTGGTCCCTTGATTTACCGAACTTTAAAATAATGATTAATAACTGTTTTAGTTCTCACACCAGTCACATGACGGACCTGGAGTTTATTGTTTTAACCTAAACCCTGGGTGCCCTTATTTTGACACCGGGAGCTAGTAGTTTTGGTTTTGCAGATTTATATTCACATGAACCTGGTTTACAGCTGGAATGATATCCGGAAAGCTCTGTATCCGTATATCTCTTTCAGTTGTGTAGTGTATTATTTTTCCGCTGCAGTAATGTATTTAAATCTCTGATATGTAGTAAATGTGTAATATGTAATTTAAACTCTGTATATTCTGATGAATTGTTGTAATTAACAATGAAATGTTTTTTTTCTGTTTGCGTTCTGATTTGTCGTGTTCTCAAAACAATCAGGGGTTTCGAACGGTCTTTGTCGGTTTAGCGATCGATTCAGATCGAGCGAAATTCTTAATCGTTGCATTTGGTATCAGTGCTTTGGTATACAAAGCTCGAGAACAAGACACATTAGAACCAAACGAAAGAATTCATCAGTTGGATTAGTAATATCCAATGAGAATGACTCGTTAGAGATGGGATCAGTAGTATCCTAGAACGAGTGTGAAGAGTATATTTTTCAAATAAAAATGAAAACAAATTTTGTTTTGAAAATTTAAAATCAATTATTCGTATTTGAATATTTTATTTGTATTAGATTTGGACGATTCAGTATATAGAGATTTTGCCTATACGCGTCATGAACGTATATTCGAAGTTTTAATATACTGGATAGATATAGAATCACACTCTAGTTGCCCGGGGATGATTCTGATAATGTTGCAACATTATCAGTATTTATTTTCGAGTGTCGAAAGTGGGATATCTATATATTTCCATTAGACTGGTGTGAGAACCAAAACTTATATAGGATTATTTGTTGTGATTTTGCATCAAAAACATGATTTTCTGTATATATATATATATATATCAAAATTATGAATTTGAAACGTTACTTCATTAATTGATTGATGGTTGTGTTGTTTGATTATTGGTTTGAAATTTTGAACCATAATGCCAAATTGAACCAAATTTAGAACTGTATTGAAAAATGATTACAATTGCATGCATATACATGTATATCCATTGAACATGTCATAGCAAGGAGGCTAGAGCAGAGGAATAAAATTGTTTGCCCGACCAATAGGTACATGTTTATTGTATTTCTTTGGGTTTGGATGATTTTATGAGCCGCTTGGCTTTTTCTTTTGGATTGGTGAGGGCCATGGGAGGCTATTTGAAATATCCTGAAGCTCCCGGTGCAGGGGAGGTTATGGCGAAATTTTTCGAAAATTTAGGGTGTTAGCCAAATTTTTGAAAATTTTGAAAAGTTCTTAGAAACTGAAAAGTTGAAGAACTTAAGCCGTAATGAAAAAATGAAAGTTGAGTTGGTTAGTTAAACAACTTTCAGCTTCGTTCCTTTTCGAGGACGAAAACCCGGAAATTCTGAGCTAATTTTAAAAAATTATTTTGCCGAATTTAACGGATTTTGATTATTTAAAATGGATTATTTAAATAATAACGGCTAAAAATTTATTTTCGATGAAGTTAGAACGAATAATTTATTTTAAATTATATAACGAGCCTGAAATGGCGCGGTAGTTTGAAAATTCGATTTCGAATTTAAAATGAATATACAGAATTCGTTTTAAGTCAGAATTGGACGAAACAAGAAATATTTGTATCTGTTTAATCATATCTTTCTAACGAAGCCAAGAAACTGAGATTTCACTTTAGAAGTTGAAAGATATGTCCAGTTTAAAATTCAGAAAAGTCACTGTGGAATTTATGTATATTATATAAAGGCCTTGAAAATAGCCATTTTGCAAACAACCTCGGTTTTCGACGAAACTACTTTTGTTGGATCCGGGATGTCAAATTATTGCTAGATTCCAAAATTCATAATTTTTGGGATTAATATGTGAGCATGGCGAAGTTAAACGTGTTTTGACAGTTTCAGTCAATTTGACTCGACCAGAAAATGCCCATTTTTCAAACGGTCTTCAAATTTGACGAAATTAGTTTTGTTAGGACCGTATTGTCAATACGAAGCTAGAAATATATTTTTCTGGAATTTTTAGAGTCAGTATATGGCCCCAGTGAATTGAAATGTACGTTTAAATTCTGTATATACTGATTTATATTTTAATTTAAGAAAAACTGATCAAAACGTTAGAACTGGCTTATGAAACATATCCCATTATGTCCGGAATGGGGGTATTTAGCTAGGGGCGATGGTCGTTGGGTTTGATTTGGAGTGGATAGCAATGAACAAACATTTTTCAAGTTAAAGGAATTAAATATAATAAAATATTTAATATAAATAGCCTAAAAAAAATTGAAACCCTAATCTCTAATGCGCAACTGCCTCCTATGTAAATAACGAACGAAACGTTCAAAAGGGGAAACCCCAAATTCTTTCAACCCCGATCGAATTAGATCATCGCCCCAAACCAAAATCGAGGAGTATCGAGTGAGCTTCCCATTGATATAGAGAAGATCATCTGTAGTCTCGTATCTCGTGTGAATTTGGAGTTCCAACATAACGGCGTCGAAGCCGTTTGCTGACCACACCTGGCCACCGAGTTGACCAGAGCGGGGGCAGGGGGTACACCGCGCGTTGGCGCAGCTAATGGCGACGCCTGATCATCATCAGGTGCTTCGTTTTGCGTGCGAGAGTCAACCATAGAATGGAGCGTGAGTTCGAACGAGGCCTGGACAATTAACAGTGAAGTTTTGTCTTGATTTTTCTATTCAATGTAATTTGTTTAGTTAATTAAACAGTAATTAAATTTAAAAATGGTAGTGACTAAAAATATATAAAATAGAAATTGTTTTATAAAATGAAATAGCGAATATTTTGAAAAATATAGTTATCATTGTTTTTAAAAATATAGTTATCATTGTTTTTAAAAATATGGTTATCATCGTTTAAAAAAAAAATAGTTATCATTGTTTTCAAAAATATAGTTATCATCGTTTAAAAAAATATAGTTATCATTGTTTTCAAACAAAATTAGTGATATTTTAAAATAAAATTAGCAATGTTTTGAAAATAAAATTAGAATTGTTTTTGAAAATAGAAGGAGCATTGTTTTAAAATATTTGTAGCAAGAATAAAAATATGGTTTATAAAATATTTAGAACAAAGTAAAAATAGGTTTTTTAAAAATATATAGAAAAATATAAAAAGAAATAGAACTGCATTATTAAAAATATGATTTTTAATATAAATTTCATGAAACAGATTGCACAGGAATTTCGGACAAAAATCCAAACTGTTCAGAAATAGAACTGGTGGAGTGTAAACCCAAAGGTGAGAACTTCTCACTTTAAATTTTAATTTCTAGTTTGAAATATATACTAGGATGCAGATGGTGCTTAGCAGCACCCGACACCCGTTGTCCACAGACCATGGACGACTTGTGTGATTGTTTGTGTTGTGAAATTTGACTGTTGATTGTGATGTGAAAAATATATATTCATGTGTTGAAATAAAATATATATTCATGTGTTGAAATAAAATATATATTCATGTGTTGAAATAAAATATATATTCATGTGTTGAAATAAAATATATATTCATTTACAAATCGAAGGATTTGTTTATGTACACCCATTTGACTGATATTGATTGAGACGATAAATTTTACACATCACCCAACTGCACAAATAAAAATCTGTGTTTGTTGATTTGAAACCCCACATGGGTATTGGGATGATATTTGACGTACACTAATCCCGATTGTTTAGTTGTATGTCAATCGATAGGTTGACCGACTATGTAAGCGTTAATTATTTATATTTAATGCTTATGCAGTTGTGTGGTGCACTCTGGATGATGGTTAATGATTTATCGTTGCTATTATATACATGTGTTGTAGAAAATCCATATAACTAACATTATATGGTAATTGATTGGGCCACATTACAATTTGGAAAATAAGGAATATTATAAAAATAAATTCATGTGTTGAATAGAAATAAATTCATGTGTTGAATAAAAATAAATTCATGTGTTGAACAGAAATAAATTCATGTGTTGAATAGAAATAAATTCATGTGTTGAATAAAAAAAATCATGTGTTGAATAGAAAAAAAAATCATGTGTTGAATAGAAAATAAATTCATGTGTTGAATAATAAAAATTCATGTGTTGAATAAAATAAATATTCATGTGTTGAATAGAATAAACATTCATGTGTTGAATAAAAGCCGTGTTGGTTAGATTGACGCCATTTTGACGTGAACGATATTTATATCGATTTTATTCATTTTTATAATGAATATAGAAAAGAAAGTGATTTCAAAATATAACGCTTTGAAAATATTACCATTTGTATATTGATGATGTGGAGTATTCAATTTTGATTCGAAATTGAATATGAAGTTGAAATCGTTTCGAAAACGAATTTAAAGCGGTTTATAAAATACGTTTTAAAAGGAAATCGATGAAATATATATAATATATATATTATATGTATAATGGCCTGAATAGAACGCACCGCGCCGCGGCAGTTCACGAATTTCGACCATTGACTTCGAACAGACATCATGGGAGATCCGAACGTCGGATTCTCCTAAAACCGGAACCGTTGGGTTCGTATCGAAAAGAGATTTCTAACAAATATTAGAGATTTGAAATCTAACAGATGGATTTGGGATTATGCCCAAATCAAATTTGGAAAAGGTCGTTGTAAGTGCAGTTCGATGGCCGTTGATGGAAATCAACTGTACGGGCCTTGATAAAATTATTAAAAATAGTAATAATTTGTGTAAAATCATAAGAAATGATTTCGGAAGAATTGGGATGAAAAACTCCATATTTGAAAAGATAAAAATAGATTTTTATCGAAATGAACTAGTTTTGAACTAGAATTAAAATCAATTTATTTTTGAAATAAATAAATTGAATTTGAAAGGGGTTTTAAAAGTAATCAGAATTTCCAATAATTGAATTGGAATGGATTTGATTCGAAATAGTCTTTGGAATATTTCGATGTTGGATTTCGTGATTATACAGATATTGTTAAGGAAATTTGAAAGATATATTTATATCGTTATTTCCAATATGATATTTGTTGGTCGTAGAATTTGATATTGAATATAAGACGATATATTTTCTATTCAGAGCCTTGTATTTAATATCAAATGGGATTTGGGTTTGTCGTGAATGGTGTCTTCATTAACACTGTTCTTAAACCCAGTTGAGAAAAGAATAAATCTTTTAATTTAGATTTAATGAAGTATACCAATTAAATGGTATTTAATTGGAATTGAATTTGAATTGAATTTTGGGTTTATCGTGAACCGTGTTTTAAATTGACATTGGTTTTTAACCTAGTTAAAGACAGGATATGGTTTCCTAAGTTAAACAATCGTTGATATGATTTTTGGGAAGATTAAAACCAAGTGGAGTTTTAATGAATCTTTAATTAGATTGAAATGATCGAGAATGGAGTATCACCAGTTTTTCTCCAGGTGATAGTTAAATCTTTAATTAGATTTGAACGTGAAATGGTAATTGAATTTACCGATAACACCGTGGTGTTAAATATGAAGTATGACTAGTTTTATTTCATTGGATGAATATGTTGGGATTGGGAAATAAAATAAATGATTACTTCGGTGTGGTTCGCTAATCCCGACTAATTTGAGTTGATATTCAAAAGAAAATTTAAGAATAAATTTAAAGAATTTATCTTTGATAAAATTAATGGGAACCTTTCCCAAAGTATAAGAATATTTGAATAAAAGAATATTTTGAATTGGAATGAGGCGTATGTTGTGTTTGTGTAACACTTGTTTATTATATACACGAGTTATTCAGAAAGACCGGGTTTATCCCATTCTGAATAACTTATTCGACGTGGTATCGAGGATGAAGATGGTGGTTGAAGATCAGAGGTCTTCACATTGTTTGGGTGATTACTGATGATCTTGATTGGACTGTACACCCAAGAGGAGGGAATCAGTTGGTGATCATCCAGACGTACTTGGAGAACGATGGATATACGAGGTACAAGGTGCCTCCGGTTTCGTTCAGACCAAGAACGAACTTGTAAATGGACTGTGTGTCTGACATTGGATTTTATTATGTGTGATTGATTTCTATTAAATATATATCTGTTTGGCGGCAGAGAATTTATTCTCATGCTTAACGCCCTTCTCTGAGACGTATGAGCTTAGAGGTGATATATTGGTGGATACCAATCGCATGAAGTGAATTGCCTGTGTGGCATGCCTAAGTGGAAATTGATCAAGGCTTCTGTTGAAAAGCAAAGTCTTGTGGTTGATGATCAAAGAACGGCCTGTGTGGCATAGCTTTGTGTAGCGTTGATTCGTGAGCCTCACACCCCGGTTGTGAACCAGAAATGGGAGAGGACCTTAGGGACGGCATGCGTTTCCTTCTAGCTAGGGTGGTGTCAGTGACCTACCAGCCCTGACATTTATATTATTTTCACTTGTGTGGTTGTTGCTGTTGTGAGGCGCCTCAGATATATCAGTGACTATGTGGAGCCGATGGAGTCATTGGGCTCATTTACGCCCCAAGGGGCGGGGAAACGCAGTGTTCAGGCATAATAATCCACATCGGTGGACCGGCCCTGACGATCCAAGGCTTGCCTGCGTGCTTGCATGAGGGGCGGGCTAGAGCATCTCGAATTCGGTAGAGGACGATCCTTTGCCTCGGTTCACAGATGGAAATCCAGCTTCCAATATGTGACTTTGCGGTTTTGATTTGTAGAACCTATATATGGCGACATAGTGGTATGGGGCACTTATGTCGTCTATGATTGATACTTATGATTGAAATTATTTTGACACTATACACTTATAGTAAAAATAAAACATGAAATTTAGCGTATCAAGCATTCTTTGGCTATTATAAGGTAAAAACCCTATCGTCCGGCTTGCGTTGCATTGTGTGATGGGACCTGGATCTTATAATAGCTTCATTTTTCTTTACTTAGCATTGCGCTGTTGTTTTATGCACTGGTATTCTTGGGAGGAAACCCGTTCCATGTTATACGGCGTGGTCCCTTGATTTACCGAACTTTAAAATAAAGATTAATAACTGTTTTAGTTCTCACACCAGTCACATGACTGACCTGGAGTTTATTGTTTTAACCTAAACTCTGGGTGCCCTTATTCTAACACTGGCAGCTAGTAGTATTGGTTTTGCAGATTTATATTCACAAGAACCTGGTTTATAGCTGGAATGATATCCAGAAAGCTCTGTATCCATATATCTCTTTCAGTTGTGTATTGTATTATTTTTCCGCTGCAGTAATGTATTTAAATCTCTGATATGTAGTAAATGTGTAATATGTAATTTACTCTGTATATTCTTGTATTCTGATGAATTATTGTAATTAACAATGAAATGTTTTTTCTGTTTGCATTCTGATTTGTCGTGTTCTCAAAACAGTCAGGGGTTTTGAACGGTCTTGGTCGGTTTAGCGATCGATTCGGATCGAGCGAAATTCTTAATCGTTACATTCCAATACAACATGCAACCCTTTAAACATGTATCTATTTTTTGATATGGCAAACCAAAAATGACATAATTTTTGTCACTTCATAATTATTTTCACACATTAAATTATCAGATGGCGTATGGCGTTTAGCCGCTTTAACAACAGCCGTAAATCCAGATTCTGTAAGGTTGTATTTTGATTTCATTGCAATGCATTCTGCAGTTACCGATAATTTAGTGCCACTTTCATATCCATTCCAAAGCTTTTTTTAGCATTATTCAATAAATCATATATTTTTTTAGCTTCAGCATTTGGCTCCTCTTCGACGTTATCATCATCGTTACCAATTTGAACGGTAGGAACATTGATCGTGCAACATCTTCGACCATATTTTCTATGAGATTTGTGCTAACTTCAACACTATTGTTCTCCGTCGACTATTCTTAAGTAATAGGGGCTATAATTTCTCCATGACGATCCCACAACAAATAATTGGGTAGGAAACCATATTGGCGCAAATGAATCTTAACCATATTCGGTATTAAATAGTTCAACAATTTGCATCTACTACATGGACAACGAATTTCTCTACTGTTTCCGATATTACTTATCGCAAAATCAATGAACACTTTTACCTCATTTTCAAAATGTTCACTTATTGCACCACTAATTTCCCTTTTTTGATACATCCAGCTCCGATCATTAATGTAATTGGCCATTTTCCCTACTTTAAAATCTATGATGAAATAAAAAATAATCGTTAATTTTATAGTTGTCTACAAACTTTATTTCAAAATAAATAACTATTAGTTTATTGACGCTTATGTGTCTTCTTTGATGGTCGGTAATCCCACTTCCCATTACAAACACAATAGTAATTCTATTTCGTAAATCATATCATTTTAAACGATTTCACAAAATTTCGGCAGCATTTCCCCCGTGTTCTTTATATCATACACACGTGCGTATACATAAGGAACGTAAAGGAAATGCCGTCAAAATTTTGTGAATCGTTTAAAGTGATATGATCTACGAAATATAATTACTTTATAGTGTTTGTAACTTGTCCAATACAAGGAAAAATCCGACAAATGTTGTATCAGATGAATATAAATTTCTGTTTTGTAAAAGAACGATATCCATATAACAATCATATACAACACTTGTCAGACGGGGCCAAATAATAACTAAGGGTTTAAATAGTTATCTACATTAAATTTAAATATACAATTTGTCAATATTTTACCGTTTTAGTACATGTATACAAAATTATATATTTTTGTAACTTACTTCGTGTTTGCACCAATTATAGTAATTTGCTTCGTGTATACATAAATTTATATACTTTGTAATTTACTTCGTGTTTGTCAACATAATATAATCTTTGTGTTTGCATAAATTATATTATTAGAAAAAACTATTACACACATATAACATTCACTAACAAAAGTTATTTAACAAACACAATTAAACCCTAAATCAATTTAACCCTAAACAATTTGATCATTATTGTGACAATAATATCAATTAGAGGTTAACATGATGTAATATACATATACAAACAAGTAGAAATTAAGCAAATTACAAATTAAACACGAAATCAATTAAACCCTAAAAATTAGGTTTTATGAAATTACCTAATTTGGATAAGAAGAAGGGTGGAGATGGGTTGGAGAAGCTCGTAGATGGCGCCCAAAGAGGTTGGAGTGATGGAGGAAGCTTTGGTAGCAAATTTAGAAGAGAGGAATGGATGGAGTAGATGAATAATTAGTGGAGGAGGAGGAAATGAAGCTTTCGGTTGGCTGTAGCAGACAATATCCCGTAAATTTTCAATGGCCGCCAACAGTCTTAGTTCCAACGGTTTTTAACGGTTTCCAACGGCTATTAAAAAACCATTGGCAGCCGTTGGAAACTGGACGTCGAAATAACATTCCATTCTAGTAGTGTATGCAGCAGTCTGTAGTGAGGTGATATTGTTATACAATTTTTTATCAAATTTTACAAGCTTTACTCCTAAGCAACAACCATGTTCTTGTTGTACTTATATCGACATGTACATATGTATGCTAATTAGAACAACAATGTCATGTTCTAGTTGTACATCCATAGACATGTGTATGTCCTATATATATTAACACTCAAACTTAGCATCCAAGAAAGAATAAATCTATTACATGTTAAGATCTTATCACTTTAAATCACATACATGCCAAGTCCTTTGCATTTAAAATCGTATCTATGAACATTGTAACGACCTAAATTTTTGGACATTAAATTCAGAACATTTAAATTGTATTAAATGTTGAAATGGAATAATATAATGGATTATAATAAAGATTTTAAATTATTAAACGAATGGTGAACGTATTAAATTTTATTTAAATTGAAAACGAGCTCGAAATAGTCGCGATAGTTCGTAATTTACGATTTCAATGAAACAAGAAACGTTAGGATCTGTTCGATTATATTTTTCTAATGGAAGTGAAAAATCGAGATTTCGTCTTATAGATTGTAAGTTATGTCCAAATCAATTATTAGTTAGTCATAATGGAATTATTTTTATTAAAAATATAGCGATTATTATATATAATAAAAGGGATTGTTAATATATTGAATATCGATTTGGTTCGAAACTCAACCAGAAGTATTTTATGTTGATACTGTAGAAAATTCTGCCCGAGTAGGTCCATTTGCAACATTTTATTATTATTATTATTATTATATTGAGGTATTTTAAAATTAATTTATTTTAATTTAAATTGTACCCTTAAAAGAGTTATTATTCAAACGACCTCTGTTTTCGACGAAACCAATTCCATTGTGTCCAGAATATTTTATTATTGGAAGATTTCAAGTTTCGAGCCATTCAATTTTTTTACGTGAGCATGGGAAAATTAGCGTGAATCAATTGATGAATTTAATATTTAAATTTTCGCTATATTTCCAAACGGACTCCAATTTGAACGAAACAAGTTTCATTGAGACTTGAATATCAAAATATAGTTGATTGTCCATTTTTAACGCAAACAGATTGCGTATGTGATCATACGAATTTTTATATCGCGAATAGAAGTGACGATAACTATCAATGGATATAATAATTAAATATAAAAACAATAAACTACCCCTATATATATTATCGTTGCTTTACCCAAAACCTTCAGACAATTCTCCATCCCCTATTCTTTGAGCCGCCACCAAAAACTGGAATTTTCACCATTCGAGATCAGTTAAAAAATTAAATAAAAATCAAAGAAAATTCGGTCAATTTTAAAACAAAATTTCTATGAATCTGGAAGCCTGCGCCTTTAGTTGGGTGTCGTCTTTTCATATCCGATGTTGTTTGGGAGAAAATCGTTCGAACTCGAACATTATGCCAGGGTTACGGGAATGGGAGGATTGAAGCACTAATACTTGGATTGGTAATTGCAGTTAGGGTCAGGGTGTCGAGGAGGTCTTGTTTGTAATTTTGTTGAGGTAATTTGAGATACTTTCATTCCCTACTTTACTGTAGCTCGGCATAAAGATGTTGAACGACGCGATTTGAACTGGGCGTCGAAATGGAGTCTGGGTTGGTCAGAGCGTAGTGATTGGAAAGGAGAATCACATGGAAAGGATAACGACAGTGAGAGGTGGCCAGAGTCTCTTGAAACCATGGTTGCGATGAGGGTAGTCGTGTGCGAGCTACTGATAAGGTGTATAATAAGGTTGAGAGGGGAACGGAAGGGGAAGCCGCAATATGCGGTATGGCGTGTACAGGAGTCTCGGGATATCTGTGTTTTGAAAGTAATGGAGTATAAAAGGGAAGGCATAGAAAGTTTTGGTTTGTGGTGGATATTTGTTCGATAGCAGTATTGTTTAAATGAAGAAGTGAAAAAGTAAAACGTGGGTAGTTTTGCTGGAAAGGTATGGATGTTTTAATGGGTATGGTTTATGGTAGGAAATGAGTTGCATTGCTGAAGTGTTGTGAAGAGCAGAAATTTTTTGGTGAGCGGGGAAGAAGGAATAAGGAAGCATCGACAATATTGGGAGGTGGAGTTGTTGTTTGATTTCGCCAGGGAGCTTCCAGGCATCGGAATAAACAGAAGTTAGTCCATGGGTGGCATACTGATCTTGGTAAATGTTAAGGGAGGTTTTGTTCGATACTGCTGCTGAGCAGTGTGTGATGGTCGGAGGACGAGCTTTCAATTGTGATTGCGAGTTAAGTATTGGGTTTGTGAAGTTGTTGAGCAATTTGCGGTCAAGAAGGGGTCAGCGATGAGTAAAGTTTGAATTAGGTCTGACGGTTGGAATTGGTCAACGTCATGACGGAGGAGAAGCTCTCGAAACAGGGGAGGACGTAGTGTGTCAAATATTTGATTGTACGACTTTTATGGGAGGAAAAATGATGGGAAGCTCAGTGTGAATATGTCAGAAGAAATCATGATTTCTGGGAAAAGTGAGAGAGTAGCATGAATAGTCATGTTTAAGTGGGATGATTATTTGGTGATAAAACGGTAATTAAGGGATGTAAAGAAATAAAAGAAAAATGACTAGTAACTCAATTAGTTATATCTTAAAATTGTTAACTTATAATGCGTGTATCTTGTTCGTCCATGATCAGAATGGAATGCGACAAGCGGCGTTGGAATCATATCAAAGAATACAACAAGTACGTGTAAGATTCATTGGCTCGGGAACTAATGGAATTTTATATAGTTTCAAACACTTGTTGAAACTATATAAAATGAATTGAATCGTCAATCAAAACGAAACAAAAGCAGAATCATCAACTGAAAATCAATGTGAGTAAACTCACTAATTTTGGCTTGTTTATATTTTTATATAAACGAGTTTTAAATTTATTTATAGTAATTTTATACTGCGTGATGGTTGTTTGGATGAATGGTTGATAAAATTTGGTTGAAATGGTTGATATAGTTATATCATTGATCGATTATTAGTTCTGTTTACTATGATATTTCATATTTATGTGAAATTAATGTCGATTAACATCTGTGGGTGCAGGGAAACAGGTTGGAAGGATCCAACTGGATTCCTCAACATTTATATTACTGTTTTTATTTGATTGTGATATATAATGTGTTATATATTCTGTGATTGGATATTTTGTGTTTGAATCACTCCGGCCCTAGAAACTTGGTATTTTAGACACCGTAAAATATTTTCGAATGTGGAAAGGGAAATTGGGATTTAAAATGGAATTTATTTTCGAATAGATTTGAAAATAAAAACATGTTCAAATGGATAAATCAAGAAGTTGTTTATAAATAAGAGTATAAATTAAATGAATTATTTAACATTGGATAAAATGGAATATAAATTTGAATTCATATGGAAAAGTGGAAATCGGTTTTGAAACCAATATTTGAATTGAGATTTGAACTTAGCACATTTATAAGGAAATTATAAACGAGTTTTTTAAATGATTGCAATACAAATGAGATTTGCATGTAATATTCTGAATAGAAGTTGTAAATAGAATTTGGGTTTAAGATATTATTTATAAGTACGAAATCAAACTGATTTGATTATATATAAAAGAAATATATTCACGATTAAAGTGAATAACGTTTTAAAGGAAATATTTTGCAAATAAAATATCTTTAAAGGAATTTAGATTTGAAATATGAAACCAGATTGGAAATTGAATGAAAAGGGAAATAGGTAATCGTTTTAAAAGAAAATGATGAGTTTTATTTCACATAGATTATTCGAGAGAGTTAATTATTGGAGTTCGATTATATCAAATTTAGGGAAGGGGTTATTTTTACTTTCTATTAGAATCAGTTTTAATTATTTAATTAATTAATTATTTATTTATTTATTGAGATTAATAAGTATAAGTTACATTTTTATAAACTAAATATTTGGAAATAACGATTATAACACTGTCATTATAATAAATGTTTTGTAAATTTAAACAGCGATTATAACGCTACCGTTATAATAAATTTATTATAAATCTAAACAGCGTTTGTAATGCTACTGGTATAATAAATGTATTATAAATCTAAACAGCAATCTTAATGCTACCGTTATAATAAATGTTTTATAGATTAAATATTCGAAAACAACGATTATAATGCTACCGTTATAATCAAATGTTTTCCGCAAATGAAACAGATCCTTAGATTGAATCTGAGAGTCGCGTAAGCGATGTTTTGTTTGAAGTTGTGAGCTTTGACTATTTCAGAAGTTGAAAATGTTGTTCAATTAAGGTCTGAGAGGTAATTATACCCCAACTTGATTGACTTCATGATTGATGGAGGAATGGTTAAGGTTCGATAGTGAAGATCGGTTAGCAATATGGTTAGTTAATGAATGATTAATGGTTTGAGTTATAATAACGATGTTTTATAACATCACGGTAATTTATAAGATTTTGAAATGTTTTTCCCAAATAAAATGAGAGATATTTTCAACGCATAGAAAATGAAATAAATTGGTGAATTGAGTAATTAAAAAATGGGAATTGGAAATGTTTTCCGATATTAATAATGTATATTTTCTGAATATTGAAAATAAGAATTTGTGAATATTTAGAAATGTTTTCTAATTGGAATAAAGGATATTTTCTCAAATAAAGAAATTAGGATATTGGAAATGTTTTTCTCAAGAATCGAGAGATAAATAGAGCTTTGAAAGGATACGAAAGATGGGAAATGGGGATTGGAAATGATAATATAATAAGGAATTAATTTTAAAAAGGGCCCAGTGTTGTTTGATGCTTGATCGATAGAATTTCCATTTGAAAATAGGAGCGTTGGTTGTATGGAAGTTCCTTTGATAGTTAAATCACCGGCTATAAAAGTTCTATTTTATTTTATACCTCAGTTGTCAATACGGAGAGACCGGGATCAGGTTTATTATCTGAAAATCACTTCGTATTAGCATAAGCATTATGAATCAACTTATGCTGACGATAACTGAAGACGGAGTAAAATGTAAGGGTTGTTCTGTTAATCCTAGGTAGAAATTGCCCAAGATGGATTAATAGAATGGTGCCTTCGGTTTGTCCAGTCCCAGGACAATGTATATGGACGAATGTCTGACGATGTGGCATTCAAAGTAAATGGTGGCAAGATGTTCTAAAAGGATAATCGTGACCTCAAGCCTCATCAACCGGGAAATGATAAAACTCAGGTAGGCAGCATGGCCAAGTTGGTCATTCCCATTAGGGGTGTTATCACCAGATCTAGAGAAATTTCATTTGCTTCTTATTCTATTCGTTGCTATATGCTTTCAGTAACGGTTGCTGATCACAACCATTGGTGATAATATGCTCGATACACTCAAGTTAAATGAGTGGTCAGCCATGTGTGGGCCGGGTTACAAGACGTTCTTTTTGAACCCAGTGTATTCCCCTCTAGAGATACACTATCAGAAGGTGGTTCCATACCTTGTCATGTTGGAAATTCGATCTCCAATAAGCGCCCTGCGGTTTTCAATTTTATATTATATATGGAGCGTGAGATGCAAGCGTTCCGCCAGATTCTATTTATTTGATGTAGACATTATTATTATATCATTGGATTTGATATCAAAAAATATTTTTGGTTACCGTAAGGTAAAACCATCCGTGTTTATGTGTGCATTGGTCTTACGATTATCATTTCTTTCGAAAGGATTTTTGAAAGTTAAACAAAAGGTTGGAGTTTACTCACACCAGTCCTTGTTGCTTGTTGTGTGCTTGGTACGCATGATAGGGGGTTCTCGCTACGCTGTTTGGTGGCGAACGGGAGACTCTTACCCCTGCATGTCCCGGAAATGTGGTTGGTTGTGAAGTCGAAAGGTTGGCCGTAAAACAAGGTGCGGGGGTACCAATGTAAGCCACGGTGGGAGGTTAGCCCGTTGTCGTCATGCCGTTATAGTTGGTATCAGAGCTGAAGGTTAAGTAGTAACCTTGGCTCAGTGACGTAACTCAATAGAGATAGAGTAAGTAATACCCTAGATTGAGTTTGAGTGTATGTATATGAGAGAGCGTGTTTGTAGATTTGATATAAAATGGTTTATATTGTGTTGGTTGGTTTATGAATTCTGGTTGATATAGAATGTACAGTTGTATCGATAGGTGTTTCTAAACTCTCGAACAAAGCAATTCGATACATTATAGTTTTAAAATGGGTAAACGAAATAATTTTTCTCAAAAAATTATTTTGATATAAAAAGAATATTTTCTGAATTATAATATATGGATGTATTGTTTGTAATTATAATCAAATAAGATTATAATGTTCAAATGGTTATATAAAACCAAATTGAATTTGTATATAAATGAAATATAAATATAAGCTAAATTAGAATTGGATTCAGATTAGAATTGTGGATTTAAATCCCGGATATTTTGGAAATATTTCCTAAAGTATTTTAAAAGGAATATAACATTAGTTTGGAAGATTTTTGAATAAGGATTGTTTTAAATAGATCTTGAAAGTGATTAAGCACTGAAATCACTTCAGCGACGAGAAAATAATTCTGATAATGGATCGCGACATTATCGATATTCATTTTCAAGTTTCTGAGTGACGGATTGCTGCCATAATGTTTTATTAATGGAAATTTTGTTTAGAAAAAAAGGAAAAAGAAACAAGTTATTTTATAAATTAAAAGGTTTTGGATTTGTAAATGGTTAAGGATATATGTAAATATAATTATTATTTCAAGCGAGTTTGGAATAAAAACCGAGAATTCGAATTCTGAGTTTAACTCGTATAATTTAAGTAGACTGAAATAATGAAAGTGAATCGAATGAACTGAAATTTAACTTAAGTTAAATAGAATTGTATTGAATTGGAAATTAATTTGAATAGCTTATAAATTGTAAGTATATGAATTGTTTTAAAATCAATTTGGGTGAATTTAATGGTTGTATGTGGATTATGAACTGGATGTGAATATAATGGATGAGATATGGTATGGATATGAGGACACTGATCGAAAATTATGTGGTGACGTTAGTAAAGGAATAAAAATTTATTTAAACATCAAATTATTGAAACTCACCGGTTAAATAGAGAAGTAAGTACAGGTTTGGAGCTGAGTGGCTTGATTTTTGCTGCATATACAGCATATGAATTGAACAAGTTCGCTTAATAACTCTCATATAAGGTACGCCTAAACAAAAATACAAAGTTGGGTTTTGAATTTTGTTTTCCGACCGTGTGGGTCGATGTATATATATTTATTGTTCCTGCGATATTGCAGAAGTCCCTCCATACAGGGGAGACACTACCGAAATTTTTCGAAAGTTTGAGGTGTTAGAATTTTTTTAAAAGTTTTGCAAATTTTCATTAGCAGAAATAAATTAATATTTTAATTAAAATAAATTAGTTAAGTTGGAACGAAAGTTTTGAAGAAACCCAAAAGATTTTTAACTTAGTTAATTGGGTTTGTAACATTTTTTCTTACCTTAGTGATTTCGGGGCCGAAATTCTTTTAAGGGGAAGGAATGTAACGACCCAAATTTTTGGACATTAAATTCAGAACATTTAAATTGTATTAAATGTTGAAATGGAATAATATAATGGATCATAATAACGAATTTAAATTACTAAACGAATGGTGAACGTATTAAATTTTATTTATATTGAAAACGAGCTCGAAATTGTCGCGGTAGTTTGTAATTTATGATTTAAACTTCAACTGAATATACAGAATCCAATATAAGTCAGAATTTAATGAAACAAGAAACGTTAGGATCTGTTCAATTATATGTTTCTAATGGAAGTGGAAAATCGAGATTTCGTCTTATAGATTGTAAGTTATGTTCAAATCAAATTTTCAAATAGTCGTTATGGAATTATTTTTATTAAAAATATAGCGATTATTATGTATAATAAAAGGGATTGTTAATATAATGAATATCGATTTGGTTCGAAACTCAACCAGAAGTATTTTACGTTGATACTGTAGAAAATTCTGCCCGAGTAGGTCCATTTGCAATATTATATTATTCTTATATTGAGGTATTTTAAAATTAATTTATTTTAATTTAAATTGGACCCTTAAAAGGGTTATTATTCAAACGACCTCCGTTTTCAACGAAACCAGTTCCATTGTGTCCAGAATATGTTATTATTAGAAGATTTCAACTTTTGAGCCATTCAAAATTGTTACGTGAGTATGGGAAAATTAACGTGAACCAATTGATGAACTTAATATTTAAATTTTCGCTATATTTCCAACGTACTCCAATTTGAGCGAAACAAGTTTTGATGAGACCAGAATATCAAAATATAGTCGATAGTCCATTTTTAATGCAAATAGATTACGTATGTGATCATACGAATTTATATATGGAGAATAGAAATAACGATAACTATCAATGGATATAATAATCAAATATAAAAACAATAAACTACCCCTATATATATTATCATTGCTTTACCCAAACCCTTCAGACAATTCTCCATCCCCTATTCTTTGAGCCACCACCAAAAACTGGAATTTTCACCATTCGAGATCAATTAAAAAATAAATAAAAATCTAAGAAAATTCGATCAATTCTAAAAAAAATCTGTGAATCTGGAAGCCTGCGCCTTTGATTAGGTGTCGTCTTTTCATATCCGATGTTGTTTGGGAGAAAATCGTTCGAACTCGAACATCATGCTGGGGTTACGGGAATGGAAGAATTGAGGCACTAATACTTGGATTGGTACTTGTAGTTAGGGTCAGGGTGTGGAGGAGGTAATCTTTGTAATTTTGTTGAGGTAATTTGAGATAATTTAATTCGCTGCTTTACTGTAGCTCAGCATAAAGATGTTGAACGACGCGATTTGAACTGTGCGTCGAACTGGGGTCTAGGTTGGTCAGAGCGTAGTGATTGGAAAGGAGAATCACATGGAAAGGATAACGGCGGTGAGAGGTGGCCGGAGTCTCTTGAAACCATGTTTGTGATGAGGGTAGTCGTGTGCGAGCTACTGACAAGGGGTACAGTAAGTTTGAGACGAGAACAGAAGAGGAAGCCGCAATATGCGGTAAGATATGTATAGGAGTCTCGGGATATCTGTGTTTTGAAAGTAATGGAGTATGGAAGGGAAAGCATAGAAAGTTTTGGTTTGTGGTGGATATTTGTTCTATCGCAGTATTATTTAAATGAAGAAGTGGAAAAGTAAAACGTGGGTAGTTTTGCTGGAAAGGTTTGGATGTTTTAATGGGTGCAATTTATGGTAGGAAAGGAGTTGCGTTGCTGAAGTGTTGTGAAAAGCAGAAATGTTTTGGTGAGCGGGGAAGAAGGAATAAGGAAGCATCAACAGTATTGGTAGGTGGAGTTGTTGTTTGATTTCGCGAGGGAGCTTCCAGGCATCGCAATAAACAGAAGTTAGTCCACTGGTGGCGTACTGATCTTGGTAAATGTTGGGGTAGGTTTTGTTCGATACTGCTACTGAGCAGTGTGTGATGGTCGGAGGACGGGCTTTCACTTGTGAGTGCAAGTTAAGTATTGGGTTTGTGAAGTTGTTGAGCAATTTGCGGTCAAGAAGGGGTCAGCGATGAGTAAAGTTTGAATTAGGTCTGATGGTTGTAATTGGTCAACGTCATGACGGAGGAGAAGCTCTCGAAACAGGGGAGGACGCATTATGTCAAATCTTTGATTGGACGACTTTTATGGGAGGAAAAATGATGGGAAGCTCGGTGTGAATATGTCAGAAGAAATCGTGATTGCTTGGAAAATCGGGAGAGTAGCATGACTAATCATGTTTAAGTGGGATGATTAGTTGGAGATAAAACGGTAATTAAAGGATTTAAAGAAATAAAAGAAAAATGATTAGTAACTCAATTAGTTATATTTTAAAATTGTTAAATTATAATGTATGTGTTCGTCCATGATCAGAATGGAACGCGACAAGCGGCGTTGGAGTCATATCAAGGAATACAACAAGTACGTACAAGATTCGTTGGCTCGGGAACTAATGGAATTTTATATAGTTTCAAACACATGTTGAAACTATATAAAACGAATTGAATCGTCAATCAAAACGAAATAAAAGCAGAATCATCAATTGCAAATCAATGTGAGTAAACTCACTAACTCTGGCTCATTTATATTTTTATATAAACGAGTGTTAAATTTATTTATAGTAATTTTATACTGTGTGATGGATATTTGGATGAATGGTTGATAAAATTTGGTTTAAATAGTTGATATAGTTATATCGTTGATTGATTATTAGTTCAGTTTACTATAATATTTCATATTTATGTGAAATTAATATCGATTAACATCTGTGGATGCAGGGAAACAAGTTGGAGGGATCCAACTGGATTCCTCAACATTTATATTACTGTTTTTATTTGATTGTGATATATAATGTGTTATATAATCCATGATAGGATATGTTGTGTTTGAATCACTCCGGCCCTAGAAACTTAGTATTTTAGATACTGTAAAATATTTTCGAATGTGGAATGGGAAATTGGGATTTAAAAATGAAGTTTATTTCCGAATAGAGTTGGAAATAAAAACATGTTCAAATGGATAAATCAAGAAGTTGTTTATAAATAAGAGTATAAATTAAATGGATTATTTAACATTGGATAAAATGGAATATAAATTTAAATTTGAATTCATATGGAAAAGTGGAAATCGGTTTTGAAACCAATATTTGAATTGAAATTTGAACTTAGCAAATTTATAAAGAAATTATAAACGAGATTTTTAAATGATTGCAATACAAATGAGATTTGTATGTAATATTCTGAATAGAAGTTGTAAATAGAATTTGGGTTTAAGATATTATTTGTAAGTACAAAATCAAACTGATTTGATTATATATAAAAGATATATATTCATGACTAGAGTGAATAACGCTTTAAAGGAAATATTTTGCAAATAAAATATCTCATTTAGATTTGAAATATGAATCCATATTGGAAATTGAATGAAAATGGAAATGGCTAATCGTTTTAAAAGAAAACGATGAGTTTTAGTTCAAAATTCAGAATATAAAATAAAGTGTGATAACGTTTTGTAGACTGGAATGGTTATAAAGGAATTTGGTAATGATTTGGGAAGGATAAATTCAAAAGTGAATTTGGAATTTGAATTAACCTAAAATGGTAGATAAGTACCGATATTCGAAATATAAATCGAACATAGATTATTCGAGAGAGTTATTTATTGGAGTTCGATTATATCGAATTTAGGGAAGCAGTTATTTTTACTTTCCGTTAGAATTAATTTTAATTATTAAATTATTAATTTATTTATTGAGATCAATAAGTATAAGTTACATTTTTATAAATCAAATATTTGGAAACAACGATTATAACACCATGGTTATAATAAATGTTTTGTAAGTCTAAACAGCGATTATAACGCTGCCGTTATAATAAATGTATTATAAATCTAAACAGCATTTGTAATGCTACTAGTATAATAAATGTATTATAAATCTAAACCACAATTTTAATGCTACCGTTACAATAAATGTTTTATAGATCAAATATTCGGAAACTGCTTATAACGCTACCGTTATAATCAAATGTTTTCCGTAAATGAAATGGATCCTTAGATTGAATCTGAGAGTCGCCTAAGCGATGTTTTGTTTGAAGTTGTGAGCTTTGACTATTTCAGAAGTTGAAAATGTTGTTCAATTAAGGTCTGAGATGTAATTATACCCCAACTTGATTGACTTCATGATTGATGGAGGAATGGTTAAGGTTCGATAGTGAAGATTGGTTAGCAATATGGTTAGTTAATAAATAATTAATGGTTTGAGTTATAATAACGATGTTTTATAACATCGCGGTAATTTATTGGATTTTGAAATTTTTTTCCCAAATAAAATGAGAGATATTTTCAATGCATAAAAAATGAAATGAATTGGTGAATAAGGAATTAAAAAATGGGAATTGGAAATGTTTTCCGATATTAATAATGTATATTTTCTGAATATAGAAAATAAGGATTCGTGAATATTTAGAAATGTTTTCTAACTGGAATAAGGGATATTTTATCGAATAAAGAAATTAGGATATTGGAAATGTTTTTCTCAAGAATCGAGAGAGAAATAGAGCTTCAAAAGGATACGAAAGATGGGAAATGGGTATTGGAAATGATAATATAATAAGGAATTGTAACGTCCCGCATTTTTATCGATTTGTATTTGAATATTTAAATCAGTTTAAATATTGAATTCGTAATATAAGTGGACCTATATAATAATTAAAACGAAGTTGAGTGTATAAAAATATATATTTAATATAATCGAGCCCGTAATATCGCGACAGTTCGTAATTTAACGCTTTGAACTTCAACTGAGTATACAAGACTCGTTATAAACCGGATTTCTTTGAAATAAGAAACGTTCGAATCTTTTGAACTGTATTTCTCTAAGGGAAGTGGAAAAGGTAGATTTCGTCGCATAGATTGCAAGATATATTCAAATCAAATTTTCAAATAGTTGCTATAGAATCGTTCATTGGCCATAACGGTTTATTTGAAATAACTAGATATCGGTTTCGAATTTAGACAAGGTTCTTTTGAGACGTAGTGATAATTTAATTTTTAGAATTTTACTGTAATTTTTAATTAATTAAATATGCAACTTTTTATTTGGAGTATTGTGCACCCTGTATCAATATTTTGGGGTTTCACAATATAAGTTAACCTACCGATATTATTATATTTTTGAGATCGTGGCACAATGCTGATCACGATGGTATTTTTTTTGTCCATAGCAGTCCGTAAATAAACAAAATTTTATGTGACGGCGTGTACTAAACTTTTAAAATTTATATATATAAACACGCCAAAGTCATACTAATGATCTTTACAACGTTAACAAGCTATCGTAGCCTAACTTGACTATTTACATTTGACAATACCGCTGTATCATTTTCCTGCTAATGAATGTACACTAAAACATATACCAAAGCTTTTCCTCTCCATTTGCTCTGCATGTTAATGCCATACCCGTTCATGCATACTTTCTAGCAGGGAAAATGGACATAATATATGCTCATGAACCACTTCTGCAAACTCAATGTTTTCAAATTGTCCAAAGCATTTTATGCTAAACTAAACCAAACGCTTTACATATTTCATACCACGGTAGAATTCGTTTTTCTAATACCATGCCTGCCTAGTGAAGTCACGAACCTACTATAATTCAGCCTAGCACCAAACTTCATACTTAAGTTTGTACGTACCCGTGTTTTCCCATCATAAGCAGACCTAAACGAAAGCAGAACGTGCCTACATGCTATTGCTTGCTTCATACCCAAGAGAGAAACAAAAATTGTCAATGCCTACTCCCTATATCTCCACCTCATACACGCCGAATGCCTCAGACCTATTTGGCACGTATATTTTATTTATTTCTCTTGGCTCTTCTTATCTGTTAAAGGACTCTATACTTTTATATAAATTTCCATTCATTTGATGCTAAGGATTGCACAGTCACCTAGCAACTACCCTACGATTTAACCAAACGTACATATGCACAGTTAGAAGTGAAAATTCACTGCCGCCTACAACAAAGCTGTCTTGGCAAATCCAAGGACATAAAGTCTGCAGCACCATCCCACTTCTGAGACAAAATCACATGCCGAAATCAAGCTGATGTCTAGTGTTCCTTTCAAATTTAATGAAAACATATGCCTACGAAGAAAAACAGTAGTGCTACCCTAACCTATAATACGTGTTTGCCAAGGCTCTACTTCTATAAATACACAAGCCTCCTTACTGTTCTTCATTTTCACGGAAAAGGCGAAAAAGAAAACATAGTAAACATCGATCTACCCTCCATCTTTAAGCAATTCCTTTCCACACCAATACACACTGTTCTTATATATAAATAATAGGGCAACCGTAGAGAACCAGGAAGTCACGGTTTCAGGAATTGGTGATGCATGCCTTGGTAGAGTTTGGTGTGAAAGTAAGGGTACGGGGTACTGGTCGGTTGTGCAGGCTTTGAGAAGGGGAATACATGCATGGATAACGTGTGCAAGTGGGAAGAAAGGAAGTATGGGGGTAGTTGTGATCACGTGAATGGATGGAGATTTTGGGGTAGTTGACGCAACAGTCTGGCGCATGGAGGGTACGGATGGAGAGGTTTGTAGATGAAGGAAGATGGCGAGTTCGGTGGAAATAGCCAAAGCGCCTGTGCCGTGAGGGTGCGTAAGTGGACTGTGAATGGCGGAGAGGGACTGTCGACGTGGAAGCATTAAAACGTAAATGGGCAAACAAAATAAAGCTGGTAGTACAAGGACAGTGGGTGTGAGGCATGTTGTTCATGTTTACCGGAGCAGTTTTCATGAAGTGGGTGTGTCTTCTTTTTTTACGTTGGGGTGGCAGCTCAACGTTGAGGCAACGGAGGGAAATAAAATTGCATGGGAGGATAATGTACTGAGGTGGGGAGGTTAAACAATGAAGTAAAGTCATAACGCGATGGGAATATTTCACTTATGAAACAATGAAGTAAAGTCAGTGAAGGGAACAAAGTCATAACGCGATGAAGAAGTTGTAACCGAAGATGATAAAGGTAAAACTGGAGTGACAGTTTTTAACGTAGAAGGTACGAACATGAGCACCATGGGGTAATGTGAGCAACAGGAAATAAGAGTGCTGAAGTTCAGCAGTGGAGTTTTGGTAGCATCTGTGCAGTAAGCCAGTGATGCGCACCGTAACATGGATCAGTTTGGCCGGAGATGTAAAGGGAAATCGGTACAGCTGGAATCGTATGGTCGTAGGATATGTACTGAAATCGGATTAAAGAGATCTGGAGCACGCTGCGTAGGAAAAATAAAACGCTCAATTGAATCAACTGACGCAAATCGTTATTTAACGGTTAACGCGCGAAGGTGAGTAAATTCACTAACTCTGCTTTATTTTAAAATATTTTAATTATATTTTAAATGATTGGTTGAATGCTGTGTGATGGTCGTTTTAGGTAAATTACAATTAAAATTGGTTGAAATATATATATCGTTGCATATGTGCACATCATTGGTTGGATACTGATTTGACTAACATCCGTGGATGTAGGAAACCGGTCGGAGGAATCCAACCGGATTCCTAAATATTTATGTGTGTTGTTTGTTTTATATATGCACTGTTTGAACCGTGTTGAATGGAAATTTAACATTTGTTTTGATTTAATAAATAAATGTTATCGATTTAGAAAGTGGCAACAGTCGACCATAAACACATCGTCTTGTGAGAAGTTGATTGGCCATCAGGGAAATCAACGAAGATAATTATAAAAATTATATTTTTATAATTAAAGCGAAATTTAAACTATAATAGAAATTCTATTATAAACTGGTACTTTATAGTTCACTTTATAAAGTAAAATATTAGTTAATTATTAAATAACTATTTCTTAAGTGGGCCTCACTTAAAATGTAACGGAAAGAGATGTCAAGATTTTTATAACGGAAAGAGATGTCAAGATTTTTGTAATGGAAAGAGATGTCAAGATTTTTGTAATGGAAAGAGATGTCAAGATTTTTGTAACGGAAAGAGGCGTTGAGACTAATTATAAAGTGGAATATAGTAGCGTATTGCAAGTCGGTAAACTATAGCGATAAGATAACGCTGTTGACTAGGCTTAAGCGTGGCTATTATGTTGAGATTAGTTATAAAGGAGAATATTACAGCGTATGACAAGTTTTTGAACTATAACAATAAATTAGCGCTGTTGACCAAGCTTAAGCGTGATTATTAGATATAGCACTATTCCCTAGAGAGGTTTGAAACTCACTTAGCCAAGTGATAAGGAAATAATTATGTCTTTCCGAAGAAGTGATATATTTGGATTTGGCTTTGTCGAATTGTATGTATATAATCGAAAATGATATTTATTGTTAAAACCAAGTTAGTTTGATTTAATGAGATCAGTTTCTATGAGAGATAACATTCGCGGTTTAAAGTGAATTATGTTGAAAAGCAATCATTGTAGAATTAAATGGTTATATTGGGAATTGGAAATATTTTCCAATATAAATAATGCATATACAAAAAATAAGAAGTGTGTAAAAGCGAGAAATGTTTTCGAACGTTAATGGCATATGTTTTCAAGAATATGGAAAAATAAGGGTTTATAATATTTGGAAATTTTTTCCAGAGCGTGAAGGGCTTAACGAGCTTTGAGAAAATATCTAGGAAGATATAGGAAATGGGAAAATATTAGAAAGGGCCAGCGGTGTGTGATGTTTGAATGGATGTTGTTTTTACTTCGATAGTTAAATAACCGACTATCGAAGTGTTTTGACCATCGTTGTCAATGCGGAGAGACCGGTTGGATATATTATCCTAGACCACTCCGTATAGGCATAAGCGCTGCGAATTGTGTTATGCTGAAGAAAATTGAAGACGGAGTGAAATGCAAAGGTCGTCCTGTCCCAGAATGGTTTTTTCTGTTTGTCCAGTCCCTGGACAACTTGTATGGACGAATGTCTGACAAAGTATTACTAATGGTCACATAAGACGATCTTTTCAAGGTATTACGTCTGGTGGCGGAGAAATTCATTTCTCTTAGCTTTTATACCCGTAATATTTTTGGAAAGATCAACTAGTGATTCGATGGGTTTGACGATGTGACATTCAAAGTGTATGGTGGCCAGATGTTCTAAAAGATAGACGTAGCCTCAAGCTTCACAACCGGGAAATAACAAAAATCGGGCAGGCAACATGGCTATGTGGGTCGCTCCCATTAGGGTGTATAATCACCTATCTAGAGAAATTCATTTTGCTTCTTTAATATATCGATGTTGTCCCTTTTCGGGAAACGGTGGTTTGAGTCCAACCGTTGGTGATATACATTTGATACACTCAAGCGAAATGAGTGGTCGGTCATGTGTGGGCCGGGTTGCAAGACGTTCTTGTTGAACCCAGTGTATTCGCCTCTAGAGATACACTATCGGCAGGTGGTCCCATACCTTGTCATAGTTGGAATCCAATCTCCAATAAGCGCCCTGCGGTTTTTGATTTTATACTATGTATGTAGAGCGTGAGATGCAAGCGTTCTGCTATTTGGTTATTTACTTGATTAGACATTATTATAATATCACTGGATTTTGATATCAAAATATTTTGGGTTATAGTAAGGTAAAAACCGTCCATGTTTATGTGTGGGCTGGTCTTACTATTATCCTTTTGTTTCAAAAGGATTTTCAAAGTTAAATCATATGGTTGGAATTTACTCACACCATCCCATGACTGACCCAGAGTTTATTTTGTTTGTTTTTCCTTAAACTCTTGGGTGCCCAAATTTGTACGGGCAGTCAAGTGTTTCGGGCTTTACAGATACACTTGGAGGAGCTTGAAGCAGGAGTCTTCACTGTTGGTTATTTAGAATTATTTCCGCTGTATCAAATGTTATGTTGTACTCTGATATGGTATGTATATACAAAACAGATTTGTATTTCAAAGTTATGTTATATAATATATTTTATTCGTTCCGCTGTGAGATTCGTGTTTACTCTGATTCTGATGTTCTTCTTCTTCTATTCTATTAGTTCTATCTTATCTTTCTCATCCTCTTATTTCTTTCTATTAATGACTTGGTATTTTCAATGTCTGAACAGTCGACGTTGGGTTTTGTGTTGATTTTCGGAGTCGAAAATCCCATGGTCGTTACAGTGGTATCAGAGCTGAAGGCTAAGTGATTACCTTGGCTCTGTGGCATGACCCAATAGAGATGGAATTAGTAATACTCTAGATTGAGTTTGAGTGTATATATATGAGCGCGTATTTGTAAATTGATATAGAAACTGTTTACATTGTGTTGGTTGGTTTGGCGAGTGGTTTATGAATTCTGGTCGAAACAGTAATGCATACTGTGTCGGTAGGTGTTTCTAAACTCTCGAACAGAGTAATTCGACATAGTATGTTTAAAAAAAAGGGTAAATGAAATAATTTTACCCAAAAATATATTTTGATATACAAAGGAGCATATATTTTGAGATTATTATAGTGTTGATCGTTATTATGATCGAATAAGATTTATAATTGAGTTGGTTATATAAATAACCAATCGAAATAGTATAATATGCAAACTCAGATGAAATAAAATCTGAAATTTTAACCATAATTGAAAATAAAACTCTGGAAATTTGGAAAAGAGTTGGAAATAATATTTGGATTAAATATATGAGAATTTTAAGATCCTGAGAGGATTTGAAATTGTTTTCTAAGTGTTGTGAAAGATATTTGGAAGAGAATTTCAAAATAGGAATTTTTGAAAATAAGTTTTGAAGATGATATAGTATTGAACTCACTTCTACCACTGGAAAATAATTCTGATGATGCTGGCCACATCATCAGTGTCATTTTTGAGTTTCGAAGTGGCGGATTACTACCAAAAGATTTTGTTTTGGGTTGTTTTGAGGAACAAGTTGTTCAAAAAAAAGAAAACAAATGTTTTGAATTGCTATGTTATAAGTATATATGTGAATATGATTTCAAACTGATTTGAAATAAAAACCCCGGGAATTTGAATTCTGAAATTTAAAATTTAATTATAAAGTAAATAAACAGAGATTTTAAATAAGTCAAATAAAAGTGGAGTTGAATTAAAGCCAAGTAAATGAAAATCGTACTGGAATAAGGATTTGACTTGGCAAAGTAGTTGAGTTGTGAATTAAGGTTTGGAATGGAACCGAACTCGGTTGTGGAATTTGATTATTGAGTAAGAGTTTGAATTTGAAATTGGAATTGAAAGGGGATTGGCTTAAGCATAAGCGAAAATGATTGGATTGAAGAGTAACTTGAGTGGAGATCAAATGGAAATGCATTTGTATTTGCTGGTAGGGCAACGAATGGAATAGAAAAGAGTTGAATGCCCGATAAAAGGTATAAGTTTGCATTATATATTGATATGAGATTTCTGAGCTACTTTGAAAAGCTGTTTGGCTGTTTCATTTTCTGTTGAATTAGAGAATGCCTCGAAAGGCGAGTTGTTGTAGTACCGAATAAACCGTGCAGAGGAGATGCTGGCAAAAATTCTCTGAAAATTTATGCTATTGGGAAATTTTCAGAATTTCTGGAAATATTTGTTAATAAGAAGGAATAAATTTTTAATTAGAATTAATCGGTTCCATTGAAACTAAATTTAAGAAATTAAACAAAAATATTTTTAATCTGTTTACAACAGAGATTGTAGCATTTTCCCCATCTTAGCAATTTCGAGGACGAACTTATTTTAAGGGGGAAGGAATGTAACGTCCCGCATTTTTATCGATTTGTATTTGAATATTTAAATCAGTTTAAATATTGAATTCGTAATATAAGTGGACCTATATATTAATTAAAACGAAGTTGAGCGTATAAAAATATATATTTAATATAATCGAGCCCGTAATATCGCGACAGTTCGTAATTTAACGCTTTGAACTTCAACTGAGTATACAAGACTCGTTATAAACCGGATTTCTTCGAAATAAGAAACTTCGAATCTGTTGAACTGTATTTCTCTAAGGGAAGTGGAAAAGGGAGATTTCGTCGCATAGATTGCAAGATATGTTCAAATCAAATTTTCAAATAGTCGCTATAGAATCGTTCATTGGCCATAACGGTTTATTTGAAATAACTAGATATCGGTTTCGAATTTAGACAAGGTTCTTTTGAGACGTAGTGATAATTTAATTTTTAGAATTTTACTGTAATTTTTAATTAATTAAATATGCAACTTTTTATTTGGAGAATTGTGCACCCTGTATCAATATTTTGGGGTTTCACAATATAAGTTAACCTACCGATATTATTATATTTTTGAGATCGTGGCACAATGTTGATCACGATGGTATTTTTTTTTCAATAGCAGTCCGTAAATAAAAAAAGTTTTATGTGACGGGGTGTACTAAACTTTTAAAATTTATATATATAAACACGCCAAAGTCATACTAATGATCTTTACAACGTTAACAAGCTATCATAGCCTAACTTGACTATTTACATTTGACAATACCACTGTATCATTTTCCTGCTAATGAATGTACACTAAAACATATACCAAAGCTTTTCCTCTCCATTTTCTCTGCATGTTAATGCCATACCCGTTCATGCATACTTTCTAGCAGGGAAAATGGACATAATATATGCTCATGAACCACTTCTGCAAACTCAATGTTTTCAAATTGTCCAAAGCATTTTAAGCTAAACTAAACCAAACGCTTTACATATTTCATACCACGGTAGAATTCGTTTTTCTAATACCATGCCTGCCTAGTGAAGTCACGAACCTACTATAATTCAGCCTAGCACCAAATTTCATACTTAAGATTGTACGTACCCGTGTTTTCCCATCATAAGCAGACCTAAACGAAAGCAGAACATGGCTACATGCTATTGCTTGCTTCATACCCAAGAGAGAAACAAAAATTGTCAATGCCTACTCCCTATATCTCCACCTCATACACGTCGAATGCCTCAGACCTATTTGGCACGTATATTTTATTTATTTCTCTTGGCTCTTCTTATCTGTTAAAGGACTCTATACTTTTATATAAATTTCCATTCATTTGATGCTAAGGATTGCACAGTCACCTAGCAGCTACCCTACGATTTAACCAAACGTACATATGCACAGTTAGAAGTGAAAATTCACTGCCGCCTACAACAGAGCTGTCTTGGCAAATCCAAGGACATAAAGTCTGCAGCACCATCCCACGTCTGAGACACAATCACATGCCGAAATCAAGCTGATGTCTAGTGTTCCTTTCGAATTTAATGAAAACATATGCCTACGAAGAAAAACAGTAGTGCTACCCTAACCTATAATACGTGTTTGCCAAGGCTCTACTTCTATAAATACACAAGCCTCCTTCCTGTTCTTCATTTTCACGGAAAAGGCGAAAAAGAAAACACAGTAAACATCGATCTACCCTCCATCTTTAAGCAATTCATTTCCACACCAATACACATTGTTCTTATATATAAATAATAGGGCAACCGTAGAGAACCAGGAAGTCACGGTTTCAGGAATTGGTGATGCATGCCTTGGTAGAGTTTGGTGTGAAAGTAAGGGTACGGGGTACTGGTCGGTTGTGCAGGCTTTGAGAAGGGGAATACATGCATGGATAACGTGTGCAAGTGTGAAGAAAGGAAGTATGAGGGGAGTTGTGATCACGTGAATGGATGGAGATTTTGGGGTAGTTGACACAACAGTCTGGCGCATGGAGGGTACGGATGGAGAGGTTTGTAGATGAAGGAAGATGGTGAGTTCGGTGGAAATAGCCAAAGCGCCTGTGCCGTGAGGGTGCGTAAGCGGACTGTGTATGGCGGAGAGGGACCGTCAACGTGGAAGCATTAAAACGTAAATGGGCAAACAAAATAAAGCTGGTAGTACAAGGACAGTGGGTGTGAGGCATGTTGTTCATGTTTACCGGAGCAGTTTTCACGAAGTGGGTGTGTCTTTTTTTTTTTTACGTTGGGGTGGCAGCTCAACGTTGAGGCAACGGAGGGAAATAAGGTTGCATGGGAGGATAATGTACTGAGGTGGGGAGGTTAAACAATGAAGTAAAGTCATAATGCGATGGGAATATTTCACTTATGAAACAATGAAGTAAAGTCAGTGAAGGGAACAAAGTCATAACGCGATGAAGAAGTTGTAACCGAAGATGATAAAGGTAAAACTGGAGTGACTGTTTTTAACGTAGAAGGTACGAACATGAGCACCATGGGGTAATGTGAGCAACAGGAAATAAGAGTGCTGAAGTTCAGCAGTGGAGTTTTGGTAGCATCTGTGCAGTGAGCCAGTGATGCGCACCGTAACATGGATCAGTTTGGCCGGAGATGTAAAGGGAAATCGGTACCGCTGGAATCGTATGGTCGTAGGATATGTACTGAAACCAGATTAAAGAGATCTGGAGCACGCTGCGTAGGCAAAATAAAACGCTCAATTGAATCAACTGATGCAAATCGTTATTTAACGGTTAACGCGCGAAGGTGAGTAAATTCACTAACTCTGCTTTATTTTAAAATATTTTAATTATATTTTAAATGATTGGTTGAATGCTGTGTGATGGTCGTTTTAGGTAAATTACAGTAAAATTGGTTGAAATATATATATATATCGTTGCATATGTGCACATCATTGGTTGGATACTGATTTGACTAACATCCGTGGATGTAGGAAACCGGTCGGAGGAATCCAACCGGATTCCTAAATATTTATGTGTGTTGTTTGTTTTATATATGCACTGTTTGAACCGTGTTGAATGGAAATTTAACATTTGTTTTGATTTAATAAATAAATGTTATCGATTTAGAAAGTGGCAACAGTCGACCATAAACACATCGTCTTGTGAGAAGTTGATTGGCCATCAGGGAAATCAACGAAGATAATTATAAAAATTATATTTTTATAATTAAAGCGAAATTTAAACTATAATAGAAATTCTATTATAAACTAGTACTTTATAGTTCACTTTATAAAGTAAAATATTAGTTAATTATTAAATAACTATTTCTTAAATGGGCCTCACTTAAAATGTAACGGAAAGAGATATCAAGATTTTTTTAATGGAAAGAGATGTCAAGATTTTTGTAATGGAAAGAGATGTCAAGATTTTTGTAATGGAAAGAGATGTCAAGATTTTTGTAATGGAAAGAGGCATTGAGATTAATTATAAAGTGGAATAAAGTAGCGTATTGCAAGTCGGTAAACTATAGCGATAAGATAACGCTGTTGACTAAGCTTAAGCGTGGCTATTATGTTGAGATTAGTTATAAAGGAGAATATTACAGCGTATGACAAGTTTTTGAACTATAACAATAAATTAGCGCTGTTGACCAAGCTTAAGCGTGATTATTAGATATAGCACTATTCCCTAGAGGGGTTTGAAACTCACTTAGTCAAGTGATAAGGAAATAATTATGTCTTTCCGAAGAAGTGATATAGTTGGATTTGGCTTTGTCGAATTGTATGTATATAATCGATAATGATATTTATTGTTAAAACCAAGTTAGTTTGATTTAATGAGATCAGTTTCTATGAGAGATAACATTCGCGGTTTAAAGTTAATTATGTTGAAAAGCAATCATTGTAGAATTAAATGGTTATATTGGGAATTGGAAATATTTTCCAATATAAATAATGCATATACAGAAAATAAGAAGTGTGTAAAAGCGAGAAATGTTTTCGAATGTTAATGGCATATGGTTTCAAGAATATGGAAAAATAAGGGTTTATAATATTTGGAAATGTTTTCCAGAGCGTGAAGGGCTTAACGAGCTTTGAGAAAATATCTAGGAAGATATAGGAAATGGGAAAATATTAGAAAGGGCCAGCGATGTGTGTGGATGTTGTTTTTACTTCGATAGTTAAATAACCGACTATCGAAGTGTTTTGACCACCGTTGTCAATGCGGAGAGACCGGTTGGATATATTATCCTAGACCACTCCCTATAGGCATAAGCGCTGCGAATTGTGTTATGCTAAAGAAAATTGAAGACGGAGTGAAATGCAAAGGTCGTCCTGTCCCAGAATGGTGTTTTCTGTTTGTCTAGTCCCAGGACAACTTGTATGGACGAATGCCTGACAAAGTATTACTAATGGTCACATAAGACGATCTTTTCAAGGTATTACGTCTTGTGGCGGAGAAATTCGTTTCTCTTAGCTTTTATACCCGTAATATTTTTGGAAAGATCAACTAGTGATTCGATGGGTTTGACGATGTGACATTCAAAGTGTATGGTGGCCAGATGTTCTAAAAGATAGACGTAGCTTCAAGCTTCACAACCGGGAAATGACAAAAATCGGGCAGGCAACATGGCTATGTGGGTCGCTCCCATTAGGGTGTATAATCACATATCTAAAGAAATTCATTTTGCGTCTTTAATCTATTGATGTTGTCCCTTTTCGGGAAACGGTGGTTTGAGTCCAACCGTTGGTGATATCCATTCGATACACTCAACCGAAATGAGTGGTCGGTCACGTGTGGGCCGGGTTGTAAGACGTTCTTGTTGAACCCAGTGTATTCGCCTCTAGAGATACACTATCGGCAGGTGGTCCCATACCTTGTCATAGTTGGAATCCAATCTCCAATAAGCGCCCTGCGATTTTTGATTTTATACTATGTATGTAGAGCGTGAGATGCAAGCTTCTGCTAGTTGGTTATTTACTTGATTAGACATTATTATAATATCACTGGATTTTGATATCAAAATATTTCGGGTTATAGTAAGGTAAAAACCGTCCATGTTTATGTGTGGGCTGGTCTTACTATTATCCTTTTGTTTCAAAAGGATTTTCAAAGTTAAATCGTATGGTTGGAATTTACTCACACCAGTCCCATGACTGACCCAGAGTTTATTTTGTTTGTTTTTCCTTAAACTCTTGGGTGCCCAAATTTGTACGGGCAGTCAAGTGTTTCAGGCTTTACAGATACACTTGGAGGAGCTTGAAGCAGGAGTCTTCACTGTTGGTTATTTAGAATTATTTCCGCTGTATCAAATGTTATGTTGTACTCTGATATGGTATGTATATACAAAACAGATTTGTATTTCAAAGTTATGTTATATAATATATTTTATTCGTTCCGCTGTGAGATTCGTGTTTACTCTGATTCTGATGTTCTTCTTCTTCTATTCTATTAGTTCTATCTTATCTTTCTCATCCTCTTATTTCTTTCTATTAATGACCAGGTATTTTCAATGTCTGAACAGTCGACGTTGGGTTTCGTGTCGATTTTCGGAGTCGAAAATCCCATGGTCGTTACAGGAATTAATTTTAAATAGGGCCCAGCGTTATTTGATGCTTGATCGATAGAATTTCCATTTGAAAATAGGAGCGTTGTTTGTATGGATGTTCCTTTGATAGCTAAATCACCGACTACCAATGTTTTATTTTATTTTATACCTCCTTGTCAATACGGAGAAACGGGATTAGGTTTATTATCTGAAAACCACTTCGTATTGGTATAAGCATTACGAATCAACTTATGCTGAAGATAATTGAAGACGGAGTAAAATGCAAGGGTTGTTCTGTTAATCCTTGGTAGAAATTGCCCAAGATGGATTAATAGAATGGTGCCTTCGGTTTGTCTAGTCCCAGAACAACGTACATGGACGAATGTCTGGCGATGTGGCATTCAAAGTAAATGGTGGCAAGATGTTTTAAAAGGATAATCGTGACCTCAAGCCTCATCAATCGGGAAATAACAAAAATCGGGCAGGCAACATGGCCAAGTGGGTCATTCCCATTAGGGGTATTATCACTTGATCTAGAGAAATTCCATTCGCTTCTTATTCTATTTGTTGTTGTATACTTTCGGTAGCGGATGTTGATCACAACCGTTGGTGATAATATGCTCGATACACTCAAGTGAAATGAGTGGTCAGCCTTGTGTGGGCCGGGTTGCAAGACGTTCTTGTTGAACCCAGTGTATTCCCCTCTAGAAATACACTATCGGAAGGTGGTTCCATGCCTTGTCATGCTGGAAATCCAATCTCCAATAAGCGCCCTACGGTTTTCGATTTTATATTATATATGGAGCGTGAGATGCAAGCGTTCCGCTAGATTCTGTTTATTTGATGTAGACATTATTATAATGTCACTGGATTCGATGTCAAAAAAATATTTTTGGTTATCATAAGGTAAAACCATCCGTGTTTATGTGTGGATCGGTCTTACGATTATCATTTCTTTTGAAAGGATTTTTGAAAGTTGAACAAATGGTTGGAGTTTAATCACACCAATCCCATGACTGACCCAGAGTTTATTTTGTTTTGTTTTTCCTAAACTCTTGGGTGTCCAAATTTGTACGGGCAGTCAAGTAGTCGAAATTTTACAGATTCTCTTGGAGGAGCTTGAAGTAGGAGGCTTCACAAGTTAGATATAGACAATCATTTTTTTTCCACTATGTATTATGTTCGTATCTGGAAACAGGGGCTTATAACTATTCCAGAAATAGCTGTTGTGCTCTGATGATGGTATGTATATAAAGTTACTGAATTGTATTTCAAAGTTTATGTTTTCTAATATATTTTATTCATTCCGCTGTGAGTTTGTGATCTTCATTTTCTTCTATTCCAATATTTCTTTCTTTCAATTTCTCATCCTCTAACTTCTTTCTAATAGTAATTCGTATTTCTATGCAATTTGGATTAGACGTGTGGTGTTATTAGTCGACTCAAAGAGTACGGAAATTCGGGCCATTATAAACATGTACTCTTGTACTTGTGTGTGAAGTAACTAGATTTATCTTAAGTAAATCTTATCTGTTACTTTAGGTGATGCTATGTCTACACAAATTAAAACAAGTTTTAATGTAAACAAAAATAGTTTCAACATCAAACACTTGTTAACATACACATACATGATTTTTTTGAATAATAATAATTCTAATTTTAAATGAATTTGATCTTATACACATTATCAAAACTATTGAATATCTTGCATTTAATGAATAATATATTTGTTTCCTTCTACATGAAGAAATCCAATATTCCTTTTATTTTTACTTAATAAATCTTATAATCTCATGAGTTTAAAACAGATTAAAAATACAATAAAATTATAAAATATTAATCACTTATTTTATATACATATGTACATTGGTCAAGAAATTTTAAACCATTAATATATATATATATATCCTTGGAATTTTCCCTAATATTCTCCAGATATATAAATCCCATTTAATATAATTTAATTTAATTACAATATAATCTATACATTATAGATTATAGAATTAGTCAAAAACCAGGTCCTTACATCATCATTCTTGTTGATTACTCCCCCATCTTTCTTGCTTTTGGATCATCGATTGATTCGAAGTGGTTTTCAAATTGGAATCACCCAAAATCTAATCTATGTCTCTTTGGATCAATCATTGTAAAATACTGTTTAAGTAGTATTGAGTGTTCTTCATTTCTTAATTCATTACTTCATAAAACATCTTTTAAGGATGTATATATTTCAAATACTCTTCCGGTGTATTCATAGAATTATTAAACATCATTCATTAAGTCATTTGGATGGTAAGTCCGTTTTAGTTTAATAGATCCAAAGAAATTTTACATGATATCAATTTACATGTTCAAACCTGACTATCCATCGAATAATAGTGTAAACACCTTTTAAATTCTTATGAATAGTAAGGAATCCCTCCGTGGAATTCAATGCTACATACAATAAAATTATCTCTAAGAAATTTGATTTATTTATCTTGAGAAACAAATCTTTTATTCTTAACTCATTTTCAACATTTCAACCTTATTCATCCCTCATCCATGGAAGGGCTAGCTGAGCCATGACACTGGTTTCTCCTGAACATCTCCTTAATTGAACACCCATATCCCGATCTCAGAAACAGAAAAATCGGGTTTACTTGTCGGCTTATTAGAGCCAAGATTAAATCATTGCTTATTTGATTTAATTCAATCACTAAGTTTCTTTTAAACAAGTCACCTTTAAATGGTCTTTTAACATGCGTTTAATCATTTGAAAACATTCATAAGAGATTTGGATAAGATTCATAAAGCTAAAATCCAAATTTTATTGTTATTGAATAAGTGTTGCAATGTGTCATTTTATCTTAGTTCATTAAAACGTCTTTTCTATCATTAGAAAATTCATTTAATCAACTTAAATCACTTCTAAAAGATTTTAAAAGATTTTTTTTCAAAGATTAATAATCTCAATTTTAAACAATCGCTTTTACAGGATTTTAAACTGCAAAAACCGCAATGGTTTCCAAATTTTGTTTTGGTCATATTTCAAAATCTATCTAACAGAATCTTTATTTTCTCAATTTTTTGGAAAATTATCGTTATAAGAATTCAAAAAAAAAATCTTATTTCAAAGATTTTGGATTCATATTTTTCAAAATACAAAAGATTCATTTTACAAGGAGTGAAATCGTGAATTACCATTTTGCGACACACTAAAATTTATTGAAAATTCATATTCTTTCCAAACGTTATTTATACATTTGAAAGCATTTAGAATTCATTTTTAGAACATTTCAAGTCATTTTTGAGAGGTTTAACAATCCATTTTTCACTATTTCATTCAATGAAAGGAAAGTGGTTTCCTTTATGTTTATCGGTGTGTATTTAACATGACTTGTTAAGCATCCATACAATTAAACATATAACCATCCAAACCTGACAAACATTCATTATGACATTCAAAAGCAATATTTAACATACATAGCAATCATTTTACTTGTGAATAGTTAGGCTCATTTTAAAGTTTAGTTTCTCACCTTTATTGGTTACTAGAATTCCTAGAATCGACTATAGCTCAGCGACAATCGCATTGAAGCCTCTCGAAATAGATCCTCCTTTCCTTGATGGATTCAGCCTCCCTCTCTTCCACCTCCTTGCTTATTTCCTAGGTAGGTTTGGTTAGAGTTTTGGTCTTCGTATCTTCGTTGAGTGTTGATGATTTTTGAACGAGGATTAGAAGAGATTTAGCGATAGTTTCGATGTTTTTGATATTTATTTGAGTGGTGAGTAATTTTCTTCTCTTCTTTTTATTAATTTGTTAGGATGTAGAATCCATTAGAGGGATTAAGGAGGAGAAATAAGAGAAGAATTGGTGTGAAGAAATGAGGTAAAATGAGTGGGTATTTATAGGAAATCACCAGGAATAAATATTAGGTGGACAATTATCAGGAAACCCCTTATCTCCCTACCCTCTTACACGGTCGTACCTCCCCTTTGATGTGACATGACAATGTGCAAGGGTGTGGTGTGTGTAAATGTGATGATGGTGCATAACAACAATGAGTATATGGTATGGTATTATTATATTAAAGTAAACTCTCTTTGTCTTCTTATGCTTTTTCTAGTCTTTTCTCACCTTAATTAATCACTTCATTAACATCTTATAGTTATGTTATCATACACATATGTATGTGCACATATATGTTACACTTTCGTACAACTTTCGTTCGTCAAGTCATTGGGAATTTGAAACTCGTTTATTAGTCACATTTCACTATAAGAAAACACTGATTTTGCAGCAGAAAAATCCGTCGCTAAAAGCCTATTAGCGATGGATTTACAGCAGAATACGGCTGTCGCTAAAAAGCACGTTGGTATTTTAGGCACAATTTTGCGACGGAAATTAACGTCGATTCTCCATCATTTCGCCTTCGTTTTCTGATATATTATTATTTCATTTTAAAATATTTCATTTATGTTTTACCGATGGATACATATAACATAACAAAATTATTAAATATTTTTCCGTTGCTAAATGCACACTATTCAGCGAGGGATTACCGACGGAAATATATAGCAAACATTTTACGTTCCAGTTATTCGTCGGTAAACCCTAGCTATATATCGACGGATTACCGACGGAAATATACAACAAACATTTTACATTCCAGTTATCCGTCGGTAAATCCTAGCTATATAGCAACGGATTACCGACAGAAATATATAGTGAACATTTTGCATCATTTCTTACCTTCAATCTAGACATCAAATACGTTCATTTCAACAATACTCAACATTCAATACTCATCGTGCAATGAAACATATATACATATATATCAACAAGAAAAATTAATGTCGCAAATCATTATATAACAATAAAAATGGTACAATAATCGATATAATATTCACATAACACCCAACATTCATAATCCGATACAACTAAAAACTAATGTCACATTAAAAAAAAATTATGTTTGCATAGTTGATGGATCTATGCATCATAATGTCTAAAGTTCAGAAAAAAAAAGAAGAAAAAGAAGAACCTGCACATATATATAAAAACTCTTCTCATTTTCTACATGGATCTATCCTGACAGGGATCAAATGCTTGTCCTACAGGTTACATAACAACATATATTCCTGATAAGTTTTAGGGATAAAAAGTAGTAAACTATACATAACAACATATGATTTACTAAATATATTCCTACAGGTTACATATGCTTTTCCCACTTAACAGTGGACATACCTTCCATGTCCATTGTATACTAGTATGTATAAAATCAAAACAAGATTCACCGTATTAAATCTCCATTACATGAATGCAATTCAGATCCAGTAACAGAGGTCTACACAATTAGTCTTCTTTGCTCGTACGTTTTCTAACAATTAAATATATATGTATACTATAAATCACTTTATATACGCGCATATGGCTTTTCTAATGTAACTATATGCTAACCCAATACACCTAAATACATATATCAGTTCCTTCTTATATCCAAAATAGTTTCTTTCCTGACAGTATTCCTCAAAGCCAAAACAGCTCGATGATATAGTCCTGACTGTATTCTACACAAGAAAATTACTTTTACTTATATAACCAATCAATGCACAATGCCATGTTTAAATGTTTATGTTGACTTCTTATCAATGCTTATAGACGTAAGTATACAGTCATTATAATTAATACACTTCTTAAAGGATCATTCCTGAAACCCCTATAATTCCCATTCCCTTCCAGAATTTAAAACCTTGGTATTGCTTTCTTGCGTGTTGGTTCAAGTCAGGAAATAACTAGTATTTCTTACCCCAGTATTGATATCAACCAGACCATTGCAGTCATTATAATCAACGCTCTTTCAGACATTTCATTTTGCTTGTATAATTTTCTTTGTTTTGTAAATTTTATTCTTGAAAGTGCAAAAATAGTGTCTAACTTGAAAAAAATATATGGATAACGAACAATTAAGAACAGGTAATAGCTGGATAAAATTATTACTAGATCATAGTGTAGAACTAAAATAGAACAAAGTCTTGCTTGTCTATGTATATCAAGTATAGGCACACACACATAGCAAATGCAACCATCATATGCAATTGTCACATTCGTTGTATATCAATTCATTTACATACCGTTCTTCTAGTTCACCCTCTCGGAGAAGATACAGCCCAGTTTTTGAAAAAATCAATTGCCACACCAGTAATCCAAAACATTACATTTGGACAATTGCATTTCATAAAATATTAAGTGACGTGAATCATAAGTGCTAAACTACTCTGGCACAAAACATTACAGAAAAGTGGATCTGCTAGCATTGTTTATCTTCTTTATGGAAAAAAGAAAAATCTCATTTGGACAATTTTTTTTTGACTCCAGTTCAGTTTGATACAAAGAAGGAAAAACTTAACTGACGTGAAATTTAATCTTAACCGATCATATGGGCAAAATCATGTTCAAAAGCCTTAGAGGTAAAGAAATAATAAAATAAATTTTAACTTAACTGGCCTGCAATTTGATCCTTGTAAGCAGCAAGGAGTGCGAGTGCAGCATTTAAAACTTGTCCAAAAGCTTCATTGAGCAAAAACCCTTCACGGAGAGCATTGAGTTATATTAAACCCAAGCAACAATTTTTTTTATCATGCTCCCTATAGTGACAACAACAAATCTTTAGAGAGAAGAATATGTAATCTCGAACAATGTAAGTTCTATAATTTTAATTACCTTTTAAAGTTTGCATGGGCACCGCTTTTCTTAACTTCTTGTAGCAATTAAAAACATAGATTGAAAACAGACATCGAGTTTCTGAAGAATTCCAATTGTCAAATAACAATTGTAGTAGAACGCATTAGCAACCTGCAAAATCACAAGGCCATTGTCATGCATTTTTTATAAATAAAAGTAAACTTAACAAATGAAAGAACCGCTTTGACAAGAATAGGTATGAATACACTCTGCTTTCTCCATATATCACTTCCCCGGCTCCCTTTACATTAGTAAATTTCTTGAAAACTGGACTAGGGATTGTAAAATATTTTACAAAATAAGAATAGAATTTAATCACATAATCATATACAAAAGGTTGGTCATGGGAGACTGGTAAAACACCATGGCAATGGTAATAATAGTGAATCAATAAAGCAATAAAAAAAGACATATATTCCCAGAAGAATGTAAAAGCAGTGTCAAGCTTAAATTCAAAGTAAAATGTTTGGATGGTTTTTCTTCATAGTTAGAAATGCAAAAATTAGTGATGAGGGCACAGTAGTTGCAGATTTGCATTGAGGTATTAACAAATAGATTGCCGAAAAAGTGAATTCTCCTATGCATATATGAAAATATTTAATAATTCATGGCTTATACTATACATATATTTAGGTTTAACATCAACGCTCTTCATTTGCTCAATTACCTTTGATGCTCTCTGCATACACATGGTGACTAATTAAACATTTCAAAACCAAACTTTCAGTAAGAATGAATAAACCTTTACAGAATGTATAGTATACTGCTTATTTTACATGATCATTTCAAGCATACAAATTATAAAACCAATTATTTGATCTCAATATCTAATTATAAAAAAATTGTTCTCGACTTTTATTTAGGTTGTCTCAAGAAGTACACAGAAAACAACATGCATAACTCAGAATTCCAAGTATGCCATATCAAAAGTAGCAATAAACCTGTGCTGAATATGACGAGTATGAGAAAGTCCCTTTATATGTGGGGAAGACAAATTTTCAAAGCAATAATGATACATATTAACATAGAAAAATTTTTATCATACAAGCTAATGACTATGAGATAATCTTGAAGAGAAATCCATCCCAAAAGATCGTTCAAAGACAAAAACTTATTTTCAAATATTAACATTCGAGAATTAACAAGACTTTGCAACTAAGTGGAGACATATAATTCACCGTATGTCTTTTCTTATAATATGAGGATAATAGTTAAAATCTAAATTATGCTTTTCTGTGAACTAATTGGAACAGGACAAGATGATGAAACCTAATACAACTAGTGAAAATTAATAGTTAATTTGAAAGCTTACCGGCATATCACCAGCTTTGCAACATGCATTTATGAAAGTAGTAGAAGTATGAATATTAGGAGCAGTCCCATCTTTCTTCATTTGCTGTATCAAATCATCAGCTTCCCACATATCTCCTCTCCTCGCCCATCTACAAATAACACAATTCCGATTAGAAATTGTTACTGTTTCGTTTTAAACTGGGGAGTCTTGAACCCAATAGTTCTTGAAGATAATTTAATACAAAAAAAAGTTGATAAATTTTAGGTGGATGACAAGGGTGATATTGGTTGTCACCTACCCATCAATTAATATATTATAGACATAAATATTTCTATGAATTTGTTGAATGTTCATTTCCCTTATAATTGCAAATGCGCTTTGCATTCGGCCAGACTTGCGGCATGCCTTGAGTAATGATTCATAGGTAAATACATCAAGCTTCAGACCTCCCTCTTTAATTTTAGTAAAGTGCTCAAAAGCTATTCCAATGTCACCAAAAGAAGCATAGCCTTCCATAACAACTGTGTAAGTGTGTACGTTAGGAAAAATACTGGCTGATATCATCCTGTCAATGACTCCAATAGCCTTATCCATCTGTATGGAACATGTAGAAAAAAATTATTGTATCTGTGCAACCTTCATTGCCTGAAGTTGTACAACAAACAACATCAAACCATCTTGTACACTGATATATATTACCAAATATACATACATACATACATATATATATATATATGCATATATGATTATTTATTATGTCATTAAATCTAATGGTTTAGGTTGAGATGCGGATGGGGTGGCACATCTTATGGGTCTTTTTCCTCATACACATACATAAGAAGAAGAAAAATATTAGTAACCCATGTGTTATTTGAAACGTCTTGTTAATTATATTGCTATGCACATGAGAAATCCAAAAGAAAGAAATATTAGTAAATGTTTTCTATTCGCTAGAGAGATCAATAAAAAAAATAAAAAAAGAAGAAGAAGAATCATTCTGAGACTTTTCACTTCAAAATATTAAAGTCAATATGAGTCATCAAACAAGGTGAAAAAATCATTGATTTGAAATGTAATTTTAACAGGATTAAAATTAAATAATTTGAAATAATTCAAAATTACTTAAATACCAAATTGCAGATGAATAAAAAATATCTACAGTGTTGTAACCGTTGTGATTAATCCGATTCAAGACCACTCGAATCCGATATCCAAATCACAAAGCGCTAGCGGAAGACTAGATCGTTGTTAGACTTGCAAAGACAACCAAAGCAATAACTCTAGTCACAAAATCAATATCAACCAATCACGAACAATCCAAATCACAAGCAAGAAACTAATGACAAAGTAGCAAAAACAAATCACACAAGAATTTATAATGGTTCCACTAACATCTTGTTAGTGTACATCCACTTTGGAGAGAGTATTTTGTTACCACGATGAAAGGAATACAAGAGATTGATCCAATAATCACTATATTTCAATATAGAAAAGAGTTTGAGGAGAATAGAATTGAAGAATTGGAATTAGGCTATAAACCCTAATTCTCCCTTGAGAATAAACCCTTGATCCCAAATCAAGTCTTCAAGACTCCTCCTAATTCACTTCAGAAAATAGCTTATATAGAGGTTGGCCAATTACCCAAATTGCCCCCGAATTAGTCACAAATCAGTTTGCTAATTTCCAGCCCGAAAATAGCCCATAACCCGCTCAGACGTATGTCGAACCTCCTGACAGACGTCTGTCCACTTCCATAAATTTATTGGACTCCTGCACTCAGCACAGACGTATGTCCCCAATATGACAGACGTTGGTCTGAGCTCTCGAGAAAATGCAACCCTGACAACAGACGTCTGTCATCTCATACGACAGACGTCTGTCACACCTGCACACAAAAAACCTGCACCTTACAGCTTATAACTTCCACTTGCGAACTCCGATTTGCGAACGGTCACCTCTGACTCGAAGTTGTCTTCGCCCTCTTCAATCCAACACATATATAGTATCACATATCACAACACTCCACCTCGATACTATAACCATCTCAACTCCAAACTCCAATGCACCATGCACTTCCTTCTACCTTCGACCAAGCAAACTTGAATGTTTTCCCAATGAGCTCCGGCATGGCCACCGCCCATTGCACTACACCAACGAATTCAGGCAAAGCCCCCACCCGCCAATGTAGTGTTGAAAACATTCAAACCAAAAACCATCTCACCAAAAGACAATGTACTCGGGAGTGTAACAAGTACTTACCTTGAAGATAGATTTCCAATCTCTCACCGCTATTCCTTTTCCGTCAAACAAAAAATCACTCTCTCCACCTCGTGCCACCCCGTGGCACCTAGCAACTCAATAAGCGAATTAAGTTCGAGCAATGCTCGAACTTCCCATATGGCAATGCCTTCGTAAACATATCTGCCGCATTATCCTTTGTGTGCACTTTCTGAAGGTATACTAGCTTACCCTCATCCATGGCTACAAGAAATGACTCCCTCACCTATATATGCTTGGTCCGTGAGCTAAACGCCAAATTCTTCGCCAAATGGATAGCACTTTGGCTATCACATTGAACATCAACACTTTCATGTTCGAAACCCAAGTCACACAACAATAGCTTCAAGTAAAGTGCCTCCTTGGCCGCTTCCACAGCGGCAATCAACTCCGCCTCTGTAGTGGATAAAGCAACTACGGTTTGCAATCGTGATCTCCAACTAATGGCTGTCCCGCCAAGTGTGAAGACATACCCGGAAGTTGATTTCCTCTGATCCCTATCACCAGCGTAGTCCGAGTCACAATAACCAACCGACTTGCAACTCCTATCATCACTACCGCCAAAGACAAGTCCATGAGATGTTGTGCCTTTCAAGTATCTCATAATAGCCTTCACGGCTTCCCAATACGATTTCCCCGGATTAGCCATATACCGACTAACCACCCCGATAGCATTTGCAATATCGGGCCTTGTACACACCATTGCGTACATCAAACTACCAACCGCACTTGCATATGGCACTTTTTCCATATAATCCTTGTCTTTATCCCAGATCGGTGGTCCCTTCTCCGAAAGCTTCATATGCAAATGTAAAGGTGTATTTGACGCCTTTGCATCCTCCATGCCAAACCGGCAAAGCACTTTCTTAACGTATTCCTTTTGAGTCAATCTTAACTCAAAACACTTTCGGTCCCTTCCTATTTCCATGCCCAAGATTTTTCTTGCTTCTCCAAGATCCTTCATCTCGAATTCCGATTTCAAAAGCATCTTCAACTTGTTGATTTCATTTTGATCCTTGGAAGCAATGAGCATATCGTCCACATACAAGAGTAAATACACCCAACAATCATTTCCCAACCTCTTGAAATATACGCAAGCATCCTTGATGCTTTGATGGATGCCACTTTCAAGCATGAAATGATCAAATTTCTTGTACCACTATCTAGGCGATTGCTTTAACCCATATAGTGATTTCTTCAACTTGCAAACCATATTAGACTTACCATCTACAACAAACCCTACCGGTTGCTCCATGTAGATGTCTTCATCCAAGTCTCCATGCAAGAAGGCGGTTTTCACATCAAGTTGCTCCAATTCCAAGTAATGGATAGCAACTATGGCTAGTAAAACTCAGATAGATGTATGACGAACCACCGGTGTAAAAATTTCATCATACTCCCTTCCTTTCCTTTGTGAGAACCCCTTTGCCACTAACCTTGCTTTGTACCTTCCATCATCCTTCACCTTGTAAATCCATTTGCACCCTATAGCACGGTTTCCTTGAGGAAGTGGAACCAACTCCCAAGTTCGGTTCTTCATAAGCGATTGCATCTCTTCCTCCATGGTGCAAATCCACTTCGAGCTCTCTCTCGACTCCATGACGTCATCAAGGTCCATTGGCTCATCTTGGACTACATTGAGAGCATAGTCCAAATGATCACTAAAGCTAAGGTAGTTCCAATCACCATATCTTTCGGGAGGCCTTATTGCATGTCGACCAACCCGAGTAGCAATACTATCACCCAAACCCCTTTAGGCTCTACCTTGAGTCGAAACTTCTCTAGTATCATGTACATCACCAACATCATTACTAGAGGAACCATGTGGACTATGTGATGTTTCATCAACCGCTTCAACCCCACGAGCTTGTTCAACTCTACTACCACTTGGACGGAATGTGGGAATGACTTCCTTTGATTCACCATGAACCAAATCCGGAACGTCCGATGAGCTCTCATTCACCTTGAATAAAGCCGACTCATCAAAAGTGAAATGATGAGAATTAACAACCTTCTTCGTTTCCGGATTACAAATCCGATAGCTTTTCACGCCATCCGTGAAACCAAGCAAGATATGCTTGAATGCCCTAGCTCCAAGCTTATCATTCCCCGGATCATGCACATAAACTGGGCTGCCAAACACAGAAGATATCTCAAGTCCACACTCTTCCCTTTCCACACTTCCTCCGGAATTTTGTTACCAATGGCCGAGCACGGAATTCGATTTACAATATGCACTGCGGTTGACAAAGCTTCGGCCCAAAATCCCTTGGACAAACCCAATGTCAATCTCAAGCATCGAGCTTTCTCAAGTAGAGTTCGGTTCATTCTCTCCGCTACTCCATTAGATTGCGGATCTCCTGTGTAGTAAAATGTCTTCGGATCCCGTGATGCTTACAATACTCCAAGAATTCACGCAAGACATATTCACCGCCATTGTCGGTCCTTAACACCTTCAAAGTCTTACCACTCTCATTCTCAACAAGAGCCTTCCACACTTTGAACTTAGCAAATGCCTCCGACTTGGCCCCCATTACATACACCCATACCTTGCGAGACAAATCATCAATGAAAGAAATATAATACCTTGCTCCTCCCAAAGAAGCAACCGGTGCCGGTCCCCAAACATCTGAATGAACATACTCAAGAATCACCTTTGAGTCATGCTTGCCTTCATTGAATGATACCCTTGTTTGCTTCCCTATGACACATTCCTCGCAAAACCTAGTTTGTTGAAACTCTCACCCTCGATCATCTCCCGCTTCCGAAGAATATCAAAACTCCTCTCCGAGACATGACCCAATCTCAAATGCCACAACCACGTCGCATCCAAGTCACGAAAACTATCAACAACCACACAAGTGTCACCTCCTATGGTCACACCTTGAAGCAAATGTATACCATGAGTCCTAGCACCCTTCATAACCACAAGCGCTCCCTTCGAAACCCTCAAGCAATCCTTCTCGACAGTGATCTTGCATCCTAGAGAATCCAATTGCCCCAAAGATATAAGTGACTTCCTAAGTCCTGGAACATAGCTAACATTGGTGAGCGTGCGAACAACTCCATCAAACATCCTTATTTGCACGGAGCCATTACCTATTGACATGCAAATAGCACCATTTCCCATACCAATTGCAATTCCCTCTTTGACCTCAAAGGACGAAATACAATCTCTATTTGGCGTCATATGATACGACGCACCCGAATCGAGTACCCATTCGTTACCCGAAACACCCGTTGCTACTGCCGTCAACACATTCTCATCTACTTCACCATCTCCACACTCCACCGCCACGGATGAAGACGCTACTTCCTTCTTATCTTTGTCCGGACATTCATTTTTCCAATGTCCCGGTTTCTTACATATAAAGCACTTCCCATTTCTCTCTTTAGATTTACTTCTTCCACCGGGTTTTCTTGATTTAGAACACTCCCGGTTTCCTTTCTTCACATTCTTTTCTTTCTCCACAAATAACCCGTGACTACTACTAGCTCCACTACTACCCTCACTCATCTCCTTCATTTGATCTCTTAACTCCTCACTAAGAAGACCCGTCTTGACATCATCTAGAGTCAAGGTATTCTGGCCATAGATCAAACTATTTGAGAAACCCGTATAGAGATCCGGCAATAAACACAATAATATCATCGCCTTTTTCTCTTCCTCAATCTTCAAATCAACAGCCTTCATCTTCATGAGCAAGTCATCAAAGGTATTCAAATGTGCCTTACGCGAATTACCCTCCTTCATCTTGAAGGTGAAAAACGTTCGCAACAAGATCAAACGATTAGTGAGCGACTTCTTCATATAAAGTTCTTCCAACTTGTCCCAAATACCTTTAGCAGTAGTCTCATCACTAATTTCGGAGATCACATTCTCCCCCATAGCAAGTTGAAGAGTAGTGTAAGCCCATTCCTCCATCTCCTCTCTCTCAACATCCGAGATATCACTTGGCAATAAGTGAGTATCAAATACTACTCGGTGCACCCGATTCCGCCTAAGAACCGCTTTCATTTTCCATTGCCACTTCTCAAAGTCATTATCACCATTCCGCTTGTCAATAACCAATTGAGAACCCGATGCCGCATACAAACCCCGTACATATGGCGCCACACTATTCGGACTTCCGGTTGAAGGATTTACCGAGCTACTATCCGTCTCCGGCATTTTCACAAACACCTAACAAGCACCAAAATAGCTCTGATACCAACTGTTGTAACCGTTGTGATTAATCCGATTCAAGACCACTCGAATCCGATATCTAAATCACAAAGCGTTAACGGAAGACTAGATCGTTGTTAGACTTGCGAAAACAACCAAAGTAATAACTCTAGTCACAAAACCAATATCAACCAATCACGAACAATCCAAATCTCAATCACAAGCAAGAAACTAATGACAAAGTAGCAAAAACAAATCACACAAGGATTTATAGTGGTTCCACTAACATCTTGTTACTGTACATCCACTTTGGAGAGAGAATTTTATTACCACGATGAAAGAAATACAAGAGATTGATCCAATAATCACTATATTCCAATATAGAAAAGAGTTTGAGGAGAATAGAATTGAAGAATTGGAATTAGGCTATAAACCCTAATTCTCCCTTGAGAATAAACCCTGACAGACGTCTATCTCCAATATGACAGACGTCTGTCTGAGCTCTCGGGAAAAAGCAACCCTGACAACAGACGTCTATCATCTCATACGACAGAAGTCTGTCGCACCTGCACACAGAAAACCTGCACCTTACAACTTATAACTTCCACATGTGAACTCCGATTTGCGAACGGTCACCTCTGACTCGAAGCTATCTTCGTCCTCTTCAATCCAACACATATCTAGTATCGCATATCACAACATACAGAACTTACCACATTTCAGAAAAAAATCATTAAGAAAACAAACAGGGCAAGAGCATAATTTAAGGATAGAGAATTGAGATCCTCAAAACACATATATATGCATATTCCAATCATCGTCTTTTTTTTGAAAAAAGTAATTATGCATGGTAAAATCGAACTATAAAAAAGGACCGAGGAAAGCGTTAAGCCAATTTGAAGAACATGACAGTTTCGTGCTACAGTAGACATTAGAAATTTTGCATAATTAAAGAGTATGGAAGAATCATTTAGCCTACCTAATTTTTCCGTACTAGACTAAGAACAATAACATTGTAAGTCTCTACAGTTGGTACACAACCAGTTTGTCTCATCACCGAGAAAATATCTAAAGAGCCATCGACATCTCCATTAGATGCATAACCATATATTATTGGCCTAAAAGTTCGAGATGATGGTATATGCCCCTCCTTTTGCATTCTACTAACAATCTGACAGGCATAAGAAATATTGTCCATTTTACAATAAGCATTGATAATAATATTATAGAGGACAGCATCAGAATTCTGCACTTGCTTGAATAAAACCACTGATCAACATTGAGTAAGTTTTATTATTATGTTGGATTGTTGCTAATCTCCAAGGCTTCGGAAATCATCTCAATCTAAAACGCAATCATTCAAAATAAGTTATGATTCAACAATTACTCTCAAATCGACCAGTTATTTACAAGGAACAACACCCTTTTAATAACTTGATTTAAGAAAGAAAACATGAACTGCAAAATTAACAACCAAACCTAGAAGAATGAGTCGTGCTTAGGCTGCTCCCAATCTAAAACCATAAGGTTTTCCTAATATTTGGGTGTTTGTATTTCATGGGTGATAATTGATAGCGATGAGCAGAAGATAGGGTTTGTTGGGAACGAAATGACGGATTTCTCGGAGCGATTGAACGAAAAGGATTCTGAGAAGAATTGTCCGTATTTTCTATTTGTGCGAAAGGATGTCTCGGATTGCAAGTTGGATTACAGATCAAACGGTTAAGATTTCTCCTATTAGTAGGACGTAGATCAATGAATGAGTAAGGAATTAGTTGGCAATAATTGTTGCAAAATGTTTCCAGATCTACGGTGAGCATTTTAGACAAATAATTCAAAGCTTATTAACAATACAAGGAAAGATTTTAAAGCAATAATTAACAGATTGTTTTTCTAAAACTGAAATTTAGATGCAAAACTAAATGAGGCTGTAGAATACTTTTTTAAACCTTTCTTTCTATTTAAGCTATGTACCTTTAATTTTGATGATTTAATCTTCAAAAATGTCTTTTTCTTCTACACTCAAACCTTATTTGTTAGACCAAAAAATGGCACTAACACCCAAATGCTATGTGAAAACCTCACAATCACAGATTAATGTAGAAAACGTAGTAGAAATAAGAGGAGACACATGAGATTTTTATAGTGGTTCGGCTCAAACCAAGCCTACGCCCACTTTACAGTTTCTTAAATCCTAAGAAGCTATTACAATGCAGTTTGCTTGCGGTTTATACACAAAATCCTCGTGTTTACAATGAAGAAGAGGTGATTATGAATAGATTTTATACATGATAGCCTCGTGTTTGAGAGAGATGAATAATATCCTTGCTTTGTTGTAATGGAGGCCAAGTGTTGGAGTGGCCAAAAAGTCCTTTGTAATGGTGGAAGATAAGAGTTGGAAATGGTCAAACCCAAAAGATCTCTCCAAATCGCCATACGATGGTGTATTTATAGGTGTAAAGAAGCCCTAGGGAGATCCAGATGAATGACAAGTGTCCCCCATCCAACGCCTTGATAGAACGTGGTGACTAAGTGGCAAAATGGGAGAAAGCCTCTCCAATTCGTGTAAGGCCATGTGGGAGGTGATCCATGAAAGTAGGAGGAAAGGGTGCCACAAGAATATGTCAATTTTGAAGTGCTGCAGCAGGTCGAATGGGGTCGGTTCAATTCTCCATCCGATCAGAACTGGAATGTCCAAAGCCAAGCGTGATCTTGTGAGGATTTGGTGTGAAGGGGGTCGGGTCTGCCTTATCCCGATCCGAACTGAGGTAATGTCTCGGATCCTAAGACTCTGTGTCCAATGATTCGAAGGTGGAGTGGATCGGGTATGCTCCCTCCGATCCGATCCATGCTGACGTGAATGCGGAGAGCAAGTGCCAAGCTCTCCATCTCAAGGCGGCGTCCGATCCGAACTGACTTATCCGATCCGATCCGAGGATCTATTCAATGCTAAATTCCGGGTTTTCGGTTCTGCACGCGTTCACGGAAACGAGCATAACTTTCAAACCGTAAGTCCGTTTTAGCCAAACAAAAGCTCGATACGAAGCTAATTCAGAGAGCTACAAGGGTTATCGAGCTCATCTCCGTAATTGCTGTTTTCGGGCCCAAAAGAGATCCACTGATAGGAGTTTCCGGCCTTTCTTTGTTCAGGATGTGATTTCGACCAAATCGTTGCCTGTCTTCTAACGATATTCCCAATACTTGTGCATATTGTTAACTAGAAATTCCCTGTGTGATTGCTTTGACTAAAAAGCGGGTCAACATTTTTCCCCCCAGAACATATCTTGCTGGTTGAAGGAAGATGTGTTCTGGATAATTCAAGAAATCCAAGCTATGCCGGGCCTGCCAGCTGCAAGTATAATCCATACCTGCGAAGAAAAGAGAGCAAAAAGGTGTGTCAAATCCTGACAAAATTGATTACACTTTTGAGCATAAACCATGCTTGGGCGTTTGTTTGAGCATAAACCATACTCAAGAGACGTGTAATCATCCTGCCAAAACCTGACGAGGGACCTAACCTTCCGGGTATAAGCCATATCAAGAAGTTCAAACTGAGCATAAGCCATACTCGAGTTCTATTGAGTTCCTTTGCCAAATACCGACAAGATCGTTCGTTGTTCCTGAGTATAATCCATGATTAAGAATCCTAGTGAGTACAATCCATACTCATGTCGGGATAGAGCTATACTTGCCAAAACCTGACAAGACAGTCTGTCCCTAGGCATAATCCATGCCTAGGGGTCCGTGATAAGTATAAGCCATACTTTAGTTGAGATTGAGAATCCTGCCACAACCTGACAAGATAATTAAATTGCCAAACATAATCCATGCTCATAAAGTCCTTCCTTATTCAATTAAAAGTACAAAACCAAAGCAAATCCTGGTTGGTTTGTTATCGAATGCAGAGCACGCGTTGGAGCTAAATAATAACCCCGAACGTGTGTACTCCAATTTAGCCAATTGGAAAACCTAAAGAAAGCAAAGAAGCATATCTTAAATCCTAAGAAATGCAAGAAACCCAGACTGATCTCATACAGATCAGTTGATGATGACCCCGCGAGAGCTTGATCCAGGGTCATTCCCTCTCCGGGGAGCAGGTGGTGGTAGCACAGGTGCTGGCGATGTTGGTTGTTTCACATACTCGGGTAGCTCTCCACGTCTAACCCGTTCCTCAATCAAGTCTCGCAAGTGTCTACAATCATCTGTGTTGTGACCGTCCATTTCATGAAATATGCAGTATTTTCCAGAATCGTGTTCTCTTTGTGATGGCTCCCTCCTGGGAGGCTTTGGATAAGGGACGTCACTGTTTGTGTTCACGTAGATGTCAGTCAAGGTTGAATTGAGTTCGTTGTACTTTTCATATCTAGGCCCTCTACGGGGTTGAGTGTTGCGGTCATTCTTGACGGCAACTTTCCCTTTGCCTTTTCCAGAATCAGACGGTTCTCCGTCTCTAAGCATGTTGACATCGAGAATTTTCTTTTCGGACATTGCGTCTTCTTCACGCAGAAATCTATCCGATTGAAGGTAGAACTCATTGAGATTCCGTGGTGGATCTTGGTAAAAGGATTTTTTGAACTCCGAGTTGTCCAGAACACCGGATACTGCCGCCATCAATACCATAGATGGCTCAGGTCGATCAACTGATGCTGCTGCAACGTTGAACCTTTCCAAAAATGAGCGCAGAGTTTCTTTGGGCCTCTTCTTGATTGTGGTGAAAGACATGACATTCTTAGGTCGAGCAATGTGGACCCGAAACTGTTCAATAAAGTGAGCGACCAACATGTTCCAGCTGTTGATCGATTCAGATTCCAGCTGCCGAATCCACATAGCAGCTATATCGGTCAAAAAGAGATGGAAGCACTTTGCCATGACGTTTTCCGACGCCGATTGAACTTCCATATGACGTTTGTAGCGCATTAGGTGCACGGTAGGATATGTCCTGCCGTTGTAGGGCTCCAGCTGTGGAAGTTTGAAATCTGGTGGATTGCGGGAATTCCTGATTTCCTGAGTTAATGAGTTGTGATTGACATCATCCATATCATTCTGATAAGTGCGACCTCTAGAAAGCCCTTCAATGAGATTGGCGAGCCGGTCTCCTTCAAAGAGCTGTTGCAAGTTGACAAGTTCAGAGCTGGTGCCCCCAGCGTTGAGTCCAGAAGAGTGTGGAAGTGTACGGGGAGCTTGGAAGGTCATTCGGTTCGGTTTGGAGGTGTCCCCATGTTGCGGCTCGGAGAAGCGAGGGAGGGCATGGCGAGGTGCACGGTTTGGGTCGGATGTACCGATCCGATCAGGTTCTCCTGTTCCGATCCAGGGTGCTTGATGCTGAAGCTGTGTGGTATTGCCAATCCGATCCGGTGCGGATGTAGGTCGAACCCGAGTGAAGTCTTGATTTCCAGAGGGGAGGCTGTTGCCCTCAAGCTCATGTAGGGTTGCTGTTCGGATCGGGTCCGAACCGACTCGGTTGGGAATGCCCCCATTTCCATCTGCGTGGGATTCAGACTTTGGCCCTCGGTTCGGGTCGGATCTGATCCGATCTGGTTTGCAACTGCTGCTGGGGCTGATTCTATTCCATTTCCCATGAGTTGTACGCTGTTGCTTGGCCTTCCTTCCATCCGAGAGAAGAATTGGTCAATCATCTCTTGTTGTTTGCGAAGGAGGTCATCTTGCCTTGCCATCTGAGCTCTCAATTCGGTGAGAACGCCATCCATCTCTTCTCGCGTCAAGTATGCTGACGGGTTTTCATGTGAGGAAGCTTCATGGCTTGCCTCGTTTCTCGTGCCTTCGCCTTCAACACGGGAAACCTTTTTCTTAGCCATCGATTCAATAGCCAAATAATCCAAGCAGAAATTGAAGTTGTCGTGTGCGGCCCCTTCCTGGCATGCCAAAATGTTAGACCAAAAATTGGCACTAACCCCCAAATGCTATGTGAAAACCTCACAATCATAGATCAATGCAGAAAAAGAAGTAGAAATAAGAGGAGACACACTAGATTTTTATAGTGGTTCGGCTCAAACCAAGCCTACGTCCACTTTATAGTTTCTTAAATCCTAAGAAGCTATTACAATGCAGTTTGCTTGTAGTTTATACACGAAATCCTCGTGTTTACAATGAAGAAGAGGTGATTAGGAATATATTTTATACACGATAGCCTTGTGTTTGAGAGAGATGAGTAATATCCTTGCTTTGTTGTAATGGAGGCCAAGTGTTGGAGTGGCCAAAAAGTCCTTTGTAATGGTGGAAGATAAGAGTTGGAAATGGTCAAACCCGGAAGATCCCTCCAAATCGCCATATGATGGTGTATTTATAGGCGTAAAGAAGCCCTAGGGAGATCCGGATGAATGACAAGTGTTCCCAATCCAACGCCTTGATAGAACGTGGTGACTAAGTGGCAAAATGGGAGAAAGCCTCTCCAATTTTTTAAGGCCATGTGGGAGGTGATCCATGAAAGTAGGAGGAAAGGGTGCCACAAGAATAGGTCAATTTTGAAGTGCTGCAGCAGGTCGAAAGGGATCAGTTCCGTTCTCCATCCGATCCGAACCGGAGTGTCCAAAGCCAAGTGTGCTCTTGTGAGGATTTGGTGTGAAGTGGGTCGGGTCTGCCTTATCCCGATCCGAACTGAGGTAATGTCTCCGATCCGAAGACTCCGTGTCCAATGATTCGAAGGTGGAGCGGATCGGGTATGCTCCCTCCGATCCGATCCGTGCTCACGTGAATGCGGAGAGCAAGTGCCAAGCTGTCCATCTCAAGGCAGCGTCCGATCTGAACTGACTTATCCGATCCGATCCAAGGATCTATTCAATGCTAAATTCCGGGTTTCCGGTTCTGCACGCGTTCACGGAAACGAGCATAACTTTCAAACCGTAAGTCCGTTTTAGCCAAACGAAAGCTCGATTCGAAGCTGATTCAGAGAGCTACAAGAATTACCGAGCTTAGCTCCGTAATTGCTATTTTCGGGCCCAAAAGAGATCATCTGATAGGAGTTTCGGGCCTTTCTTTGTTCAGGATGTGATTTCGACCAAATCGTTGCCTGTCTTCTGACGATATTCCCAATACTTGTGCATATTGTTAACTAGAAATTCCCTATGTGACTGCTTTGACTAAAAACCGGGTCAAGCGTGAGAGGACTTCCCAGGTCAGTGCCAAAGTTCAACGTTGAACATTCGTATTTTTTCTAAGCTTATATTATAGTGTTTCTATGATACAAATTTCTACAAAGATTTGAAATTTCCACAACTCCATTACTTTTAGTGATAAACATTTTTCTGAAGTTTAATGTTTTATGTTATTTAACTATTTTTAAAAGGATATTTTAAGGCAGTGTGAATATTAGTGAAGCATACCTCTTTATAATTGGAAAAATATATTCAAACCTTTTAGACATTCGTAATAATGCTTCTTCTTTTTTGTGAAATAAGTTAATTTCATAACACTTTCTTTTTGTTAAATCAAATCTCTTGTTTTGTTCTTATTTCGCTACGAAAATATAGTTTTAAGGTAAACAAAATGTGTCATTTAATTACACTGCAAAACAACATTACATAAATGTTGTTGAGGAAAGTTATCTTTTGTGATATATAATAAAGATGAATTCAAATTTTAAAAAATTTCAAAATATAAAATATAATTATCAACTACAATTATAAAATATAAGTATCAACTATAATTACAGTTAAATACAATTATTTAAAATTAATTATTGAATACTAGATATCATTTCATAAGTATTAAATTTTATTATTAATTATTACATAATTATTATAATAAAGTGATATTTTCATTATTTAAGATAATAAATATAAAAGAACAATTTAAAATTTTAGATTTAGCGTAAAATATACTGGCATACTAATTTAAATTTGTGATGAAAATAGAGAACTTGATTAAGAATTTAGTAATTACATCGGTTATGAGCAAAGGTTGTTTTGCGAATTATAAATAGGCAATTATTATAATTTATTTAATATAGAACGTAAATTATTATTTATTACTACTTATAAATCATTAATAGAAAAATTAATTATTAATTATTGAAAATTTTAATAATTATTAAAAAATAACACTAAAGTATATCTTAGAAAAATAATATAAACATATCTTGCAAATCTATTGGAATTCTGCTGCAAAATAGCTTCTATTAATATTCGTTGGTAATATGCTTGTATTTGCAGCGGAAAATAGCAACAGAAAATTTCTTTTGGTAATTTGACGCAATTTGCGACGGATTAGTGAGGGAGGACAGAATACGACGGTAATAAATAAAAGAAAAAAGTTTAAAAATATAAAAAACTATCCCTTGCAAAACACATGGAAATCCGTCGCAAATTAGCAACGGAAATTTCCGCTTCTAAAAATTTGACGCTAATTCAGTGTTTTCTTGTAGTGTTTTCTTTTTGCTCTTAAACTGTTTATCTGAGTAAACAAAATTCAAAAATAAATTTCTTGTAATTTTTAAATGATCAAAACATGATTATTCAATCATTAAAACCCTATTTAATAATATTTATCTATTACTTATGAAATTCTGGATTTTATCGGTAAGCTGATACCGATTTTTCCTATATTTTAGGTCAAGTATATTCCTTTATGTAACTTTTTCATCATTGATATGTTATTTATATATACTTTTTTTAAAATGATTCCTTATCATTTATATTTTTATAATTATCAAATTGCTAAATTCTCCATTTAAATCCATAACCTAATTATTGAATATAATATTCTTATTGATGATGTCATCAAAACCTTAATTTTCCAAAAATAAAGCATCACATTTTATTTCATATTTTTCTTCAATTGTGAAAATAAATGTGTACGTAGAACTGTTCATGATTCTTATGGATAGAAATCCATTTTATTGATAAAACGATTTCGATCACTTTGCGACTATTTCCCTAGGGAACAATTTTCAAACTAATTTTTCAAAATAAGTTTATTATCATTGTTCTTTACCTTAAACTTTATTTTTATTTGGAATTAATTCATATTGAAATATTTAAAATAATTTAAATATCTCTAATAAAGACGATCAAATTCCATGTTGTTCAGCTTGGATTTTGTGTTTCCCCAAATCTCCATCCAAATCCAAAATCAATCATTTCAAACAAACGTACTATTGAATTCTATGTACTTCTGACTAGGGATGTGCAAACCCCGGTTCGGTTCGGTTTTGGGGTAAAACCGAAACCGGAACCAAAAGTCCTAGGTTTTAAAAATCGATAACCGAAACCGTAACCGAAGCATCGATTTCTGTTTCAAAACCTCGGTTTCGGTTTTAAAACCGATTTAAACAGAAAATATTATAAATTTAAACAACCATAAAAAAATTGTTTCAACCGAGTGTATTAAGACAGATGGTACAGAGTGGTGTACAAACTAATAGACTATAAGTCATCCAAAGTAGTACAAAGCTAAGCTAGCTAGCTCTAAGCCGAAGACAAGAAGAAAAAAAATGAAATGAGCAGGAGCATTCCAGTGAACCACACTACAGCAGACCAGCAACAACTTGGAATTCTAGAAAATAGTCTACCAGTATCTCAACTTCATCTTCAATTCAAAACATCCAAGAATCTACAAAAACAAGAAATGAACATTTTATATTAGTCTACCCCTAATCCAGTATTCAGCTAAATCAAATGAGTGAAGCAATGGTTATGTGTATATATACTATATAATATGAAACAACATGCAACAAGAGACAATGTGCAACATTTTATAATTCGGTTCGGTTTGGACCTAAAACCGAAATATTAGTACGGTTCAGTTTTTTGATTTTCGGTTTCGGTTTCGATTTTTTTCGGTTCGGTTTTTTTCGATTCAATTTCGGTTTTATTTCCGTTTTTTGCTCACCCTACTTCTTAGTAAAAGTAACTTACTTATTGGGTCGGTTACACTTTGCTTCCCCGCATTTGTTTTAGCATCTGTCTTAATTTACATTTGGGCTGAGCCCATTTAAGGTATTACACAGTTATATATAGCCGTTCAAAAGTCTGTACATATTATTCAGTTCTGTAAAAACATTTCTTTTTGCTATTGTCAAAAGCATTTCTCTGCAGTTCATTTTTACACCAAAATCCAACTTGGTATCAGAGCAGTTTTATTATTCTTAACACCATCAACTGCTTGATCCTGACCAAGATAATCTCTGATTTTAAGAGATTATTGTCCATCAGATAAATATCATCATTTGGACCCTCTCATCAAAGGTTCTAACCTTGTCATTTGAGAGTTGTTGGCATCAACAAAAGAACTGTGCCTCGCCGAGAGATCTTTCTGACTACAGCAGTTCTTCTATTGATGCTTTTATGGTGAAAATCTTCTGATTCCTTCAAGAAACTGATCAAGAAAGTAAAGAAACTTATCTAGTTGATTAAAGAGATGTCCAGTAAGACTTGTCAGTTTTATTAGCTATCAAGAATATTCATTATTTAAGTCTTAAAGGTACCTTCAGTAATCAAACAGAGAATTTATTTAAATTCTCAATTCAAAGCCTCTGGATTCAGAATAATTTTTACCTTTCTTGATTGATCTGTGGCCATTTTTTCTATCATGGCTGGACCTGGTGATGAAGCCAGTGTCAATGTATCTGGTGCAAGAGCCTCAACTGCACAGAATCAACCTCCTGATCCCATCCAAGATTTGATGAAAGAAATCATCAAACCACAAAGCCAGCTTATTTCAATCCAACTTAATGAATCAAATTATCTGTTATGGAAATTGCAAGTAGAAACAACAATTAGAGGATATGGTCTTGATGATTACATTTATGGAACAAAAATTATTCCTCCAAAATTTGTTAGAGATAATGAGGATAAACGTGTACAAAATCCAGAATTTCAATCATACCAGAGACAAGATAGTCTCATTTGTGCATGGATGATGTCATCCATTGGAGCAAACATATTACCTCAGTTAATTGGGGTCAGAACTGCTAACGAAGTATGGTCTATAATTGAGAGGAATTTTTTTGCATAGTCCTCTGCAAGAATCATGCATCAGAGAAGACTTCTCTACAGTATTATAAAAGGTGATTCAACAATGAATGAATATTTACTAAAAGTGAAAAACATTTGTGATCAATTGAGTTCAGCAGGGCAAAAAATTCCTGAGTTTGAACATATGTTGTCAATTGTGAGTGGGTTGGATGTTGACTATGAAGCAGCCTCTGCAATTATCTTGTATATGGTTCTACACCAAGTCTACAATATGTGTATTCAACCCTATTAGCTCATGAAGGCAGAATTGATCATAAAAGAAATATGAATTCAGACATGTCAGTTAATTTTACTGCATATGGAAGGGGTAAAAATCAAGGCAATGTTTCAAGAAATCAGAATCAACCTAATTTTCAAAGAGGCGGTCAATCAAATCATGGCAGAAGCAGAGGAAGAAATAACAACACTAGACCTAGATGCCAAATTTGTGAAAGATTTGGTCACACTGCCAATAAATGCTATTTTAGATATAATTCTAGTGTGAATCCAGGGTAGTCAAGCAATAATTCTAGTGTCAACTTGGTGAATGTGCTGAAAGACAACAACAAGAATCAATCTGGAAATTTTAATGCAGATTCAATTTCAACTGATGATGCTACTGATGATTGCTGGTATCCAGATTCAGGTGCTACTAATCATGTTACCAACAATTTAAACAATCTCAATTTGGGGAACAAAGAATACAAAGGTACACAAAATCTTTTAGTTGGTAATGGCAAGATTGCACATATTACACATACTGGAAATGCAAGTTTAAAAGGACCCAAAGAACTTATTCTAAAAAATTTGCTAAGGGTCCCATCTATTAAAAAAAATCTATTGAGTGTTTCCCAATTTGCTAAGGACAACAATGTATATTTTGAATTTTATCCTAACTTTGTAAATATTATGAAATATAATTACTTGAATGTCAGCAACATTTCTAATTCATATGTTTGTTCTTCTTGTCAATTGGGAAAGTCTCATAAACTTGCATTTCCAAATTCACACACAATTTATACTAACCTACTTGAGTTAGTGGCAACTGATTTATGGGGACCAGCATCCACTAGTTCAATATGTGGCTACAAGTATTATATTTCATTTATTGATGCTTATTCCAGATTTACTTGGATATATATGTTGAAATCTAAAACTAAAGTGAGCAATATGGCGATGCAGTATATTAATAAGGTTGAAAATATGACTGGTCATCATGTTAAAATCTTTCTAACTGATGGTGGAAGAGAATTCTTACCATTAATTTTTTTTTGAAAAGAAAGGTATTAATCATAGGATTACTTGTCCATATACTTCAGAACAAAAGGGATTAATAGAGAGGAAACATAGGCATACTGTTGAAACAGGTTTAACTCTACTTGCTCAAGCTTCAATGCCCTTTAAATATTGGCCTGAAGCTTTTGAAACTGTTGTGCATTTAATAAATTTATTACCTACAAAGGTACTAAATTTTAATTGTCCTCAGGAGATTTTATTTAAAGTTAAACCAGATTATCTTCACATAAAATTTTTTGGATGTCAGTGTTTCCCTTGTTTAAGGCCATATAATGTCCATAAATTAGATTTCAGATCTAAACCTTGTACTTTTCTAGGATATTGCAATAGACAAAAGGGTTTTAAATGCCTAGATAATGCTGGTAGAATATACATTTCCAGACATGTAAGATTTAATGAGCAGAAATTTCCATTCAATAATATTAATTGTAAGACAACTGAAAAAGTTGTTGAGCCAAGAGTGGTTATACCTGATTTACCTGAGGATGTTCAAGTGATGGTGCCATCTACTTTAGCTACAAAGGACACCACCACCAGCTCTCAACTCACAGTGCCTTCGGAAGGGCCAGGTCAAAAGCATGCCAGTGATGACAATATTGACATTCAAGGTCAATCATTTCAAGAAACTACTGAAAGCAGCAATCAATTATCTACTAGAGAACAATCTGAAAAGATCAGTCATGATAGGGAAAAAAGAGATAATCTCAATCAGCATCCAATGTTAACTAGAGCAAAGTGTGATATTTTTAAAGCCAAAAATATTAATACTGTTGTGTTACAAGATGAACCGGTTTCCTTTCATGAAGCTGTCCAATATGATAATTGGAAACAAGCTATGGCTGAAGAATATAATGCCTTAATTAGTAAAGGAACCTGGTCTCTAGTTGAAAAACCATAGAATAAGAATATAATTGGATGCAGATGGGTATATAAGTTAAAGAAAAATTCTGATGGTTCAATTTCTAAATACAAGGCAAGATTAGTTGCTAAAGGTTATTCACAACAGTGTGGTTTTGATTTTACTGAAATTTTTTCACCTATTGTGAAACCCACATCTATCAGAATAATATTGTCAATAGCCTTGTTTAGGAATTGGAACATCAGACAACTTGATGTCAATAATGTTTTTCTTAATGGTGATTTACAGGAAGAAGTGTTTATGCAACAACCAGAAGGATTCAGTCAAGGCAACAATACAAAATTGGTGTGCAAACTCAACAAAGCAATTTATGGACTAAAGCAGGCTCCTAGAGTTTGGTTTGACAAGCTGAAATCAACACTTGTCAACTATGGATATACTTCTACTAAATCTAACAATTCTATTTTTACCAAATTTTCTAGGACTGATACACAATATATTCTATATTATGTTGATGATTTCATTATTACAGGAAGCAATAAATCTGAGATTGACAATATCACTAAAAGATTGAATGCAGAATTCTCAATTAAAGACTTGAGTGACTTAAGTTACTTCCTGGGTGTTGAAGTCAAAAGATCTAATTCTGAAATTCATCTCAGTCAAAGAAATATATTTCAAAAATCCTTCAAAGAGCTAAAAATGGACAATGCAAACCCTCTACCAACTCCTATGATCACTAGCAGTCAACTTTCTAAAAAAAAAAGGAGAAGCATTTCCAGATGCAAGGTTTTATAGGAGTATAATTGGTGCATTACAATATGCTACCATTACAAGGCCAGATATTGCTTATTGTGTAAATAAAGCAAGTCAATTTATGCAAAATCCTTTAGATACTCATTGGGTTGCAGTCAAGAGAATTCTTAGATATCTAAAAGGAACAATGGATCATGGAATAATATTTAAAGCTAGCAATACTCTAAATATAAATGCATATGCAGATGCAGACTGGGGAGCAGAGATTGATGACAGAAAATCAACTTCTGGTTATTTTATCTTTTTAGGTAAAAACTCAGTTTCATGGAGTGCTTGAAAACAGAGTACAATTTCTAGATCTAGTACTGAAGCAGAGCTCAGATGTGTTGCTAGTGCAGCAGTAGAAGTGCTATGGATTGAATCTTTATTAAGTGAGCCTAAAATTAAAACAGAAAAGAAAGCCGTAATCTGGTGTGATAATGTGAGCGCTATTTCATTAACTTCTAATCCTGTTCTTGATTCAAAGACAAAGCATATAGAGATTGAATTATACTTTATCGGAGAGCAAGTATTACAAGGTAAATTGAGGGTTGGATATATACCATCGCAACATCAAAAAGCTGATGTACTTACTAGACCACTATCTAGACCGAATTTCATCAGGTTGAAGGAAGAACTCAACGTTGATTCAGCAGATTTGAGCAGAAGATCCACCAGAATCATATATGTTCCAGATTAATGCTGCGCAACTAGGGTTACGTCAAATTTGAAGCTCAAATCTGTTTAAAGTCATGAATTTCATCTATCTCAGCAAAATTCTCTTATAATCAAACTTGAGAGCTCAAAGTTTACATGGTTTTACCTGACCCGAAGATTTCATCTCGAAGGAGTTTGAAGCTGTCGTCTTTTCTCATAATCAAACTTGTAGAGCTCAAAGTTTTGCTGGATTCACTTGTCTGGAAGATTTTATTTTGGAGAGGATTGAAGCCGCCGCCTCCATTTCTATGTTTTTTTTCTATTCGAAACCTAATTAGGGTTTTTACCTGATTACGGTTTCGGGGGGGGGGGGAGTAAAAGTAACTTACTTATTGGGTCGGTTACACTTTGCTTCCCCGCATCTGTTTTAGCATCTGTCTTAATTTACATTTGGGCTGAGCCCATTTAAGGTATTACATAGTTATATATAGCCGTTCAAAAGTCTGTACATATTATTCAGTCCTGTAAAAACATTTCTTTTTGCTATTATCAATAGCATTTCTCTGCAATTCATTTTTACACCAAAATCTAACTGACATAATATTGATAACTACATCAATCTGACTTTTAAATCAAATATGAGATGGATTTGTTTTAGGAAATGAAAAAGAGATAAAATGGTTAAATATCGAGGTACAAAAGAAGAAAAAAATGAGTTTTAGGAAGGAATGAAAAGGAAATAAATAAAAATAAAATGGAGCAGAAATAGATGCATGGTTAAAAAAAAAAAAAAGAAGAAGACCAAACCAATACCTTTTTACTATCACATTGTTTAGAACAAGCTACCATAATTTCGTAAAAACACTCAGTGTGCATGAAAACGAGGAAAAAAAACTTACCTGATGGAAGCGTAGAAGGAAGCAGACAATACCAGTGTTACTTTATAGGCACTAATTAACTGAAGTTACTGAACTACACGGATGAAGAAATTTTATACAGACCATTAATTAAATTAGGACTAAAAAAATTTCATTTAAGCATCTACCATATCCACATGAAGTGTTTCAGAGTATAGTAGCGTATGTGCCCAAAATAACAGCACACAGTAACAGCCTAAAAGTTAACAGCTATACATTTTTCACCATTGCTTGTAAATCTACAAACGTAACAGCTTGCATTGATCAACATTTACATCCATGCGACAAAACGGGCATTTAAAATGAAGGTTCCCGTCTCCCAACAAATTATCCACAGTCTGAATGCATACAACATGGCCACAAGGCATCAGCATAGGCAGATCATCATCATCGATTACTTCCTCTTTCAAAACCGGGCACACAAATATCGAATGAAAATGAAACCCCTTCCCCAGTTCCACTGGCACAGGCAACTGCTCCATATTCTCCCCTTCTTCCATTTCATCGCCAGTCTTTAACGTCGCATATTTCAGCAAAGTAGGCAATGCACGATCTCCAGCATTCACGACCAAATTCAATGGACTTTCGTAATGCTGACCCAAAAGTGCACAGAACTGCTGTTTCAGTTCATTGCTTACTTTGTTCAAATGTGCTTGTTTATGTGATATGATGTCCAGACTTCTGTAAGGAGATCTATCGAGCTTGCCTGCCCATAAAATCAAGACAAATGATTTGGGTACTTCAGCAGTGTGGTCGAATGCCAGTGACGCTAGGTACTTCCTTGCATAAGTCAGTGCTCCAGTCTCCTTTATGCTTCCTTTATTCAATATTTCGACAAACTGGATTCAGTGTAGTTCTAGTTCGAGACCCGAAATTATTCTTCAACATCTCATGATGATTGTCAGCCCACTGTAGAGTAGGCTGGAGATTGCCTGATTTAAAGCTTCTAAAATATGAAATAGCTTGAGGAATGATGGCCTTAGAGCAGCAACTTTAGCAGCTTCAACATCTGATTGATCTTTTATAGCTTCTTGTATAAATGCATCTCCTACCTCAAACAAGCCTTGCTTGTGAAAGTGATTTGCAACGATCAAGTTCATTGTAGAGGAGTCGAATTCAATGGGCAGATATGCCTCTGATATGTCAGAATAGAAACTCTTTTCGAGAAGTTTGGAGTATTTGCTAAGAGCAAGATTTAGATCATTTAGATCATTTTGAGATGCCTCGAGCTGCTCTACAGGAGAAATTTCATTCAGTCTGGTTGTAAGCTCTTCATACAGTAAGTCGTAGTCCTGGTCTGTTGCATTATCAGTTGACTGTATCTTTATGATGGTTGTTGTAATTTCTTGTAGGACTTCATCGATCAATTTTTGGGTTTTAGAAGTTGACAGCTTTTGCATCATTGAGATTTCACCAAGTGCATCCTTCAATGTTGTGAGCTCCATTGGTTCTATGACTGTATACCAACAGAGTTCAATAACCTTCAAAGATTACCATGCATGTTAAACCTAAATAAAAATAAAGTATGTGTTATTTTAGCACGAGAAGCAGCAAGTTTTTGTTTTGTTTTTAGAAAGGGGAAAAAGGAATGAAATATTTGACATAAAAGCAATTGAGTTCAATTGCTTTAAGGTCTAATTTTTAGTGCAACTTTAATACAATGAACAGTGTCATTCCATCCATGTGTAAAAATAAAAAGCTTAGCTAAAGTGACAAGTTTAAGATCTAGTTGTAAGGTATGTTAGTACGATTCCAAAGAATTTGGGTTCAAACTGCAAGGCATCAAAATAAGTTCTCTATTTGAATAATAAACCTCTCTAGTTGTCAATCAAAAAAAAAAAAAAAAAAAAAAGAAACTGGATAAGAGAAGAGAAGAAAAGGAAGAGAAGTAAATAAAATAAAAGAGCGTGCAACTCTATTAACTGAAACAGCTATGAAATGTTTCAACTTAACACTTGATTGCAATAATTACTCTTATTCCATTTATTTAATAAACATCATATATTTTGAAAAGTTAAAATTATTAGTATTTCTAAATACTGCAAATGATTGCTGTCACATTATTTTATTAAAAAATTGATGTAAATAGCTGAATCTCATTCATCTTTTTTTTCAAAAAAAAGTTTTAATCAATTGTATTTAATTTCTTCTTTCCTAAAAGGTAATCAACACAACTTTTTTCTTCAATATTCTTTATATTTATTACATAAATATTATCCAAACTAGGGGTGGGCATAAACCGCACCGCAATGCGAAAACCGTCCATACTGAACCGCAAAAACGGTGCGGAAAACCGCACCAGATTCTCTCTCTAAAGGAAACAACCCAAGCCGAACCGACTCGCAATGATACGGTTCAGTTGCGGTTTGAACTTTTCTCAAACCATATTAAACCGAACCAAACCACATAGCTACACCGATAATTTATGATAAAAAAAATTAACAAATTCCTATATAACTTTTAATTTAACGATATATATTCTATTTTCAACGTATGTTGTAGTTATATTAATTAAAGATAACACTATGTGTTTTAACCATCAGGTACACAATGTCATACAATCGTAAATTGATTGTTGAGGGAAGTAATTTTCTTGTTTCATATTTAATATGGGTTCAAACCGGACCAAACCAAAATCGGACCATATTACATCGAAACTGAACCGAAACCGAACGGCTTGAATGATTAGTATAATGTTTTGTATTTTTGATCAACCATTTGATGCGGTGCGGAAGCGGTATGAGCTTCAAACCGCACCGAACCGAACCGCGCCCACCCCTAATCTAAACTTCTAAAATTAGCATGAATTTCCTATGTATCTATTTATATTATTTTGGTCATATTCCCTAGAAGTAATTATAATATCTAGTGGATTAATTATATATCGATTTTTTAAATGTTGTTTGTACGTTACCTTAGTTGTTTAAAACAACTGCTCATAAAAAAGAAAAATGTAGTCAGATTATATATATATATGGAAAGGCCAGAGACACAAATTGTTGACACAAAATTAAACATACAAAATCTAGACCACTAGATCTCCTCATGATGCACCTCTCATGTAAAGACAAAAGAATCCAACGGTCAGGATTCTGTGTTTAAAATTGTGTGTTTTATTTTGTGTCCCAATAGCCGCTCCCATATATATATATATATATATATATATATATATATATATATATATATATATAAGGCAGGTTCGAGGGCACCCCAAACAGTGCAGCACCCCAAAAGCCCCTCAACCACAACCAAGTATTTTACACTTTCTCTCATTCCACTCATTCTCTCACTTCCCACTCACATTCTTTAATATAAATGAGTGGCTATGGTTCGAGTGTAAATGAGGGACTGAAATTCAGGGGGCTCCCTGATCCTATCCCCATATATATATATATATATATATATATACACACACACACACACACACATATATGAGCTAGGATCAAGAGCACCCTAAATAGTGCAGCACCTCTTTAGCATCCCTGATTTCCACCACACAATCTCGTTTCTCTCTCTTTCCACTAATTCTCTCTCCTTCCACTAACTTATTTAATCATAAATGTGTGGCTAATATAGAGATGCAAATGGGGTGCCATGGAAAAGGGGTGCTATATAACCCTCATATATATATATACACACACACACACACACACAGATATATATATATACACACACACACACACACACAAGAACATGGTCAAAAGAACTAAAATTAAGCAATACATTAAAGGTCAAAGCTAAAGAAATCATTATTTAAAAATACACCCAACTGCTTCGTCCCTGCAAATCCACATATCTTATATTCAAGTCATTTCCTTTACCTGAGTCAAATCTTCCCTGTAATACGAGCCAAACGAACAATGCAATTTCGTTTCTCATAAGACCTCGAGTTGATACCAAAAACATGGCCCATATCCAAAATTGACATTAACTGCCAAGACAGTCCCTTTTTGTAAGAACTTTTTTTTCTAATATGACTACTCAGTCCGCTAACTTTTGAGATGATGTCCGAACACTCTCGGATGATAATATGCGACTATAACTGATCTTGGTGCTCCACTTTTTTTTAAAAAAAGTGTAATATTCATGTGTCATTTTATTTTGTTGGATATATAAGGTAGTTGAAATAATGTGGTGTATGTCATATGATAACTGTGATACTCCGAAGTGGAGGTAAATTGAGACTAGCAGGTGAAAAAGTTCTAGCTGGAACTTTAAAACCTACTCATTCTTCTCCAAATTATGTTTTCTTCGATTTTAAATTATTATAGTTTACTTTTTATAATCTTAGTAGAATAAAATTGTCTGTAGAGTAACATTTGTAGCTACACATTCTTTGTCTATTACCATGATCTCAATTTGTTATAAATATTCAAATTACTAAGAGGCGAGTTTTTAATAACTTAAAAGTAATCCTCATTTTAGTAGATTTCTTTCATTGCCTTTTTAATTCTTATGGTTATTCTCTTTACTTAAATCATTTTCACATAAAAATGACACACAAGACCCATCATTGATTCCATAAAATGTCATTAATGCACATTTTCTTTAAACAGAAGTAGCCAAACTATTTTAGTCTGTTTTATCAACATACACAAATGTATCAATTTACCACTGGCTTTCGTTGCATATACAGAAGAGGTTGAATTTAGAAGGTGATCAAACGGCTTGGATTTTTTGAATCATGAATTGTGCCAACAACTTGCATTCCAGTGGATTTTTCTTTTACTATGCTATATTATAATTAATTTCAACACAAAAATTGCAATGTTCTATAAATGGAACTCACCACACCTAATGTATAATTGATCATTCACAAAAATCAATGAATCAATTGACACACTTGGAAAGAGGAATTGAGAACTTGATATTTTATCCAATGTCTTTCACTTAATTGACTTACACTGTAATTTACCCATTAAATATACAATAAGTATCATTCAAGCAACGACACATGGAACTATCGTTATTGGTAGGAGAATTCTTAAATAAATAAAAGTATCTTCAAATTACAATGATACGATGATACATTTGTGCATAAATTTTCTTAGACTGTCTCATTGCTGCTTATGAGCTAAAATATTAGTATTCCAATCGAGTTTTGTTGTTACTATTTCATAAACATACATAAATGCTCATTTAATTCAACAGATCACAGTAAGATTTTAGCATAGTCGTTCACAAATATGTTTTAGTTGAATTCACATTGAAGTACCAAAAAACTGATATATTTAAAAGTTATGTTTTATTAAAGTATCATTGGAAAAAATAGATATCTAAGAGAATTCTCGAAGTAAATTAATAACGATGAAGAGTTGATTCAAAAATGTTCACATGGAATTATAGAATAAGAAATTATATAATTATAAGAGACGATTTTGAAATGAAGATTTGAAATTATTCAAATGAGAGAGATTTGAGCAAGATCAGGAAGAGTGCTGACATAAATTGTTTGTAAATTTGTGATGAAGCCTGCACTTCATATAGAAAATAAAACAGCTACTTGCCAACTTTAAACTTAGTAAACAAATACCTCTGTAATGCCCAAAGGTATTTCTTCAAAAATACCCGAATAAGAGATAAAATAATGCAACCCCCTGAGTTTCGCCTTAAAATCCGGAGCTAGCACCTTCTCCTCTCTACTTCTGCTATAATACCCGAAGGGATTTCAAGTACTGTATCGTAGTTCCTTAATAAATAGTAAAAAAAGATACCGTTGACAATTGTACACATGTTTGTATCAGCAGTAATTTATTCAAAACTTACATTTTAAACAAGGCCACAAGGTTGATTCAGGAGTTGCCACAAAGCCATATAATGATGTTCAAGCATTGAGACCCCAAAATTTGCATGTGTTGAACAACATCCTATGCTGACATTTTTGATGGCAAGTGAACATTTTAGTTTAATTTATGTTGGGTTTTCCTCCTAATTTATTGGAAAGCTCAACAATCATTATTGAAAGATGTGTAGACACATCAAATTTCTATGCATATTTATGTAAACCCAATGGAAACATTATTTTTTCAAAGAATAAGTTTGAAAGGCACATTGTGAGAGAACTTTTTGTATTCCACACCTATATATATGAGTGTGAGAGAGTGAGTAAAAGCATAAGAAAGAGAGAAATACACAATAAGAGAGATAGCTTGAGAAGTCTTTATCCTCAAGCTTGAGTGAGCCACTGAGTGTGAGATATATACAAGTTCTTATAATCCTACTATCATCTTATAGTGGAAGAATTGGACTTCTAGTCCCGCGGTTTTTCTCTTATTGGGTTTTCCGCGTAAACAAATCTCTTGTGTTGCTGTTTGTTATTTTTATCTGTTAATTGTTTTACTGCACTTCACTTCTAAGCTTATCTACACAGAGGAAATATAAAGTTTTACTCAACAGTGGTATCAGACCTTGGTTCAGCAATATATATTTCCTTCTTGTGTGAGCCAAAATAGAGACCACTATTACACATGATGGTGAAATGTTTAAGCTCACTACAGAGAATTTTTCTTACTGGAAGCCAATGATGGAAGATCATTTGTACTGCAAGGATTTGTACGAGCCAATCACAAAAGAAGATAAGCCGGAAGGAAAGCCCAAAAAAGATTGGGAACTTTTGAACTGGAAAGCAGTTGCTATGATCCGAAAATATATAGATCAAAGTTTATTCGAGCATGTATCTACTTATACTAATGCCTATCAGTTGTGGGAGAAACTTGAGTCTATGATTCAAAAGAAGACACCTCAGAACAAAGCTCATCTAGTAAGACGATTGGTTAAATCAGAGTAAAAAGATGGTCAAAGCATGACTGAGCACCTGAACAGTTTTAAGGGCTTAGTAAACAAGTTAACCAAGATTGAAATGAAGATAGATGATGAACTGCAAGCCTCTCTTCTTTTAAGCTCTTTACCTGAGAGTTGGAATACTTTGGTTGTTACTCTAAGTAACTCAGCTCCAGAAGGAAAACTCACCATGGATGCGGTTGCTGATAGCCTTCTAAATGAAGAGGCAAGAAGAAAAGAGCATGGAACAACACAAAACGAGGCTCATATAGCAGAGAATCATGACAGAAGTGAATTTCATGGAAGAAATAAAAATAAGGGACGTGATAAGTCAAGAGGACGCTCCAAATCCCGCTCCAGAATCACTTTTTATTATTGTGGCAAACCAAGTCATAAAAAATCTGAATGTCGTAATTTTAAAAGAGATCAAAAAAAGGGAACTGTGAAGCCAGATCAAGTTGACACGAGAAAGAAGGAAGAACAAAACACTACAGCAGTTGCAGTCAAAAAAGAATCGGATGTATTCTTTATTGGAGATGACAATTATCTCAATTTGACTTATAATGACAATATATGGATTGTCGACTCAGGTGCTTCCTTTCACATTACTCCACATAAATAGTTATTTACTTCTTATCAAAAAGGTAATTTTGGTACTGTTAATCAAGTTACTAGCAAAATTATTGGCATAGGAGATGTTCATTTGAAAACTAATACTAGTTGCAAGCTCATATTGAAGGATGTAAGACATGTTCCAGATATGCGCCTCAATCTAATATCTGCAGGTAAGCTTGATGATGCTGGTTTAGTTAATCAATTTGGTTCTGGAAAATAGAAACTCACAAATGGAAACATGGTCATTGCTCGAGGCAAAAAGGAGGGCTCTTTGTATTTAACACGTGGTTGATTACGCGATGAAGCCAATGTTGTCCATAAGGAGCTGATCCCTAAAGCGAAAAGAGATTGCAAATACTTGCCCAAAAGGAGCTGATCCCTAAAGCGAAAGGTAAAACACTTGAACCTTGTATTGATTGTTTGGCTGGGAAACAACATAGAGTTTCCTTTTATAGATCAAACAGACCATAAAAAAGAAAGCATATCCTTGATTTAGTACATATTGATGTCTGCTCTATGACTGAAAAATCTCTTGGAGGTGCATTATATTTTGTAACATTCATTGATGATCACTCAAGAAAGGTTTGGGTGTATTTGTTAAAAACAAAAGACAATGTACTTGCGGCTTTTAAGGAGTTTCATGCCATGGTGGAACGACAAACAAACAAGAAGTTGAAGTGTGTCCGAGCTGATAATGGTGGTGAATATTGTGGTCCATTTGAAGAGTACTGCAAGACATTTGGCATCCGTCTTGAGAAAACACCTCCAAAGACACCTCAACTAAACGGTGTTGCTAAGAGAATGAATCGAACCATCAAAGAAAGAGTTCGATGTATGATATCTCATGCTAAACTCTCTAAATCATTCTGGGGAGAAGCGTGAAGATTGCTGTTGATATAATTAATCTCTCACCATCAGGTCCACTAAACAAAGGCATTCCAGATGAAGTTTGGTCAGGAAAGAAGATCTCTTATGACCACCTGAAGGTGTTTAGATGTCTTGCATTCGTTCATATTCCTAAAGACGAGCGAGCTAAACTTGACTCAAAAACCAAGCAGTGTATTTACTTTGGTTCACCTAAAAATGAGTTTGGATATCGGTTGTGGGATCCAGTTAAAAGAAAGATTATTAGAAGCCAGGATGTTATTTTCTTTGAAGACAAGACAATAGAAGATCTTAAGCAAGCAGAGAAGTCCAAACCTAAGAAAATAATATATTCAGATCCTGCACCATCCTCTGTGATGCAAGATGCAGGCAGAAGGCAAGAGGACGAGCGAGCTAAACTTGACTCAAAAACCAAGCAGTGTATTTACTTTGGTTCACCTAAAAATGAGTTTGGATATCGGTTGTGGGATCCAGTTAAAAGAAAGATTATTAGAAGTCGGGATGTTATTTTCTTTGAAGACAAGACAATAGAAGATCTTAAGCAAGCAGAGAAGTCCAGACCTAAGAAAATAATATATTCAGATTCTGCACCATCCTCTGTGATGCAAGATGCTGGTAGAAGGCAAGAGGAGGAGCCTAATCATAATTGGTTGCAAAGACAACATGAAGTTACTGAACAATCAATTGAAGAACCATCATTGCATGAACAATCTCAGTCAAATTAAGAAATGGCAGATGAAACAAATGCCACAACACAACCTCCATTACAACGTTCTACAAGAGAAAGACGTGCTTCTACTAGATATCCTAGAGATGAGTATGTGGTTATCATTGATGAGGGGGAGCCTCAAAGTTACGAACAAGCTATAACCAGTGAACACAAAGGAGAATGGGAGAAAGCTATGTAGGAAGAAATGCAATCCTTGCATGATAATCATACATATGATATGGTGGAGCTACCCAAGGGAAAACAAGCCTTAAAATGCAAATGAGTGTACAAGTTAAAAACAGAAGAGAAGAATAGTCTACCCAGATACAAAGCTTGAATTGTTGTTAAGGGTTGCAATCAAAAGAGAGGTATTGATTTTGATGAAATATTTTCTCCCGTGGTAAAAATGCCATCTATTAGAGTTGTAATGGGTCTAGCAGCTTGTTTAGACTTAGAAGTTGAACAACTCGATGTTAAAACATCATTTTTACATGGAGACCTAGAGGAAGAGATTTATATGGAGCAACCCGACGGGTTCAAAGTTGCGGGAAAAGAACATCTTGGTGTCGTCTCGAGAAGAGTCTATACGGTTTAAAACAAGCACCTCGCCAATGGTATAAGAAGTTCGACTCATTCATGACTCAACATGAGTTCAAGAAGACTCTATGCAATCACTGTGTCTATATAAAGAAGTATGTTGTTCGTGATTTCATCATACTTTTATTATATGTTGACAATATGTTGATTGTTGGACAAGACAAAAAGAAAATTGCAGCTCTCAAGAAGGCTTTAAGCGAATCTTTTGCAATGAAAGATCTGGGAGCAGCACAGCAGATTCTTGGAATGAAAGTCACTCGTGATAGATCCAAAGGACTATTGTGGTTATGGCAAGAAAGATATATAGAGAAAATTCTTGAAAGATTTAACATGCACAAGGCCAAGCCTGTAAGTGTACCACTTGCCAACCACTTTAAATTAGGCAAGGAACACAGTCCAAAAACTGAAAATGAAATGGCTGAAATGGAGAATGTCCCATATTCTTCTGCTGTTGGCAGTTTAATGTATGCCCTGATATGTACACGACCGGACATTGCATACGCTGTTGGAGTCGTGAGTCGATATTTATCAAATCCTGGAAAGCAACATTGGGTTGCTGTTAAATGGATATTTCGCTATCTCCGAGGAACAACCAGAAGATGTTTGTGCTTCGAAAACGGAAAATCTGTGTTAAAAGGATACACAGAAACAGATATGGCAGGAGACATTGACTCTAAAAAAATCAACATCAGGATATTTGATTACTTTTTCGGGGGGAGCAGTATCTTGGCAATCAAAGCTCCAAAAATGTGTTTCCTTGTCTACAACTGAAGCCGAATTCATTGCAGCTACAGAATCATGCAAAGAGATGATATGGCTGAAAAACTTCTTGTTAGAATTGGGCCAAAAACAAGAAAATTATGATCTCTATTGTGACAATCAAAGTACAATTCAACTTGCTAAAAATTCAACCTATCATTCCCGATCGAAACACATCGATGTTCGATACCACTGGATTAGAGATGCGTTGGAAGCAAAACTGTTGCAACTCAACAAAGTTCATACTGATGATAATTAGTCAGACATGTTGATGAAGGTCATACCAGCTAAGAAATTTGATGATTGTTGTGATGGTGTTGGTATGAAAGTGCTTCCTGATTAAGTCGAGAAGGGGGAGATTTGTTGGGTTTCCCTTATAATTTATTGGAAAGCTCAACAATTATTATTGAAAGATGTATAGACACATCAAATTTCTATGCATGTTTATGTAAACCCAATGGAAACATTATTTTTTCAAGGAAGAAGTTTGAAAGCCACATTATGAGAGAACCTTTTCTATTCCACACCTATATATATGAGTGTGAGAGAGTGTGTAAAAACAAAAGAAAGAGAGAAATATACAATAAGAGAGAGCTTGAGAAGTCTTTATCCTCAAGCTTGAGTGAGCCACTGAGTGTGAAATATATACAAGTTCTTGTAATCCTACTATCATCTTATAGTGGAAGAATTGGACTTCTAGTCCCGCGGTTTTTCCCTTATTCGGTTTTCCGCGTAAACAAATCTCTTGTGTTGCTGTTTGTTATTTTTATCTATTAATTGTTTTACTGCACTTCACTTCTAAGCTTATCTACACAGAGGAAATATAAAGTTTTACTCAACAATTTATGCATTTCAACGGTCTTTTTATCAAGTGGCAAAAGGAAAATACATATTTCAAGAAGTGTGACGTCACTGTATACACTCCAGTTTGTGCTACGGGCCACTGTAGCAATTTCTTTTTTAATATAACTATGGCCCGACCGAGGTGGCCGTTAACACCAACGAGGTTGCTGCTAGCAGCACCCTTTCAAGAAACACTATTCTGATAATATGCATTTTATCTCATTGCTAATCTTTCTGAAAACCAACAATACCAATATAATACAATGATTGGAATTTAAAAAAAACAAATAAAAGACTTGCAAACATCAATTTTGACTACTGTGTAAGAAACAATTACGCTAACCTGCTGAACTTGTTTCCCTTATGATTTCGTGTTCAACTGTAAGAATAATGCAGTAACTTGCATTATGCGTATACACCAGTTATTTGCAAATTGCAGGAATATAAATATTACCCAATCAAGGAATATAAATGCACTTCAGTGCAAAAACAAGATTCACAAAACCAAAAAAATGGTATGACGAAAATTCCCAATTTATGCAGAAAAAGAAAATTCATACAAACAATTTCCCGAAGCAACCTTTAAACCCGTACTTCTGAATATGATTTAAAAAGCATGATATTCCACAGCCAAATTCGTGTAACATATTCTTGTGGAATTATAAATGTCTTCGATCGAGTAGGTTGTAGCTCAAGAGGTCGAAGCTAGAGGTAATACTAATTTTCAAAGATTAAACATTACTTCAAATTAGGAAGGCCCACAACATTATGCAATCTGAATGAATCCTATTATCCTAATATGATTTAAGACATATAACATTCTTCAAAAAAGTAACTAAAGAAAGTTCAATTCAATAACAAGAGAAATAAAAGATTCGATTCGATTCAGTAGCAAGAAAATGAAGTCTAACATGGTGAAACTTTAGCGCGACTGCTTGACGATTGTTTCCCGTTTGTACAAGTTTATTATTTGTTGCAGGAAAATTAACACCTTGCGCCCCATTCCATTATTTTATTACGTACGTTGTGACTCGAGTAGAAATGAGTTAGAGCAACTTCTTCCTTTTGAAATGAAGTGTAGATCTGCGTACTCACTAGTTTTTTCTCCTATACTAAACCACACTCTAATCCACATGCTGTCATTGCTCTCTCCACTTTGTATTTGCCATATTTTCTTGTTAGTAAACAATGGCTGAGTCGCGGACTAGGTCGCTCTCTTGAAGACGATTCGGCGATCTGGTCGGTGGTGCAAAACCAGTTCGTACTTCCGCCGCCGCCTCTAGGATAAAACAGCCTCTCTAAAATTAATAACTGATTTGCTTTACACAACAAATCAGTGCAGATTTGCACTTTCGAAAATAATAATTGCTCGAAAAATTCTGTAAGAATATTTTAATGGCGGATGAGAGAAATAGTATTTTTTTCTGTGGTAATCTCGTCTACAACTGAAGATAATATATAGACGAAGATTAGGGTTAATCGAAAATACTGGGCAGAGGAAGAAAAATAGGATCTGCTGAAAATACTGGGTCAAGAGTTTACCGCTTCATAAATAAAAGTTGGCTCAGAAATATTTTCTGTATTAAAAAATAGTTCGAAAAATGCAGTGTTTTCTGGACCAAAAATATAAATGTCTACACCACAAGGCCCAAGGCCCAAGGCCGAACCGAACCGGGCCGGGTCGGTCGGTCGTGCGTGTGTGGTGGTCCTGATGCATGGTCTCCCTCCTCACAACAAAGCATGCATTGGGAGCCCAAGGCCCCAACAAGATTTCTTAGAAACAAACATAAATACTTGCCTCTTCCATATAATCCCATGATGTGGGACTATTCACATAAGAGAGCCATTCATACACTTATCTCAATATTTTAATAATTCACAGAAAATTTCCAACAATCCCCCACTTGAATTTTTAAAATATTATCAAGCAGTTTTTAAAAACATAAGACTGTGCATAAACAAAGGTGTCATCTGACTTGAACCTTTGCGTAGTGAATAAGATTCAGTTTTTACTAGAGTGACACGTAGTCTTGAACTCTATTCCTGACATCAAACCACACACAATCTTTTCTATAGTGCAATCAAATAAGCTCGTGCGTTTATGGCCATGCACGTCTATCCCAGTTTAGTGAACGCTCTAGAAGTTTTGCCCAAAACTTCATAGGAAACGACCACATTTCCACATTCACAAAGGTGAGTCTATCAAGAGCACTCATGAAGGTAGGTACTCCACTCCAAATAGAGTATAGATCTCATTAAGAGTTTTTATTAACTCATCCTCTATCACTTCAGGAATACATGCTTCTTAATCTAAAATTTAGCATGTTCATCTACTATCACTACACAACATGTTTTTACCCATTGAAGCTAGTTCTTGGGATCTCTAGTCATTTAGGTCAGGTTACCATTGTGCGTGATTCCACAATCACAGGGCAATAGTCCCATTCTTTTAGAATTATTAAGGACTTTCTTTCTGGACAGTCCTTTCGTCAAAGGTTCTGCCAAATTATCATCACCTTATATGTGATGTTCTCTAACAATACTGTGCATACGACTGTCATTTCTTACCGTTTTAATATCAGTTCTGTTTTTCTTTCAATAGTCGTCAAATTTTTTTCATCACTATATATGTGATGTTCTTTTATAGTATTGTTCTTACGACGTCGTTTTCTACCGTTGTTATAACGGTTCTATACTTTTTACAATAGCCGCGGAACTATCACAATCGATTACACCACTAGTGTCTATTTTTCCCATATAGAGATCTCAACTAGCAAATTTCTTTAGTTCTCTGCTTCTTCACTAGTTGTTGCTAGTGCTATTATCTCAGTCTCTATAGTAGACTAAGTCAAAATAGTCCGTTTCTTGGATTTTCAAGAGACAGCTTCTCCAGCGATGCTAAATATATAGCCGCTGGTCGCTTTTGAATCAACAGATAAAGTATTCCAGTCTGTATCAGAATATACTTCAAGTACAGTTGGAAAATTTTCATAATGTAATCTAAGGTTCATGGCTCGTTTAAGGTATCTTATGACCCTTTCAATAGCATGTCAATGCTCTATACTAGGTCTACTAGTTAACATGCATAATAATCCCACGACATAGGCAATGTCGGGTCTAATACAATAAGTGGCATTCGAAGGCAGCCAATGATGCTCGCTTACTTTGATTGTCTTACACCTTCACAAGTGTTCTTAAATATCTTTGCACTGGGATCGTATGATGTACATGCAGATTTACAGTCAAAGTAATTGTCTTTCTTTAGAGACTTCTCAATATAATGAGATTGATCCCTAGAAAATCCCTTTTTCGGACCTAGTAATTTTAATATCAAGGATTACACTCGCCTCACCTAGATCTTTCATATCAAAACTGGCACTTAATAAGGATTTGACTGAGTTTATGACATAATATTTGACCCAAAAATGAGTAGGTCATCTACATAAAGGCATATAATAGTGCAAACGTCATTCTCAGATTTGTAATAAATGCATTTGTCACTTTCATTAACTTTAAAACCATGTGAAATGATTAAAGTTATCAAATTTTTCATGCCATTGTTTAGGTGCTTGTTTTAAACCATATAATGATTTATCTAATTTGCATACTTTATGTTCTTGATCATGTACTACAAATCCTTAAGACTGGTCTATATAAATTTCTTCGTCTAATTCACCATTCAAAATGCGGTTTTCACATCCATTTGGTGTATTAATAAATTATGAATAGAGACAAGTGAGATTAATAACCGAATGGATGTAATTCTAGTTACAGGTGAAAAGTGTCAAAGAAATATATATTTTCTTTTTGTTTAAAACTTTTAGCTACTAGTCGTACTTTATATTTATCAATAGTGCTATCAGGTTTTTAATTTCTTTTTAAGTACCCATATACAGCCTATAGATTTACAACCAGGAGGTAAATCTATCAAATGCCAAGTCTTATTGGATTACAGAGAATCCATCTCATTATTTATAGCCTTTTGCCAAAAAAAAGGGCATCTAAAGAAGATAAGGCCTCTTGGAGGTTTAAGGGATCCTCCTCTATAGCAAAAAATATGAACCAAAATCTTTTACGGTTCTTGCTCTATTACTTTTTCTAGGTTCAGTTTCAGAACTTTTATTAAGTTCTGTTCTAATAGGCATACTTGATGTGCCCCCACTATTCCTTAATTTAAAAGGAAATTTCGTTTCATAAAAATTGGCATCATTACATTCAAAATATATTATGTGTATTTAGGTCATAAATTCCGTATGCTTTGCTATTAACACCATAGCTTATAAGTACACATCGTATGATTTACTTGCCAATTTTATTCTGTTAGGGTCTGGAATGCGAACATATGCTAAGCAACACCAAGTTCTAAAGTATGACATACTGGATTTATATTTCTCTAAAATTTCATAAGGCGAAATTTTATTCTTAGATTTGGGGATTCTATTCAGAACATAACATACAGTCTATAAAATATCCCCCCACTAATGTTTTGCTACACTGAAATTTAATAAAATGACAATTACTAATTCGGTAAAGGACCTGTTTTTTTAGCTTTACCGTTCATTTCAGGTGAATAGGGTGTAGTTCTCTTATGTACAATATATCACATAAAAAATCCAGAATAGAATTTGATTCGTATTCTGTTCTTCTATCACTATGTAGTCTCTTAATTTTCCTATTTGCTTGATTTCAATTTTGAATGTTTCAAACATATCAGATGCATCACATCTTTAAGAATCAATGTCTTTCCAATCATATGCTTTATTTTCATTATTACCAGTCTCTACAGCTTAAGTGGTGTGAGGATCTCACAACACACTTTCTGATCGTCAACAACCGTGTATATTGTGAATATATCACGATCATAGCAAACATGGCGAGAAACACCAATGTCTACACACCAACTCTCTGATTCACCAACAAGGTGAATCTCAGTAATCATAGCCGTTAGAGGCTCCTCAATCAGATTTGCCTGCGGTGCAGGGTCTGGCCTGTTCCGACACTTTTATGCCATATGACCTGGTTTTCTACATTTGTATTATGGAATAACTGTCCAGAATCATTCATTTGGGTTGGTTGTTGCTGTCGTTTATGGTTTCCTTGCGAATTCCATTCTGTTATTTACCGACCGCTTGTGGATGCTTACTATTTTAAATGTTCATATGTTTGAGAATTTATATTTTCTCATAGGAAAATATTCATAAACTCAGAGACTAACATAATTGAATCACAGAAAAAAATAATTTCTGCATTTTTAGTTATCAGTCTTAATAGATACTTAGAACTCAATCTTGATCTAAGTCAGAAAATCAAAATCTGCATAAGCATTCTTTACGCTATGTATCTCACAGAGGAAATCTCACAAAAGACAGTGTTATCTAGCATTAGTTGCCTATTGGTAATGAAAACTTTGATTTTAATTCAGTATGGAACCATGTTCGGTCAAATTCTTTGATTTGGGATTGTACATGTGCTCCCAGAATGTCCTTAAACGCATTGCTGGTTTCAAATAATAAGTTCACTACCAAAGATAAAAGTATCACTTGCAATGTATCTATCGATCCTAAGTGTAATTTGTGCTCAATACCTACATGAAGACATAAAACTTCTTTATCTTAACTGCATATATTCCAAGCAAATTTGGAATTATCTTAGGTGTAACTTGAAAATTCCTATATCTAACAATTATGAGCAGCATCCTGTTTAAAAATTGTCTACCATTCATGTTTCCATATTTGTTTTATTGCACATAATCAGCATAGAGAATAAATACCGTTAATAGAATGTACCTTCATGAAGTATGATTCTCCAAGTGATTACTCCTTTTTATTATCCAGCTTCTTCTACCACTTGCGGCAGAACTTTGTTGGAAAATAATGCAACTGTCCGGTTGCAATTTGATGAGCAGTCTCTCTAGCAGGTCCAATTTGTTCTGCTCGCCAAATCCAGCTCTTCACTATCCAATCGTTTATCGCGATGAATCATTATCGACAAGTACCATGGGGTCCAGATCTCCGACCCCAACCGCTGGCTCGAGGATCTAGATGCTGATCAAGTTGACTAAATTTGTTCTTAAGCAGTGCGATTTGAGATTAGGTCGCCGAGACTGAATGGGGCAGCAGACAAAGCCATTGTTTCATTAATCGTCTTCAAATTGTTGGGAAACAATGGCTGAGTCGCGGACTAGGTCGCTCTCTTGAAGACGATTCGGCGATCTGGTCGGTGGTACAAAACCAGTTCGTACTTCCGCCATCGCCTCTAGGATAAAACAATCTCTCTAAAATTAATAACTGATTTTCTTTGCACAACAATTCAGTGCAGATTTGCACTTTCGAAATTAATAATTGCTCGAAAAATTCTGTAATAATATTTTAATGGCGGTGGAGAGAAATAGTTTTTTTTTTCTGTAGTAATCTCGTCTACAATTGAAGATAATATATAGATGGAGATTAGGGTTAATCGAAAATACTGGGCAGAGGAAGAAAAATAGGATCTACTGAAAATACTGGGTCAAGATTTTACCGCTTCATAAATAAAAGTCGGCTCAGAAATATTTTCTGTATTAAAAAATAGTTCAAAAAACGCAGTGTTTTCTGGACCAAAAATATAAATGTCTATACCACAAAGCCAAGGCCCAAGCCCAAGCCCAAACCGAACCGAACTAAACCGAACCGGGCCGGGCCGGGTCGAGTCGGTCGGTCGGTCGCGCGCGCGTATGTGGTGGTCATGATGCATGGTCTCCCTCCTCACAACAAAGCATGCATTGGGAGCCCAAGGCCCCAATAAGATTTCTTAGAAACAAATATAAATACTTGCCTCTTCCATATAATCCCATGATGTGGGACTATTCACATAAGGGAGCCATTCATACACTTATCTCAATATTTTAATAATTGACATAAAATTTCCAACATTTCTAGAGTATCAGGGCTTTTGAATTAAAATTTAAGAAAGTGGTTTTGATGAGGAAACTTGAAATACCATATTCGAGATAGGTTTAAGCGAAATAGAAGCTGAGAGAACAAAGGCTGATTTGGTCAAAGAGTCAAACTGTGAAAAAGTTACTGAAACATTATATTTTTAACCAAAATTTTATTCATTTATCCTTTATTTAGTGGAAAATAGGGGGAAGGACAAACTTAATAAAAAATTAGTGAAAAAAAATTAGTGGATGGGAGAGAGATTAAATGACATAGGATCATTCCATTGCATTTCAAAAATACAACATTTCTAAATGACCGTTATTTCGAACGTCCCGTAGCATTTTAAATTGTGCAATATTCCTAAATGACTATAATTTCTATCATAAGTTATGCTTCTGTCCCTAACATAGTTCACAATGTTGGAAGTAGTTGTCATTTGTTTTAAACGCTCATGTGTTTTCTGTTATTAACTTTGTAACAAAAACGACAGAAAACTATTACAATCACTGTTGCAGTGAACATGAATGCCTTAAAGCATTAGTAATACTATTTCAATGCTTTTATTACTCACAACAACAAGAAACAGTCACGTATTTGGAAGAAAATTGCTATAAACAATATTATGCAGTCCAAAAACTAGAAAGGAAGAATAGTTTATTGATTAATGTCTGAGTCCAGCGATTGATGTTTCCTTGAAACGATATTGCTCCCTCTACGGCGCTTTACCTTGTTGAGCAATCGTTTACCAAGGATCAAACATAACTTCTATGTGATCTTGAGCGACAATCACAGAGCGATGACAAACGCAGCAAGTTTGATCAGATTAGAACAAATTTATGTGTAAGAAGAAAGATAGTAGAGGAGAATAATATGGAATGAAAACTCTGTTTTCTTTCTGCTTATTTATAGGCGTAGGGGGTAGTGTCTGTTAGACTGAGGCATGACCGTTTGAACGGTTGCGACATTTACCAATAGACGCGACCATTCCTGGTAAAAAAACGTGGTTCAAAAGTTAGCTGTTTCTGCGCAGCATAGCAGACCCAAGAAGCAGTCAAATGTCTATTTAATCATGAGACCCCAAGAGCCCCAAGGCCCTATCTTTGACCTTTTAATATTAACTATGAAAGTTTATCATGCCATTGCCCTCAATCCTTCTATCTCCTCATTCTTTTTGATATAGAGTATTACCTTGTGTAATATATAGTGGAATGAGTTTTATTTTGTCTCGATGTGGGACTTATTGATTCCCCTAAAACCCTTATTCACTTCCAACAATCCCCCACATGAATGTACAGTTATCTAATATGTTCTTGAAATCGCGAAACCTTTATCATATCGGTAAAAGTAGCCCGACTTTTCCTAGTGTTTTATCGTTATAACTTACTAGCGAATCAGTGAACTAGATTGTCTTTGAACTGTAAGCCATATGTATAAGTCTATTAAGGTAACATATGGTAAGTATTGTTTAACTCCTTGGTTCTCCGTTTGTGTTCGTTTTGCCTTGAAAACCACTTTGGTTTCGAGTGCTTGAAGAATTCGACCTTACTACTCTTCTCAAAGCAGCGCCTACGGACTCACATAGGTGATACTATAAAGAGAATCCCGTAGTACTCCACTTAGTTCTTTATAACACCACAGTATAAACATCATTAAAAGCTAAACTTATCCTACTCTCCGACGGATTAGGCACTGGCTTATCTTAGGAATGATTGTAGTATTTCTTTCGGTGCTACCAACTTTTATCCTTAATTTAGTTGTCCCTTCAAACCTAGATCTTGGGATCTCCAGCCAACTAGTTTGGATTTCCATTAAGGAAAACTTTTCAGTTTATAGGTCTTAAGATCATTCCCATCGATACGGTTTGTGCTTTCTCTCTAGGCAAGCCTTTAGTTAGCGGATCTGTAATGTTATCCTTTGATTTTATGTAACAACCCGCATATTTGATGTTAATATATTTAAATATAACATCGTTAATCATGTATAGGTTCAAAAATTCCAAATCCTAAGGCTTAGGAAAAATGGAAATGGAGAAGGGAAAGGGAAATTAAAATTCCCTAAGCCCTAGCTTGACCTTAGGAATCCATTGCATGTCAAAATCAAGTCTGAACCCATAGAGAAAAGAGGTAAGCTCAATCTCTATCTTCTCCAACGTCAGTCCTCTTTAATTTTTATGATTTCCTAGCGCTAATTCTTAGGAAATCAGTTTGTTTTGTGTATAGATTGAAGATTCGTGAGTTGTAACAACCCGAATTTTAATAGCATGTTGAAACTAGAAATCAGGGTATAATTAAATTTTAAAATAAGAATCAGGGGAAACGGATTGCGCCATTGTGTTCGCCTCGGAATTCTGCATGAAATCGAGTCCGAGTTTTCGAAAATCGGAGTCCGTATGACCAAGATATGACCCTCCGAAGTTTCAAGAATTTAAATAAAATAAAACAGCTCGAAAATAAAGCCAGAAATTCGAAATTCAAACCCAGAGAAGGCTGGCGGGAAAATTCCCGCCCATATACTCAGGTCGGCTGGGGAGTCGACCCCCCCCAACCAGGTCGACTGCGGAGTCGACTGGAGAGTCGACCCCCCCATGACCAGGTCGACTGGGGAGTCGACCTGGGGGTCGATCTGCCTCCTGAACCCACTTCTTGAACCAGATGCATCCTGATGTATTTTGACTTGTTTCGTGACCAGATTCGTCTGCCTAACCCTATATAAGCAGCCCCCTAGCCTCATTCTCTCCACACCATTTCATTCTGTCCTTATGTTGTTTCTGAGATAATCAAAATAATAAGATAAAAAGGAAGAAAAAGGACTGCTTCTTCTCCATCAAGGCTACGCTTAGAGATTTGCAAATTGGGGGATTTCAATTAGAACACGATCAATCAAATAGAGATTCAACAATCAAATTCTGCTTTCTAATTCTCGATCCACACACTGTAAGTTCTAGTTACTTTGAGATCTAAACTTGTTAATTGTAATTTGGACATGAGATAAAGTGAAATTTGACTTAAGCATGATAATCGATTCATATCTATTCTTGTTCTTCTTGGATGTTGACATTTGGAATATTGCTTTGAAATCAGTTTGGGCCTATTCGCATTTATAAATCAAACGTTATCATGCCTATGACATTGAAACCATTATTAATGGCCAAGGACTATGACTGAGAACATTAGACTATGCCTATGCCTATGACTGAGAACATAAGACCATTGCTTATGACTATGACAAGGACAATTGTGGCCAATCACCTATGACTCGTGACTATGGATTACTGCCTATGATTATGAACATAAGACTGTGACCATGACTTTGAAACTATTACAGTTAATTGCTTATGACTATTAGGGTAGTTGCCTAGAACTCTTTTGGATAATTATCCATGACTATTGTATAACTATTGTGGTTAATTGACTATTATAGTTGATTGCTCATAACACTATAGTTGAAAACCATGTTGAACACCGAATTGGCATTTAGTTGGATCCCATACCTAGGGTGTGACTTGCTTAGTTTAATCATTATTATGTACACCAAAAACCATTGACCCCATTATCCTTGTATTTGGCTTGCTTGTGCATGCCTATTCTTGTATGTCAAGTTTTATCAGGGCTATCGCCTTATTTTGCTAGGTTTGAAAACCCTGTTAATTTCTATATGCCAGTGATGTTGTAACCGATTATCTCAAGTTATATCATGCCAGTCTTGTAATCTCTTTTATCGCTTTATGTTTGTCCCTTCTGCCTATCATAGTTTTGATGTTATTCCCTTTATCTCAAGATTTAGATTTCCTTGTAATTTAGATCGATTAACGTTTACATGCGATGGGAATACGATTTGGGTAGATTAGGCAAAACGTGAACTGGTTATAAACATGAATCATGAACTTGATAATAGGCATAAGTTGAAACATGAAGCTTGGCACGAACTTGACATGAAACTTGAATATGGTCATGATACTAGAATGAACTTGAAAATGGCCAACTCGAGGTTGGGTTGAGTTTGCAGTGTAAATCTGCCCGGAACCGCGCGGCAAATCCAGTTACTGCAAACAATAGGATCCAATGTGGGTAGCTGGTCATATCGCGCTTGAAACCCAAGGTCAGACTGAGTTGTGGTGTAAATCTGCCCGGAACCGCTCGGCATATCCAGTGACCACAACAACAGGTCTGATGTGAGAGGTTAGGGTGCATTAATGAATTAATGCCACATGATAGGGTTAAGTCATGAACATGAAAGACAACACTTAACCAACTTTAAATATGATTGGTAGGGTTAGGTCATGAACTTAAATGACAACACCTAACCAACTTAACACGTGAATGGTAGGGCTAAGTCACGAACTTAAATGGCAACACTTAGCCAACTTGATATGCTAGACTGATGGGGTTAAGTCTCGAATTTAAATGACAACACTTAACCTACTAGACGGAAACCCTAGTTATGCGGTCCATTTCAGCAGTAACCCACTAGATGTATCATGGTACTCTGGAACTAGGCAGGGTGGGGCACGATTACTGGGCTGATTGTAAGCGACCAGAACTATGGCTGTGTGGGTGCGCCAGTGTAGGTTCAGGCGGGCTATGGTCGTGCACATGGTCCGGAGTTGAAAAAGCAGGCATTGGGCATTAGTAGATTTATCTGTGCATGCTTGATTTGTGTCGGTGGTTGGCACCATAGGGCTTGATACACCCTATGGTGGACCTAGCACATGTGACTACATTCGTGATAGGGCCGTATGACACAGACACATGACGAGCTAGAACTTGTAGGGAGCCGATCGATTAGTGGATTGTTTCATTGGACCTAGTAATGGGTCATTCACGATTTTGGGCCAAGGGATCATTTCATGATTAATACTTGACTTGGGTTGGGCTACTAGTACAATTGGTGCAGCGAACCTTGAACATGTGATGCTATACTTGACCTATACTTGATTCATCATGTTATCTTAGTCTATCTTATCCACCTTGACATCATACTTATGTTTACTTCCAGTTTATACATGTCATGTTACCTTTACCTGTTTTTATGCTGAAAGTCACTTGGACTTACCAGTCTTTATGACTGACCCGTTTCCTTTCGCCTCTTTTTCTTTCGTTTCTACCCCCAGGTTCTCAGGGAGGAAACTCTAGCTCTTAGCTTGGATTTATCTTGCTTTCTGTCAGCTCATGTACGGTTTGGTCTTGAGCTATGCTATGGCTGCACGTCTGCTATTTTTGGGGAATAATTTACTTTTTTATTTTTAAGTTTATGCTTCTTTATTTAGAACTTGATGTAATGGAATAATGGCAACTTGTACTTTGGATATATGAGGTTTTGACTCTTTTCTTGAAAGTAATAAGATTTGGTTTTTAATTTCTACCACTGCTTTATTTATGTTCCATCTTGTGATATCTCTGTGTATGTTTACCTAGATAATGCTCCACCAAAACTAGTGCATTCCCTTTGTGAGTGACCCTAGCGGAGGTGGGGTGTTACATGAGTAATATTAGAAGAGAGGTTAATCTAGCTAAGTTTCGTACTCCTTCCTTGCTTCCTTAAGATCATAGGTGAGTTCTTGTGAACTCACATCTATACCTCAAGCATTTATGTTTGTCTAGTGTTCCCTTGGCACATCTTTGTTGTGTGATTATTGGTTATATTGATTGGTTTGTGTGTTGACATTTTCAATTTATGAATTTTGATTTCATTTTCGATGATTTCCATTTGTGATTCTTGGTGTGCATGTGCATTTCGGTTTTCGTGTATTTCGACGAGCTTATAAGGCCTTATTACCATCAAGATCAAGTGCATAGCCTTCATAGTTCGCCGGAAACAATTCATATACGATTTGGCTAGAAAAAATAGCCAAAATGGTCAATTAATAGTCACTAGTCGACTGGTCCTTCTACTTGAAAGGAAAAAAGTAAAATTGAACAGTCGACTGGCCAAAATGGACCAATCAATTGGTCCTACTGTTTTTGTATAGTTGACCAGTGGAGACCACGGTCGATTGTATAGGTTGTTTCATACTCTTTCCTAGTCGAGTTTCATCCCGTTTGGCCTTTTTATATGGTTTTTCAGTTTCTCTAATTCACAGATTTCTACAGCTCGGTTTTATGGATTTTTGACTTATCCATTGTGAACTAGTTTATAATCGATAGTCGTGAGATTTAATTTACGTTAATAAACATGAATTCTTTATTTGTTCATTATTTCGATCACTATTCCACGGGATTTGCTAGTTTGAAACTATATAAAAAGGGTTTTATATTGTTAGTATGTACCAAATTCTTTATTTAATTGGTTTCTAATCCTACTTCATTATACGAAGTTATTTACACAATCGTTATGTAAATCATTTTTCAGTCTACTAGTATATAATTAAATAAATCTTTTTTTTCTCGTTCGTATGAGAAATCTAATTGAACGCCTTAGTAAAAACAAGGACTATGAACCCTTGCATTTGCTTTGACGGTTAATTCATGGACTTCCGACTGAAAACTGTGGCAATGATCATCTTATGTTTTTAATGGACTATACAACCTGTCCATAAATTTTTGAGTAGAACTAGTGGTTATGGGACATATAGCTAAATTCTTATAATTACTAGCTTAGAGTAAATTACACTACTTTGGATCAATTGTGATCTTTTCATGATTTTATTCATTTTGATGATCTTTGGGTCATCCTGAGGAACTTTGGTTCACTCTAGGGGGTCGCGACTCACAGGCCTTCGGGCCATCTCAGAGCTTCGGCTCAACATATAGTCTAGCTAGCTAGAGATCGTGTCTCATCTTGATACATTTTGTGTTGGTTGGGTCTTCAAACTCCCATCTCGAGACCTACCCCCTTGTTTTCTCTGTGATATCTAGATTTCTGGTTTTTGATTTCTAGAATATGAGATTTATTGATATTGTGTCATCAATCTAAGTTTATTGGTATTAATTTATCAATTTTAGTTTCTTGATATTAATTTATTAATATGAGATTTATTGGTATTAAATTATCAATCTGAGTTTATTGGTATTTATTTATCAATCTGAGTTTCTTGATATTAATTTTACCAATCTGAGTTTCAATGACATTTGAGTTGTCAGTTTTCGTATTAATTTGATATGATTTATCATTTTCGTGAGTAGCTACATAACTTTGAATGAGATATTCTTTTATAGCTCTAATATAGTTTTATGAGATATATTGTAGACATTCTTGAGTTCCACCATTAATTGTGTTTGTCACTTTTATTATAGTATTTATATGTCTACATTTATTTAGTGTGCTGCTATTCACACCCTCATTTAGACTACTGGACACCTATACTAAAGGCCACCTCCTTTTTGTGTCTCTTCACTTCTTTACACTACCTAAATTATTCAATTTGTAATTGGCTACCACCTCTGCCTTTAATTCCCTCATCGTTCCGACAAAAAAAAACACTTTCTTCCTAAAATTTTCTCCATCGCTCTATAAGCTCGAAGATTTCCCTAAATTATCAACAATTTCAAGCATCCAATCAGCTGATTAACACCATCGAATCGCTCTACAACAGCATTCAAATTTTTCTCTGTTGTTTTACACCATCGAATCAACGCGTTCTGTGAATCAAATACTTGAAATCATATCGTTTAACCAAAAAAATTAACATACTTCCAGTTTTACATGAATAATAGTGATTGTAAATTAAGTACAAACTACATACTTCATCAGTTGTAAAATGATCTATCAAGTCAACTTTTGTGTCTTTCACGGCATTTGATCGATCATCTTGTGACCTATTGCTATCATCCACATAGTTATCAAGTTTATCATAAATCACATTATCTTCCTACAAAAATCAAATAAAAATAATTAAAATGAATTTTTTTGTAAATTTTGACATATAAATTGTTGTTGTATGAAGAAAACCCTAAAATTCAATAACTTACAATGTCATTCTCTATTACAACGTCATCGAAATTAATGTCTTCCAAACTCGAAATAGAGAGAAGGATGAAAAAAGCTCTTACAAAAATTAATACAAAACCCTTAAAAAAAATCTATAACAATAGAATAGATTAGGCAGCATGATATACAAAACCAACCTATTTTTTGTATTTATCTTCCATCCTCTACTCAACCAAAAAAAATAAAAAAAAATCTTATGGTTTAGGGTTTGATATTTGAGAATTTAAGTTGTTTGATAAGAGAAGAGAAGAGAAAGTACGGCTGTTATTGACTGAGTGAAAAGAAAAAAAGTGGTGGTAGGAAGTAGGTCAAAAATAATACAATCTATTAATTTTTTAAAGGTGGTCAGTAGTCTAAATGGGGGTGTGAATAGTATCACACTTTATTTATATCTCTTGTTATATCCTAGTTTATTAGATAAGTATAGCTAGACTGATCCGTTTATTATTTATCTTAGTGTAAATAATACTTGGGTCAAACCGAGGTATTTCAGGTGATTCCTTTTAACTTCAACATGGACTACTGTAACAACTCGGAAAATCAGAACTAATTTAAAAAAATTATTTCGGAAAATTTTGTTAGAAAATGTGTCAGAATTTTAAAAAAATCTATTTTTAAATTAAATTATTGAATAAAAAATTATGAAAAGAAGTTTGTAAATAAAATTAGGATTTATAAAATATGATGATAGGTTGATTTAAAATAACATGTAGATTCTATATGTAATAAATTATGACAAAACGTAGTTATGTTATAATAGGCATTGTTAGAGAAAAATGTTATTTTGTAAATTTGTCATTGTTAGATTAAAAAAAATGTCATCTTCAATACTTCCCTTGTCTATCCAAAGTGTAACGATCATTAATTAATAAATTTTAAAATATTGATGGCTGCATTCATTTTCAATGATCTCCCTTCTTCATTGTTTCCTTAATGCAGCATTCATTTATTTCCTTCCCTACATTCTATTTACATGTATCTTAATTTGTATTCTCATTTCTTAAATCTACATCCCTTTAAATCTCCTTTCTCCATTTTGTTAAATATATGTATTCCCTTAATTTTGTTTTAGTATTATGTTATTTATATTCAGAAGCAAACAATATATATATATATATATATATATATATATATATATATATATAATACCGTAAAACTTTTAATGTTATCTATGTAATAACACATGATATTCAATACTATATATTTAGATATTTGAAAGGTTGCAAACTTTCTAATAATTAGCATTAACTAATTAATCTAGCATTCATCCCATTCCGTTTATTCTCTCTCTCTCATTGTTATTTACTTTTGAAATTTGAATGAAAAATAAATATTGTCCCATCATGCCTAGTCAGCTAAATTAATTCCTTTGTAACCTACTATATGTGAAGAGACACGCTACGAAAATGAAATAAATGCTAGTTGATTGGAAATATTATCCTTGACATATACATAAGTCATATAAAATAGACATGTCATAGAAAAATCATTAGACCGTTAAAATATGTTTTTTTTAACGTAAATATGCTATATAAAAATAAAATAGTCGTGCTAAGGAAAAATTACTAGTTCGTTAAAAATATGATTTTTAACGTATGTAGACCATATAGAAAATATGTACGCGTTGTATAAACTATATAAGCGTTGTGTGAAAATATATATAGACATTATATGAAAATATGTATAGGCATTGTATGAAAATATACATATACGATAAATGAACATACATATATGCGATATATAAAAGGGTTATGAAATAAATAAAATTTGAAATCATATTCAATAGAAATTAGAGGCTTATCATTCGTAGTAAGAAAAAAAATAAAGAACGAAAAACATAATGACAATGATAACAATAATTGCTGCATGCGTTTCATTCATATCCTTTAATTCTTTATGTTCTCTCTCTTCCTTTCATATACGTATATGCCATACTTTATAAATACAACAAAGAAAAGATAAGATAGACAATTATTAAATTAAATATTATTTAATATATTATTATTATATATAGACCTTTATCTCAAATAGAAATTCTAATTCATAATACATAGCCGCCACCTTCTTCTTCTTGGATGGCTGAAAAGCTCCCATACTCTTCACTTAATTTCTTCAAATTCATTAAATAATTTCAAAAAATTAAAAAAGCAAAACTTTTTCAACTCAATTAGATCTCCTCGACCAATGGTTATGATTGAATATTGGTGACCGTGGGAGGTGATTTTGGGCTTCAAAACGTGGGCGTTTGCGGCGGGTGGTTTCTTCTTGCGAACGACGATGAGTTCATTTAGGGGTTTACAGAAGTTAACGGTTCCATAAATACGGTGTAGAAGATGGTAATTAAATATTTAATTAATTAATGTTAAAAAGGTAATCAATGTTTATAAATTCATATCTTTTTGATACGAGGTCCGTTTTGCGAACCGTCGGTTGCGTTGGAACTGTCATGAAGAGCACTACAATATGGAACAGACTAGATCAGATATGGAGCTAACGCAAATTAAGGAGTAAAACCAATGTGAGAATTCTAACTCACTTTTAAAAAGGGTTTATAAAATTATAAAATTATATTTATTCAATGTGGAAAAATTATACATTATAAAACCAATGCAAATCAAAGTGACATTTTTATTTTCAAATTATACAATAGAATTTGTATGCAAATCAAAGTGACAATTTTATGGTCAAATTATACACTAGAATTTGTGTACAAAGTAAAGAGACATTTTTATATGTTATGTTATGCATTAGAATTTGGATGCAAATTAAAACAAACATTTGTATGTGTCATGTTATACATTGAAACTTATACAAATAATTTTTTTTTATTTGGTAAAGTTAAAAATAGAAATTGCATACAAATAATGAAAATAAAAATTATCTTTTTATTTGTCATTAGCAAAGATGTCATGTGAATAAAATACATACTTGTTTGCCATTAGAAACACGTAGAAATGAATGTAAATAAAATACATATTTATTTGACATTATGAACATGTAAATATGTTATGCTAATAAATCATTATTTTATTTGGCGTGTTAAACACATTAGTAGAACCGTCGAATGGTTTATATTTATATATAATTATATATATAAATTAAAATTTCTACCATCGAATGGTTTATATTTATATATAATTATATATATAAATTAAAATTAAACGAATCACGCACGGTAGTTCGCGTTTCGGAATCGTAACTTTAAACGATTATACCGAAAGATCCGGCCGTCAAATTTTCTCAAAACTGGAACTGTTAGGTCCGCTTTGGGAAGATCTTTCCAACTATATAAATTTTGTTAAAATCCAATGGTTAGATTTCGAGAAATATGTAAATCAAATTTGGGTAAAAACAGCGCCAGGGCCGCCTTTTGACCCGAAGCGTCATAAAATTAAATTGGGCTATTTTTATATAAATAAAAATAGCGAAAAATCGTTATAAAATAACATTACGATATGAAATGATTTAAATTATATATATACGAGAATTATTTGAAAAGACCGAGTTCAATCTCATTTCAAATAATTATTCGACGATTTAAATCGAAGATATTGAAGATGGTGATTGAAGACCAGCGACCTTCACATCGAATGGACGACTACTGATGTCTGGCATTGGGTAGCTCCCAGTAAAGGGTTAAAGTGGTAGTTGTCCAGATAAGCGAGTACCTCTCTTCCGTATTGGACATACGGGACGAGGAATAAGGTGTCTCCGGTTTCCTTCAAACCCAGAACGGACTTGCAAATGGATGTGTGTCTGACATTGGATTTCATTCCATGTAAATTGATTTCTATTTAATATATATCTGTTTGGTGGCGGAGAATTTATTCTCTTGCTTAACACCCTTCTCTGAGACGCATGAGCTCAGAGGTTATATATTGATAGATATTGATCGCATGACGTGAATTGTCAATGTGACATGACAAGATGCAAACGATTGAGGCTTTTGTTGAAAAGAAGAGCCTTGTTGTTGATGATCAAAGCACGGCCTGTTTAGGCGTAGCTTTGTGTATAACATTACTTCGCGAGCGTCACACCCCGGTAACAGTCAGAAACGGGATAAGGGAACGCAAGGAGTGCACACGTTTCTTTCTAGCTAGAAGTGGTGTCATGGTATGGAGCCCAGACATTTTTACTTATGTGGATGATGGATTACGAGGCCTTGGTTATATTAGTCGATAGTGACCAATTGATAGGTTCAATAGGACTGGGAAGCGTGTGTTCAGGAATTGCCAATCCACTAAAGTATTTGTGGACCGTCCCTGCAGGATCCAAGGGTTGCCCGTAGGTGTGATCCTGAGACATTTGCTATAGTGTCTCGAATAGGTAAGGAGATCATCTATAGCCTTAACTCATGATGGAAACCCAAATTCCAATACAACATTACAGTTTTGATTGTAAACCTATATATGACGACATAGTAGGATGGGGTACTATGCCATCCAGGATTGATACATTTACTTTGAAAGTATTTTGAAAACTGATTAGACACTAATAATGATATTAAATATTATTTTCTACATACCAAGCATGTTTGATCATTATAAGGTAAAACTCTATACTCCGGTTTGCGTTGCATTGTGTGATGTGACTTGAGTCTTATAATGATTTCATTTTTCTAAAAAGCATGTCGTTGTTTTGAATTAAAAATTATTTAATTTATGCACTGGCAATCCAATGGAGTAAATCCGTTCTGCGTTAGCGGCGTGGTCCTGCGATTAGCCATATTGTTAGATAAATTAGGAAATATTTCTCATACTAGTCTCATGATTGACTCATAGTTTGTTTCACTTTGCAAACTTGGGTGCCCTCTTTTTCCACACGGGCAGTCGAGTGGCTGCAGATATTTATTTATTGAGCAGGATTCTGGATAGAAGCTTAAAGATGTGTCCAGAGCAATGACAGTCTTTCGCTGTGTTAATTGGTTCCGCTGCGTTGTATTACATTTATTGTAAATTAATCTCCCGCTGTATTATTATTTATCGACGTACTCTGATATATTCTGTACTCCGATGTAACATTATTATGATGTTTATAAAAGTTTTCTGTTATTTGTTCTGATGTGTTGTATGCCCAGAGTTAGTGTATGAGGGATTCGAACGGTCTTGGCTGATTTAGCGATCGATTAGGTCCGGGCGAAATCCGTGTCCTTACAACTATCCTCCAACTTTGGGCAAACTACTTTAGTGTTGTACTTTTGGGATATATGTATATGAGACTCCTTTGTATACATATTATTTTTAGTAGTCATGTACTTGTTCTTTTGATGTATAGTGGATCGACTATGACCACTATCTTTGTATTTACTCTTATTTGTTATATTCATATCTATTTCCGCTTTAGTGATATGAATATCTGTGTCTGACTCTGATTATATTGTTATGCATTTTATATTGATTCCATATTATATGCAGCCAATGTTAGTAGTTTTGGACTTGAATTAAATATGTCGAGTTTCCTAATGAGACTTGAAAAAGTAAGACCACATTTTTCGATATATTTAACACTCGTTCAAAGATAATATACAGACGGTCGCTCTTCAACAACCTTATTCTTTGGGTTAGTTGCCATCACTGCTTGCGATGACCTTGGCTAACGCGAGTATAGAGGTGGGGTGTTCACTTGGTATCAAAGCTATGTTCGAAACAATATAAGATATTATATAGAGGATCATTGTCCTAAGTTTCTTAGGAAATCGTGTTTACGATTTTATTCGAGCCTTAGGACCTGTCATATCCTATCTTATATCATGATCCATTGTTTGACCAACCAAATTATTTGAGTTCTTCTTTGTGAATATTGGCCTAGACGGACCTAGAGTTATGTTCCTTTCCTTGTGTTGGTTTTGAAGATCTCTAAATTATTTTATAAAATGATTTAATAAAATAATTTGGCCAAGTAAAATATTACTCCGTTTGAGATTGGCTTTGCGAGCAAAAATGAATAACTTATTTCCTCTAAGCACTATGAAATGTTTTCATTTATTTATTCATGATTAAACATTTAGTTCACAAATAAATGGTTGCACCTCTGGTTATTTATTTACAAATTTGCATCCTTATTTGGATGTAATTTGTTTTATTATGTTGGGTTGCCGATTGAGTATGTTAAGAATTCCAATCGAGAAGTGGGACGCCACGATATCGATAGGAGTTTCTAAACACTCTGATGAGAAAATTCTAACACAACACTTATATTAAATATTAATGATGTGCATCACCATTGAACCTTAGCATTAGCAACTTTATATAAATAAATGGCATGGCAGATCATTAGTATTGATTGTTAATTTGCAACCTAGGGATTTTAATAAGATAATGATTTGAGAATGGGATATGTATGACCATCGTATATATCCTTTACACCTTTATAGTTTGAATTTTTAACTATGAAGTTTGAGATATCTTATTTTGGTAAGGAAACTAATGTCTATAAATGTACCATCCTCTTTTTCCTTTATGATGATGGCTACAGTAATCATCTCATTTGAGCTCTTTTTAAATTGTGATCATCTGCCTTCCTTCTGCCAAAGGAGCCTAAGGACACCATGTCCATAGGAATTAGAGGGCGCTTGTTTTATATCTAAGTATGTAGATTTTCCAAACCTATGTTTTATGGAAATTCTTACATGCTACCTTGAGTTTTCATTACTCATTTATTTTGCTTTCATGATGACTTTAGTTTTCTTTGGGTAATGATTTAGTATTCTCTTTACTTTTGAGTGTTACTTGTTTCAAACGGATAAATTTTCCTTTTTGATTGAATAAGGAATTTAATTAAACGTCTTGGTAAAAAAGAGTGGGTCGACACACTTGTGTTTACTTCACCTGTTAATTTTTAGACTTAGTCAGTTGAAATTAAATTTCATTATTAGATGTCAATCTCAATATATTTAAAGAAAATAATGTTGGTGATGAGTGCAACATCATTAAGGTTTATTTTCATATTTCTAAGTAAGAATTGTTTGAATTGGTTTCCATTTTTCTTATGCTCGGTTATGACGGCCATTTTGAATTTTCTTGAGTAACTTTTGGGCTATGCCTTTTGCAAATTTTCTATGATCATTTTTGTGTTTCATATAATGTATTTTGCAATTTGTTCGTAAATATTTGAGTCAAGTCAGTGGTTATGGGACATTTGGCTAAACTCGCCTATTTACTAGCTTGATGAAATTATGCTATCATTAATGATCGTTGATTATCACTTTGTGGTTTTGATATTTTTATCATTTGTGGAGTTTCAATTTTTTTTTGCTATAAAATATTTCGGTGAGTCATAGAAGCTTCGGTTTCATTTTGATAACGTTTTCTAAGTCTTCACCATTCTTGCGTACTTGTCCGGAATAGTTGGATAAAGATTTTTCCTTTAAAAACCATGGAATAAGCCTCTTAAGTATATATCAATATTTGATAGTCGCTTGATTTATTGAATATCGATTTTCTTTGAGTGGATTCATATTGTTAAAATGTGATTTTGTGTTATTCAAGAATTCATTATTTTCATACTGACTACCTTATATATATTTACATTGCTTCGAAGACATCGAAGTATTTTTGATTATATGGTGATTTCAGTAATTCATGAGTTTTCTTTATTTATTTATTTATGACCTGAATTACTTACGTGTTTATTTATGGAGTTGTGTCCATTTTTTAATAACATTTTTATTTATAGATTTATACGCTCCACTTGTTATGGTTTGAGTGTCTTTCCATTTTATATTTTTCAAGATATCTTTGAGTGATTTCTAGAACATGGATGATTCGAGTTTTCATTGAAAATTATCTTGGATCTTCATTTGAAAAGTAATAAGTTATATTTTGCTTATTGATCTTAGCCTCTTGTTTCCGGATTTCGGTCTTCGATCTCCGGACTTTCATGATTTGGAAATCTTGTGTGATTCCCAATATCCATCTCTTGTATACTCAATTTGGGTTTAGTATTTCAAAAGATCAACTTTGCAAAAAGTTGACAATCCTTTATGAATTACCTTTGAAGCTAACTTCGGTTGATTTTAAGAAAATCACGTTTTTTTATTGATGATGAGCTCGCTTATATGCGTCTATTCTTCCTATGCTTATTTGCATGTCTAATTTGTTCTAGTTTCATGTTGATTTTCTGGATGGATTGACCTGACCATTCTGAGGTCCTCATATTATTTTCTGAGAATATCATCCATCTTCGACATCATGTATCTATGAGATAGATTTCTGTTGTTCTTAACGATTCTAATTTAGATTCATTAGCTTTCTTATCTTTTATAAATTCCTATAACAATGGAAATGATCTTAAGGAAGATATGTTTTCGTGTTTCACGTTACTCGTGAATTTTTGGATCTTTACACCCATCTTAGGATGACCACCTTGATGGGTAATTGAGTGCAAAATTTATTTTTCATTTTGTGGCTCAATCTATTTATTTGATTATTTCCTTAGTGACCGACCACTAAGGATAAAGGGGAGCCATTTTGTGGAGAGATCTGATGGAATGCCTTAGCTTTGTGATCATGGCAGGCTTAATATATTCCTTACCTGGGATTGATGATCTATTCAATAAGTTAGTTATGCTGTATTCATTTCACTATCAGACTTAGCAATAGATTTTTCGCCAACTCTTTATTTTCATGCTCGTTTTATCCTTGGGTTAACAAATACTTCAGTTTATATTTGTTAACCTTAATGAATCAAAATTCTCGAGATCATAACCCAATTGGTTTGGCCTCATCCTCATTGGTGATATTTTGTGTATTTCAAAACTAAAGTTTTCAAATTTTGTTTGATATGTGCAACTTCTATCATTTATCATGTTCACATGATTTAGAAAGTCGATCTTGAAATATTAGAGGACGAGCTAATATTTCAAATTTGAGATTTCAAGAGTTTACTGGAAACTTAAAAGTTACAATTTATTTGTTTTTGAAATATTGGTGGAAGTGCGAATATTTCCAATTTAGGATGTTTAACCCGGATTTTATTTCGTGATCCTGCATCCCCTACTGGATAACGTATCCGTGTGAATATGATATATATGACCATCATATACATCCTTTTCAATATATGAAAATTTTGTAAGCTAGAATACTTTTAAGAAATTTTTGAGTGATAGAATTTTCTAGCTAAAAACGTAATAGGAAATGTTCGACGATTTTGGATAGTCGATATTTCCAAGTTGGAGTTTAAATTTTTAATTCGTTTAAGTTGAAAACGTAAGAGTATAGGTTTAAAATTTATAAATTTATTGAACATTCGAGTTAATCAAATTTAATTAAAATGAGCATGCCGCGTATCGGTAGTTCGTGATTTTGAGAAATGATCTTTAAATGAATGTATATATAGGATCCAATATAACTCGGAATTCTTTGAAACAAGAATTAGCCAGATCTATTGGATTATTGTTTTCTAATGAATGAAAAAGATTCGAACTTCATTTTGTAAATTTTTAGATATGTATAGACCAAATTTTTTGAAAAATCATGGTGCGGTATTTTGCGATTTGAAATTTAAATGATTATTGAAATTGAGGTTCAGAACGTTTATAATTTAAGGAAAATACTAATTTATTGAAACCACTTATGATTGACATAAATTATATGCACATATATGTTCGTGACTTTTATTAGAATATTATATGTGTGTAGACTTAAGTTATATAGTGATTTGTAACTCAAAATTAAAATCTATTAAATAATTCGAAAGTGAATTCCTTAAGTTAATCTATTTTCTATATAGATTCTTTTTGTTAATGCATGGTTGTTATTTATTTTGAGTTTTTCCTTAAGTAATTGCGGGGACGCAATTTCTTTAAGGGGGAAGTATGTAATAACGCGCATATTTGACGTTAATATATTTAAATATAACGTCGTTAATGTATAAGTTCAAAAAGTTACTTTTTGCATACAAATGAATTTAGAATCGAAACCACTTCATCCAGTTCAAAATGCCATTTACAACAAGAAAAAGTATAAATATCGATATATTTCAAGTTATGGAAATTTGGACTTAGGTTTGGGTTAGCCAACATAACCCACTAACCCACTTCTTTATATCCCATTTAACCTCCCTCTACCTCATGCATCCATTCTTAAGGCCTAGGGAAAATGGAAACAGGGGAAGGGAAACTAAAATTACCTAAGCCCTAGTTTGATCTTAGGAATCCATTGCATATTAAAATCAAGTCCATATCCATAGAGAAGAGAGGTAATGTCAATCTCTATCTTCTCCAACTCCATTCCTCTTCAATTTCTTATGATCTCCTAAACCTAAATTCTTAGTAAATTGGTTTGTTTTGTGTATAGATTGAATATTTGTGAGTAATTATGGACGAGAGGTTGATATAGCTAAGTTTTGCACCCTCTTTTGCTTCCTTAAGGTCAAAGGTGAGTCCTTGTGAACTCACATCTATGACTCAAGAATTTATGCTTATCTAGTGTGCCCTTGGCACGTCTTTATTGTGTGATTATTGGTTATGTTGATTGGTTTGTGTGTTGACATTTCCAATTTATGAATTTTGACTTCATTTTCGATGATTTCCATTGTGATTCTTGGTGTGCATGTGAATTTGGGTTTTCATGTATTTCATGAGATTATGAGGCCTTATTACCATCAAGATCAAGTGCATAGCCTCCGTGGTTTGACGGAAACGATTCATGTAGAACTTGGCTAAAAAAAATAGCCAAAACGGTCAATTAACTATCACCAGTCGACTGGTCAAAATGGACCGGTCGGCTGGTCCTTCTAACAGAAAGGAAAAAATTTGACCAGTCGACGGTCGACTGTATAGGCTGTTTAAGGCTCTTCAGGCCGAGTTTTGGCCTGCGGTTTTTCAGTTTCTCTAATTCACATATTTCTGTGGCTTGATTTTATGAGTTTTTGACTTGTTCATTGCGAACTAATTTATAATCGATAGTCATGAGATTTAATTTACGTTAATAAATGAGAATTCTTCGTTTGATCGCTATTCCACGAGATTTTCCACTTTGAAATTATATAAAAATGGTTTTATAGATACCAAATTCTTTTATTTAAATGGCTTTTAATCCAACTTCTTTATACAAATTTATTTTACACAATCGTTTTATAAATCATTTTTAAATCTACTAGTACATATTTAAATAAACCTTTTTTTTCCCGTTCCTATGTGAAATTTAATTAAACGCCTTAGTAAAAACAAGGACTACGAACCCTTGTGTTTGCTTTGACGGTTAATTCTTGCATTGTTCGATTGAAAACTGTGGCAATGATCATCTTGTCTTTTTAGTGGACTATACAACTTGTTCATAAATATTTGAGTAGAGCTAGTGGTTATAGGACATATAGCTAAATTCTTATAGTTACTACCTTGGAGTAAATTATACAAGTTTGGATCATTTTGATCTTTTCATGATTTTATTCATTTTGATGATCTTCAAGTCATCCTGAGGAATTTCTGTTCACACCATTTGGGTCGCGACCCACAGGCCTTCAGGACATCATGGACCTTCGGCTCAACATATAGGCTAGCTTCCTAAAGATCGTGTCTCATCTCGATCACGTGTTGGTTGAGTCTTCGGACTCCCTGATTGAGTCTTCGGACTCCTATCTAGAGGCATACCCCCTTGTTTTCTCTGTGATTTCTGGATTTCTATTTTGATTTATGGAATCCGACATTTAGTGATACTATGTTATCAATCTGAGTTTATTGGTATTAATTTATCAACCTGAGTTTCTTGGTATTAATTTGTTGATCTGAGATTTATTGATATTAAATTATCTATTTGAGTTTATTGGTATTAATTTATCAATCTAAGTTTCTTGATATTAATTTTATCAATCTGAGTTTCAACGACATTTGAGTTGACAATTTTCGTATTGATTTGATACGATTTATCATTTCCGTGTATAGCTATATAACTTTGAATGAGATATTCTTTTGTAGCTCTAATATAGATTTATGAGATATACTGTAGACATTCTGAGTTCCACCATTGTGTGTGTCACTTTTATTATAGTATTTATATGTCTACATTTATTTATATCTCCTATTATATCCTAGTTTATTAGATAAGCATAGCTAGACTGATCCATTTATTTTTTTATTGTTTATCTTTGTGTAAATAATACTCAGGGTCAGACCGAGGTATTTCAGGTGATTCCTATTGACTTTAGAACGGACTATCCTCCTCTTTTGGGTAAACTTCTTTTGTGTTGTACTTTTTGTGATATATGTATATGAGACTCCTTTATATACATATTATTTTGAGTAGTCATGTACCTATTCTTTTGATGTATAGTGGATCGACTATGACCACTATCTTTGTATTTACTTTTATATGTTATATTCAAATCTATTTCCACCTTAGTGATGTGAATATTTGTGTTTGACACTGATTATATTGTAATGTATTTTATATTGATTCCGAATTATATACAGCCACTGTGTAGTAGTTTTGGACTTGAATTAGATATGTTAGATTTCCTCATGAGGCGTGAAAAAGTAAGACCACATTTTCCGATATATTTAACACTCGTTCAAAGCTAATATACAAATGGTCGCTCTTCAACTACCTTATTCTTTGGGTTAGTTGACATCGTTGCTTGCGATGACCTTGGCTAACGCAAGTATAAAGGTAGAGCGTTACACTTTACATAGTCTATAGCGATAACTCCATTAGAGAGAAGTTGTCTTATGGTTTTATATCTACAACGAATACATTGTAAAATTTACTAGTAGCTTTTCCAATAACAGATTGACTATCACAATGTACACATATTAGAGGTACTGGTTTTTCTAATTTGGAATGTCTTCCAAACAGCTTCGAAGCCAATATGCTTCTTCCACAACTATATCTAGAACAATAAATTCTAATTCCATTGTTGACCTAACTATGAAAGTCTTTTTGGATGGTTTCCATGAAATCACTCCATTTCCTAATGTAAACACATATTCACTTGTGGATTTTGTATCTTTCGAACCAGTTATCCAATTTGCATTACTATATCCTTCTACTACTGAAGGACACTTTTCATATTGCAACATATAGTTTTGTGTGTACTTCATATATCCTAGGACCCTGATTATTGCTTTCCAGTGATGTTTACCATGATTACCGGTATGTCTACTCATTTTACTTATAGCATATTCAATATCAGGCCTAGTGCAGTTCATGACATACATAAAACTTCCTAGCATACGAGAGTATTTAAGATGATATATATATATATATATATATCATCACCAGTGTTCTTTACCCAATTTTGATTCATATCTACTGGTGATTTTGCAATGGCTATATATGTTATGCTGCTTGAACCTTTCAAGTATTTTGGCAATGTAATGTGACTGAGATAACGCATATCCTTATGATGCCTTTATAATCTTTATACCCATGATTACACCAGCCATTCCTGGGTCTTTCTTGTCGAATATAGAGGGTAACATATCCATTGTAGACTTTATTATGGCCTTATTATTCCCTAGGATCAAAAAATCATCAACATAAAGACAAACAATGATGTATCCAATATCCGTATATTTGACATAGACGCATTTATCTGATTCATTTAGTTTGAATCCATTTGATAACATAGTTTCATAAAATTTATCATGCCATTTTTTTGGTGCTTGTTTAAGGCCATAAAGTGATTTTACTAACTTGCACACCTTATTTTCATTTCCTGGGCTTAGAAACCATTCAGGTTGCTGCATTATATTTCTTCTTCCAGTTCACCATTAAAAAATGCAGACCATTTAGTGTATTTCCATATTTAATATGGTTGCGATTGCAATAAGCATCCTAATTGATGTTATTCTAGTTATTGGTGAGTATGTATCAAAGAAATCTAAATCTTTCTTCTGTCTAAATCCTTTTATTATAAGCCTAGCTTTATACTTGTCTATTGAGCCGTCGGCCTTTAGTTTTTACTTAAATATCCATTTATATCCTAGGGGTTTTGATCCTTTGGGTAGTTCCACTAGTTTCCACAAATGGTTTTGTAAAATGGATTTTATTTCACTGTTGACGGTCTCCTTCCAGTATGGAGCGTCGGAAGATGACAAAGCTTATTGGTAAGTTAGAAGTGCATTTTCTATCATATATGAATAGAAAGCGGGTCCAAAGGTTTTGGAGGTCCTTTGTCGTTTGCTCCTTCTTTGTTCCTTTATCTCTGTATCAACATTCCTTTCTTGCGTGTTTTGATCAACATTATCCTCAGGAGTATCTGTATCTCTTGAGCTCTTTTGAACAATAGTTTCAATAGAGGATTTTAGAGGATAAATATACTTAAAAAAATCTATCATTTTGAGACTCAATAATGGTGTTTTCAATAATGTCATTAATTCCATATTTGTACACATCGATATGCACAACTATTATGAGCATATCCAATGAATATGCAATATATAGTTTTTGGTCCGATTTGGCCTTTTTCGGTTTTGGTATTTCTGCTTTGGCAAGACACCCCCACACTTTCAAGTATTTATAGGATGGTGGTCTGTTTTTCCAAAATTCATGGGGAGATTTAGATATTTTCTTTCGTGGTATTTTATTCAAAATTTGATTTGCCGAAAGAATATCTTCTCCCCAAAAATTCATCTGGCAAGCCAGAGCTAATTAGTAAGACATTCATCATTTCTTTAATAGTTCTATTTTTCCGTTCGGCTGTACCGTTGGATTGAGGTGAATAGGTGGTTGTAGTTTGATGTATAATTCCATGCTCAGCACATAATTCCTCAAATGGATACTCATATTCTCCTCCCCTATCACTTCTTAAAGTTTTTATTTTCTTGTTGAGTTGATTCCCAACTTCTGCCCTATGTTGTTTAAACATGTAGAATGCCTCGTTCTTGCTTCTAAGGAGATATACATGACAATACCTGGTACAATCATCAATGAATGTAATAAAGTACCTTTCTCTACCTCTAGTATGATACATTTTCAAATCGCATACATCAACATGTATTAAGTCTATAGGTTTGGTTTCTCGTTCAAAATGATGAAATGAAGTTCTTATCAATCTTGCTTTTGCAAAAATATGACATTTATAGTTCGAATCTATGTTGCATTTTAGTATAAAATCTGGGTTAATCAATTTTTGCAATGTATCAACGTTTACATGCCCTAATCTAGTATAACATATGTTAGAAGAGTCAACGATATAAGCAGAAGATTCACTTTTATTCATATCATCGTTTGGTACAACAATGACATTTTCTTTAAACAAACCATCAAACATATATTCTTTTCCTACATACACTCCGTTATTTGATATTACAAATTTGTCAGCAACAAAAGTCAGTATGAAACCATGTTTTCTAAGCAATTTTCCTGAAATTGGGTTCTTTCGGATTTCTAGAATGTGGAGAACGTCATTCGATGTAAGTTCCTTTCCATATGTTAATTTTAATACAATCTTTCCCTTGCCTTCAACCTTTTATGCAGATGAATTGCCCATTAATAGTTGCTTGTGATCAATAGCAGTTTTGTAGGTTGTAAACATCCATTTGTTGGCACGTATATGACGAGTGGCTCTCATGTCTAGGAACTACTTCTTGTTGTTGCCAACAAGGTTGCATTTAGAAACAACCACACACAAATCCATATCAACAATATTATTTGATTTTTCTGCCATATTTGCTTTTGGTTTCTTCTTTTTGGGTGCGAGACAAACGACTGCTTTATGGTCTTTCTTTCCACAACTGTGGCAAGTACGTTGAAATTTATTTTGTTCCTTTGCATTAGGATTATGCTCATGCATTCTTTTGTTTGTCTTTTCATCCTCAACCACATTAGCCTTTGCCTGTATCAAACTGATTGCCTTTTTCTCTGATTTTATGTTGTCTTCTTCGATTCATAGACGAACAACCAGATCCTCTATGGTCATTTCTTTGCGCTTATGCTTCAAATAGTTTTTGAAATCCTTCCATGACAGTGGAAACTTTTCGATAGCAGCAGCCACTTGGAATGACTCATTCAACTCCATCTTTTTGTCGTGAATCTCACGAATGATCACTTGAAGTTCTTGAATCTGACTGACGACTGTTTTGGAATCCACCATTTTGAAGTCCAGAGGCTTCCCGACAATTAATTTCTTTATTTCAGCGTCTTTAGTCTTGTATTTATTTTCCAGAGATTAGTAGAGAACCTTTGTAGTCTGAACGATGAAATACACATTATATAGACTGTTTTCTAGACAGTTGGGAATGTAATTCTTACAGATGAAGTCTATATTTTTCCACGTAGTGAGAGCCTTGACTTTGGTGGCCTTAGGCTCTAGTTCATCAACATTTTGGATATCCTCTGAAAGGTATTTGGCAAGGCCCAGCGTTGCTAGGTTGAAAGCATCTTTTGTTGCTAGCGTTTAAAATCCTGGCTATTAAACTTTTATGGTCATTTTCCATGTGAATATGGGACAGTTTGTCAACCAAAGCGGAGCTTATTGCATAGTCTGTGTTGGCATGGATTTGTTGTTGCTACTTTGCGACATTTTTGTCTACAAACACAAGTAGTAATCATAATTTTGTTTTAAGATTGTTAACAACTTTGTAACAGAAAAGGTAGAAAAATGTTACAATCACCATTGTAGTGAATAGGAACGCTTTGAAGCATTAGTAATACTGTTTCAATGCTATTGTTACTCATAATAACAAGAAACAGTCACAGATTTGGAAGAAAATTGCTATAAACACCATTATGCAGTCCAGAAACAAGAAAAGGAAGAATAGTTTACCAATAAATGTCCAAGTCTGGTGATTGATATTTCCTTGAAACGAAATTCTTCCCCTTAAAACTCTTTAGGTTGTTGAGCAATCGTTTCCTAAGGATGAAACATGACTTCTTTGTGATGTTGCGCGACAACCACAGAGCGACGACGAACGCAGGGAGTTTGATCAGATTAGAACAGATTTCTATGGAAGAAGAAAGATAACAGAGGAGAAAAAAAAGGAATGAAAACTCTGTTTTATGTATGCCTATTTATAGGCATGGGGGGTAGTGTCTATTCGGTTGGGGCCTAACAGTTTGAACGGTTGTGTCTGTTGGAAAGGTTGCAACCCCTTTACCATCAGGCGTGACCGTTGCTGGTAAAAAAAAACACGATTCAAAAAATAGCCGTTTCTGCGCAGCACAGCAGGCCCAAGAAGTAGTCATAGGCCAATTTAATCATGATACTTCTAGAGTCCCAAGGCCCTATCTTTGACCTTCTAATATTAACTATGAAAGCTTATCATGCCATTTCCCTTAATCCTTCTATCTCCTCATTTTTTTATATAGAGTATTACCTTGTGTAATATATAGGGGAATAGGTATTATTTTTTCTCGATGTGGGACTTATTGATTCCCCAAACCACTAATTCACCTCCATCATTTTCAACAACTAATACGTTGTTATTATTGAAAAATGTAAATATCATCATTCAAAGTGCCAATAAAAACGGGTTTATTTATTCAATAAGTACTCAGATTAAAACAAATAAATACATTACATAGCTTCTGATAGAAAAACGAAGTGGATATTATTCACAAATAAGTTTTAGTATATAAGAATAGTTGTTCAAAACTTATTCATTAGCATAGTACCCAACATTTTTAGATAAATCAAATAAATAACAATAAATTGTGAAAATGGAAAATATGGCAAATGTTAAAATTTGGCTATGAAATTTTTAACCTTAGATTCATAAAAATTTCTGATCAATTTCTATATAAAATCTTTTCGGTTGTAGTTCAAACGAAAATGTTATGAATGTTTGGATTTTCAAAGTTGGAAATAATTATATGTGTATTTAAGGAAAGAATACAAAATAAACTAATGATTGATTAATACTGTTAAAGTTAACCATTAAGAAAATTTAGTTAAATTAGGAGATATCATTAACTGAATGTGAGGGGAAACAAATCAATGGAGAATCAAAACACACGTACATGCATTGGTAACGTCTACCATTCCCAAGAAATGGTCGACCATCAATGGTCGACTAGGATCACGGGGTGATCGACCTGCCTTAGGGGCAAGACTGCACTGAATTTAGGCTATGTACGTAGTCCGAATCTAATTTATTTTCATCCAACAATTAATGCTAATTTAACATTTATAAATTAGGAAATGGATTCAATTCTAACCCATCATTATTCTAATAAATGCAGAGGCTCTATCATTTGTCTTTTTCTTTCAAAATTACTATACATACATAAATAAATCTATGTTGTATGGATACACTCTGTAAAAAATAGAAGAAAGGAAGAAGGTTGGGAATGTGTTTAAATCATATTGTTACATCAAACAGAGCTCTAAATTTGAATCTAATTAATGAATCTAAATCCAAATCTTTTCTTTCAAGTCTAATTTCTATTATATCTATACAATATTTTATTTGCGGATCTAAATAGGAAGAAAAAACTGGAAAATATAGATAACATGCTTATGTTTGTAGTAGATCTTGAGATTTGGAAGTGAAAATTAAAGATGAGTGTGAATTTTGTAAGTTTTTATACAATATTAGAATATATCTTTGCAAATCTATTCCTATATGCCTAAGAACTAAATTTAAATTACGAACTGATTCACATGTATTGTTGGCATTCCAAGATGAACGAAATATACATTGATCTCACATTGTTAAATTTAAGACAAGATTCATGTAAATATACTAAATTATAAATCTTTATATTGGCCCTTAGAGTCAGGTACTTTTGTGGGAGGAGGAGAACTTATATCTCATGACTGTACACACGCACGCACGCCGCCATACTGATTCGAATTGGGCTCGGGTTTAATGAGATGTCTTATTTTTGCTAGAAAAATGTTTCCCTTTTACAGTATTTTTCTGAAGAGGTGCGACATTCAAAATTCGAACGAATGGTCCTGATCTTTTGCGGACGACAACGACAAACAGTAACAGACGCGACTCTTTGAACATGCGATTCTGTTTAGAAGAGATGGCGGACTGCTACTAATAATGGAGAATACTTGAAATGGTACACACCGAGACCCACCCTAATAAAGAGTATTAACGGGTAATATTGTCTACTACAACAGGGAATAGGTCTGGTTGAGGGGACCATCCGTAATCTTGTGTTAGATGAGTATCGAGTATGTCGATTAGGTGTATGAATTTTTCGTTCTTACTTCAGATGGATGGACATACTAAATGCATGTCTAATATAACTTATAATGGCTAAGGATCATATTCAAAATAAAATAAAAAATACAAACATATAAAACAGATTACAAAACAGATTACGTATATTTATAGATAACGGAATCATAACAATGCATGTGTACATCCCTGAATGGTTCAAATGACCATATATAAATACAGTGAATATAAAAAATGAATATACATCATATGACTCAGATTCACAACTACATGACTCAAGCAATAACCTCAAAAAGATAAAGCCAGAGTGGAAGTTGAGCAATCTCGAATTTACAGATACACCTAAAATCAACTCGGTTTAATCTGAGTATAAATACACGGGCTAGTCTATGTTGAACATATCGGTAATAATATGATAAGCGAAACATAATATCATTCAAGACAATAATTTCTTTTCGTAAGAAAAAGGAATTCCATAATTACAGATTAACCTAAGACACAGAAGAGATGATTCTCTTCTATCAGAAAGGAATAATATAAACTCGAAACAATATATCTCTTAGAAGATAATTTCATGAATTTAATACTTAGATTATTCTTAAGAGGTAAGAATATAGACTGATCTATCTCTATGACCCGAATTACCCAGACTCTAATATTAGGCTTACTAAAATTCAAAATCACATAAAAGTTTAGATGGAGGTCATAGAATTCTCTAAAATCACAGAAATCATGGAATTCCATTAAGAGTTACAAACCTAGAAATGAATTCACCATATATATAATAATAATCATCTCATAATGGTGAAATTATAACTCAGATCTCATAAAATGTAACAACCCGTAAAATCTGGGCCAGTTTAAAATTTTTATTTTGGCCATTTTAGCGAATTTAGATTATTTAAAATGAATTATTTTAAATAATATCGACGAGAAATTTATTTTGAATATATTCGAACGTATATATTATACGCGTCGTCGTTAGAATATAAATAATTATATATAATTATAAATAGAATTGAAAATGGCGCGGTAGTTCGATAATTCGATTTCAAACTTCAATTGAATGTACCGGGTGCAAAACAATCCGGATTTTAGTGAAACCAAAAATAATGGAATCTAATAGTGAATATCTTTCCAACGAACCCGAATGATCAAAATTTCTTAGCGGGAATCAAAAGATATGTCCAGTTGAAAATTCTGAATAGTCGCTATGGAATTCAGGCCCTTAAAAATGGACATTTTGCAAACGACCTCGGATTTCGACGAAACCAGTTTTGTTGGGTCCGTGATGTAAAGTTATTGCTAGATTTCAAATTTCATAATTTTTCGAATCAATATGTGAGCGTGGCAAAGGAAAACGCGTTTGACCAGTTTCAGTTGATTTTAATCGACTGGAAATTGGCCATTTTTCTAACGGTCTCAGATTTCGACGAAACTAGTTTTGTTAGGACCGTATCGTCAATACGAAGCTAGAAAATATTTTTCTAGAATTTTTAAAGTTAGTATGTGACCCCGGTAAATTGAAATGTACGTTTAAAATTGAATATATAGATTTATACATTAATTTCAGCGAAAACTGAGCGTAACAGCCGAACTGGCTTATGAAACATATCCCATTGTATTCGGAATGGGGGTAATTAGCTAGGGACGACAGTCATTGGGCCTCGTTCGGAGATCGAAATTTAAAGTTACTTTATGGAGAAATTAATTATTTAAATAATTAAAATATTATATAACCCCCTTGAGCTCTCTCTTTCCTCACAAGTCAAACCACGGTCAAAATATAAAAAAAAAAAAAAAAAAAAAAAAAACCCCTTCCAGTTTCAGATCGCGACGCCTCTTCCTCCCCCTTGCTGACGCCGACGATGGACCGCCGCTCCCCCCTAAAGTCGCGCCTTCCTCTCCCCTCTAGCTCATCTCCTTCCTCCCTTCGAATCGAAGACGAAAACGCCAGAGCTTTCCCCCCCCACAGTGATGACCGCCGACGAACTGAAGGCCGCCCCAACCCTCCGCCTCCTCCTGCCGCCGACCCAGAGCCACCCGAAGCCTCTCCGATGGTGGTGAACCCCCCCCTTTCGAACTGTAAGTTTTTACTTTATTTATAAAACTGATTTTTACTTAATTTATAAAACTGATTTTGTTAATATTAAAAACCGATTTTTATGTTTTTAAAATTCTGATTTTAGGTAGGTTTAAAACTGAATTTTATTTTAGGTTTAAGACTGAATTTTATTTTAGATTAGAAAACTGATTTTTAAATGATTTTTAAACTGAATTTTTAAATAAGGCAAAAACTGTATTTTTATTTTTTAAGTTATGAAAAAACTGCATTTTTATGAAAGCGAAAAACTGATTTTATTTTGAACTTTAAAATAGGAAAAAAAGTTTAATCTTTTAGTAGAAAAAGATTTGAACTTGCAAAAGAAAAAAAATTCGATTTTTATATATTGAATAGCGAAGTCAAAATTCGATTTTATATATTGAATAGCATAGTAAAAATTCGATTTTTACATATGTAGTGGCTACGGGCAGCGAAGATGACGAAGATGCGATAGCGATGAAGATTTCTATCAATGAAGTGCCGTGGAGCTAGGATAGCTAATCTGTGAGAATTTCTCACCTTTCTATTTATTTTCTAGTTATATATATATACTAGGATGCAGACGGTGCTTAGTAGCACCCGACACAATCGTCCACAGACCATGGACTTGTTTGTTTGACAGTTTGGTGATTGATTGCGATATTGTTTGAATGTGGTTTGTGGTGTGAAAAATCGAATCGATAAATTGGTTAGGATTAGACGTGCGCCGTTATAAGGCGAAGGAGTAAGGCTAGGTTAGATCCTTACTCCAAAGTTTGCGGTTTGCATAACGAATTGATTTGATTGATGTGTGAATGGCGTGGGCCTTCACTAGACCGGGGATAAGGCTAGGCCTTGTCCCGTTTCTAGTATCGTGCCGTTATGCCGCCGAAATTTTCTAAAACATGTTAGAAAAATAAAAATATCATTTTATTGAATAAATGAATTGAATAGAAATTCATAGGTTGAAATAAAATGTTTTATCGTTAAAAATATAATTTTTAACGTGAATATGAAAATAGTGAAGTGAATAAATAAATATTCATTTACAAACCAGATGGTTTGTTTATGTACACTTATTTGAATGATATTGATTGGGTCGATAAATTTCACACATCGCCCAACTGCACAAATAAAATCTGTGTTTGATTGTTTGAAACCCCACACGGGTGTTAGGATGAAATATGCAGTTCACTCATCCTGATTGATTAAATATGTCGATCGATTGATTGACAGGCTGTTATAAGCGTTGAATATCTGTATTTGATGCTTATGCAGTGTAGTGCACTTTGGTTGATGGTTGATTATTTTTCAATGCTATGATATACATGTGTTGTATGAAAATCCATATAATTAACTTTATATGGTAATTGATTGGGCCTCATTCCAATTTGAAAAATAAAGAATATTATAAAATAAAAGTTCATGTGTTGACAGTACTCATTCATTGAGATTGGTCATGTGTTGAACGAAATATTTTGATAATAACAACTATTTTGAAAAAGAAATATTTGAAATAGAATATTTGAAAATAGAAATTTATGAAGCCGTGTATGGACGCCATTTTGACGTGAACGATATTTATATCGAATTGAAAACGATTTCGAAATGAAATGAATTGAAAACGATTTCGAAATGAATTGAATTGAAAACGATTTCGAAATGAAATGAATTGAAAACGATTTCGAAATGAATTGAATTGAAAACGATTTCGAAATGAATTGAATTGAAAACGAATTCAAAATAAATTGAAAACGATTTCGAAATGAAATGAATTGAAAACGATTTCGAAATGAATTGAATTGAAAACGATTTCGAAATGAAATGAATTGAAAACGATTTCGAAATGAATTGAATTGAAAACGAATTCAAATGGAATAGAAAGCGAATTGAAATGAATTCAAATTGAATTGAAATTCGAATTGAATAGAAATGAATTTTAAAACGAATTTATAGAGAAGAATTCAATTTTGATTTGAATTGAAATGGAAGTTGAAAATGTTTTTGAAACGAATTCAAAACTATTTATATAATTCGTTTTAAATAGAAATCGACGAAATATATATTATATATATTATATATAATATAATGGCCTGAATAGAACGCGCCGCGCCGCGGCAGTTCGCGAATTTCGACCATTTATTTCAAACGGACATTACAGGAGATCCGACCGTCGGATTCTCCTAAAACCGGAACCGTTGGGTTCGTATCGAAAAGAGCTTTCTAATTAATGTTAGAAATTTGAAATCTAACGGTTGGATTTGGAGATACGTCCAAATCAAATTCGAAAAAGGTCGTTGTAAGTGCAGTTCGATGGCCATTGTTGGAAATCGACTGTACGGGCCTTGATAAAATTATTAAAAATAGTAATAATTTGTGTAAAATCATAAGAAATGATTTGTGAAAGTTTGGGGTGAAAATCTCCATATTTGAAAAGATAAAAAAATGGATTTTTATCGAAATGAACTAGTTTTGAACTAGAATTATAATTCTATTTATTTTTAAATAAATAAATTGAATTTGAAATGGTTTTGAAAATAACCAAAATTTCCAATGATTGCATTGGAGTGGATTTGAATCGAAATTGTCTTCGGAATATTTCGATGTTGGAATTCGTGACATTACAGGTGTTGTTATGGAAATTTGAAAGATATATATTTGTATCGTTATTTCCAATACGACATTTGTTAGTCGTAGAATTCGATATTGAATATAAGCCGATATATTTTCTATTCAGAGCCTTGTATTGAATATCGAATGTGATTTGGGTTTGTCGTGAATGGTGTCTTCACTAACACTGTTCTTGAACCCAGTTGAGAAAAGATTAAATCTTTTTATTTAGATTTAATGAAGTGTACCAATTAAATGATATTTAATTGGAATTGAATTGGTATTGATTTTTGGGTTTATCGTGAACAGTGTTTTAAATAACACTTGTTCTTTAACCCGATAATTAATGGAATGTGATTTTGGGTTTATCGTGAATCGTGTTTTAAATGACACTGATTCTTTAACCCAGATAATGATTAAAACTAAGTGGAGTTTTAATGAATCTTTAATTAGATTGAAAAGATCGAGAATGGAGTATCACCAGTTTTGCTCCAGGCGATAGATAAATCTGTAATTAGATTTGAATGTGAAATTTAGAAACTAACTGGCGGTTAGCCAAGCAGAATGGTTTTCTGGATATTGATCTGATGTTGGTTTCGGCCTTCGGGGTTAATATTTGGGGAATTATTCTCTTGATTAATTTACGGTTAGTGACTAATGAATTGGAATGAGGCGTATGTTGTGTTTGTGTAACACTTATTTAAAATATACGCGAGTTATTCGGAAAGACAGGGTTTATCCCATTCTGAGTAACTGATACGACGATAAGTCGAAGACGAAGACGATGGTCGAAGACCGGAGGTCTTCACGTCGTTTGGGTGATAACTGATGATCTTGATTGGGCTGTACACCCAAGAAGATGGAAACAGTTAGTGATCGTCCAGACGTACTTGGAGATCGATGGATATGCGGGGTACTAGGTGCCTCCGGTTTCGTTCAGACCCAGAACGGACTTGTAAATGGACTGTGTGTCTGACATCGGATTTCATTCTGTGTGACTGATATCGGTTGCATAGGATGGCTTGCCTGTGTGGCATGCTAAGATGCAAATGATCAAGGCTTCTGTTGAAAAGCAAAGTCTTGTGGTTGATGATCAAAGCACGACCTTTGTGGCGTAGCTTTGTGTAACGTTTGATTCGCGAGTTTCACACCCGGTATGAATCAAAAACGGGAGACGGACCTCAGGGAGGGCATGCGTTTCTTTCTAGTTAGAAGTGGCGTCAGTGGTTTTACACGCCCTGACGAGTTTGACTTATGTTGTTGTTGCTGTTGCGAGGCGCCTCGGTTATATCGGTTTCGGCCGAATGCATTCTGGTCGGCTGACGGACCAGACTTACACCCCATAGGGTGGGGAGACGTATTGTTCAGGCATAATAATCCACTCCGTGTGGACCGGCCCTGACGATCCAAGGGGCAGTTGCGGCTGTTCCTGAGGGGCGGGCTAGAGCGTCTCGAATCGGTTGAGGATCTTGCCCCTAGCCTCGGTTCATAGATGGAAACCCAATTTCCAAATACGTGACATTTGCGGTTTTATTTGTAAACCTATATATGGCGACATAGTGGTATGGGGCATTCATGCCGCCTATGATTGATACTTATGATTTGAAGTTGTTTTATACTCTATGCACTTATAATAGTATCAAATGATTTGTTTTAAACGTATCAAGCATTCTTTGGCTGTTATAAGGGAAAACCCTATCCTCGACTGCGTTGCATTGTGTGATGGGACCTGGGTCTTATAACAGCTTCATTTTTCTTTATTTAGCATTGCGTTGTTTGTCTTATGCACTGGTATTCTTGGGAGGAAACCCGTTCCGTGTTATACGGCGTGGTCCCTTGTTTTACCTAGCTTTGAAAATAAAGATTTATAACTGCTTTAGTTCTCACACCAGTCACATGACTGACCTGGAGTTTATTGTTTTGACCTAAACTCTGGGTGCCCTTATTTTGACACGGGCAGCTAGTAGTTTTGGTTTTGCAGATTTATATTCACAGGATCCTGGTTTACGACTGGAACGATATCCGGGAAGCTTTGTATCCGTATATCTCATTCTAGTTGTGTATTGTATTATTTTCCGCTGCTATGTATTTAAATGTAATTTAAATCTCTGATATTTCTGTGTAATATTCTTTTATACTCTGTATATTCTTGTAATCTGATGCATTGTTGTTATATACAATGAAATGTTCTTCTATATGCGTTCTGTTGTGGTTTGTTCTCGAACTATCCGACGCTTTCCTTTACGGGGAAGTTACGGGTCTTCACAGTTGGTATCAGAGCTTTGGTTTACAAAGCAGAGAACAAGACACATTAGAACCGTACGAAGGAATTCATCAGATATTGGATTAGTAATATCCAATGGAATGACTCGTTAGAGATGGGATCAGTAGTATCCTAGAACGAGTGTGAAGAGTATATTTTTAAAATGAAAACGATTTTTGATTTGAAAATTTAAATCAATTATTCGTATTTGATTATTTATTTTATATTGATTAGGACAATCCAAAATATAAAGATTTTTGCGTATGCGCCTAGCTAGCGTGTATTCGAAGTTTTAATATATTGGATAGATATAGCACCACACCCTAGTCGCCCGGAGATGATATTGATGATAGCGATCGCATCATCAACATTTATGTTCGTGTTTCGAAGGTTTGATATCTATATATTTCCTATTGACTGGTGTGAGAACCAAAATTAGATAGGGCTAATTGTTGTGATTTGGCATCAAAAATCTGATTTTTGTATATATATCGAAATTATGAATTTGAAACGTTAATCCACTAATTGATTGAAGTTTGTGTTGTTTGTTTAATTGTTTGCTAATTTTGAACAATTATGCCTAATTGAATCAAATATTGAACTCTATTGAAAATTGGTCGCATTTGTTTGCATATACATATATATCATTGAACAGGTCATAGCAAGGAGGCTAGAGCAGAGAATAAAATTTGTTTGCCCGACAAATAGGTACATGTTTATTACATAATTTACTGTTTTGTTTGGGTGATGATGATTTTATGAGCCTATTGGCTAGCCGCTTGGCTTTTTCTTTTTCTTTCTGAGATCTGAAGGACCGGGAACGCTATTTGCAATTTCCCGATGCTCCCGGTGCAGGGGAGGTTATGGCGAAATTTTTCAAAAATTTAGGGTGTTAGCCAAATTTTTGAAATTTTAAAAATTCTCAGAAACTAAAGAGTTGGAGAATGGAAGCCAGATCAAATGTGGAGCTGAATAATCAAACCACTTTCGACTTTGTTCCTTTTCGGGGACGAAAAGTTTTAAGTGGGGGAGATTGTAACAACCCGTAAAATCTGGGCCAGTTTAAAATTTTTATTTTGGCCATTTTAGCGAATTTAGATTATTTAAAATGAATTATTTTAAATAATATCGACGAGAAATTTATTTTGAATATATTCGAACGTATATATTATACGCGTCGTCGTTAGAATATAAATAATTATATATAATTATAAATAGAATTGAAAATGGCGCGGTAGTTCGATAATTCGATTTCAAACTTCAATTGAATGTACCGGGTGCAAAACAATCCGGATTTTAGTGAAACCAAAAATAATGGAATCTAATAGTGAATATCTTTCCAACGAACCCGAATGATCAAAATTTCTTAGCGGGAATCAAAAGATATGTCCAGTTGAAAATTCTGAATAGTCGCTATGGAATTCAGGCCCTTAAAAATGGACATTTTGCAAACGACCTCGGATTTCGACGAAACCAGTTTTGTTGGGTCCGTGATGTAAAGTTATTGCTAGATTTCAAATTTCATAATTTTTCGAATCAATATGTGAGCGTGGCAAAGGAAAACGCGTTTGACCAGTTTCAGTTGATTTTAATCGACTGGAAATTGGCCATTTTTCTAACGGTCTCAGATTTCGACGAAACTAGTTTTGTTAGGACCGTATCGTCAATACGAAGCTAGAAAATATTTTTCTAGAATTTTTAAAGTTAGTATGTGACCCCGGTAAATTGAAATGTACGTTTAAAATTGAATATATAGATTTATACATTAATTTCAGCGAAAACTGAGCGTAACAGCCGAACTGGCTTATGAAACATATCCCATTGTATTCGGAATGGGGGTAATTAGCTAGGGACGACAGTCATTGGGCCTCGTTCGGAGATCGAAATTTAAAGTTACTTTATGGAGAAATTAATTATTTAAATAATTAAAATATTATATAACCCCCTTGAGCTCTCTCTTTCCTCACAAGTCAAACCACGGTCAAAATATAAAAAAAAAAAAAAAAAAAAAAAAAACCCCTTCCAGTTTCAGATCGCGACGCCTCTTCCTCCCCCTTGCTGACGCCGACGATGGACCGCCGCTCCCCCCTAAAGTCGCGCCTTCCTCTCCCCTCTAGCTCATCTCCTTCCTCCCTTCGAATCGAAGACGAAAACGCCAGAGCTTTCCCCCCCCACAGTGATGACCGCCGACGAACTGAAGGCCGCCCCAACCCTCCGCCTCCTCCTGCCGCCGACCCAGAGCCACCCGAAGCCTCTCCGATGGTGGTGAACCCCCCCCTTTCGAACTGTAAGTTTTTACTTTATTTATAAAACTGATTTTTACTTAATTTATAAAACTGATTTTGTTAATATTAAAAACCGATTTTTATGTTTTTAAAATTCTGATTTTAGGTAGGTTTAAAACTGAATTTTATTTTAGGTTTAAGACTGAATTTTATTTTAGATTAGAAAACTGATTTTTAAATGATTTTTAAACTGAATTTTTAAATAAGGCAAAAACTGTATTTTTATTTTTTAAGTTATGAAAAAACTGCATTTTTATGAAAGCGAAAAACTGATTTTATTTTGAACTTTAAAATAGGAAAAAAAGTTTAATCTTTTAGTAGAAAAAGATTTGAACTTGCAAAAGAAAAAAAATTCGATTTTTATATATTGAATAGCGAAGTCAAAATTCGATTTTATATATTGAATAGCATAGTAAAAATTCGATTTTTACATATGTAGTGGCTACGGGCAGCGAAGATGACGAAGATGCGATAGCGATGAAGATTTCTATCAATGAAGTGCCGTGGAGCTAGGATAGCTAATCTGTGAGAATTTCTCACCTTTCTATTTATTTTCTAGTTATATATATATACTAGGATGCAGACGGTGCTTAGTAGCACCCGACACAATCGTCCACAGACCATGGACTTGTTTGTTTGACAGTTTGGTGATTGATTGCGATATTGTTTGAATGTGGTTTGTGGTGTGAAAAATCGAATCGATAAATTGGTTAGGATTAGACGTGCGCCGTTATAAGGCGAAGGAGTAAGGCTAGGTTAGATCCTTACTCCAAAGTTTGCGGTTTGCATAACGAATTGATTTGATTGATGTGTGAATGGCGTGGGCCTTCACTAGACCGGGGATAAGGCTAGGCCTTGTCCCGTTTCTAGTATCGTGCCGTTATGCCGCCGAAATTTTCTAAAACATGTTAGAAAAATAAAAATATCATTTTATTGAATAAATGAATTGAATAGAAATTCATAGGTTGAAATAAAATGTTTTATCGTTAAAAATATAATTTTTAACGTGAATATGAAAATAGTGAAGTGAATAAATAAATATTCATTTACAAACCAGATGGTTTGTTTATGTACACTTATTTGAATGATATTGATTGGGTCGATAAATTTCACACATCGCCCAACTGCACAAATAAAATCTGTGTTTGATTGTTTGAAACCCCACACGGGTGTTAGGATGAAATATGCAGTTCACTCATCCTGATTGATTAAATATGTCGATCGATTGATTGACAGGCTGTTATAAGCGTTGAATATCTGTATTTGATGCTTATGCAGTGTAGTGCACTTTGGTTGATGGTTGATTATTTTTCAATGCTATGATATACATGTGTTGTATGAAAATCCATATAATTAACTTTATATGGTAATTGATTGGGCCTCATTCCAATTTGAAAAATAAAGAATATTATAAAATAAAAGTTCATGTGTTGACAGTACTCATTCATTGAGATTGGTCATGTGTTGAACGAAATATTTTGATAATAACAACTATTTTGAAAAAGAAATATTTGAAATAGAATATTTGAAAATAGAAATTTATGAAGCCGTGTATGGACGCCATTTTGACGTGAACGATATTTATATCGAATTGAAAACGATTTCGAAATGAAATGAATTGAAAACGATTTCGAAATGAATTGAATTGAAAACGATTTCGAAATGAAATGAATTGAAAACGATTTCGAAATGAATTGAATTGAAAACGATTTCGAAATGAATTGAATTGAAAACGAATTCAAAATAAATTGAAAACGATTTCGAAATGAAATGAATTGAAAACGATTTCGAAATGAATTGAATTGAAAACGATTTCGAAATGAAATGAATTGAAAACGATTTCGAAATGAATTGAATTGAAAACGAATTCAAATGGAATAGAAAGCGAATTGAAATGAATTCAAATTGAATTGAAATTCGAATTGAATAGAAATGAATTTTAAAACGAATTTATAGAGAAGAATTCAATTTTGATTTGAATTGAAATGGAAGTTGAAAATGTTTTTGAAACGAATTCAAAACTATTTATATAATTCGTTTTAAATAGAAATCGACGAAATATATATTATATATATTATATATAATATAATGGCCTGAATAGAACGCGCCGCGCCGCGGCAGTTCGCGAATTTCGACCATTTATTTCAAACGGACATTACAGGAGATCCGACCGTCGGATTCTCCTAAAACCGGAACCGTTGGGTTCGTATCGAAAAGAGCTTTCTAATTAATGTTAGAAATTTGAAATCTAACGGTTGGATTTGGAGATACGTCCAAATCAAATTCGAAAAAGGTCGTTGTAAGTGCAGTTCGATGGCCATTGTTGGAAATCGACTGTACGGGCCTTGATAAAATTATTAAAAATAGTAATAATTTGTGTAAAATCATAAGAAATGATTTGTGAAAGTTTGGGGTGAAAATCTCCATATTTGAAAAGATAAAAAAATGGATTTTTATCGAAATGAACTAGTTTTGAACTAGAATTATAATTCTATTTATTTTTAAATAAATAAATTGAATTTGAAATGGTTTTGAAAATAACCAAAATTTCCAATGATTGCATTGGAGTGGATTTGAATCGAAATTGTCTTCGGAATATTTCGATGTTGGAATTCGTGACATTACAGGTGTTGTTATGGAAATTTGAAAGATATATATTTGTATCGTTATTTCCAATACGACATTTGTTAGTCGTAGAATTCGATATTGAATATAAGCCGATATATTTTCTATTCAGAGCCTTGTATTGAATATCGAATGTGATTTGGGTTTGTCGTGAATGGTGTCTTCACTAACACTGTTCTTGAACCCAGTTGAGAAAAGATTAAATCTTTTTATTTAGATTTAATGAAGTGTACCAATTAAATGATATTTAATTGGAATTGAATTGGTATTGATTTTTGGGTTTATCGTGAACAGTGTTTTAAATAACACTTGTTCTTTAACCCGATAATTAATGGAATGTGATTTTGGGTTTATCGTGAATCGTGTTTTAAATGACACTGATTCTTTAACCCAGATAATGATTAAAACTAAGTGGAGTTTTAATGAATCTTTAATTAGATTGAAAAGATCGAGAATGGAGTATCACCAGTTTTGCTCCAGGCGATAGATAAATCTGTAATTAGATTTGAATGTGAAATTTAGAAACTAACTGGCGGTTAGCCAAGCAGAATGGTTTTCTGGATATTGATCTGATGTTGGTTTCGGCCTTCGGGGTTAATATTTGGGGAATTATTCTCTTGATTAATTTACGGTTAGTGACTAATGAATTGGAATGAGGCGTATGTTGTGTTTGTGTAACACTTATTTAAAATATACGCGAGTTATTCGGAAAGACAGGGTTTATCCCATTCTGAGTAACTGATACGACGATAAGTCGAAGACGAAGACGATGGTCGAAGACCGGAGGTCTTCACGTCGTTTGGGTGATAACTGATGATCTTGATTGGGCTGTACACCCAAGAAGATGGAAACAGTTAGTGATCGTCCAGACGTACTTGGAGATCGATGGATATGCGGGGTACTAGGTGCCTCCGGTTTCGTTCAGACCCAGAACGGACTTGTAAATGGACTGTGTGTCTGACATCGGATTTCATTCTGTGTGACTGATATCGGTTGCATAGGATGGCTTGCCTGTGTGGCATGCTAAGATGCAAATGATCAAGGCTTCTGTTGAAAAGCAAAGTCTTGTGGTTGATGATCAAAGCACGACCTTTGTGGCGTAGCTTTGTGTAACGTTTGATTCGCGAGTTTCACACCCGGTATGAATCAAAAACGGGAGACGGACCTCAGGGAGGGCATGCGTTTCTTTCTAGTTAGAAGTGGCGTCAGTGGTTTTACACGCCCTGACGAGTTTGACTTATGTTGTTGTTGCTGTTGCGAGGCGCCTCGGTTATATCGGTTTCGGCCGAATGCATTCTGGTCGGCTGACGGACCAGACTTACACCCCATAGGGTGGGGAGACGTATTGTTCAGGCATAATAATCCACTCCGTGTGGACCGGCCCTGACGATCCAAGGGGCAGTTGCGGCTGTTCCTGAGGGGCGGGCTAGAGCGTCTCGAATCGGTTGAGGATCTTGCCCCTAGCCTCGGTTCATAGATGGAAACCCAATTTCCAAATACGTGACATTTGCGGTTTTATTTGTAAACCTATATATGGCGACATAGTGGTATGGGGCATTCATGCCGCCTATGATTGATACTTATGATTTGAAGTTGTTTTATACTCTATGCACTTATAATAGTATCAAATGATTTGTTTTAAACGTATCAAGCATTCTTTGGCTGTTATAAGGGAAAACCCTATCCTCGACTGCGTTGCATTGTGTGATGGGACCTGGGTCTTATAACAGCTTCATTTTTCTTTATTTAGCATTGCGTTGTTTGTCTTATGCACTGGTATTCTTGGGAGGAAACCCGTTCCGTGTTATACGGCGTGGTCCCTTGTTTTACCTAGCTTTGAAAATAAAGATTTATAACTGCTTTAGTTCTCACACCAGTCACATGACTGACCTGGAGTTTATTGTTTTGACCTAAACTCTGGGTGCCCTTATTTTGACACGGGCAGCTAGTAGTTTTGGTTTTGCAGATTTATATTCACAGGATCCTGGTTTACGACTGGAACGATATCCGGGAAGCTTTGTATCCGTATATCTCATTCTAGTTGTGTATTGTATTATTTTCCGCTGCTATGTATTTAAATGTAATTTAAATCTCTGATATTTCTGTGTAATATTCTTTTATACTCTGTATATTCTTGTAATCTGATGCATTGTTGTTATATACAATGAAATGTTCTTCTATATGCGTTCTGTTGTGGTTTGTTCTCGAACTATCCGACGCTTTCCTTTACGGGGAAGTTACGGGTCTTCACATAAAATAGTTTAGATCGGATCCGAAAATATTATGATAGCCATGACAAGGTTGTTGACACCTTCACAAGCAGTTTTGCTAGCTTTATACATGGTCGTTGAATCCTCCACAAGTAGTTTTGTCGGTCTTACAAAGTCGCTAATACCTTCACAAAGCAATTCTGCTAGCCTTACAATGTTGTTAGCACCTTCCTAGAGCAATTTTGTCCTAAATGGCAAGGTCCCTAACACCTCACTAAGCGGTTTCATTGGCTATGGAAAGGTCGCAAACACCTAGTAAAGAAGTTTGGTCATGTACTAAAATATCTCGTGAGTATGTCACAAACTCTCAGATAGTAACACAAATAGTGGTGACGATGCGTCCTATATGCATGTCATAACTTATCGATCTACTAACCTACAACAAATTCCATACTGAAAACAATAGCTTCAACTGGATGAGCATGGAATCAATAGATATAATATATCTTTTTGTCACATACCATGAGGTTTATTGCATTGTTTAATCACAATCTCGCCTTCTCAAAGTGCAAAAATATGTGATTTTAGATATAGAAAATATTTAGGTTTGAGAAAATAAGTTTATGAAATAATTTTGAAATCATTTGATTTGTTTCTTCAAAAATCTTTATATATCAGAAAATATTGCATATAGTATAGCTTTAAGATAGTTTAATTTTTTTTAAATAAAGCATAAAAAATCCTTTGTCTAAAAGCGAATATATGTAAATATATATATGTGTGTGTGTGCGTGCTTTTTAAAACGTTTTATAAACCGTACTAAAAAATCTCATGAAAACAACACATGAAAGTTTACTCAGAAATCACATAAAAACTACAAAATCCATAATTCAGACTCACAGAATTATTACCTTGTTAATGAATGAATAAAGCACATAGAAATTCATAAGAGTTTAACACTTAATAAGTCAATCATTGGAAGCTATTAAGACTCAAAATCAAGCTTCCAAACCTATATTCATCAAAATAAATATTACTGGAATACAAGAAATAACATGGCCATAAATTGTTGTGGCCAAGTCGACCTCTTCTTTCCTCCAGGTCAACTTCTTTCCTCCTCCAGGTCAACCTGGGCATCTCAATTTGCCCAGTGAGTATTTCTGCTACGTTGCAATTTCTAGGCAAGTTTTCGACAAGCTAAAAAAGTTAATACGAGCCTGAAATTGAAATGTAAGGAGTTCAACAACAATGATAATTGTAAAATTAATTTGACATGAATGAGACATGAAACAAGAGAGATATGAGCTTTCAAAGTTGAAAGCTAAGCATGTTTTCTCTAAATTTAGAATTTACACATAATAGTTACTATAACTTACAATTTACGTCATAGAACTCAAATTGAACTCACATAAAATTTTAAACTAGAAGATGATTGTAACAACTCACTTTGACTGGTTTTGAGAGAATTTTATTGATTTATCATGCAAGTTTGAAGCTATTGACACCACTAAATCCTACAAATTGAAAATCTTTGATTTGCAACTTAAGAACTCCACTGTAACTTTCTTTCCTCCTCAATTCCAGAGATTTGTTGCTTGATTCTTTTAGGTAGATTTTGATTGCTTGTAGGAGGGAGATTGACAAACTCTTATTCAGATTTTTCATCAATAAATTTCCTTGGTTTTAACAATTTGAGGAAGGGAATGCTAAATTTTATTTTTACACGCAAGTTTTTTTTTTTGGTGAGAAGAAGAGTAGAAAAGAAATATACGTACTCTTCTTTCCCCTTATTTACCCATTTCCAAAAAATTCATGTATGTGCTTGGACCTTAATTAAAACCCATCCCTTAGCCTATGTACATTTATATCCATGGCTAGTCAGACTATGTGACTTAATTTACACAATTTCTATCCTTTCTAAGACATAATCCTTCAAATAAAAATACATTATACAATTTTACAAAGTTATAAATAAGTATTTTAAAAATAATTTAGTCCAATATTATAAACTTTATCTTTAATATGCATACACTTTAAAACAAACACCTTCATTCCACTTGAAACTTACATTCTCAATAATCAAAATTTACATTACCCCATTTTCTTTGCTAAAACAATTATTCAAGCTTCTTTAAAATAGTTTTAACACTCAAAAATTGATGCTCAATAAATAGTTACATTTTTTATCTTTTTATTTATTTGCAACCTACTCTTAACATCAATTAGAAAAGTATAAGAAAATAAAATTCATAAATTAAAGAGTTTTTTGAAATGAAATAAAAAGCTAGATTTAAGCTATCTAAAAGTATAAATAAATAAAATAAAAAGATGTGGTGTCAGTGGTGTAAACCACTTTATTTCGCTCTAGCTTTTTCCAACTAAGATTCTAACCCGAGTGGTTTAATTTATGATCAAGGCCATTTCAGGCTGTCGTTCTAAGCAAGCATTGGAAGTCCCTAGTGATCGATTTCGTAGAATTTGTTTGTATTATTTCTATTTCTTTCGATGGATAACATTTTTGGTTGCATCCCTTAAATGATGATGGTCATTGGTGTCGTGGTTGTACATTTCATGAAACTTGCAGTATTTTCCAGATTACTTTTCCTTTTCCATTTATTCTTTAGGATTGTGCTTTTGGTACTAGACTATGTTGTAGGTTTAAAGGTAAATGTTTTTCAGGAAGTCATTGAGTAGAGTGTAGTAGTTGTAGGAAGAAAATCGTGATCACTTCTTAGAATCCTTTCTTTTTTCACAACCAGCTCTAGTGTTACCCCCTTGGTTTGGATTATTTTGTGCGTTAGCATTAGCTTTAATGGAACTTTTTCTGGTATACTTGATTGCAACGTTGATGTACATGTAATCATTTTTCTATTTGACAGGATATACCTTGCTTGCTTTGTTCTTGTGTCTCTTCCTAGCGTAGGTACTGGTTCGCCTTTTCATAATAGCATTATAATTTTTTGGAGGTTATCTATCAAGCCATTACCAAAGTCAGTTTCATGGTGAATGCCTCGAGTGAGTGCCATGAGGATTATGTACTTTGAAAGGTTTTCGACCTCCAACCGGGGATTGTTAAAGCATTACAAAAAGCTGTTGAGTGACTCTCCAGCCCTTTTGAAGATGTTACAGATGGACATAACACTACAAGAAAAATACCCTATTGCAACAGGAAAAATTTGTTGCAGTAGGCCTATTACAACAGGCCAGCACCTGTTGGTATAGCCGAAGTTGCCAAAGGTCTGCAACAGTTTTTGCCCGTTGCAATAAGATGTTGCGGTATACTTTTTTGCAACAGACTTTTGCTGTTGCAACAGATCCTTTTGCAACAGTAAATGCCCGTTGCAATAGATTTATAAATCTATAAAAAAAATTGCAGCTTATAGATACTACATATTTAATGTGTTCGTTTTAGTATTAGTGTATATCACAAAATTAAATAAACAAATAATTTTTTTATTTTAACAATGTTTTAATATTACAAACAATTACAACAAAAATTTCTACAATTTTCATACACCATTCATGTATAACAATTTCTTCTCCCACATAATACATTTCTTTCGAATAGAGTATTTTCTAATCATATTTCTACTCTATCATACATATACTATAACAAGAAAATAAATATCATTGGTTCACCAGAACAAATCTGCAGTTCATGCTCCATGTTTGTTCTCAATCATAAACATGCACCACCCTATGTTAGCAATACATAATCACATTTGAATATCATAACCTGCAAAGGCAAAAGGCAAAACATTAAACAAATGTGGAGTTATGAACTACAGTTCAACATGGAGGAAACGTCCATCAATCATATAATACCATAATTAGCTTTTCGTATCGATAATCAAAATATTATTACTCCCTAATTAATAAGCAAACTACAAGGATAACCAAGCCATCATGGCCAACATTAACAACACCTAAAAATCATGCAAGTAATACACAACATCAGCCACCGAGTTAATCACAGGAAAAGACAAATGAGAAACAAAATAATCTCTAGAAAGCTTCCTGCTCGCCTTGAAAACCATGAAACACACAAATTAATCACTTTTCCATTAGCATTTTTATAGCAGAAAACACAGAGAGCAGAAGATAACCTTTTCTGGTGAAACCAGCCCCATGCATTTATTCTTCATTTTTTCCAATATTTTCCAATATCGGAAACAAAATTGTGTCCCAATGTCATATATTCATACTGCGCCACTGGTTCAATTCAGAAAATAATGAATTTAAGCACTTTTATACATTTAGTTTTTGCACAAAACATCGTGAATTAATACTACCTGCGGAGATTCAGATAGCTATGTCGAAAATTGAAGAAAATCAAAGGATCAAGTATGGTTAAATTCAAACCTCTCGGAGTACTGATAGAGCGTCTAGGTGATTCAGAAGCAGACTTGAGACCAGTTTGGTTTTGTATTTGTGCACGCAGAGGGTAAACGGTAGGTGCTGCTCTGACTGCATTTCTTACCGATTGAACTTTTCCTTTTGATATCACATATACTGTGCAAAAATCTGGAGCTGCTTTTGAAATATTTATTGGCATATCCGATGCTTTAAATCTACTCATTAAGACAGTCCACTTTACTTTCACTTGAATTAACAAATGGTGTCTTAAGTTCTAACAGATGACTGCTATTAATATATGGATTTGTTTTGCAGTAACACAACAATTGTATCAGGTAGATGATTGTTACTGAAACAAATGCTGCTTTAGCTCTGACACAAACTTTGTAAAACAAGTCTTGTTGTAAGAAGTTCACCTGACAAATCCTCCTTTAGAAGTAGCTCCAAGAACAAGCTTTTCAACTTCTGCATGTCCTACAAATTCGACTATTGTCTTTGCGACATCCGTGTCTTCAAGCACTATATCTTCACATTGCACCTACAAATTTCAAATTGATGGTATAAGCACACAAAATAAACAGGTACGGTTTCATCAAAAAACAAACCCCAAATCAAACTCACTGCCATAACCTGAACTTCAACCTCGTGTATCCCTCAACCTACAATCGGATCCATAACCAGTAACCACACAAACCCCAAATCTGTACAAATCACGAGATGCCCGAAGCACATAATCACATGGCGCAAAAGGAAGAGTGTTTAGAGCCTAATACGACTGGTGCTAATGAACAGACGAAAGGAGAGGCGAACGGAGGGAAAAGGACAGGGAAATCAGGCGTGGGGTAAGAGAGAGGCGGTAGCCCCAATAGCAAGGTTCGAGCGGAAGCTTGGAGTAGGATGTATAAAGCGAATGGTTAGAACAAATCTGAGGAGAAGATGGTGGCGAAAACTAGGGCTGAAGGGAGGATGTGGCGGCCGAACATTTAAAGAGCAGAAACGAATTTGAACTTGCTAAATTAGGGCTGAAGGGAGAAGATGGTTTTCAAGCGAGATTCTAAGTATGATTAAGTTTTGAGGACAGGTTGGAAAACAATTTGGCGAAGCCGCCCTCGATACACGTGAATAATTTGGCATAGATTTTGGATTTTGAAGCCAAATTTCAAATACTGGAGCCAAAAATTCAAAGATTTGGAGCCACATGAGTAGGGGACCGGTTGGAAAACAAGATATTTGCAACTATCATTAAAGTAAACTTGCTAAAGAAATATAATAAATAGAAATTAAGCTTTAGTTATTAAATATAGGCATTTGAACTTTTTTGGAAAACAATAGACTTTCATTTCAAATGAATTTTTGAAAATATTGTATTTTATTTTTTCAAATAATAAGTAATATAACGATAGGCATTTGAATTTCAAATTTATTATCTTTCCTGCTTGGTCAAAGCAAACAAATAATGAGAGATAGAAACTAGTTCTTAATTATATTTTAATATTTAATTATTAGCAATATATTTAATATAATTGAAAATTATTAGTAACTTAAAATAATATTATCACTTTATAATTAGTAATAATTTATTATTTTATAATTATTAATGATAACTACAATCTATTAATTAATTCTTAAAAATACTTCTACCAAACACATATTATAAATTAAATCGTACAAGAAATTATCATTAATTATTAATTACTCCTTAATAGTAATGTTAAATAATTATCGTTTATTAATTTATTGCGAATTTATTAATTATTTAATTATTTATTTAATATATAAACATATTCATATTTCAAATTAAGTATGGATTATTATCCATTGGTTTTGTATTATTATTTAATAATTATTTATTTATTTTATTATTTTTAAATGTTAATTATTATTATTATAATTTAGTTATCAATCATATATATCACTTTATAATACTTAAATTTTATTATCAATTAACAATTATTAAATATTAATCTTAATTATAATATAATTACTAGTAATTAATCATTTACTAATAACTATTTAAGATTAATTATTGAAAGATATTCATGACCCCTGGTACTTATTTTTAATAGTATGTTTTTCGCAACTGGCCTTTTCAGTTGCAAAAAAATTTCAATTACTGCAACTGGCGAAAACAGTTGCTAAAGATATTTATTTGCAACAGTCTTCAAAGTGTAGTTGCAAAAAATATGTTTGTTGCAACTGTTATAGAAGCACAGTTGCTAAAAGTATGTTTTTTCAACAGGAAGGGAAGCGCAGTTGCTAAAAGTATGCTTTTTGCAACAGGAAGAATAAGCCTGTTGCTAAATCTTATCTATTGCAACTGCTATAATAGGTCTGTTGCTAAATATCATTTACTGCAACAGTTATGTGTCGCCTGTTGCAAATAGCTAGTTGCAGTAGGGTATTTTTCTTGTAGTGTAATGTCCTTTGGTCTGGTGAGATATGTGTGAAATTGCTCCACTAGCTTTATGGTGGGTTGGTTGAAGGTTGATGTATGGTACTCGATGGAAGTCGCAAGAACACGTGAAGTGCTAAACCTTCGGAAAATGTAAAAAAACATATACACTTCACCATATCAGTAGCGCAGATAGAAACCATATGCCACTCATACTTATTCAGGAACTATCAAGGGTCAGTTTTGCCCGAATGAGCGGTTATTATTGGCATGTTTAGTTGCCTTGGTCATTCAACATTTGAATATTCTCGGTGAAAGGATTTCAGATCATATGGTTTCTCAGTCGTCATCAGCTTTGTAGGATCTAGATTAACTTTAAAGGGGGGGGGTGAATTGGGTTTATTAGAGTTTTACAAGATATTAAAATTATCACAAAAAAGATTGCAGTAGAGAAAATAAATGTAGAAAATAAATGATACAAATTTTACCAAGCTTCAAAAAACCCTGCCTACTACTGCATTCCTAAGGTTTCTACTAGAATTAAAACAATCCTTACGCTTACAAAATTCCTGTAAACTCGCTATACCTGCTACCAACTTTTCTAATCCTACGCTCAAAACCCTGTATTGATCTTTATCCCTAAGATTAAATTTTCCCTGAATTACAAACCCAAAACTTGTAACCCCTAGTTTAAAGTAAGCTAGAAAACCTATACCATATTTTTGAAAAATAAAAACACTTAAATAAAAAACAACTCAAAACCCCCTTATTTAAAATTAAAACAGTCGCCCTTCCCTTATTTTTTTTGAAATGTTTTTGGATTCAAAGTAATGACGGCCGAAATCAAAAACTAGGGTTTTGATGATTCCCTCCAAATCGCGACCCTGAATCCTTAATGTGGTCTGATTCTTTGGTGCTTCGAAAGCTTGTTGTCTTCTGGTCCTTCGATTTAGCTTGCATGCGATCGAAGCTATGATGAATTGTGAGTATTCTTAAAAAAAAATCTCTTGTTTTGCTTATGGTTTTGATGCTTGTAGCCGATGATGAATTGGTGTTTTTATAGGGTTTAAAAACCCTTAATTTACTTTGATTTCTTGCATTGACTTACTCTTGATTTGTGTGTGATTTTTCGAATGATTCATGGAAAGTTATTTGCTTGATTGTTGCTTAATTTGTTTGATTACCCACGGCATTGAAATTGATTGATGAGTTACCGTATCCTATGATTGTTTTCTGGAAACAAATGTTTTTGCCAAAAAAAACTAGCGATTTTTTTGGTTGAACAAAAATGAATATCTCCACTTTCCTAGAAGAAATCCATTGCTTGATTATATGACTTGACTACTTGAAATGTTCTGAAATATCCTTCCAAATATAAAACAGAAAAGCATTTCTTTTATGTGATTGAAACTTTCCAAAATTGTCCCACATTTGCCATAAAATATTTGCCAAATTAGCATGAAACAATTTCTGCAAACCTACATTGCTTGAGATGCTTCCAATATGATTCCAATAATAATATTTTTCCAAATATTTTGGTCTTTGATAAATTGGTTGTAGTAAGGAACCGATGTAACAAATAAAATTAAATGTATTATATCACTGAGATGTACAATAGTGGAGTTAGAAGTTTGTACTTTGGAAATGTTGAAATAAAATATTATATTTGAATAAAACACCGTTTGAATATTTAAATTCTTGTGCAATAGTATTCTATTCAAAATTAAATATTTATTTCTGTATGCGATGTAGTAGAATAGTACGATTGCCAATACATTCATAATATATATATGTGTGTGTGTGTGTTTGTTATCATCAAACAAAATCATATTGTTATATACAACAAGCTTGTCCATGCGACTTTCTCATAATTCATCGTATCATAGCGGTAAGATCCGGAGTTTCCGACAATGAGTAATTCCAACAGTTCGGGATGCAGACTTCTGATTTTCCGCACCCCGAATTGTAGGATCGGGGATTTCCCAATGGTTTTTGAAAATGGGCGTTTGTTAAACAAACCGCTTGAAAATTAGGCATTTATTTAACAAATGCCCACGCTTTTAAAAGTTCGGGCATTTGTTCAACAAACACCTGATTCTCAGACGTTTGTTTAACAAACGTATGGACCCATTACTACTTTCTAGATTTTTTAAACTCAAAATCATCAAAAATGGTTTAGGTACTAGGCGAGTGACAGGGGAGCGACTGCTGATCATTTTTCGACAATGAGCGATCATTATTTCTGTAAAGACCCGTGACTTCCCCGGTGAGGAAAGCGCGGATAGTTCAAGAACAAGCCACAACAGAACGCAGACGGAAGAACATTTCATTGTATATTACAATAATTCCATCAGAATACAAGAATATACAAAGTATAAACAAATATTATACAACAGAAAATATCAGAGATTACAATACATTACATAGCAACGGAAAATAATACAATATACAACTGAAGGAGATATACGGATACAAAGCTTTCTGGATATCGTTCCAGCTGTAAACCAGGATCCTGTGAATATAAATCTGCAAAACCAAAACTACTAGCTGCCCATGTCAAAATAAGGGCACCCAGAGTTTATGTTAAAAAAATAAACTCCAGGTCAATCATGGGACTGGAGTGAGAACTAAAACAGTTATTTAAAACTTTACTTTAAATCAGATATATCAAGGGACCACGCCGTATAACACGGAACGGGTTTCCTCCCAAGAATACCAGTGCATATAACAAAACAACGAAATGCTTTTTGGAAAAATGAAGCTATTATAAGACCCAAGTCCTATCACACAATGCAACGCAAGCCGGGGGATACGGTTTTCCCTTATAATAGCCAAACATGCTTAGTACGTTTAAAACAAATCGTTTGATACTATAATAAGTGCATAGTGTATAAAACAACTTCAAATCATAAGTATCAATCAGAGACGGCATGGGTACCATATATCATGTCGCCATACTAGTTCTACAATTAAAACCGCAAAATCACTTATTTGGAAGTTGGATTTCCATCTATGAACCGAGGCAAAAGATAGTTCTCAACCGATTTGAGACGCTCTAGTCCGTGTCTCAGGTCAGAGCTCGAGTGACCTTTGGATCGTCAGGGCCGGTCCACCGATGTGGATTAAAATGCCTGAACACTGCGTTTCCCCACCCTTTGGGGTGTCAATGAGCCAACAAATGACTCCATCGGTTCGAGAACGACCGATATATCCGAGGCGCCTTGGAACAACAACAACCACATAAGTCAAACTCGTCAGAGCGTGTAAAACCACTGACGCCACTTCTAACTAGAAGGAAACGCATGCCCTCCCTGAGGTCAGTCTCCCGTTTTTGGTTCACACCGGGGTGTGAGGCTCGTGAATCAACGTTACACAAAGCTATGCCACAAAGGCCGTGCTTTGATCATCCACCACAAGACTCTGCTTTTCAACAGAAGCCTTGATCATATTGCCACTTAGGCATGCCACATAGGCAATTCACTCCATGCGTTTGATATCCATCGATATATAACCCCTGAGCTCGTACGTCTCAGAGAAGGGCGTTAAGCAAGAGAATAAATTCTCCGCCGCCAAACAGATATATATTTAATAGAAATCAATCACACAGACTAAAATCCAGTGTCAGACACACAGTCCATTTACAAGTTCGTTCTGGATCTGAACGAAACCGGAGGCACCTAGTACCCCGCATATCCATCGATCTCCAAGTACGTCTGGACGATCACCAACTGTTTCCATCTTCTTGGGTGTACGGCCCAATCAAGATCATCAGTAATTATCCAAATGACATGAAGACCTCCGGTCTTCAACCACCGTCTTCACCTTCGACTTATCGTCGTATCAGTTATTCAGAATGGGATAAACCCGGTTTTCCCGAATAAGTCGCGTATATGATAAACAAGTGTTACAAAAACACAACATACGCCTCATTCCAATTCATCAGTCACTAACTGTAAATTAATCAAGAGAATATTCCCCAAATATTAACCCCGAAGGCCGAAACCAACATCGATTCAATACCCAGGAAATCACTCTGCTTAGCCAACCTACAGCTAGTTTCTAAATTTCACATTCTTAGGGAAAGGTTCCTATTAATTTTATCAAAGATAAATCCTTTAAATTTATTCTTTAATCTACTTTTGAATATCAATTCAAACTAGTCGGGATTAGCGAACCTTACCGAAGTAATCATTTATTTTATTTCCCAACCCCAACCTATTCATCCCATGAAGTAAAACTGGTAATACTTCATATCTAACACCACGGTGTTATCGGTAAATTCAATTACTATTTCACGTTCAAATCTAATTAAAGATTTAACTATCGCCTGGAGCAAAACTGGTGATACTCCATTCTCGATCATTTCAATCTAATTAAAGATTCATTAAAACTCCACTTAGTTTAAATCTGTGACTGGGTTAAAGAATCAGTGTCATTTGAAACACGGTTCACAATAAACCCAAAATCACATCACATTTCAATCAACCCTAACCGTAAATTAGCAAGTGAGCAATTCCCTAAGTATTATCCCCGAAGGCCGAAACCAACATCAGATCAATACCTCTGAAACCATTCAACTTAACTAATCTCCAGTTAGTTTCTGATTTTCTTAACTCCTTTAGGTCTAAGAATAGTATTATTGAAAATACCGTTCACGACAACCCAAAATCACGTTCCATTAATTATCGGGTTAAAGAACAAGTGTTATTTAAAACACTATTCACGATAAACCTAAAAATCAATACCAATTCAATTCCAATTAAATATTATTTAATTGGTACACTTCATTAAATCTAAATAAAAAGATTTAATCTTTTCTCAACTGGGTTCAAGAACAGTGTTAATAAAGACACCATTCACGACAAACCCAAATCATATTTGATATTAAATACAAGGCTCTGAGTAGAAAATATATCGGCTTATATTCAATATAAAATTCTACGACCAACAAATATCGTATTGGAAATAACGATATATAAATATCTTTCAAATTTCCATAACAACATCTGTATAATCACGAAATCCAACATCGAAATATTCCGAAAACAATTTCGATTCAAATCCATTCCAATGCAATTATTGGAAATTCTGCTTATTTTCAAAATCATTTCAAATCCAATTTATTTATTTTAAAAATAAATAAATAAATTATTATTCTAGTTCAAAACTAGTTCATTTCGAAAAAAATCTATTTTTATCTTTTCAAATATAGGGTTTTTCATCCCAATTCTTCACAAATCATTTCTTATGATATTACACAAATTATTGATATTTTTAATAATTTTATCAAGGCCCGTACAGTCGATTTCCATCAACAGCCATCGAACTGCACTTACAGCGACCTTTTCCAAATTTGATTTGGACATAATTCCAAATCCAACCGTTAGATTTCTAATTTCTCATATTCGTTAGAAAGCTCTTTTCGATACGAACCCAACAGTTCCGGTTTTAGGAGAATTCGACGGTCGGATCTCCCGTAATATCCGTTCGAAGTCAATGGTCGAAATTCGCGAACAGCCGCGGTGCGACGCTTTCTATTCAGGCCATTATATTATATATATATAATATCTACTTCATCGATTTCCTTTTAAAACGTATTTTATAAATCATTTTAAATTCGTTTTCAAAACGATTTTAACTTCTTTTCAAATTCAAATCAAAATTGAATTTTTTCCTTATAAATTCGATTTAAATTCATTTCAAATTGATTTCAATTCAAATTGATTTCTAATTCAATTTCAGTTCGTTTTCAATTCAATTCAATTTCAATTCAAATTCATTTCTATTCAATTTCAATTCGAATTTCAATTCTTTTCAAAATATCAGATTTTGAAATCACTTTCGATATTCATTATAAAATGAATAAAATCGATATAAATATCGTTCATGTCAAAATGGCGTAAATCTAATCAACACAGCTTCATTTATTTCTATTTTCAAATATTCTATTTCAAATATTTCTATTTCAATATTTCTTTTCTAATATTATATTTCAAAACTAGAATGAGGTCCAATCAATTACCATATAATGTTAATTATATGGATTTTCTATCACACGTATATAACAGCAACGATAAATCATCAACCATCATCCAAAGTGCGTTCTACACTGTATAAGCATCAAATATAAATATTTAACGCTTATAACAGTCTGTCAATCAATCGATCGACATACAACTAACTATTGGGATTAGTGTATGTCATATATCACCCCAATACCCGTGTCGGTATTGCAAACAATCAAACACAAATTTTATTTGTGCAGTTGGGCGATGTGTAAAATTTATCGTCCCAATCAATATTAGTCAAATGCGTGTATATAAACAAATCGTCCGATTTTTTTATTTCATTTCATTTCATATACACGTTAAAAATTCTATTTTCAACTATAAAATATTTTAACTATATAAATATTTTATTTTCATTTCACATCACACAATCAACTACACATCAAAATCAAACAAACAAGCATACAAGCCGTCCATGGTCTGTGGACGACGCGTGTCGGGTGCTACTAAACACCGTCTGCATCCTAGTATATATTTATAACTAGAAAAATAAAATTAATGGTGAGAAGTTCTCACAGAGGGTTCCACTCCGCCGTGCTTTGCTTTTGAACTGTTGAACTGTCTGGATCTGCTTGAAATTCCAATGTAGTCCTTTTCACGCTGTTCAAATAAAAATTATATTTTTATTGCTTCCTTCAATAAATAAAAATCATATTTTTATTTCATATATTTTTACAATGCTTATTCTATATAAAAATTATATTTTTATATTTCTGCTTCATATAAAAAGATCGAATTTTTATTTCATCGCTATAAAAATCACATATTTATTATTCCTACTATATAAAAATAACATCTTTAACATTCCTACTATATAAAAATAACATCTTTAACATTTCTACTATATAAAAATAATATCTTTAACATTTCTACTATATAAAAATAATATCTTTAACATTTCTACTATATAAAAATAATATCTTTAACATTTCTACTATATAAAAGTAATATCTTTGCCGTGTTCAAAATCATAACTTTATCGTATAAAAATCAGTTCTTTATCTAGATAAAAATCCTAACTTTACCTGTATAAAGAATCTCAGCCTTTTCTATAATTAAAACACTAGTTTTCTAAAGTTAAAAATCAAGGGAGCTTACTGTTTTTTTTGAAGGAGGAGGGCTGGAGTCTTCACGGCTCAGACTGGGGAAGTAGGAGGAGAGAGGAAGGAAGGGGCGAGAAGTTTGGCTGAGGTGCGGGCCGCGCGTCAGATCGTGGGTGGGGGGGGGGAGCTAGACGCGGTGAGGGGAGAAGAAGAAGAGGGGGCTCGCGGCACAAGGGGGGTGGAGGAAGAGGAAGAAGGAGGGGTCTCCGCCGCCTGTGGAGGCGCCGCGAGGGGGGGACCGCGATGGGGTTAGGTTTTTTTTCCTTTTTTCTTTTTGCTGTTGAAATGAAATCGGGGGGGGGGGTATATGTGTAAAGAATTTTATATTTTAATTTATTTATTTTTCTCTATAAAAAGTTGACTTTTATTTCGAACTCAAAATTGAGCCCACCGACTGTTGCCCATAGCTGATTACCCCCATTCCGAACATAATGGGATATGTATCGTAGGCTGATTCGATCGTTACGATCAGGTTTCGTCAAAATCAACATTTAACTCTATATATTGAATTTTGAACGTGCATTTCAATTTACCGGGGTCACATACCAATTCGAAAAATTCTAGAAAAATATTTTCTAGCTTCATATTGACGATACAGTCCTAACAAAACTAGTTTCATCAAATTCCGAGACCGTTTGAAAAATGGTCATTTTCCAGTCGATTAAAATCAACTAAAACTGATCAAACGCGTTTTCCTTTGCCACGCTCACATATTGATTCGAAAAATTACGAGATTTGAAACCTAGCAATAACTTGACATCACGGACCCAACAAAAGTGGTTTCGTCGAAATCCGAGGTCGTTTGCAAAATTCTCATTTTTAAGGGCCTGAATTCCATATGACTATTCAGAATTTTCAACTGGACATATCTTTCGATTCCCGCTATGAAACTTCGATTTTCCGGATTCGTTGGAAAGATATTCTCAAATAGATTCAACTATTTTTGGTTTCACTAAAATCCGGATTATTTTGCACCCGGTACATTCATTTGAATTTTGAAATCGAATTATCGAACTACCGCGCCATTTTCAATTCCTTTTATAATTACAAATAAATATTTTATATTCTAACGACGATCTATATAAATATATACGTTCGAATTCTATTCAAAATAAATTTCTCGTCGATATTATTTAAAATAATTCATTTTAAATAATCAAAATTCACTAAAATTGCCAAAATAAAAATTTTAAATTGGCTCGGATTTCCGGGTTATTACAATCTCCCCCACTTAAAACTTTTCGTCCCCGAAAAGGAACGAAGCCGAAAGTTGTTTAACAATTCAACTCAACTTCCATTATTTTCCTTACGGCTTAAGTTCTTCAAATTTTCAGTTTCTAAGAACTTTTCAAATTTTTCAAAAATTTGGCTAACACCCTAAATTTCCGAAAAATTTCGCCATGACCTCCCGTGCACCGGGAAAATCTCGAAATTGCCATACAGGCCCTCTGATCTCAAAATGAAAAGAAAAAGCCAAGCGACTAGCCAATCGGCTCATAAAATCATCATCACCCAAACAAAACAGTAAATTATAGTAAACATGTACCTATTTGTCGGGAAAACAATTTTATTCTTCTGCTCTAGCCTCCTTGCTATGACCTGTTCAATGTAAGTACATGTATATGCAAGCAAATGCGACCAAATTTCAATACAATTCACTTTTTGGTCAATTTGGCTAAAGGTTCAACATTTAATTAATCAAACTATAATCAAACAACACAACCATCAATCAATTAGTTGCTTATCATTTCAAATTTATAACTTTGATATATAGTCTAAAAATCAGATTTTTGATGCAAAATCACAACAATAAGCCCTATCTAATTTTGGTTCTCACACCAGTCAATAGGAAATATATAGAAATCTCACTTTCGAAACTCGAAAATAAATACTGGCGATGGTGCCCCGTCACCAGAATTATCCCCGAACGACTAAGTGCGATTCTATATCTATCCAGTATACTAAAACTTCAAATACACGCAGATCAGAGGTATACTAAAATCTCTATATACCTGATAGTCCAAATCAATATAAAATAAATAATCAAATACGAATAATTGATTTAGATTTTCAAAACAAAACTTGTTTTCAATTTTTATTTTAAAAACATTACTCTTTACACTCAGTCTAGGATACTACTGATCCCATCTCTAACGAGTCATTCTCATTGGATATTACAAATCCAATCTCTGATGAATTCTTTCGTATGGTTCTAATGTGTCTTATTCTCTAAGCTTTGTAAACCAAAGCTCTGATACCAAATGTAAAGACCCGTGACTTACCCGGTGAGGAAAGCGCGGATAGTTCGAGAACAAGCCACAACAGAACGCAGACGGAAGAACATTTCATTGTATATTACAACAATTCCATCAGAATACAAGAATATACAGAGTATAAACAAATATTATACAACAGAAAATATCAGAGATTAAAATACATTACATAGCAGCGGAAAATAATACAATACACAGCTGAAGGAGATATACGGATACAAAGCTTTCCGGATATCGTTCCAGCTGTAAACCAGGATCCTGTGAATATAAATCTGCAAAACCAAAACTACTAGCTGCCCGTGTCAAAATAAGGTCACCCAGAGTTTAGGTTAAAACAATAAACTCCAGGTCAATCATGGGACTGGTGTGAGAATTAAAACAGTTATTTAAAACTTTACTTTAAATCAGATATATCGAGGGACCACGCCGTATAACACGGAACGAGTTTCCTCCCAAGAATACTAGTGCATATAACAAAACAGCGAAATGCTTTTTGGAAAAATGAAGCTATTATAAGACCCAAGTCCTATCACACAATGCAACGCAAGCCAGGGGATAGGGTTTTCCCTTATAATAGCCAAACATACTTAGTACGTTTAAAACAAATCGTTTGATACTATAATAAGTGCATAGTGTATAAAACAACTTCAAATAATAAGTATCAATCATAGACGGCATGGGTACCATACATCATGTCGCCATACTAGTTCTACAATTAAAACCGCAAAACCACGTATTTGGAAGTTGGATTTCCATCTATGAACCGAGGCAAAAGATAGTCCTCAACCGATTCGAGACGCTCTAGTCCGTGTCTCAGGTCAGAGCTCGAGTGACCTTTGGATCGTCAGGGCTGGTCCACCGATGTGGATTAAAATGCCTGAACACTGCGTTTCCCCACCCTTTGGGGTGTCAATGAGCCAACAAATGACTCCATCGGTTCGAGAACGACCGATATATCCGAGGCGCCTCGCAACAGCAACAACCACATAAGTCAAACTCGTCAGGGCGTGTAAAACCACTGACGCCACTTCTAACTAGAAGGAAACGCATGCCCTCCCTGAGGTCCGTCTCCCATTTTTGGTTCACACCGGGGTGTGAGGCTCGTGAATCAACGCTACACAAAGCTATGTCACAAAGGCCGTGCTTTGATCATCCACCACAAGACTCTGCTTTTCAACAGAAGCCTTGATCATATTGCCACTTAGGCATGCCACACAGGCAATTCACTCCATGCGTTTGATATCCATCGATATATAACCCCTGAGCTCGTACGTCTCAGAGAAGGGCGTTAAGCAAGAGAATAAATTCTCCGTCGCCAAACAGATATATATTTAATAGAAATCAATCACACAGACTAAAATCCAATGTCAAACACGCAGTCCATTTACAAGTTCGTTCTGGGTCTGAACGAAACCGGAGGCACCTAGTACCCCGCATATCCATCGATCTCCAAGTACGTCTGGACGATCACTAACTGTTTCCATCTTCTTGGGTGTACGGCCCAATCAAGATCATCAGTAATTATCCAAATGACGTGAAGACCTCCGGTCTTCAACCACCGTCTTCACCTTCGACTTATCGTCGTATCAGTTATTCAGAATGGGATAAACCCGGTCTTCCCGAATAACTCGCGTATATGATAAACAAGTGTTACACAAACACAACATACGCCTCATTCCAATTCATCAGTCACTAACCGTATATTAATCAAGAGAATAATTCCCCAAATATTAACCCTGAAGGTCGAAACCAACATCAGATCAATACCCAGGAAATCTCTCTGCTTAGCCAACCTACAGCTAGTTTCTAAATTTCACATTCTTAGGGAAAGGTTCCCATTAATTTTATCAAAGATAAATCCTTTAAATTTATTCTTTAATCTACTTTTGAATATCAATTCAAACTAGTCGGGATTAGCGAACCTTACCGATGTAATCATTTATTTTATTTCCCAATCCCAACCTATTCATCCCATGAAGTAAAACTGGTAATACTTCATATCTAACACCACGGTGTTATCGGTAAATTCAATTACCATTTCACGTTCAAATCTAATTAAAGATTTAACTATCGCCTGGAGCAAAACTGGTGATACTCCATTCTCGATCATTTCAATCTAATTAAAGATTCATTAAAACTCCACTTAGTTTTAATCTGTGACTGGGTTAAAGAATCAGTGTCATTTGAAACACGGTTCACGATAAACCCAAAATCACATCACATTTCAATCAGTCCCTAACCGTAAATTAGCAAGTGAGCAATTCCCTAAGTATTAACCCCGAAGGCCGAAACCGACATCAGATCAATACCTCTGAAACCATTCAACTTAACTAATCTCCAGTTAGTTTCTGATTTTCTTAACTCCTTTAGGTCTAAGAACAGTATTATTGAAGATACCGTTCACGACAACCCAAAATCACGTTCCATTAATTATCGGGTTAAAGAACAAGTTTTATTTAAAACACTGTTCACGATAAACCCAAAAATCAATACCAATTCAATTCCAATTAAATATTATTTAATTGGTACACTTCATTAAATCTAAATAAAAAGATTTAATCTTTTCTCAACTGGGTTCAAGAACAGTGTTAATAAAGACACCATTCACGACAAACACAAATCACATTTGATATTAAATACAAGTCTCTGAATAGAAAATATATCGGCTTATATTCAATATCAAATTCTATGACCAACAAATATCGTATTGGAAATAACGATATATAAATATCTTTCAAATTTCCATAGCAACATTTGTATAATCACAAAATCCAACATCGAAATATTCCGAAGATAATTTCGATTCAAATCCATTCCAATGCAATTATTGGAAATTCTGGTTATTTTCAAAACCATTTCAATTCCAATTTATTTATTTTAAAAATAAATAAATAAATTATTATTCTAGTTCAAAACTAGTTCATTTCGGTAAAAATCTATTTTTATCTTTTCAAATATGGGGGTTTTCATCCCAATTCTTCACAATTCATTTCTTATGATTTTACACAAATTATTGATATTTTTAATAATTTTATCAAGGCCTGTACAGTCGATTTCCATCAACGACCATCGAACTGCAATTACAGCGACCTTTTCCAAATTTGATTTGGACATAATTCCAAATCCAACCGTTAGATTTCTAATTTCTCATATTCGTTAGAAATCTCTTTTCGATACGAACCCAACGGTTCCGGTTTTAGGAAAATCCGACGGTTGGATCTCCCGTAATATCTGTTCGAAGTCAATGGTCGAAATTCGCGAACTGCCGCGGCGAGGCGCGTTCTATTCAGGCCATTATATTATATCTATAATATATATAATATCTACTTCATCGATTTCCTTTTAAAACGTATTTTATAAATCGTTTTAAATTCGTTTTCAAAATGATTTCAACTTCTTTTCAAATTCAAATCAAAATTGAATTTTTTCTTTATAAATTCGATTTAAATTCATTACAAATTGATTTCAATTCAAATTGATTTCTAATTCAATTTCAGTTCGTTTTCAATTCAATTGAATTTCAATTCGAATTCATTTCTATTCAATTTCAATTCGAATTTCAATTCTTTTCAAAATATCAGATTTTGAAATCACTTTCGATATTCATTATAAAATGAATAAAATCGATATAAATATCGTTCACATCAAAATGGCGTAAATCTAATCAACACGGCTTCATCTATTTCTATTTCAATATTTCTTTTCCAATATTATATTTCAAAACTGGAATGAGGCCCAATCAATTACCATATAATGTTAATTATATGGATTTTCTACCACACGTATATAACAGCAACGATAAATCATCAACCATCGTCCAAAGTGCGTTCTACACTGTATAAGCATCAAATATAAATATTTAACGCTTATAACAGTCTGCCAATCAATCGATCAACATACAACTAACTATTGGGACTAGTGTATGTCATATATCACCCCAATACCCGTGTGGGGTTTTCAAACAATCAAACACAGATTTTATTTGTGCAGTTGGGCGATGTGTAAAATTTATCGTCCCAATCAATATCAGTCAAATGCGTGTATATAAACAAATCATCTGATTTGTTTATTTCATTTCATTTCATATACACGTTAAAAATTCTATTTTCAACTATAAAATATTTTAACTACATAAATATTTTATTTTCATTTCACATCACATCACACAATTAACTACACATCAAAATCAAACAAACAAGCATACAAACCGTCCATGGTCTGTGGACGACGGGTGCCGGGTGCTACTAAACACCGTCTGCATCCTAGTATATATAGAAAAATAAAATTAACGGTGAGAAGTTCTCACTGAGGGTTCCACTCTGTCGTGCTTTGCTTTTGAACTGTCTGGATTTTCTTGAAATTCCAATGCAGTCCTTTTCACGCTGTTCAAATAAAAATTATATTTTTATTGCTTCCTTCAAGAAATAAAAATCATATTTTTATTTCATATATTTTTACAATGCTTATTCTATATAAAAATTATATTTTTATATTTCTACTTCATATAAAAAGATCGAATTTTTATTTCATCGCTATAAAAATCACATATTTATTATTCTTACTATATAAAAATAACATCTTTAACATTTCTACTATATAAAATAATATCTTTAACATTTCTACTATATAAAAATAATATCTTTAACATTTCTACTATATAAAAATAATATCTTTGCCGTGTTCAAAATCATAACTTTATCGTATAAAAAACAGTTCTTTATCTAGATAAAAATCCTAACTTTACCTATATAAAGAATCTCAGCCTTTTCTATAATTAAAACACTAGTTTTCTAAAGTTAAAAATCAAGGGAGCTTACTGTTTTTTTTTTGAAGGAGGAGGGCTGGAGTCTTCACGGCTCGGATTGGGGAAGTAGGAGGAGAGAGGAAGGAAGGGGCGAGGAGTTTGGCTGAGGGGCGGGCGGCGTGTCAGATCGGGGGGGGGGGGGGGAGGGCTAGACGCGGTGAGGGGAGAAGAAGAAGAGGGGGCTCGCGGCACAAGGGGGTGGGGAAGAGGAAGAAGGAGGGGGAGGGGGGTCTCCGCCGCCTGTGGAGGCGCCGCAAGGGGAGGACCGCGATGGGGTTAGGTTTCTTTTTCTTTTTGCTGTTGAAATGAAATCGGGGGGGTATATGTGTAAAGAATTTTATATTTTAATTTATTTATTTTTTTCCTCTATAAAAAGTTGACTTTTATTTCAAACTCAAAATTGAGCCCACCGACTGTCGCCCATAGCTGATTACTCTCATTCTGAACACAGTAGGATATGTATCGTAGGCTGATTCGATCGTTATGACTAGGTTTCATCAAAATCAACATATAACTCTATATATTGAATTTTGAACGTGCATTTCAATTTACCGGGGTCACATACCAATTCGAAAAATTCCAGAAAAATATTTTCTAGCTTCATATTGACGATACGGTCCTAACAAAACTAGTTTCATCAAATTCCGAGACAGTTTGAAAAATGACCATTTTCCAGCCGATTAAAATCAACTGAAACTAGTCAAACGCGTTTTCCTTTGCCACGCTCACATATTGATTTGAAAAATTACGAGATTTGAAACCTAACAATAACTTGACATCACGGACCCAACAAAAGGGGTTTCGTCGAAATCCGAGGTCGTTTGCAAAATTCCCATTTTTAAGGGCCTGAATTCCATAGCGACTATTCAGAATTTTCAACTGGACATATCTTTCGATTACCGCTATGAAACTTCGATTTTCCGGATTCGTTGGAAAGATATTCTCAAATAGATTCAACTATTTTTGGTTTCACTAAAATCCGGTTTATTTTGCACCCGGTACATTCATTTGAATTTTGAAATCAAATTATCGAACTACCGCGCCATTTTCAATTCCTTTTATAATTATAAATAAATATTTTATATTCTAACAATCTATATAAATATATACATTCGAATTCTATTCAAAATAAATTTCTCATCGATATTATTTAAAATAATTCATTTTAAATAATCAAAATTCACTAAAATTGCCAAAATAAAATTTTAAATTGGCTCGGATTTCCGGGTTATTACAATTTCTCATCTGCCTCCATCCCATACTCTAGTCAGTAAAGTTACGAGGTATCAAAAAAATTTTGGTTGAATCTCCTTGGGTTTTATTTGCAAAAATTCTTATCAAACGTAGATTTGTTACTCATATCAGGCATTTCATTTTGGAAGTGGGTTGATCTCATTTAACCCAAAACCTGCCATTGTAGGGATTTGCAACCTTTTTTACATTAGTTATTAACATTTAATTTGCAAATCAAAGTTAACGAGATCTCTTTTAACCGTGTCAGCTTGACTCCTGTGAACTAATCCCCCTTTTTGACTTAAGATGCATCGCGATGTTTATTTGAGAAAATAATATAAATGCAACCGACGTGTGTAGAGATTGCTCCTTACATAATTAGATTGTTCCATGATCCAACGGACATACGATTACAAACATGACCCGATACAGCAGAACAACTAAAACATTAAAGTATACATATGAAATAAGTGTTGAAACTTAGGATACAATAGATGTTTACTAGAAAAATAACTAAGCAAGCAAACTATATTTATGTTCAATCTGAAGGGATTCTAAAGTAGTTCTAAAACTCTTTATCCCTTGTTCTCACTTGTTGGCATAACAAATGGACATAAACCGTTGTCAAGAGTAATTACTGCCGTTCAGTCATAATGAGCATAACTGGATCCTATGACCAATATTTTCTTAATTCGCCCTTACCACTACCTCCACCGTGTACCCAGAGTGGCAACAAACGGGATATGAGTCAACCGCTTAATCGTTTAGAGGTGAATAACTGAAGCTGCCCATACCTCTTGTTCAAATAGAGGTTGAACAACTGAGAATTATACTCTCACTTCTTGAGTTGGAGGTTGAGCAGCTAAAACCTGATGAGCATCATGTACAAAAGGAGTATCAACAGGTATCTGAAGTCTAAGTGGGCTCAGAACTGGGTATTCATGATGTACATCCTCATAGTGTTGCTCTTGGCATTCGATAAGCCAATCAACATCGGTTCTTGGACTATTTGGAGGATCTTGAGCTAGCCACCAGTCAGAATCTACAAATGAGCGCCATGGAGGCAAAGCTATAAGTATGCTAAGTCATGAGGAACAAAGAGCTTGTTTAACTGAAGAGAGCCAAACCCTTTGATATATATAACCTCATTGTATCGAGTGAATAAAACAAATTATGATGTTGACAACACCCTAAGATAATTTGCATCTACAACGACGGTGCTTTGACAAAGATTTGATCGGTCACTCTTCCCACTTTATACTGTAGCCACTTCGATTGACATTTACTATGACGTTATACTGTAGCCACTTTTCTTTATGTACTGGACTACGCTATTAGGACTGAGGTTTTACTGTAGCCACTTTGCTTTACGTATTGGCCTGCACTATTAGGCTTGGCGTTTTACTATTGCCACTTTGCTTTATGTACTGGCCTACACTATTAGGCCTGGCGTTTTACTGTTGCCACGTTTCTCTTTTTAAGCTACGATATCTAAAGCCTATGAATGATTAACTAAACCAAGGGTGACCTTAATCGTTTAACTCTATATATACTGTTAACAACATAGGACGACTCGATTGTTTAACTCTTTAATTAACATTATTGGTTATGGTTAATGTATTACAATAAGTATTGTATCCCAAATTTATAATTAAAGAGAGGACAACCCGATTGTTTAACTCCTTATACAGGAATTTATTAATTAAAAAAAATTTGTTCTTATTTACCAAAGTTTGTTGTATAAGTTAATAATGTTGGGCGTTTGTTAAACAAACGCCTGCATCTATATAAGGGCAAACGTTTGTTTAACAAACGCCTGAAGTCCAGGCGTTTATTGAACAAACACTTGTGCTTTAATTTTTTATAAATCACATTCTGCCATTTAATCTAGTTTATATGTTTATAAACTTCTCGTTTTATGCACAGAGGAAAATGTCACAAAGTAAATGGTCTTCAGCTGAGTTACGTATACTTGTGGATGCTTATATCTAGTTTGGTAGAAGACACGAAATTATGCTGCAAAATGGTACAGGAGTTAGCCATGAAATTTTTTGGGGCTTGGTTTAAGAAATTTACAACAACCATCTTGAATGCCCCTCGAGATGGTTTACTACATAAATTCATAAAAAAATAGCGCTTTTTGGCAAGCTTGTCTTTGTTACCACGAGATTATCGAGCTGGTTGAAGATGAGGATGTATTTAAAGCAAATTGTTCCACTTTCGATTCACATTACCTATTATAACACAGAACGTAATTCATTGTTCATGAGGCTTATGAAGTTCAGTACAGCTGGCTAACACGCTTTGGATCTGATTAAGCTTTAATTGCTTCTATGATATGTATTTATGTTGGTTTAATTGTATCTGGTGAAAAGAGATTAAGCTTTAATTGTTTATGTGATATGTATTTCTATAATTTGATTAAGCTTTAATAATTATTCATTGACTCTGGAGTAATTCTAATTAAAGGAGGATTCAAAAACATAAACAATAAAGTATTAAAGGAGTTAGACAACCTGGGTCATCCTCTCATTATTGTTGTCAACTTGGCTACATTGTACAGTGGAGATTCTGTAACATCCCAGATTTTCAGTCATTTAAATTTGAATATTAATATCTGTTTTAAATATTGTATTGAAAATATAATTGATTTCGTATATGGAATCTGTTATTAAACGAAGTTTAATTGTATAAATTTATATATAATTATAAAACGAGCTCATAACAGCACGGCAGTTCGTAATATTCAGTTTTGAACTTCAACTGAATATACTGAATCCATTTTAAGTCGGAATGCTGTGAAACCAGAAATGTTAAGATCTATTAGATTATAATTTTCTAATTACAGAGAAAAATCAAGATTTTATCTTATAAATTATAAGTTATGCCCAAATAAAATTTTCAGTTAGTCGTTCTGAATTCGTTTATAAACAATAACGTTTATTTAATGAATTAAAAGGGATTTTAATAGAATTTGAATATCATTTAACTCGAAAGCGTTAATATTGAGTTATAATTCCATATGGAGTTATATTTGAAGCTATACATTATTTTATTTGGATATATTCGATGAAAATAATTTATTATTATTAAATCGAATTGTTTTGGAAATGAATTTATATTATATCGATGTTTTATAAGCCTTTTAAATAGAAAATTTTCAAACTTTGACGAAACAAATTTCATTGGAATACGTATAGCTAGTTATTGCTAGTTTTCCAGTTTGGAGCCCTGGAGCCAATCAGAGTTGTTTTGTAGGTGCGCGAAATTTAAATGTGAATCGATGAATAAATTGAAAATTAAAATAATGCCATTGTGTAGATGATGTCGGAATTGAACGAAATTGATTCCATTGGATTCAGAACATCAAGACGTAACAGTATGTCTGTTTTCGTTGTGTTTAGAGTTCAGGTTTGTCGGTGCAAATTTAACGTATCACATTAAATGTCGGTAACCTTATAATATAATATATATAAAAAACTATTAAATTCTGCCTACCTACCTGTATCATAGCACAACAAGCCGACCTAAAATTGTAAAATAAACATGCTAAAAAAATACACATACAGCCGCCTACTTAGAACATTAACAAACAACATGCCTAATTCAAAGAAACATAACACAGGAAATTGTACAAAGTAGCTACCCTATTTTATACCCTAAAATAAAAACATCTTGTGTACTGTTTCCTCACGCAGCAACATATTGTACAAAGCTAGCCATACAAAATGAAAGAAGAGAAGACCTATGCTACTGCCTTCATTCTACAATGCCTTGTGTGCCAATCCAACATGTCGTTTGTGCCAAACATTCTACCGTGCTTGTCAAACCTCTTCTGCCTATAAATACTGGGTATCATCATCTTCTCCTTTTTTTTAATGAACGAATAAATGGTGAGCCTTCTTTGGAAAATAATTTTGACATATATATATACCAATAAAAATCAGCAAACTAGTTTCAAAAATTCCCTAGTATCGAGCTTCATATTATTACTACCTCGAATTTTGGAACGATGATTGTCGACCACAAAAGTCGCAACCTAGGTTTACGGTAATCTAGCAATTCAGTGAATGATACACAAATTCTTCGGTAGTGGAAGGATTATCGAAGAGTGAGGCATGTGCTGGTGTTTTTTTTTTTTTTTTTGCAAATCTTGGCGAGAAAAAAGGTCAGACCTAGAGTGTAGCATTTCATGTCGATCGGGGTAGCACTTCGCCGGAGGGGGAGCATGCAATGTCGGCAGGTTTTGCGTGAGTGGGGGAGTCGAACGGTGGAGTTTGTTTGGATGATCGTGAGGGTGTTTAGCGGTATCATATACACGTCGTGCATGGAGTATATGAAGAGGAAGCTTCCACAACATTTGGGGAAGAAGCATTACTGTGCTTACGAGTTGAAGGAGTGAAGCGGGATGACAAAATGGGTGAGGCCCATTAGTTAAAGGTTTAAGTTTAAATTAAATTAAACATTTTTACAATCATATTAATATGATATATCGCACGTGCTTTATCAGATTTTTCGAACCGTTGGTCACGTTGGAACTGTATCGAAGAGCACTACATCATGGAGTAGGTTTGGTCAGCATTTGAAGCAGCGTGAATTTTTAATTAAATTAAACGTCAGTCTAATTTAATTAAAATAAGTCATTTAACAACCGAATTAAAACAAGGCGAATATATCTCACTCAGTTGTCGCACTTATATTTTTTAGAGTTGGGTTTAATATTTGTGTATTGTGTTTGCTAATTATTGGATGCTTTGATGATTGTTTGGATGTTTACTGAATATTCTTGTATATTGTAACGACCCGTATTTTTTCCACCAACTTAATTGGATTATTCTAAATATTTTAATAATTTAAAATATTGGTTTGAGGTTGGATAATCGAATTTAACGATTTTATTGTGAATATATTATATAAAATAAATAATAAATATTATTTTAATTTCCAAAATATGGGAAATTGTCGAAATTGAAATACTGTGATCCGACAGTTTAAAGTGGTCAAATATTGTTTATACTGAAATTTTAGTGACAATTCGTTTTGAAAACGACGACGAATATATATAGTTTATAATTTAATTAAATAACGAGCTGCAGCGGCGCGGTAGTTCGCGATTTGGCGTTTTGAACTTCAATTGGTCGTACCGGGTTCAAAATAAGTCGGATTTCATCGAAACAAGAAACGTTGGGACCAGTTAAACAATATCTTCCCAACGGCAGAGAAAAATCCAGTTTTCATCGTGTAGATTTTGTTTTATGTCCAAATCAAATTTTGGGAAAAGCAGCGCCAGAATTCCTTTTATATATATGGCGCTGCAGCTATATAAAATAACGGTTTTTAAATGTTTTACATATCGATTCGACTTGGAATTCAACCTGGGATATTTTTCCTTGATAATACATCAAATTCTGGTCGTGTATGGCCAACTGCAATATTTTAATATTATTATATTGAAGTACTTTAAAATTGGGTTATTTTATTCAAAATTGGCCAGTTCAAAAGGGACATTTTTCAAACGACCTCTGTTTTCGACGAAACAAAATTTGTTGTGACCGTAATAGTAAATTATTGCCAGATTTTCAAACGGCGCGTCAATCGGGGTTATTCTGTGAGCGTGGCAAAATAAAATGTGAAATAAATCGATCAAATTGGACGTGTACAAGCGCTATTTGAGCATACGAGCACGGAATTCGACGAAACAAGTTTCGTTAGGACCGTATCGTCAAATTATACTATGCCGTCCAGTCGCAACTCGAACGGGGTTCGTATGTGAGCGCAACAGCGAATAAACGATGTTCGAAAACGCGATAGGTACGAATAAATCGTTAGTCATGTCAGTAGTCACCTCAACATTAAAATAACGTTTTCCCTTATCTATTTAAACCCTCCCAGCTCAGACCTTCCCCAGCCAACTTCATTTTCACCCGTAATTTTGCAATAAAGCCCCTCAAAACAAAATCCATTATATCTTTCAATCCAAGAAGAATTTGCTATGGCGACCAAAGGCAAAGTTGTAGATCGGCTCGTTGTCTACCTCCTGTAAAAAGTTGGGGTTGATCGGAGCTAGGTGGTGGCCGGAAATCGCGAAGAACGGCCAGAAATGACTTTCGTTCTTGGCTTAAATTTGAGAGCTATGGTTGATTTGGGGTGGCGAGACCATAGGGCTTTCGAAGAGGGAAGAAAGGACTTTAAAAAGGTGGTGGTCTCGGGGTCTAACATCGCCTGTGGTGGTCCTAAGGAGGAGATGAACGGAGGAGTCCTATTTTGGTCAATTTTCGAAAGTCACGGTGGAAAATTCGCCAATTCCGGCGACTGGAGGCGGAGTGGACGTCGTGGTCTGGGGCTGGACGGAGCTGGGTGGCGAGCTCCGTTGATCGGTGGTGGTCCAGTCGTTGATGGATGGCCGGGGCGTCGGAATTTGGTTGATGAACCAAATTGGGGCTTTGTTCGAATTTCGGTGGAGGAGGCGATTTGGCGGCCTGGCGTTGGTGGCGGTGGGACCTGACGCTGCGGCGGTTCCGGCGAAGGTACGGTGGCAGTCTCCGGTGCAGGGGGGGGCGGCGTTGGGAAGCTTTGAAGGTGGCGGTGAGTTTTGACGTGGGGTTAGTATTGAAGAGGAAGGATGGTCGGGTTTTTCCAAAGGAGGAAAATGAAAACGCGTGGGATTTGTTTTGCTAAGGATGACGTGGCAATGTTTAAGGTAATGGACCAATGATTTATTTAGTTAATTTAATAATTAGCTAGTTTAATTATCGTTTAATGGTTATAAACTTAAAACCGCGATATCTCTCTCACACGATAACAAAATTTAACGAAACAAGATCCGTTGGGATCGCAGGGACGAGACCTACGCGATGGCACTGACTAGGAGGCAATCTGACACCGTTGAAAATTCAGCTATTTTTGGACGAATGGTTCAAATTAAAAGCGACAAACGCGTCAACCGTCGACCAGAACAAACTCTGGTGAGTTAATTCTCACACCTTCTGGAATACTGTGATGTGGTAAAGTCACGGTAAATTATATTTTGCGGTCAACAGTTTAAATTGACTGATTGGATGCGATGGATGCAAATTGGTTGCTATTGTTGATTGATTGCAGTTATTTTTAATCCATCAATTATTTAATTCATATATTTTTATCGACTGACATCTGTGATGCAGAGAAGGACAGGTTGGAGGGATCCAACCGGATTCCTCAAATTTACTGTATTTTTATTTGTTTGCATAGATATGAATTGTTCACCTCGACTGACGCCAAAACCTGTCTGTATGTGGATGGTTGAATAGATATGCACCTATGTTGTGTTTAAAATCAACCGACAGTGTTGATTGGAAAATTGGCAGTGAATGGCCAAATTGTGTTGTGCCAGACGTCAGTTGACCTTCCGGTGAATTGACGCAGTTTTAAAATTTTTAATTATTTTAAAACCGAGTTTAAGTTTAAATTAGATTATATAAGGATTTAAATGGGAATTTATAAATATATATATTAATCGAGTCTAAAGGGATTATTTAAAAGAATTATACCAGTTTGAAAGCAGAGGAAAAACCCAAGAATTTACCTACGGGTTGGTAAAATTTAAATAATTGTTTTAAACAATTAAATAGCGATTTAAATCAATTAAGTTATTTAAACTAATTTAAAAGGGGAAATGACAAATGTAATTCAGTTAACTGTTGACGGACATGTACAGTTAGTAGAATCAACCGTGGTTAGTTAAATTGAGTAGTTGATAAATTTGATTGGATATTCATTTAGTTTAATGAATAGTGGAAATACTAGATAATCTTTGACCAATTGTAAATGTAAAGGGGTTATTGAATAGTTGGGGATTAGTGAAGTTAACTTTTAGTTACGAAGATTTTAAAACGATGGTTATACTATACTTAGTCAACGCCATCTTGAGTATAGTGAATTTTACCTTTTGGTTATAATTAAAATGATGTCCTTAGTTATAATTCAACTAAGGGAAGGTTAAGTAGTGATAAAGCAAAATAGAAAGGCGATGAGAGTTTTGTGAGAGATTTGATTTTAAATAAAAATGTACAAGCGAAATGCTGATTTAAGTTAAAGATGGTTTTAGTGGATATTTACTTAATTAAAGAAGTTAAGTAAGATGATTTTTGAGCAAGGATTTCAAATGTAAGAAACAGTTATGGAAACCCAGATTTGAAATCAAGGTTTGAAATGAGATTTAGTATCGCTGTTTAAGTGACAAACTAATATTTTTCTGAGGTAAGAACGAGTTGATCAAGGTTTGAGAGGTAACTAAAATACCCCAACTTGGTTGGCTTCACTATTATCAAGGAATGGTATTAGTTTGGTGTGAGTGGAAGTATTGAATTTGGATTTATCTTATACGAGGAATATCAAACTCCAATGCAAGATTTTGGGAATTAAATAATACTACCATATTAGTTTCAAAGAAAATAAGAATATTGATTTCAAATTATATTAAACATTTGTTATTCAATTAGAGTTGATCGAATATAGTTAAAGTTAGTCAAACAAAGTTATCTAGGGAAAAGTTCCATCGTGTACGACTGCTAGCGTAATTTGCAGGGCAGCAGATAGCCTACGGCGGTCGGATGTTTCCTGAGGGAATCAGGTGTAACCATTGTGATCGCTGCGATCTAGAGTCGAGCGAATGGAGTTAAGTCGAGTATTAGTTAATAGGAGTAATCAAGTCAAGTTTGTCGAGTTAAATAAGTCGAGTCAGTCAAGTTAGAGTTAATCAACCAAAGTAAATTTGTTAAAGTTAGTCAAAAGGGAATTTGGTTAAATATATTTTTAAAAGAGGTCGAGTTGTGACAAGTACTGAATCAGAAAACTTGTTGTGTTCACACTATTGTTATTTGATAGTTAAAACACCGACTATCAAACCAGACCAATACGATTGTTGGTTCGGAAAGTCCGGGATCGAATTATATTCGAAAACCATTCCGACCATCAAATACGTGAAGACGTCGATTGAAGACGGAGCAAGTGAAGACCGTGGATCTTCATAAGCGGAAGGACTACTTGTTGAATTTCTCTGGCCTGCAGCCAGAGTATTTTGATTTGTGATTTTGTCGTGGTTGAAATCCACGGGTTGCAAGGACTTCTCGCTACTGATTCATGGGGTGATTCCTATATGAGATGCAGTAGGAGAGTACCTTCGGTTCATCCTGTTCCTGGATGACTTGTATGGACGGATGTCTGACAGAGTATTTCCAAAGGAATTACATGCGTTGATTTCTCCAAACGTACGATAGTTGATGGCGGAGAAATGGTTATTCTCTAGCCAGATAGCTAGAGTATGTTTGTGGACGTCAATCAAGTGTGATCCGGCGGATCTGACGATGTGGCATTCAAAGTGAATGATGACCAGATGTTCTAGAGATAAAGTTCTAGCCTCAAGCCTCATCAACCGGGAAATGACAAAAATCGGGCAGGCAGCATGGCTATGTGGGTCGCTCCCATTAGGGTGTATGATCACCTATCTAGAGAAATTCCTTTTGCTTCTTTAATCTATGTTTCGATGCTGACCCTATTCGGGTGGCGGTTGCTGATCCCAACCGTCGGTGATATACATTCGATACACTCAAGCGAAATGAGTGGTCGGTCATGTGAGGGCCGGGTTGCAAGACGTTCTTGTTGAATCCAGTGTATTCGCCTCTAGAGATACACGTGCGGAAGGTGGACCCATACCTTGTCAAGTTGGAATCCAATATCCAATAAGCGCCCACGGGTTTCGATTGTATACTATATATGGGGAGCGTGAGATGCAAGCGTTCCTCTAGATTGCTAATTACTTGTAATTAGACATTATGATAATATCAGATCAAAGTATGATTTCAAACAAAATGGTTTGGGTTATAGTAAGGTAAAAACCGTCCGTGTTTATGTGTGGGCTGGTCTTACTATTATCCTTTTGTTTCGAAAAGGATTTCCAAAGTTAAACAGGTGTGTGTGTAAACAAGTGTGTGTTATGTGAATTTATCACTGATAGTATTCCAGGCTGACCCGGTGTATTTTGTTTTAAATCAAATGTGCTCGGGTCAGACCGAGTATGTTCCAGGTTAGTTTTCGCTTGGAGTTTCAGGAGCTGGAAGCAGGCGGCTTCACCGCTAGTTATTCAAAGTTATTATTCCGCTGTGACTGATGTATGTGTACTCTGATGATTGGTATGTATATATAGTTCTTTGTATAAAGAGATTTGATATTTTATTTTATTCGTTCCGCTGTGAGATTCTGATGTGTTCCTCTTCTTTCTTCTATTCTAATACTTCTTTCTTTCTTATCTCACCCTCTAAATTCTTTCTATACTATCCAGTGTTTTTCGGTGCTTGGAGGATCGGTATAAGATACGGTAATGGTATTTATATCGATTTTCGAAGCCGAAAACCGCTGGGTCGTTACAGTGGTATCAGAGCTATTGGTTTAATGATTAACCTTGGCTCTGTGGTGTGACTCAATAGAGATGGGGTTAGCAGTACCCTAGATTGAGTTTGAGTAGATATACGAGAGAGCGTATTTGTGATTTGATATAAAATTATTTTTAAAAATTATTTTTGCCCGATTGATTTTATAATAAATAAAAGTAAAAGTTATTATAGTATGGGCAATCATTTTGATTGGTTATTGTTGGTTGTATAATATGTATGTAGTGTATGGTTGATTGCTTGAATATAACCTGAACTTGAAATAGATAGACTTGGTTGAAAAACCAAAGATGAAATAAAGAAGTTGGGTAATCAATCCAAATTTAACAGATCTGAATGGATAATTTAAGAAATAAGCGAAGTGATATAAATAATTATAATCTCGTGTGGGTTGAACGGTGTATATAATTGGTTGGTGTGGAATGATATGGATGTATCGAACATAATTGACATTTGTTGATAACTGATAAGTTTATTTGAGTTGAGAACAGGTGTAAAGTGCCAGTTCAGCTTTAAACCCAACCAAAGGAGAAAATCTGGAGTTATTTGAATCCAGTTGAGTAAAGTTGCAAAATCAATTAAGCAGGCTCGAATAAATATATCGCTTATTGCATAATAACGCTCGCCAAAAGGTACGCTTACGCAAATATGAAATTTTGGGTTTTGTTTGGATTTTGGGATTTGATTTTGAATTTTCCGACCATGAGAGTCGATGTATACATATTTCTTGATCCTGCGATATTGCAGATGTCCCTCCGTACAGGGGAGACTCTGCCGAAATTTTCCCAGAATTTAAGGAGTTAGAAAATTTTTGAAAATTTTTGGGAAATTCTTTTGCTTGAAATAAATTGGTTTTAAAACCAATAGGGCCAGTTTGAAAATAAATTCGAGTTTTAAATTTTATTTGAAAAAACAATAATAGGCGACATTTCTTCTACCGTAGCAATTTCGAGGACGAAATTATTTTAAGGGGGAAGGAATGTAACGACCCGTATTTTTTCCACCAACTTAATTGGATTATTCTAAATATTTTAATAATTTAAAATATTGGTTTGAGGTTGGATAATCGAATTTAACGATTTTATTGTGAATATATTATATAAAATAAATAATAAATATTATTTTAATTTCCAAAATATGGGAAATTGTCGAAATTGAAATACTGTGATCCGACAGTTTAAAGTGGTCAAATATTGTTTATACTGAAATTTTAGTGACAATTCGTTTTGAAAACGACGACGAATATATATAGTTTATAATTTAATTAAATAACGAGCTGCAGCGGCGCGATAGTTCGCGATTTGGCGTTTTGAACTTCAATTGGTCGTACCGGGTTCAAAATAAGTCGGATTTCATCGAAACAAGAAACGTTGGGACCAGTTTAACAATATCTTCCCAACGGCAGAGAAAAATCCAGTTTTCGTCGTGTAGATTTTGTTTTATGTCCAAATCAAATTTTGGGAAAAGCAGCGCCAGAATTCCTTTAATATATATGGCGCTGCAGCTATATAAAATAACGGTTTTTAAATGTTTTACATATCGATTCGACTTGGAATTCAACCTGGGATATTTTTCCTTGATAATACATCAAATTCTGGTCGTGTATGGCCAACTGCAATATTTTAATATTATTATATTGAAGTACTTTAAAATTGGGTTATTTTATTCAAAATTGGCCAGTTCAAAAGGGACATTTTTCAAACGACCTCTGTTTTCGACGAAACAAAATTTGTTGTGACCGTAATAGTAAATTATTGCCAGATTTTCAAACGGCGCGTCAATCGGGGTTATTCTGTGAGCGTGGCAAAATAAAATGTGAAATAAATCGATCACATTGGACGTGTACAAGCGCTATTTGAGCATACGAGCACGGAATTCGACGAAACAAGTTTCGTTAGGACCGTATCGTCAAATTATACTATGACGTCCAGTCGCAACTCGAACGGGGTTCGTATGTGAGCGCAACAGCGAATAAACGATGTTCGAAAACGCGATAGGTACGAATAAAAATCGTTAGTCATGTCAGTAGTCACCTCAACATTAAAATAACGTTTTCCCTCATCTATTTAAACCCTCCCAGCTCAGACCTTCCCCAGCCAACTTCATTTTCACCCGTAATTTTGCAATAAAGCCCTTCAAAACAAAATCCATTATATCTTTCAATCCAAGAAGAATTTGCTATGGCGACCAAAGGCAAAGTTGTAGATCGGCTCGTTGTCTACCTCCTGTAAAAAGTTGGGGTTGATCGGAGCTAGGTGGTGGCCGGAAATCGCGAAGAACGGCCAGAAATGACTTTCGTTCTTGGCTTAAATTTGAGAGCTATGGTTGATTTGGGGTGGCGAGACCATAGGGCTTTCGAAGAGGGAAGAAAGGACTTTAAAAAGGTGGTGGTCTCGGGGTCTAACATCGCCTGTGGTGGTCCTAAGGAGGAGATGAACGGAGGAGTCCTATTTTGGTCAATTTTCGAAAGTCACGGTGGAAAATTCGCCAATTCCGGCGACTGGAGGCGGAGTGGACGTCGTGGTCTGGGGCTGGACGGAGCTGGGTGGCGAGCTCCGTTGATCGGTGGTGGTCCAGTCGTTGATGGGTGGCCGGGGCGTCGGAATTTGGTTGATGAACCAAATTGGGGCTTTGTTCGAATTTCGGTGGAGGAGGCGATTTGGCGGCCTGGCGTTGGTGGCGGTGGGACCTGACGCTGCGGCGGTTCCGGCGAAGGTACGGTGGCAGTCTCCGGTGCAGGGGGGGCGGCGTTGGGAAGCTTTGAAGGTGGCGGTGAGTTTTGACGTGGGGTTAGTATTGAAGAGGAAGGATGGTCGGGTTTTTCCAAAGGAGGAAAATGAAAACGCGTGGGATTTGTTTTGCTAAGGATGACGTGGCAATGTTTAAGGTAATGGACCAATGATTTATTTAGTTAATTTAATAATTAGCTAGTTTAATTATCGTTTAATGGTTATAAACTTAAAACCGCGATATCTCTCTCACACGATAACAAAATTTAACGAAACAAGATCCGTTGGGATCGCAGGGACGAGACCTACGCGATGGCACTGACTAGGAGGCAATCTGACACCGTTGAAAATTCAGCTATTTTTGGACGAATGGTTCAAATTAAAAGCGACAAACGCGTCAACCGTCGACCAGAACAAACTCTGGTGAGTTAATTCTCACACCTTCTGGAATACTGTGATGTGGTAAAGTCACGGTAAATTATATTTTGCGGTCAACAGTTTAAATTGACTGATTGGATGCGATGGATGCAAATTGGTTGCTATTGTTGATTGATTGCAGTTATTTTTAATCCATCAATTATTTAATTCATATATTTTTATCGACTGACATCTGTGATGCAGAGAAGGACAGGTTGGAGGGATCCAACCGGATTCCTCAAATTTACTGTATTTTTATTTGTTTGCATAGATATGAATTGTTCACCTCGACTGACGCCAAAACCTGTCTGTATGTGGATGGTTGAATAGATATGCACCTATGTTGTGTTTAAAATCAACCGACAGTGTTGATTGGAAAATTGGCAGTGAATGGCCAAATTGTGTTGTGCCAGACGTCAGTTGACCTTCCGGTGAATTGACGCAGTTTTAAAATTTTTAATTATTTTAAAACCGAGTTTAAGTTTAAATTAGATTATATAAGGATTTAAATGGGAATTTATAAATATATATATTAATCGAGTCTAAAGGGATTATTTAAAAGAATTATACCAGTTTGAAAGCAGAGGAAAAACCCAAGAATTTACCTACGGGTTGGTAAAATTTAAATAATTGTTTTAAACAATTAAATAGCGATTTAAATCAATTAAGTTATTTAAACTAATTTAAAAGGGGAAATGACAAATGTAATTCAGTTAACTGTTGACGGACATGTACAGTTAGTAGAATCAACCGTGGTTAGTTAAATTGAGTAGTTGATAAATTTGATTGGATATTCATTTAGTTTAATGAATAGTGGAAATACTAGATAATCTTTGACCAATTGTAAATGTAAAGGGGTTATTGAATAGTTGGGGATTAGTGAAGTTAACTTTTAGTTACGAAGATTTTAAAACGATGGTTATACTATACTTAGTCAACGCCATCTTGAGTATAGTGAATTTTACCTTTTGGTTATAATTAAAATGATGTCCTTAGTTATAATTCAACTAAGGGAAGGTTAAGTAGCGATAAAGCAAAATAGAAAGGCGATGAGAGTTTTGTGAGAGATTTGATTTTAAATAAAAATGTACAAGCGAAATGCTGATTTAAGTTAAAGATGGTTTTAGTGGATATTTACTTAATTAAAGAAGTTAAGTAAGATGATTTTTGAGCAAGGATTTCAAATGTAAGAAACAGTTATGGAAACCCAGATTTGAAATCAAGGTTTGAAATGAGATTTAGTATCGCTGTTTAAGTGACAAACTAATATTTTTCTGAGGTAAGAACGAGTTGATCAAGGTCTGAGAGGTAACTAAAATACCCCAACTTGGTTGGCTTCACTATTATCAAGGAATGGTATTAGTTTGGTGTGAGTGGAAGTATTGAATTTGGATTTATCTTATACGAGGAATATCAAACTCCAATGCAAGATTTTGGGAATTAAATAATACTACCATATTAGTTTCAAAGAAAATAAGAATATTGATTTCAAATTATATTAAACATTTGTTATTCAATTAGAGTTGATCGAATATAGTTAAAGTTAGTCGAACAAAGTTATCTAGGGAAAAGTTCCATCGTGTACGACTGCTAGCGTAATTTGCAGGGCAGCAGATAGCCTACGGCGGTCGGATGTTTCCTGAGGGAATCAGGTGTAACCATTGTGATCGCTGCGATCTATAGTCGAGCGAATGGAGTTAAGTCGAGTATTAGTTAATAGGAGTAATCAAGTCAAGTTTGTCGAGTTAAATAAGTCGAGTCAGTCAAGTTAGAGTTAATCAACCAAAGTAAATTTGTTAAAGTTAGTCAAAAGGGAATTTGGTTAAATATATTTTTAAAAGAGGTCGAGTTGTGACAAGTACTGAATCAGAAAACTTGTTGTGTTCACACTATTGTTATTTGATAGTTAAAACACCGACTATCAAACCAGACCAATACGATTGTTGGTTCGGAAAGTCCGGGATCGAATTATATTCGAAAACCATTCCGACCATCAAATACGTGAAGACGTCGATTGAAGACGGAGCAAGTGAAGACCGTGGATCTTCATAAGCGGAAGGACTACTTGTTGAATTTCTCTGGCCTGCAGCCAGAGTATTTTGATTTGTGATTTTGTCGTGGTTGAAATCCACGGGTTGCAAGGACTTCTCGCTACTGATTCATGGGGTGATTCCTATATGAGATGCAGTAGGAGAGTACCTTCGGTTCATCCTGTTCCTGGATGACTTGTATGGACGGATGTCTGACAGAGTATTTCCAAAGGAATTACATGCGTTGATTTCTCCAAACGTACGATAGTTGATGGCGGAGAAATGGTTATTCTCTAGCCAGATAGCTAGAGTATGTTTGTGGACGTCAATCAAGTGTGATCCGGCGGATCTGACGATGTGGCATTCAAAGTGAATGATGACCAGATGTTCTAGAGATAAAGTTCTAGCCTCAAGCCTCATCAACCGGGAAATGACAAAAATCGGGCAGGCAGCATGGCTATGTGGGTCGCTCCCATTAGGGTGTATGATCACCTATCTAGAGAAATTCCTTTTGCTTCTTTAATCTATGTTTCGATGCTGACCCTATTCGGGTGGCGGTTGCTGATCCCAACCGTCGGTGATATACATTCGATACACTCAAGCGAAATGAGTGGTCGGTCATGTGAGGGCCGGGTTGCAAGACGTTCTTGTTGAATCCAGTGTATTCGCCTCTAGAGATACACGTGCGGAAGGTGGACCCATACCTTGTCAAGTTGGAATCCAATATCCAATAAGCGCCCACGGGTTTCGATTGTATACTATATATGGGGAGCGTGAGATGCAAGCGTTCCTCTAGATTGCTAATTACTTGTAATTAGACATTATGATAATATCAGATCAAAGTATGATTTCAAACAAAATGGTTTGGGTTATAGTAAGGTAAAAACCGTCCGTGTTTATGTGTGGGCTGGTCTTACTATTATCCTTTTGTTTCGAAAAGGATTTCCAAAGTTAAACAGGTGTGTGTGTAAACAAGTGTGTGTTATGTGAATTTATCACTGATAGTATTCCAGGCTGACCCGGTGTATTTTGTTTTAAATCAAATGTGCTCGGGTCAGACCGAGTATGTTCCAGGTTAGTTTTCGCTTGGAGTTTCAGGAGCTGGAAGCAGGCGGCTTCACCGCTAGTTATTCAAAGTTATTATTCCGCTGTGACTGATGTATGTGTACTCTGATGATTGGTATGTATATATAGTTCTTTGTATAAAGAGATTTGATATTTTATTTTATTCGTTCCGCTGTGAGATTCTGATGTGTTCCTCTTCTTTCTTCTATTCTAATACTTCTTTCTTTCTTATCTCACCCTCTAAATTCTTTCTATACTATCCAGTGTTTTTCGGTGCTTGGAGGATCGGTATAAGATACGGTAATGGTATTTATATCGATTTTCGAAGCCGAAAACCGCTGGGTCGTTACATATATGTTGTTTAAATTAAATGTTTGTTTAATTTAAATAAAGTGAAATCGTTATTTTAACGAACATCTCCAATTCAGGTAACTTACCATATTGGTTACGTTTATAATTTTTAAATGTATTAAACAAATAGTTGGATGCTTGAATTGTCGTTATTAGTTAATTGTTGGATGTTATACTGTTTATTTTCGCCTATCAAAATGAATATCAATAAATATATTTCCATATTGAATGAATGATTGGAATTGAAGTAACCTTTTTGGATGTAGGGAAGAACAGGTTAGAAGGATCCAACTGGATTCCTCATACATGTTGCTTATTTTAATATTACATTATATGAACTGTTTAACCAACATGATTGGATGAGTGATTTGATTTTTGATTGTTGAATCCAAATTCAACATGTGTTTGTTACTAACCAATGGATAATATTGGTTGATAAATTAATAGCAGATGGCCTAGATATATACTGTTTTATAAAGATTAATTTACCGTCAGGTGAATCAATAGAAATGAAGTTATAAATTTAATTTATAACCGAAGATAGTTTTTTAATCTATTATTTTAAATGGAAGTTTATAAAAGGGATAAATGTTTATTATTTATTATTTAAGTTTTTAAGTAATTATTGAATGGTTTATAAAGAAAATTCTTACGTTAATAAGGAATAGAAGCAAATGGGATTATATTGAAGGTGATTATTATTTATTTAATAATAATCAAAGTAAATGGGATTATTAAATTAATTATATTTCTAAGTAATGGAAAGACTAATTGGGATTGATTAACGAATTAATCATGTTTGAGTTGACCGAGTCAACTGATATAGACCATTAAACTAGACTAGTAGTTTAATGGAAGTGGTTAATGGTAAAGTCAACCATTTTTATTTGATAAATGCTGAAAGTTGATTATTATTTATTTTAATAAAGGTGGTAATCTTGGAATTAAAATCCATTTAGAAGTATTGTTTTGGTCACACATTTCATTGAGGATACGACAATCATTCTGAGGAAGATCTTTATGTTCGACGATAAAGGTGGAATCCATGAAAGACAGTGATTCCTGGATTAAGCCATGTTGGGGAAGGCAAGCTGAATAGTTGATTTGTTAGTTAAATACTTATTATCCAAGACGTTTGGAACCAAATTCTAGCCCCATTGAAATTGGGCAACCGGTTGATCCTAGCGGTTGACCGATCGACTTATGGAGCAATCAACCTATAGCTAGATTCAAGCTTAACCCGAACCTAGAATATAGATATATGTCACATCCATTAGTTTTCAACTACTTCTACTACAATTTTTCTCCCTACATCTATTTCATCATATTCTCGTCCTTTTCCTGCATTTCCTCCACATAATCAATGTATCCCTCCTTCATTCCACTATAAACCAATGCTAAATTCTCTACATGTAATATTGTTCCATGCCATTGCTCTAGATCTACAATTCTTTTCCTTTTTTAACCACATCTTAACCTACGGCTGCGACCTGCGTAGTTGGTGCATTTTCTCATCATCTAGTTCTTATTCCATAGAACGTCACGTGGCTTGACCGTATCGAATGGAAAATCACATTTTATTTTGAATCGACGAATTTTAAGTTTCACCAAAGGAGACTAATGAAATTTCGATATTTTTCTGCTTTTGAGTTAGAAAATCTTAGGAGTTGTTGGACTTGCATAGATCTTTCGCCACGACACTTTGAGTGGAAGCACTACCGATGATCCCATTCGAAGTCAATGATGTTTGGATTGAGATGACTGATGATGATCTCACTAAGATCTTGGGGATATTTGTAGTCGATACAGATTTGGATGAACAAATCCAGAAATTTTGCATTGGATCTCTATTAGATATGTTAGTGTATGGAGCATCGATGTATAGAGCACAGTAATTTGCAACCAATCACTAATTATGTGGTGTGTTTAACATAATAACATACCCAAGACAGAGAGCCTAAATGAGATCTATGACTCAATGTGAAGAGCCACATATGCTATTGTTATCGATATTGTAATGGCCTGAATTTCCATACCCTTTGAGATGACTAATTATACACCAGATCCAACCCAAATCGTAAAGAAACACGAATCCTTAATAGAAAGAAGTTAGACAATGAGAAATACAAAGAAAGAAAAGTTAGAACAGAAGAAGACAAGAACACAAATCTCACAGCCAAACGAATAAAATATATTAAATAACATAACTTTTGAAATACAAATCTGTAACTGTATATACATACCATCATCAGAGTACAAAGGTTATGTCTGGAGCAGTTATAAACACCTATTTCCAGAAACAAACATAGTACGAAATGGAAAATAAATAGTAGCTATCTAATGTGGCACATCATTCTCCAAACTCCTCCAAGTGTATCTGAAAAATCCCGAATACTTGACTGCCCATACAATTTTTGTCACCCAAGAGTTTAGGTAAACAAAACAAAATAAACTCTGGGCTAGTCATTGTACTGGTGTGAGTAAACTCCAACCATTTGTTTAACTTTTAAAGATCATTTCAAAAGAGAAGATAATCGTAAGACCGATCAACACATAAACACGGATGGATTCTACTTACAATAACCCAAAATATTTTTGATATCAAATCCTGTGATATTATGATAGTGTCTACATCAAATAAATAGAAATCTAGCAGAACGCTTGCATCTCACGCTCCATATATAATACAAAATCAAAAATCACAGGGCGCTTATTAGAGAATGGATTTCCAACCATGATATGGTATGGTTCCAACTTCCGATAGTGTATCTCTAGAGAGGAATACACTGGGTTCAACAAGAACAACTTGCAACCCGGCCACATGTGATTGGCTACTCATTTAACTTGAGTGTATCGAGCATATTATCACTAATGGTTGCGATCGGCAACCGTTACAAAAAGCAAACAATAATGAATAAAAGAAGAAGCAAATGGAATTTCTCTAGATCAGGTGATAATACCCCTAATGAGAATGAGCCACTTGGCCATGCTGCCTATCGATTTCTATTATTTCACAGTTGATGAGGCTTGAGGTCACGATTAACTTTTTAGAATATCTTATCACCATTTACTTTGAATGTCACATCGTCAGATCCGACAAATCACTAATTGACATCCACAAATACACATTGGGTGTTAAGCTTAGAGAATACATTCCCCGCCACCCTGCTTGGTATATTTGTAAACATCAATGTATGTGAGTTTTCAGGAAAGACTCTATCAAATATCCATCCATATACATTGTTCTGGGACTGGACAAACCGAAGGCACCATCCCATCAATCCATCTTAGGCTATTTCTACCTAGGACTAACAGAGCAACCCTTGAAATTTACTTCGACTTCAATCATCTTCAACATAATTTGGTTGGTAACGCCTATGCCTATACGGAGTGGTTTTCAGATAATAACCTGATCCCGTTCTTTCCGTATTGACAATGGAGGTATAAAATAAACCCAAACTTTGATAGTCGGTTATTTATCTATAAAAGGAAACATCCATATAATCACCGATCCTATTTCCAAATGGAAATTCTACCCATCATCCATCAAGCAATATTGCGCCATTTTACATTGTTTTCTTATAAAATTATCCTTTTCCAATTTCCGATATCCTTCCCAGATATTTTACAAAACTCGTTTTGACCTTTCATATTCTTGGAAAACATTTCCAACTATTATAAAGCCTTTTATTTTCCATATTATAGAAAATATACAATTAACGTCGAAAATATTTCCATCTCTTCATAGTCTGAATTTTTTATATTTAGAAAATATGCGTTATTAGCATTGGGAAACATTTCCAATTCCATTAACCAAACTACTTCCTTTTCTATGCTTATGAACATCTATGATTTCTTTGGAAAACATTTTCAAATTATTTTTATTTAATTAAACCGATGTTATATAAAACATTGTTATTATAACTCAATCCATTAATCATTCATTAATAGTATTACTAACTAATCTCACTGCTAAACCTTAACCATTTCTCAGTCAATCATGATGTCAATCAAGTTAGGGTATTATTACCTCTCAGGCCTTAACTGAACATAATTCACAACTTTGAAATAGACAAGGCTCATAACTTCAAATTCCAACAAAATTTTGCTTATGGAACTCTCAAATTCAATTTAAGAATCCACTTCTTTTCCGAAAAACATTGATTACGACGATAACATTATAATCCCTGTTTTTGTAATATTAAATATCTAAAATATAACTATTATTCATTAAATTTTAATAAATAAATAAATATCTTAACTAGTACACAATTAAATCTTGATTTAAAATGGAAAGTAAAAAATTCTTTCCTGAATTTGTTATATTCGAATTTCAATAAATAACTCTCTTTCAAATATTCTATGTTCGATAAATATTCCAAACTTTGGACTAACCTACCATTTCAGTTTAACTCAAATTTCCCTTATAACTATACCCATTTGCAAAACGTTTTCTTTCAAATCGTTATTTACCTCAAAATATAAATATCCTTCTCTAATAGGAGTCTAATCTTGTTTAATAATTTCAATTCGAAATAATATTATTTCAAAACATAGAATTTCATTTCCATAACCACAAATATTAACTTCTTAACATTTTTAACATTTAAATTATATTTTCATACTAAATAGATTTTAAATATCCTTTATGGAATAAATCATTTAATAAAATTCTACATAGTCGAATTTAGATTATAAATCTCTTTTTAAATCTCAATTGCACATTTGAAAATATTTTAATAGCATTTAAATACCAAAATCCTAGGTTCAAGGTAATTCAAACACAACATAATCAATCACCGATCATATATCACAATAAATGAAAAACAATAAATAAAATGTTGAGGAATCCAGTTGGATCCCTCCAACCTGTTTCCCTGCGTCCACAGATGTTAATCAACGTAAATAACATCAATTTTATTTCGATATGAAATAATATGTAAATAGCATCAATATTCAATCAATGATTTATATATATAACTATATCAATCATTTCAACCAATTTTATCAACCATTCATCCAAACAACTATCAATAGTATAAAATTACTATATAAATAAATTTAAAGTTCGTATATATATATATAAATATAAACGAGATAGAGTTAGTGAGTTTACTCACATTGGTTCGCAGCTGACGATTCTGCCTTTTGTTTCATTTTAAAATCAAATAGTCATTTGATTTTTCTACGAAATTCCAGTATCTTTGTACTCAGAAAAATCAGTTCCAAAATGTAGACCTCATCGGTGCGATTTCAATAGATTGGGTCGCATTCCATTCTGTTTATGAGTGAACGATATATAATATTTACAAGTTATAACCGATTCTACATTGATTAATAATCCAACTCCTAATTATCGAGATTAAGTTAATCACTTTTCTAACTAATCATTGTTCCTGAACCCATGATTAGGCATTTTAAGTATTTCTCCATCTCCTATAAAATAACGACCTGCTACCGCCAATCCGAATTCCACCTTCACTTCATTATCACCACGAATCTCCCTCGATTTAATAAACTAAAATTACCATTCAACCTAGCATAAAATTCTCCTCCTCATGCTATTTCTTCTTGACTATCACAACCAATTCATGCTGACTTCTGGTCTCCAAACCTTTGGAAGCAACTTGACTTGGACACAAACAAAAATTACCATTCAACTTGCCTTATCTAATTTGTCGAGCAGCGATCCATTGCAAAAAAAATTATTTGATGAATTGCTAACCTAAGTGAAGTAGAATTGCTAACCTAAGTGAAGTACCTATCTCAGACGTAAATTACCATACTTGGACCAAAATTATAAAGAAAGCAGGTATGAAAACTTTACTATTTTCCTCATACATTGATTCATCCTATCTTATATATAATGCAAGATTTTTTTTGGCTTTTCAAATAAGTCTGTTTTCCAAATTTGTATAAGAAACCATTGTAGTGGTGCTCAGGTATTTCTAATACCAACGCATCCTACTTGACTATCCATGTTATTCCATGTCCTGCACGATTCCTTTTGTTCCCCTTTCTCTTCTTCATTTTCTACCCCTCTCTTCCAATGCTGAAAACAAACTCAGCTATTAGTTTCTCATTCATTCCACTGCAAGCAATGCCATATCGACCTTCCTCGCAAGCTGCTTAAAATGCTGTAGAACGCCAAATGATGAGCCACATATTTTTCATCCACTTCATACAGCTCATGCCAAGTCGCGTTAGGGTCGATCGGTTCACCATCGCGACGACCATCATCAACTCCCCTTCCATCTCCGACCATCACGACTCCCCATGGCCTCGCGTTCCTACCTAGGCCTCCAGGTTAGCACAGAAAGAAGTGCGAACATGAATTTGCCTAAACGCCTCCACAAACGTTGCGCTTGAAATGCCTTTCTACCCTGATCACCGTACGCTCCTTCTCAACGAACACTAACCCTCGTAGCTCCAGCAAATATCCCCTTACCCACACTGCATGTGAGAATTACAACAAATATTATTACGAAACCCTTCAACATTCACATGAGTACGAAGCTTATTCTAGAACGGTCACAGTGAATCCCAGCTCAAAATTTTTTAGCATTTGATTTTTATGGTGCAGCTTGTTTTTTGTGTTTTTACTGAAAGAAATAGAGGAGACGCAGAAGAGAGATTCGGAATTTAGGGATTGAGATGGTTTGCTTATATAAGAATGGTTATTGTTATTTTATATGAATATTTTATTAATTTTAGTGAACGGATGTCTATCGCCACTCCCATTTGACGTTAATAAATTTGTATGCTCACATACGACATTCATTTGCAATAAAAAGGGAAACACAGCTATAGTTTGACATTTCGGACCCAATGAAACGTATTTCATTGAAATTCGACTCCATTTGAAAAAATAGCGAAATGTTGAATATAAAATGCTAATCGATTCACGTTTAATTTTAATACGATCACATAACAACTCCAACTGGTTCGAAACTTGAAATCTTACAATAATTAAAAATTACGTACATGATGGAACTGGCTTCGTCGAATTCCGAGATCGTTTGGGTAGACTCCCTTTTTAATTCACAATGTAAATCAGTACCTGTTTATATCTCGTATTATGATCAAAATAACTCCAATTGACCCTAAATTGAAAATCTTGCAATAATTTTTCATTATGGAATTTATAAAATTTGTTTCATTGAAAACAGAGGCTATTTGAAAATTGGTTATTCTTAAGTTCCATATTATGTCGAATAAATGATTAAATAAATATCTAGGCATTTATGGTTACCACAGTCACATACAATACCGAATTGTCATGAAATTTATTTTCATATAATAATTTAATATTACGAATCCAATGAAACTGATTTCGTCGAAAACGGAGGTTGTTTGCAAAAAGGCTATTTTAAGGCTTAAATAAATCGATTAAAAATATTAATTAAAAATATATCAATATAAAAATAAATATTCAGTATTATCGTATATATTCAAATAGGATATCATATAGCTTCAAAATAAACATATTTGGATTTATAACTCGATATTTCAAAATAAACCGACGTTTGGATTATTTAAAATCGATTTATTTATATAATAAATCTTTATAATTTATAAACAATTCTATAACAACTATTTAAATTTTTTATTTGGATGTAACTCACAATCTATAAAACGAAATCTTGATTTTTCTCTTTTATTAGAAAAAAACTAGGTAGATCTGAATATTTCTTGTTTTGAAGAAATTCGACGTATATTGGATGATATATATCCAATTGAAGTTCAAAACGTAAAACTACAAACTACCGCGACATACAAGCTCGTTTATAATTAAATTATAAATTATACGTTAAATCGTCGTTTCATTAATAAATTCGTTATAAATTTCCATTTATATTTCCAATACAACTTTTAAAATAAATTTAAATGTTCTAAATTAAATGGCTAAAAAATCTAGGTTGTTACATTCCTTCCCCCTTAAAAGAATTTCGTCCCTGAAATTACTAAGGTAGGAAAAATGTTATAAACCCTATTAACTAGGTCAAAAATCTCTTGGTTTACTTCTTAACTTCAGTTTCAACTAAACCAATTTGTATTAATTAAATTATTAATTCATTTTTACTAACGAAAATTTTCAAAAATTCTGAAAATTTCCTAACACTTTAAATTTTCGAAAATTTTCTGTAGATTCTACCCTGTACGGAGGGACTTCTGCAATATCGCAGGAACAACAAATGTATATACATCGACCCATATGGTTGGGAAACATAATTCAAAACCCAAATTTTGTATTATTGCATCTGTAACGACCCAGCGGTTTTCGGCCTCGAAAATCGATATAAATACCTTTTACTGTACTCATGCCGATCCTCCAAGCACCGAAACACTGGAACGTTTAGAAAGAAATTAGAGGATGAGATAAGAAAGAAAGAAATATTAGAATAGAAGAAGAAGAAGAACCAACACAGAGTCTCACATCGCAGCGGAACAAAATATAATACAGAAACAACATTTATTTAGAGCTTTTGAAAATACTTACAATATCAGAGTACAACACACATCTGGACAGTTTTGATAACCTGTCCTCATATGTATAATCACACAGCGGAATATCATTCATCTGAACATCTTCAGCTCGTCTCCGGACTTCTCCGTATCTGATAACCTGAACCTGTACACCTCGGTCTAACCCGAGCATTTACAAAACACCGGGTCAGTCTGGTGGACCAGAGTGAGATAAACTTGCACAGCAATTAAGTATCACACAACTTGATTTTAAAGTTAAAATCCTTTCGAAAGAAAAGATAATCGTAAGACCGATCCACACATAAACACGGACGGCTTTTACCTTACGATAACCCAAATCAGTTTTCGAAATCAATATCTTGGTCTGATATTATGATAATGTCTAGATACAAATAATTAACAAATCTAGAGGAACGCTTGCATCTCACACTCCCCGTATATAGTATACAATTGAAAACCGCGGGCGCTTATTGGATATTGGATTTCCAACTTGACAAGGTATGGGACCACCTTCCGCACGTGTATCTCTAGAGGCGAATACACAGGGTTCAACAAGAACGTCTTGCAACCCGGCCCTCACATGACCGACCACTCATTTCGCTTGAGTGTATCGAATGTATATCACCAACGGTTGGACTCAAACCACCGTCCCCGAATGGGCAGAATCGATAGATTTAGGAACAAAAGGAATTTCTCTAGATAGGTGATTATACACCCTAATGGGAGCGACCCACATAGCCATGCTGCCTGCCCGATTTTTGTCATTTCCCGGTTGATGAGGCCTGAAGTCAGAGCACATCTGGTCATCATACACTTTGGATGCCACATCGTCAGATCCGCCAGATCACACTTGATTGACGTCCACAACCATACTCTAGCTGTCTGGCTAGAGAATAACCATTTCTCCGCCATCAACTATGGTACGTTTGGAGAAATCAACGCATGTAAATCCTTTTGGAAATACTCTGTCAGACATCCGTCCATACAAGTCATCCAGGAACAGGATGAACCGAAGGTACTCCCCTACTGCATCCAATATAGGAATCACCCCATGGATCAGTAGCGATAGCCCTTGCATTCCACAGATTTCAACCACGACAGAACCCCAGAATATCTCCGGCGCGAATCAGAGATTGTAAGTGGTTCTTCCGCTTCATGAAGATCTATGGTCTTCACATGCTCCATCTCGATCGTCGCTTTATCTTCTTATACTTTCGTATTTGTTGGTTGGAATGGTTTTCGAATATACATTCGATCCCGGACTTTCCATACCAACAATCGTAAAGGTCAGACTTGATAGTCGGTTATTTAACTATCAAGTAAACATCCATGAAAACAAAAGAAATACATTCACTGATCTAGTACTCAGCATCACTTGGCCTTTAAAGTCATCGCCCAATTTCCTTTTAATTCCGTTACTAGGGAAATCTCATTTCCGTTACCTTGGAAATCTTATCGCACACTCTCGTCACTACCAACTAGTATTATCTGTGGGTCGTCCCGAAGTCGTTCAAGTTGGGGTATTTTAATTACCTCTCAGACCTTGACCAACCACGTTCTTACCTTCAGGTAAATACGAGTCATAATTTAAAAACCGATATTAATATCTCAATTTCCATTTCCAAATCTCGTTTACCAAGCTCACTTTTAAATCTTCTCTTTGGTAAATCTCTTTCCAAATTCATTTGGTTTATCTTAATTTCCTTCTTAAGTATTTGAATTCAAAAACGACACTTAAACTCATATTCCATTTATAAACTCTTATAAAATTCCAGGTTTAACATAAACCATTTTCATCTTCGCCTCCCTTTACTTAATTCAAAACATTAAGTAAAAATTCCCTTTAACCTATCGTATTCGGTTTGGAGCCCTTTTTTTCTTTATAAAGAATCCGAGTTCCAATATACACCTGTTCATCTTTTCAAACTTACTTGGTTAATTCAAACCATAACCATTTCTTTAAACCCTTTTGGTTTAATTCCTCTTTTTAAATTAATAAAATTAATTTAAATAACTCTTTTTAATCATTTACAATTAACCAAATATCTAGTCACCAGATAATTCCCTGTCCTTTATTTAAAGTCCTTATCGATTTAAGAATTCATCTTATAAAACAAGTTTCCAATAAACTTTAAATAAATAATAATTTAATATTTTATTTCCTTTTTGAATAACTCCCAATGTAAAAATCTTTCAAATCCAATTCCCGTTATAACTTCAAATTTTATCGATTCACTGCTTATAAAAATCCATATTTTATAACTGTTTGACTTTTGGGTCCAGTGATGCTGATTACCCAACCAATTCTAGACATTTGTGAATATTAGAACAGATATGGAAATATGGTTTGACGACCATCAAAATCAATCATTCGTCATTCTTATAATGACCATCAATTCAAACAACAATCCATTCAACCAACTCAAACAATTTCAAACATAGTTTATAAACGTGACCCGTCAAAGGAGTTACTTTGTGTGGGTCAACCCCAGTCAGTGGGTATTTCTGAAATTAAACGACTGTTTAATTCCATCTGCTGAATCAACAGTATATAGATATAACTAACAACAGTCAATCAAAACACTCAAAACAAAAGCACCCAATTTATATAAAATATAAACAGGAAGGGCTGAGTGAGTTTAACTCACCTGTATTTAGACTTGTCGATATCAGTCTGGTTCTACCCAATTAAACTGACGTTTTAATTCGAATAAAATTCCAGTCACTCCAGATTCGGACTGCGCCTGCTCCATCTCGAAGTACTCGTCTCCACGGTCCCAACGCACCTGACCGCGCGTGAATCTGACATCGTATGTGAACACTATTGTATAAACAATTTATAAATTAATTTAAATTAAATATAAAACATGGTTTGTTTAATAAAAATCGAATTGGGCTTTACCTCTTGATCATGGCCCATAACCCTACCCATTTTCCTTTTAAACCCTTTTCGCCCGAACCCTCCTCTTCATTATTCGGCCGCCTCCAAATTTATCAGCCACGAATGAAAACCCTAATTCCTTTTTACCATCGCCTCCACATCTGGCCAAAACCGAATACCCTATGCCTCCGTCGGTCTTCAGCAAAACGGAGTTAACTCCGTCGCAACCCCTTCGGCCTCGTCAACAATCTGCCACCCACTGTCGAGCCACCGAGCCTTCCAGCGCCACACGAGCAAGCCCGACCGAAACCCCCTTCGTATAAGCTAAGTTTTCTTTTCACTTGATTTTCCTATACTGTGTTTATTTTCATTTGACTTACTGGTGTCGACTTTGTTCTTGGATCCAAAATCTGTTGAATGAATGTGGTTATTTATAGTTGCGGATAGAAATTGAATAAGTTTGCTGTCTATCAAGGGTTTCGAGTTGTTATTTCAATCAAAAATTCAAATCTGTACTTAGATTTTTGGCTCAGATTTTGTCTAGAGTTCCAACACATGTTATCCGTTCGAAAAGGATTCTGATGAAATTGTGGATAGGCTATGTTTAGCTAACTAAAATCAGAGATAACAAAAATATAGATTTTATCTTCATGTAAACAGTGAATTTTGAAGAGATTTTATATTGAATTCAATACTGTTTGTCTGTACCAAACAGTGACCGAACTTATACCTTTCTAGAATAGGTAGGGGTGTGACTATGAATTTGTTGATTCATTCTTTAATTTGATTTCATAATTTAAGATATGAACTTGCCATGTGCCTGTATCTTTTATATGAGATTTTGATCATAGATATGTCATCTATTTTTGACTGTATAAAGATCCGGTGGTACCCTTTTTCCTGTACCACATATATGTGCATTGATAAAGCATAGGTATTGCCTACTTAGTTATTGGTACTGCAGATTTGCTGTAGCATATATCCAGAACTTTAATTTTCTTTAGTTATGAATTGTCTTGTCTTGTCTCTCTGGGCTATATAGATTTTATGATCTCATTTTCCTTTTGCTGTTCATGTCTTTTCTTTAGTTGTTGAGCTATTCATTTAGCTGTGCCTTACCTATTTTCTCTAGCTGTTCATGTGGTGTACTGCTGTATCAATTCATGCCGAGAATTGTCGTGCATTTTACAAACATGCACACGCCAGTTCTAGTCACATTTTCAGTTCTCTTTCTTTTCTTTTTAGCTATTTACTGGTGGTGAAAATCTGGTATTGTCCTGTCTATTTTATCCTGCACTGTTCAAGCATGTGTATGTTTCATTTTATAGTAATACACATATATCTTAGCTGTGTAGTGTCTATAAGTTTAGCTGTTTTCTTTTTGGTACTATTTTCTCTTTTCCCATCCACCTTTTTTATGAGATTTGATGTTATAAAATATAGGTTCATATATGTGATTTCCTTTTTATCTGTGCACATGGGAGATCCTTGCATTACTGTTTAGCTGTCTTGGTATTTTTTTTTTTTTTTTTTTTTTACACTGGCCGTAGATGCACATGTATCGGCTATGCCTTGTCCATTCCTAGCTGTTCATATTGATGTGCAGTCTCTTTTTCTTTCTTTCTTTTATTTTTTTCTTGCTGTTCACTACTTAACATAAAATTTCCCTTTTTAATGGGTTTTCTTTTTCCTCGCAGATCAAAACTTGATGGGGACAAACTCGGATTCACCGATCTTGGGAAGAAACGAGCATGCAAAGATGAATTGTTCTGTCCAAATTCTGTTTTGCATTGTTCATTGTAAAGTTAGTGTATAAATGTGTATGGCTTTTTGATTTGTCCTGTTATAGGTTTGATGTATATATGAATGTGTACACATTTTTAGCAATCCAATTTGTATGTACAGTTTGATGTGCAAATGTATCATCTATATTTGTTTTGAATGGTATTTGTTTAATGTGTGTACCAGGATTTTTAAATGAATTGGTTACCTTGGCAAAATGTTTTGAAACACATCATTAACTTAGGATATTTAAACAAGTTTTGTTAAATATAACAAAATTTCGGGTTACTATAAACAAACGGATTGGACTAAATAACTAGTTCTTTTATTTGAAAGTTCTGAACCAATCTGTTTATATAAACATTGTCTACCAATTATATTTATGTGATTATAAGTATAACACACTTAAAAATATAAACTAAATTTAGACGGCTAAATTAATGGAAACAAATAATTAAATAAATATCGCTATATTTATTAAACAACATGTTCAACATCAAACCGTATAGAATTCACATTTTTAAATAATATCCCATTTATATAAATATAAATAATTCATATATATTCGAAATCTATTTTAATTAAATAAATTCGATAAAAAACCATTATAATATATAAACTGATTTAAATATTCGAATTTAAATAGCCGAAAAATCTGGGATGTTACATTCTTCCCCCCTTAAAATAATTTCGTCCTCGAAATTGCAAAGTAAGAAGAATATTTCGCATCGAATTATTTTAAAATCATTTCTTTGAATTAAATTCAAACTAATTATTCTAAAATTTTGCCAGTGCTCCTTCTGTATGGCTCGATTGGTTCGACTACCACTGCCACTCTGGCCTCAACTTCTTCGAAAAGAAAATTCAAAATTCGAATGGCAATCCACTTTATTCGAATCCCAATCTATTTATCCATAACATTTTCAAACCCCAATTCATTCACTCAATTTGAATTCATTCTTGAATTGGTTTTACCTAACCAAGTTCAGTTTCATTTCTCATATCTGATTCAATTGACTAATTGATTTTCCTAATCAGTTCAACTTTATTTCAAACTTCAAATTTGATTTCAATCCAAATCAATCAGAGCAAACAAACAAACATCCCACATCATCATAATATATAGAAAATCATTTCCCTTTTCTATATAAAAATATACCTTAGGTAAAATTATTTCATTTACCCTCTTTATAAAACAATATCGTATCCATTTCCAGTTCTATGCTTTTCAACACTCGAACCGATCAACAGACACAATACAAACTATTTGTATATGACATTTTACAAATACGCTCTCATATATATACACTCAAACTCAATCTAGGGTGTTACTAACCCCATCTCTATCGAGTTATACCACAGAGCTAAGGTTATTACTAAACCAATAGCTCTGATACCACTGTAACGACCCAGCGGTTTTCGGCCTCGAAAATCGATATAAATACCTTTTACTGTACTCATGCCGATCCTCCAAGCACCGAAACACTGGAACGTTTAGAAAGAAATTAGAGGATGAGATAAGAAAGAAAGAAATATTAGAATAGAAGAAGAAGAAGAACCAACACAGAGTCTCACATCGCAGCGGAACAAAATATAATACAGAAACAACATTTATTTAGAGCTTTTGAAAATACTTACAATATCAGAGTACAACACACATCTGGACAGTTTTGATAACCTGTCCTCATATGTATAATCACACAGCGGAATATCATTCATCTGAACATCTTCAGCTCGTCTCCGGACTTCTCCGTATCTGATAACCTGAACCTGTACACCTCGGTCTAACCCGAGCATTTACAAAACACCGGGTCAGTCTGGTGGACCAGAGTGAGATAAACTTGCACAGCAATTAAGTATCACACAACTTGATTTTAAAGTTAAAATCCTTTCGAAAGAAAAGATAATCGTAAGACCGATCCACACATAAACACGGACGGCTTTTACCTTACGATAACCCAAATCAGTTTTCGAAATCAATATCTTGGTCTGATATTATGATAATGTCTAGATACAAATAATTAACAAATCTAGAGGAACGCTTGCATCTCACACTCCCCGTATATAGTATACAATTGAAAACCGCGGGCGCTTATTGGATATTGGATTTCCAACTTGACAAGGTATGGGACCACCTTCCGCACGTGTATCTCTAGAGGCGAATACACAGGGTTCAACAAGAACGTCTTGCAACCCGGCCCTCACATGACCGACCACTCATTTCGCTTGAGTGTATCGAATGTATATCACCAACGGTTGGACTCAAACCACCGTCCCCGAATGGGCAGAATCGATAGATTTAGGAACAAAAGGAATTTCTCTAGATAGGTGATTATACACCCTAATGGGAGCGACCCACATAGCCATGCTGCCTGCCCGATTTTTGTCATTTCCCGGTTGATGAGGCCTGAAGTCAGAGCACATCTGGTCATCATACACTTTGGATGCCACATCGTCAGATCCGCCAGATCACACTTGATTGACGTCCACAACCATACTCTAGCTGTCTGGCTAGAGAATAACCATTTCTCCGCCATCAACTATGGTACGTTTGGAGAAATCAACGCATGTAAATCCTTTTGGAAATACTCTGTCAGACATCCGTCCATACAAGTCATCCAGGAACAGGATGAACCGAAGGTACTCCCCTACTGCATCCAATATAGGAATCACCCCATGGATCAGTAGCGATAGCCCTTGCATTCCACAGATTTCAACCACGACAGAACCCCAGAATATCTCCGGCGCGAATCAGAGATTGTAAGTGGTTCTTCCGCTTCATGAAGATCTATGGTCTTCACATGCTCCATCTCGATCGTCGCTTTATCTTCTTATACTTTCGTATTTGTTGGTTGGAATGGTTTTCGAATATACATTCGATCCCGGACTTTCCATACCAACAATCGTAAAGGTCAGACTTGATAGTCGGTTATTTAACTATCAAGTAAACATCCATGAAAACAAAAGAAATACATTCACTGATCTAGTACTCAGCATCACTTGGCCTTTAAAGTCATCGCCCAATTTCCTTTTAATTCCGTTACTAGGGAAATCTCATTTCCGTTACCTTGGAAATCTTATCGCACACTCTCGTCACTACCAACTAGTATTATCTGTGGGTCGTCCCGAAGTCGTTCAAGTTGGGGTATTTTAATTACCTCTCAGACCTTGACCAACCACGTTCTTACCTTCAGGTAAATACGAGTCATAATTTAAAAACCGATATTAATATCTCAATTTCCATTTCCAAATCTCGTTTACCAAGCTCACTTTTAAATCTTCTCTTTGGTAAATCTCTTTCCAAATTCATTTGGTTTATCTTAATTTCCTTCTTAAGTATTTGAATTCAAAAACGACACTTAAACTCATATTCCATTTATAAACTCTTATAAAATTCCAGGTTTAACATAAACCATTTTCATCTTCGCCTCCCTTTACTTAATTCAAAACATTAAGTAAAAATTCCCTTTAACCTATCGTATTCGGTTTGGAGCCCTTTTTTTTCTTTATAAAGAATCCGAGTTCCAATATACACCTGTTCATCTTTTCAAACTTACTTGGTTAATTCAAACCATAACCATTTCTTTAAACCCTTTTGGTTTAATTCCTCTTTTTAAATTAATAAAATTAATTTAAATAACTCTTTTTAATCATTTACAATTAACCAAATATCTAGTCACCAGATAATTCCCTGTCCTTTATTTAAAGTCCTTATCGATTTAAGAATTCATCTTATAAAACAAGTTTCCAATAAACATTAAATAAATAATAATTTAATATTTTATTTCCTTTTTGAATAACTCCCAATGTAAAAATCTTTCAAATCCAATTCCCGTTATAACTTCAAATTTTATCGATTCACTGCTTATAAAAATCCATATTTTATAACTGTTTGACTTTTGGGTCCAGTGATGCTGATTACCCAACCAATTCTAGACATTTGTGAATATTAGAACAGATATGGAAATATGGTTTGACGACCATCAAAATCAATCATTCGTCATTCTTATAATGACCATCAATTCAAACAACAATCCATTCAACCAACTCAAACAATTTCAAACATAGTTTATAAACGTGACCCGTCAAAGGAGTTACTTTGTGTGGGTCAACCCCAGTCAGTGGGTATTTCTGAAATTAAACGACTGTTTAATTCCATCTGCTGAATCAACAGTATATAGATATAACTAACAACAGTCAATCAAAACACTCAAAACAAAAGCACCCAATTTATATAAAATATAAACAGGAAGGGCTGAGTGAGTTTAACTCACCTGTATTTAGACTTGTCGATATCAGTCTGGTTCTACCCAATTAAACTGACGTTTTAATTCGAATAAAATTCCAGTCACTCCAGATTCGGACTGCGCCTGCTCCATCTCGAAGTACTCGTCTCCACGGTCCCAACGCACCTGACCGCGCGTGAATCTGACATCGTATGTGAACACTATTGTATAAACAATTTATAAATTAATTTAAATTAAATATAAAACATGGTTTGTTTAATAAAAATCGAATTGGGCTTTACCTCTTGATCATGGCCCATAACCCTACCCATTTTCCTTTTAAACCCTTTTCGCCCGAACCCTCCTCTTCATTATTCGGCCGCCTCCAAATTTATCAGCCACGAATGAAAACCCTAATTCCTTTTTACCATCGCCTCCACATCTGGCCAAAACCGAATACCCTATGCCTCCGTCGGTCTTCAGCAAAACGGAGTTAACTCCGTCGCAACCCCTTGGGCCTCGTCAACAATCTGCCACCCACTGTCGAGCCACCGAGCCTTCCAGCGCCACACGAGCAAGCCCGACCGAAACCCCCTTCGTATAAGCTAAGTTTTCTTTTCACTTGATTTTCCTATACTGTGTTTATTTTCATTTGACTTACTGGTGTCGACTTTGTTCTTGGATCCAAAATCTGTTGAATGAATGTGGTTATTTATAGTTGCGGATAGAAATTGAATAAGTTTGCTGTCTATCAAGGGTTTCGAGTTGTTATTTCAATCAAAAATTCAAATCTGTACTTAGATTTTTGGCTCAGATTTTGTCTAGAGTTCCAACACATGTTATCCGTTCGAAAAGGATTCTGATGAAATTGTGGATAGGCTATGTTTAGCTAACTAAAATCAGAGATAACAAAAATATAGATTTTATCTTCATGTAAACAGTGAATTTTGAAGAGATTTTATATTGAATTCAATACTGTTTGTCTGTACCAAACAGTGACCGAACTTATACCTTTCTAGAATAGGTAGGGGTGTGACTATGAATTTGTTGATTCATTCTTTAATTTGATTTCATAATTTAAGATATGAACTTGCCATGTGCCTGTATCTTTTATATGAGATTTTGATCATAGATATGTCATCTATTTTTGACTGTATAAAGATCCGGTGGTACCCTTTTTCCTGTACCACATATATGTGCATTGATAAAGCATAGGTATTGCCTACTTAGTTATTGGTACTGCAGATTTGCTGTAGCATATATCCAGAACTTTAATTTTCTTTAGTTATGAATTGTCTTGTCTTGTCTCTCTGGGCTATATAGATTTTATGATCTCATTTTCCTTTTGCTGTTCATGTCTTTTCTTTAGTTGTTGAGCTATTCATTTAGTTGTGCCTTACCTATTTTCTCTAGCTGTTCATGTGGTGTACTGCTGTATCAATTCATGCCGAGAATTGTCGTGCATTTTACAAACATGCACACGCCAGTTCTAGTCACATTTTCAGTTCTCTTTCTTTTCTTTTTAGCTGTTTACTGGTGGTGAAAATCTGGTATTGTCCTGTCTATTTTATCCTGCACTGTTCAAGCATGTGTATGTTTCATTTTATAGTAATACACATATATCTTAGCTGTGTAGTGTCTATAAGTTTAGCTGTTTTCTTTTTGGTACTATTTTCTCTTTTCCCATCCACCTTTTTTATGAGATTTGATGTTATAAAATATAGGTTCATATATGTGATTTCCTTTTTATCTGTGCACATGGGAGATCCTTGCATTACTGTTTAGCTGTCTTGGTATTATTTTTTTTTTTTTTTTACACTGGCCGTAGATGCACATGTATCGGCTATGCCTTGTCCATTCCTAGCTGTTCATATTGATGTGCAGTCTCTTTTTCTTTCTTTCTTTTATTTTTTTCTTGCTGTTCACTACTTAACATAAAATTTCCCTTTTTAATGGGTTTTCTTTTTCCTCGCAGATCAAAACTTGATGGGGACAAACTCGGATTCACCGATCTTGGGAAGAAACGAGCATGCAAAGATGAATTGTTCTGTCCAAATTCTGTTTTGCATTGTTCATTGTAAAGTTAGTGTATAAATGTGTATGGCTTTTTGATTTGTCCTGTTATAGGTTTGATGTATATATGAATGTGTACACATTTTTAGCAATCCAATTTGTATGTACAGTTTGATGTGCAAATGTATCATCTATATTTGTTTTGAATGGTATTTGTTTAATGTGTGTACCAGGATTTTTAAATGAATTGGTTACCTTGGCAAAATGTTTTGAAACACATCATTAACTTAGGATATTTAAACAAGTTTTGTTAAATATAACAAAATTTCGGGTTACTATAAACAAACGGATTGGACTAAATAACTAGTTCTTTTATTTGAAAGTTCTGAACCAATCTGTTTATATAAACATTGTCTACCAATTATATTTATGTGATTATAAGTATAACACACTTAAAAATATAAACTAAATTTAGACGGCTAAATTAATGGAAACAAATAATTAAATAAATATCGCTATATTTATTAAACAACATGTTCAACATCAAACCGTATAGAATTCACATTTTTAAATAATATCCCATTTATATAAATATAAATAATTCATATATATTCGAAATCTATTTTAATTAAATAAATTCGATAAAAAACCATTATAATATATAAAATGATTTAAATATTCGAATTTAAATAGCCGAAAAATCTGGGATGTTACAGCATCGGCGTACCTTATATAAGCGATACTGAGCGGACTTGCTTAATTCGTAGGCAATATATGTAGCCAAAATCAAGCCATACTGCACCATATACCTACACTTAGTCACATTTAAACAAGTGAGTTTTCAATAAGAAATTTAATAACCATTCAGTCCTTTAATTTAGTATAACCATATCATTTCACTTGTTTTTCAACGATTCTCAATCCAAATTTTCACATCCAATCCATAATCCATATACAAACATTCATCCAAATTGATTTTAAATCAGTTTATTCAAATTCAATTTATAAGGCATTCAATTTAATTTCCAATCCAATATAATCGATTTAACTTAGCTTAAGTTAAATTTTTAATCTATTCGATTTTCTTATATCATTCCAATTCATTTAAATTAACAAAAGTTAAATAAAAATTCTGAATTCAAATTCCCGGCTTTTTTTCAAACCACCTTGGAATCATATAATTATACACAAATATTTATAATCATCTGTAAATTCAAAACATTAGAATTTTTAAAACAACCTTTTAAAACTAATTTTCCATTAACGAATTATTATGGTAGCAATCTGTCACTTAGAAACTTGAAAATAAATATCGATAATGTTGCACTCCATTATCAGAATTATTTTCTCGCCACTGAAGTGATTTTAGTACTTAATCACTTTTCAAAATCCATTTAAAACCACACTTATTCAAAAATACCTTCAATTAATGCTATATTACTTTATAATACTTCAAAAAATATTTACTAAACATCTGGGATCTAAATTTCAAATTCTGATTTGAATCCAACTATAATTCGGTTTATTTGTATATTCTATTCTTATACAAATTCAATTTGGTTTTATATAACCATTTATAGTACCATTTGATTATAATAACAACCAACCGAATCAATAATTCCAAAAAAATATTCCTTTTATATCAAAGATAATTTTTGGGCAAAATTAATTAATTTACCCCTTTTAAAATAATATTGTATCGAACTGCTTTGTTCGAGAGTTTAGAAACACCAATACAGCTGTACATTTTGTATCGACCAGAAGTCATAAACCACTCAACAAACCAGTCAAACAATATAAAATATTTTTTTTGTCAAATCTACAAATACACGCTCATATATATACACTCAAACTCAATCTAGATTTTACTAACCCCATCTCTATCGAGTTATGCCATAGAGCCAAGGTTATTACTCAACCTTTAGCTCTGATACCAAATGTAATGGCTCGTATTTCTGTGCCCTTTGAGTTGACTAATTATACACCATGTCCAACCCAAAGTGCATACAAACATGAATCATTAATAGAAAGAATTTATAGGATTAGAAATAGAAAGAACAAAAATTTAGAACAGAAGAAAAAGAAGTGCACAAATCTCACAGCAGAATGAATAAAATATATTAAATAACATAACTTTTGAAATACAAATCAGTAACTGTATATACATACCATCATCAAAGCACAACAATTATGTCTGGAACAATTATAAACACCTGTTTCCAGAAATAAACATAGTACACAGCGGAAAATAAATAGTAGCTATCTAATGTTGCGCCTCCTTCTCCAAACTCCTCCAAGTGTATCTGAAAAATCTCGACTACTTGACTACCCATACAAATTTGGGCACCCAAGAGTTTAGAGTAAACAAAACAAAAAAAACTATGGGTTAGTCATGGGACTAGTGTGAGTAAACTCCAACCATTTATTTAACTTCTAAAATCATTTCAAAAGGAAAGATAATCATAAGACTGATCCACATATAAACACGGATGGTTTTAACCTTACGATAACCCAAAATATTTTTGATATCAAATCTAGTGATATTATAATACTGTCTACATCAAATAAATAGAAATCTAGCGGAATGCTTGAATCTCACGCTCCATATATAATTTAAAATCAAAAACCGTAGGGCACTTATAGGAGAATGGATTTCCAACTATGACAAGGTATAGGTCCAATTTTCGATAGTGTATCTATAAAGAGGAATACACTGGGTTCAACAAGAACATCTTGCAACCTGGCCACACATGACTGACCACTCATTTAACTTGAGTGTACCGAGCAAATTATCACCAGCGGTTGTGTTCAGCAACCGTTACTGAGAGCATACAGTAGCGAAAAGTATAAGAAGAAAAAGGAATTTCTTTAGATCAGGTGATAATAGCCCTAATGGGAATAACCCACTTGGCCATGTTGCCTGCCCGATTTCTGTCATTTCCCGGTTGATGAGACTTGAGGTCACGATTAACTTTTTAGAATATCTTATCACCATTTACTTTGAATGTCACATTTTCAGATCCGTCAAATCACTAATTGACGTCCGTAAATACATTCTGGGTGTTAAGCTTAGAGTACAAATTACTCACCACCATACTTGGTATATTTGTAAAAATCAACGTACGCGAGTTTTCAGGAAATACTCTGTCAGACATCCGCCCATGTACATTGTCCTAGGAATGGACAAAACGAAGGCACCATCCCATCAGTCCATCTTGTGAAATTTCTACCTAGGATTAATAGAACAGCCCTTGTAGTTTACTTCATCTTCAATCATCTTTAGCATAAGTTGATTCATAGCACTTATCCCCTTACAGAGTAGTTTTCAAATAATAGCCTGATCCCGATCTCTTCGTACTGACAACAGAGGTATTAAATAAACCAAAACTTTGATAGTCGGTTATTTAACTATCAAAGGAAATATCCATATAATCAACGATCCTATTTCCATATGGAAATTCTACCGATTATCCATCAAGCAATACTGGGCCCTTTTACATTAATTTCTTATAAAATTATCATTTTTCAATTTCCCATGTCCTTCCTAGATATTCAACAAAACTTGTTTTGACCTCTTATACTCTTGGAAAACATTTCCAAGTATTGTAAAGCTTTTTATTTTCCATATTTCAGAAAACATACGATTAACATCGGAAATATTTCCATCTCTTCATATTCTGTATTTTCTATATTTAGAAAATATGCGTTATTAGCATTGGGAAACATTTCCAATTCCCATTACTTAACTTTTCAGTAACCAAACTACTTCCTTTTCTATGCTTATAAACATCTCTGATTTCTTTGGAAAACATTTTCAATTTTTTTTATTTGATTAAACTGATGTTATATATAACATCGTTATTATAACTCAATCCATTATTCATTCATTAATCGTATTACTAACCAATCTTGCTACTGAACCGTAATCATTTCTCAGTCAATCTTGAAGTCAATCAAGTTGGGGTATTATTACCTCTCAGAGCTTAACTAAACGTCATTCTCAACTTCGAAATAGACAAGGCTCGTAACTTCAAATTCCAAGAAAACTTTGCTTATGCAACTCTCATATTCAATTTAATAATCCACTTCTTTTCCAAAAAACATTGATTATGATGATAGTGTTATAATCCCTGTTTTCGAAATATTAAATTTCTAAAATATAACCTTTATTCATTAAATTTTGATAAATAAATATCTTAATTAATAATTAAATCTTGATTTAAATTGGAAAGTAATAAATACTTTGCTGAATTCAATATAACTCACTTTCGAATATTCTATATTCGATTAATATTCTGAACTTCAGAATTATCTACCATTTCAGTTTAACTCAAAATTCATTTATAACTACACCCGTTTGCAAAACATTTGCTTTCAAATCTTTATTTACCTCCAAATATAAACATCCTTCCCTAATAGGAGTCTAATCTCGTTTAATAATTCCAATTCGAAATAATATTATTTCAAAACATAATATTTCATTTCCATAACCATAAATATTAACTACTTAACATTTTTTCATTTAAATTATATTTCCATAGTAAATAGATTTTAAATATTCTTTCTGAAGTAAATCAATTAATAAAATTCGACATAGTCGAATTTAGATTATAAATGTAACATCCCGTATTTTTGGTAGTCACATATTTAAATTATTTAACTATTTTAAATATCGATTTGGAATTATAAAACAATTTATAATATATAATTCGCTTATATAACAAGGTTTGAATGTATAAATTTATATTTAATATAAATCGAGCTCGTAAAGGTTGCGGTAGTTCGTAATTTACGATTTGGACTTCAATTGAACATACAGGATCCGATATAAGTCGGAATTCTATGAAACAAGAAACATTTGAATCGATTTGATTATCTTTTTCTGATGGAAGAGAAAAATGAAGATTTAATATTATAGTTTGTTAGTTATGTTCAATTCAAATTTTCAAATAGTCGCTATGGAATTCGTTAATAAAACGTTAACATTTATTAAATATAATATAAAGGACTTTTATATAATTTGAATACCGTTTAGCCCAGAATTGTAAATGTTGAGTTTGAAATATATACCAGTTTATTTTAAAGCTGTGTAATATTTTATTTAGAGAGATACGATTATAAAAATTTATTATTATTTATTTTTATAATTGTTTTAGATTTAATTATATTATATCCATATTATATAGGTCTTAAAAATGTTTAATTTTCAAATGACCTTCGTTTTCGATGAAACGAGTTTTATTGGAATACGTATGGCTAGTTTTTGCTAGATTCCCAGTTTAGAGCCAATCAGAGTTGTTTTATCTGTGCGTGTAATATAAAAAGTGAACTGATAAATATGAAATAACGCTATTGTGCAAACGGAGTCGGTTTACAATGGAATTAATTTCATTTGGACTAGAACGTTGAGATCTAGAGGTGTGCCCATTTTCACCATGTTTGAAGTTCGTATAGCGGTACAAATGTTAAATGTGTATAAGTAAATAATGGTTAACGGTAGAATAAAATAACTGTGTATATAAATAAAAAATACTTCGCTCTCAAGGAAACTATATACCCCTATTTTCTACCGACTTTTTTTCTTCTTCAGCTATTCGATACCTAATGAAATGCCTATTCGTTCGGCTACCTCACCCTAATTCTTTAGCTACAATGTCTTTATTTTCAAACTGGTTGCACTGCCTACTTGTAACATTCACCTCCTTTGTTATACCTTTCACTTACTCTGCCGAATAAAAAGAATTTCATACAGCTACCCTATCCCTATTTCCCCATCCTACATATAACAATTGCACATTCGAATATATTTTTTCAAGACAATATACAGCTACTCTAACCATCAACCTACGTGAAAATAAGCTATTCCATCACTGCATGGAAAAAGGAAAACACCACCAGCTAAGAAGCTACCTAATTTCTTCCTCTGTCCTATTCCTTCTTTCTTAAGGCTTGCTGTAACACCCCGTGTATTTTATAACAGTGAGATTCAAAAATTAAAGTATAATTAATTTCAAATCAAAGAATTAAGGGAAACGGGATACGCCATTGCGTTCGTCTCGGAATTCTGCTAGAGATAGAGTCCGAGTTTGCATAAAACGGATATCGTATGAAGAAGATATGGACGAACGAAGTTGGGCGAAAAACCAGAAAATGGGTCAGAATGCACTGGCGCACTTGGGAAGTGCGCCAGAACAGAAATGAACTGGCGCACTTGGGAAGTGCACCAGTACATTTTTAGCCTGGCGCACCTGCCAAGTGCGCCCAGGTCAGAATGACCTGCTGGTCAGGTCTTGGCTGGCCTGGTCTGTGTTTGGTCGATTTTCTGAGCCTTGCCTTGTCACTAGGGCTAGGTGTCAGCTCCTGGCTGGTCTCTCCTTTGAACGAACGGCTATTATTAAACCAAGCTCCATCAACGGTCCAAATCAACTCAAAAACACTATAAAAAGAACCTAAGACCTAGCCTAAATCATACTATTTCATTTTAGCCTCAGGCCGCCGCCATTAAACCTAGAGCTCTAAATTAAAAATACAAAGAACAAAATTAAAGGAGATGAAGGACGAATCTTGAAGGCTACAACTAGAAACTACAACAACTACGACACTTTAGACAACGGATTTGGGGCTATTTGATTTGGAATTTTGATTACTTGCTTCATATTGTAAGTTCTATGTCACTTTTTAGGCAAAAACGCTAAAATAACATGGACATGCCATGAATTGAAACCGGATTTAGGAACTATTATTAATCCATGTTTATATTGTTTAACTTTGAATCATAATTTGGGAATATTGCTATGTCAACGTTGCAAGTTAGACTTATCATGATCTTGATGTTGTTATGAATCACTTGGGCTTAATTGTATGGCAAGTTGGACTAATACATGTCCATGGAATCACTATGTTTATTGAAATCTTTATGTTAATTAAACCATGCCTATGATGCTAATTAAACCATGTCTATGATGTTGATGGAACTATGCCTGTGATGTTAATATACCTATCATGTTAATGACAAATTGGGAGTTGCTAGGTTATGATGAAAAGTTGGAATCATTATGTTTATAATGCTAGATGAGAATCATTATGTTAAAAATGCTAAATTGGAATCCACTATGCCTATTAGAATTACCATGCCTTTAATGTTTCATGTTTGTAATAAAATTATTATTATGCCCACAATGATTATTATGCCTATGATGTAAAGTTGAAATCATCATGTTAAACTAAGTTGGAACCATTACTATGCCAAGTTGTCATCATGCTAGTATTGAAACCATGTGATATGTTATAGCCTGTTTATTATGCAAGTGGTGTTGGAATTGTCACATATGCCTATCACATGTTTGGTGTTATTCCCCTTTATCTCTTGAATTGTTTATGCTTGTGAACGAAGTACGTTTATACACGTTGGGGATACGATTGGGTAGAATAGGCAAAACTTGAATTGATTATAATCATAAACCGTGAAATTTGGCATAAGTAGAACATGAAATATGGCACGAAAACTTGAGTTGAACATGCCATAACTTGACTTGAAAAACATGCCTTAGTTGGGCACGAAGTTGACATATGAACATGCTATGGAAATAGCACGAATCTGATAAGAACATGGGCATGACTTTAGAAAACAAGAAAGTGGCCAACTCGAGGTTGGGTTGAGTTTGTAGTGTAAATCTGCCCGGAACCGCCCGGCAAATCCAGTTGCTACAAACAATAGGATCCAATGTGGGTAGTTGGTCATATCGCGCTTGAAACCCGAGGTTGGGTTGAGTTCGTAGCGTAAACTTGCCTGGAACCGCCCGACAAATCCAGTGGCTACGAACAATAGGATCCAATGTGAGTGGTTCGGTGCATTAACGAATCAATTAATGCCAATTAGGGTTAAGTCATGAACATGAAAAGACAACTTAACCAACTTGAACATGATTTGTAGGGCTAAGTCATAAACTTGAAACGACAACACTTAGCCAACTTGACATGACACTTAGGCGGGTTAAGTCGCGAATTTAAACGACATACTTAACCTTCTTGACGTGACTAGACTGGAAGAGGATTAAGTCACGAATTACATGACTTAATCGGTTAGGCGGGTTAGGTCACGAATTACATGATCTAATCTGTTAGGCGAAACCCTAGACACGACCCTTTTCAGCAGTAACCCTCTAGATGTATCAAGGTACCCTGGGGCTAGGCCGGGTGGGGCACGATTACTGGGCTGATTGTAAGAGGTGAACGATGGCAGTGGGGTACGCCAGTGTAGGTTCGGTGGACTACGGTCATGCACGTATTCCGGGGCAGACACTGGGTATCCGTAGATTTATCTGTGCATCTTGAATCGTGTCAGGGGTTGACACCCTAGGGCTGATACACCCGAAGGTGGACCCAGCACAGGTGACTACATTCGTGATTAGCCGTATGACACGGACACTTGACGAGCTAGAACTTGTAGGGAGCCGATCGACTAGATAAGCGCTCCGTAGGACCCCGTACTTGGGTCAGACCCCGTTTCAGGGTCATTTCACGATATTGGGCCGTGGGATTTATTTCGTGATTAACTCGTGACATGGGCTTAGTATACTAGTACAGTCGTTGCAATGAATCTTGAACTTGTGATGCTTTATTTGACTTGTCTTGACTTATCATGATCACCTTAGTCTATCTTGTCCACCTTGACACCCTTCTTGAGTTTAGTTCCAGTTCATACATGACATGTTGTTTTAACCGTTTTTACACTGAAAGTCACTAGGACTTACTCAGTCTTTATGACTGACCCTTTTCCTTTCCCCTCTTTTTCTTTCGTTTCCCCCCCCCCCAGGTTCTCAGGGAGGGAATACCGCAGCTTGACCAGTTTTCACATCCAGCTTGAAGAGAAAGAATGTATTGCTTGGATCTTTTCCGTTTTGGACTATGGCTTTGGACGGCAATTAGGGGACTTTTGCAGTTTATTTATGTTTTCTTTATGCTTCTTTAAATAATGTAATCAAGACAGTTATGATTTTGGAAGTATTGTAAGAAAATTATGACATGGTTTGTGAACACGTATTATGTTGAAATAAAGGTTGTTGTTGTTTTCCGCTGTTCAAAAATATGTGTTCTTATATCCGTCTTGTATATCTGTGACTTATACTTATAAACCTCCACCAGAAATTAGGGCATTCCCTTTGAGAGTGACCCTAATGGAGGTGGGGTGTTTCACTTGCCTACCTTACAACGCAGATGCCTATACTCAGCCGCATACCCTAAAACAGACTTTAATTTGAAAAAAAGGTATGCTAAGTCTAATTCCTATTTCAGGCTTTCAGCTACCGTATATATGAAATGAAAATACAGGCGCAGCCACCCGCATGGCTACGTTAATTTTTGTCCTAGTAACTATGACTGCGTTTACCTTTGTCTGCGTTGGATATGACATTGTTTTTATCCATTTTCTTCTATAAATACATACATATTATCGTTTTCATTTCCTTCGCAGTAATGAAAAGCTTCCACTTTAGGTTTAAATTTAAAACAACACAAACTCTATGCTACCTAATGTAATGTCCCATATTTTAGTGGTCGAATATTTAATATATTTTATTATTTTAAATATTATATTTGGAATATTAATCGATTTTAATATTGAACTCGTTTATTAAAACGGAGTTTGAATGTTAATTTATAGTTATAATATAAATCGAGCTCTAAATGGAGCGGTAATTCGAAATTTTCGATTTGAACTTTAACTGGATATACAAGATCCGTTTTAAGTCGGATTTCTGTGAAACAAGAAACGTTAGAATCTTGTCGATAATAAATTTCATATGAAAGAGAAAAATCCAGATTTCGTGTTATAGATTGTAAATTATGTCCAAATCAAAATTTGAAATAGTCGTTATGGAAATCGTTATTAAAATATAATGTTTATTTAATATATTTAAATGGGAAATTTAAATCGTTCTAACTTAAAATTGACGATATTGAGTTGTATTAATTATATTTGAAGTTAATTTATTATGATTTGTTTGATTTATTTGGGAATTTATATAATATTTTAAATATATTATTTGAGCATTAAAAATAACCATTTTTGCAAACGATCTCAGTTTTTGATGAAATTAGTTTAATTGGAACCACATCGTTAAATTGTTGTAAGAAAATCAATTTTTGTAGCAAACCGATGTCGTAGTGACTTCGGTGGCCAAAAACATCCCTGTTTCTATTTAATTATTTATGTTATTTAGACAGGGTTAACTTTTAACGAATAAACGACTGGTCAAACAAACTCCAAATTCAACGAAACAAGATTCATTGGATCCGTTAGGAAGAGGTCTAGTAAAATGTCAAGGTCTCATATTTTTTTGGATTTTTTTTATGTAATTATAGAAATTTTAAATGCTTGATTTTTCATCGATATTTATAAAGGGTTTTCCACAAACGACCACGGAATTCGGCGAAACCTGTCCCATTGGATCCGGAATATTTTTTTATGTTAGGATTAGCCTTTATATTGAAAAAACAAAAATTATTTTTAGGTGTAGGCGATTTCTTATAGACAATTTCATATGATTAAAATAATATTAAATTCATGCCAACACTCAATAAATACATGTGTGAACGCTAAAATTTGGTCAAATTTCCATTTGCTCGTCCATGTTCTCTTCCACCACCACTAAATCATTTGAATGGCTGACAATGTACCAAATTCAAACCGATTTTTATCTAAATATATTAGTTAAATTCGAAAACTCATTATCAGAAAAATGTTGGCCTCAGAGAGATGTTCGAAACCAATGGTGGTGATGGAGTGACGATGCTTGTGGAGGTCGGGGTTACGCTGTAAAGCAGCGATGCTCATGGGGTTCTGGGGGGCAAACCAAGGCATCAGAGCATCCAGTACTTCTGGCAAAGGGGGAGGGAACTTGGCCGCGACAACTGTCGATGTAGGATGGATCTCCAGTGGAGCAACTGAAGGACAACGATTGATTCTTGATGGACAGCGTGGGTTCTAAGGCAACAAAGAAGAAGAGGCAAGTTTCGAGGGATAATTTCTGGCGATAGGAAGCATCGCATTGCGAACTGCTTTAGGAGAAGGCGGAAGAGGCTCCGGCGAGAAGGGCGATGGTGTTAGATCACTGTCAAGTGGTGGGTACGGCGTGTGATGGGTGACTTCTTGGGACCGATGAAGGATTCTTGGTACAGGAAGACGCGACATCGAAGGAAATGGACATAATCATGTAAAGAAATGCAAACATGAGGTGGTTGTTACACTAGGAATAGAAAACCATTTTGAACCAATGGATCAAGTACATTGAAATGGTGAAGACAAGTTGAAGATCGGTTGAGCGTGAGGGAGACATGAACTATTCTGTTCAAAACTAACAGCGAAAGGGAAGAAACTAATTTGGCCAATTCAAGTAATTATAAACTAATTAAATGTTAGTTAAGAAACTAATTATCTAGATTATTACGTTATATACTAAGGGATAAATGGATTTGCAGGCGTCGGGTCATAGGACAGAACGAAGGGGTATACATAAGGATTTGCTCACACTTTAACTCGTGTAATCTTAATTGAATAATTATTGAATTAGATAAAGTAATTAGGTGTTATTTATTTTCATATTATCATTATATGAACCGTTTAAACCCATATGTTTGGATGATTGATTTGATTGTTGATCATTGACATGAAATTCAACAAATTGTTTTGTTTTAACCAATGGGAAATATTGGTTGAGTAATTGGCAGCCGTTGGCCTCAATCGTTTGGAATATTGATTTACCGTCAGGTAAATTGATATAAAAATGAAGTAATGAAATTTATTTTATAACTGAATATAGATTTTTAAATACATTATTTAAAAATGAAATTTATAAAAGGAGAAATCAGCCATGTGTGGAGCACGTGCCTCGTTTAAACTATTAAACGATTTATAACTAAGTTTAATTGTTTTTTTGAAACAATTAAAATGGGATTATATATTATTTATTAAATATAAATCGAAGTAATTGAGGTTATTTAAATTAATTCATTTATTAATTTAAATGAAGAGATGAGTTAAAGTTGATCAACAAGTTAATCATGTTTTAGAGTTGAACAAGTCAACTATTTTAATTGAAATTGATTATTTAATTAAACTAGCATGTGTCAATTAAAAATGAAGTAATTTAGAATATAGTTGTTTAACTTGAATAAGATTTTAAAAAGAAATTTAATACTAATTGTAGAATAATGAAGTAAATTATTATTTTAATCATTTAAGTAATTACTTCTTAAATAAATACATTTAAGTAAGTAACCGATTTTTGAAATGGAATATGGATGAGTTTTGGAAAGAGGTTATAACGAGTTCTATATTAAATTCGAGTTTTATAATAAAGTTATAAAGGATATTTTTAAGTGAAACGATGGCTTAAAATAAATTTTACTTAATATTTTGAATTAAGTAAAAGAAAACGAGATAAAAAGGGGTTTAACATGAGATTTTATAACAGTGTTTATGAAAGGAAATGAGAAGTCAAAGCGTGATTTGAATTAGTAATACTTAATAATGAAATTAAGTAAAATGGTTAGAATCGAAAGGAGATTTCCAAAAAGGAATGATAATGGAAAAGATTTGTAAGTGAATTTTGTAAAGGATTTTTAAATGGGATTTAGTAATAATAAATTCTAGTTATTGAATGAATGCTTTAAAAGAAGTTAAGGTTAAGAAGTGATTTAATCAATATATTAAGTAATTATAAGTTGTATTTAAATAGTGGTATTTTTAAAGAAATACAAAGGTTTTATAAATAAAGTAGTTTAATGAGATTTGTTGTCATTTGAATAAATATCGATTTTTGAATTACAACTTGTATTTATCTTAAGATAAGAATGTTGTTGATCAAGGTCTAAGAAGTAATTCAAATACCCCAACTTGAATGACTTCAGGATTATCTGAGAATGATATTAGTTTGTAATGGAAAAACGGTTAAGAACATTTCCATATGAGAAATAATAATGCAACGTAAATTGCGAGATTTTGGAATATAATGAGATTTCCAAAGTAATGGAAATAAACATAATTTGAGAATATATAATGCGATTTCCAAAGTAACGGAAATGACAAGGTTTGATAATATAAAATGGAATTTCCAAAGTAACGGAGATGGAATGATTTGAGAATAGATATATATAATGATATTCCTGAAGTAAAAGAAATAAAAGGAGATTGAGAAATTATGATGGTATTTTCGAGTAAAAAGGAAATGAAAAGTGAAGTGTTGAAATGTGTTTATTCTAAAAGAATAAGTGTTGGTTTTGTTTCCAAATAATGAAAACAAAAGAGATTTTGTAACGCTATTTTACGAAGGATAAGATGAATTAATTTTCCCAATTATAGATAAGGAGTAGTGATATAGAAAATGTTTTGAAAACAATAATAGAATATATTGTTGGATATGATTATAGGATTTTTCTAAGTATTATAATAAATTAGTTTTGAAGTCAATCTTATGTTAAATAAGAATTGAAAAGCAATGTAATGACCCGGGTTTTCGGTCAACTAATTTTAAATATCTAATATGGTTTTAAATATTAGTTTGATAATATAAATGAATTTTTATATTAAGTTAATGATTTAATAATCTATTTTGATTTAATATCGAATATATTAAATTTTCATAATACGAAAAATAATTCAAATCGAAGTCAAAAACTGAATTAAAACAATTCAGACGATCAATACTAATTATGTTTGAATATGGACAATAATAGAAATAATTTATTACCAACGAATTGATTAGTTCTGAAATTTAATTAAATTATATTAATTTAATATGGTATATACGTTGAAATTAAATATAAAAATATATTCTGAATTGTTCAGTACAACGCTATAATATTGAAATGTCGGTCTATAAGCTAAAATAGCGGTTCGTGATTTAAATTAATGGACTCTCGATATTTGATTGTGGATAGGTTCGAAATCAAATCAGTGTCTATTTAAAAAGAAACAAAATCTCTTAAAACTCAAATCACATTAAATTCAATGTACCATTGTGCAGGCCTCTTTCCTTAACAATGAAGTATCTTCCTCTATAAAATCGCAAACAGGTTCTGTTATTTTTCCTTATAGTTCAATCCGGACTTCAGACCTTAAAATCAAAAAGGGGGAAAATGGTTGCTACAAAACATTTTGTATATAAAAGCGTTTCCATCCTTCTTTTTCTTTACTCACTTTTCTCCTCAAAATCAAATGGAAACAGCCATTCCCAAATACCAAATGCTATTCCTCAAAATCAATTCAAAAAAAAGAAAGGGGGCAATCGATTCTCGTGAGTTCCTTAGGGCTCATCACTGGTTAAGCAATGCTCATGAAAGGAAGCGGTGATGTTTAAATTGGTTCTAGCTATTGTGGGTATCACGATCGTTGATTTGGGTTGACCAGGGATGGAATTTCGATTGAGTGAAGATATCAGTTTCTGGATTTGATGTTAGCAAGGAGTTTCGATGTGGTATATGAATTCGAGAGTTTTGGGGAAACCGATGGTGAACATCGCGAATCTAGGATTTTTGATGAAGAGTGGGGCTTGTAAGTGAAATAGGGTGCGATTAATGATAGACGAGTTGGGCTGAGGGTTGAATTGGTGTTTGACAGTACGTTACTAATCACGATGGAGAGTACGATGTTCAACAACGTCAAGGTGGAAGGAGATCGAACTGGAAAGGAACAGGTTGAGGCGATGGAGCTTTTGCAAGAGGAATCAACAGTAAAGTTGGTTTTGGATTCTTGGTGATGGAGTTTGATGCGGAATGATGGCATAGACAGTGGAGGAGGAAATTCATGACCTTGTTTTTCCTGTTGAAGCTACTGCATGATTTTGTTTTGGGAATGGCGTTCGAATATAAGGGGATGATGGATATCCTGTAGTGCTCGTGATAAGCAAATGATGGGAGTTGCGATTGTTGTGGCAAGATGAGTTCGGTGAGAATCAGTATGTACTAATTTTCATTTGCAGTAGTAGGGACGGGTTGGAAGATTATAGGGGAACAAAGGTTTGAGAAAGGTTAAAGCTTCAGTAAGGTAATGAAAATTTGATGTAAGTATTGGTTGCATTTTAATTCAAATACGAAAGGGAATATATATATATATATATATATATATATATATATAGTAAATCACTATATGAACTGTAAATTGGATAAGTGGAAAAAAAATTGAACTTGAAATCTTTAGCTATTTAAAAACCAAGAACTTTAGAAAATAAAACTCTAGTATGTCTTTAACATAAACCCTTGTTAAGGGAATTCAGTAACTTATCTATAATATTCGTATTTTTCTTAGGTAAGGATATAAATCGAATGGAATCATTCTTGAGGAGTTCGGAGCCTAGAAAAAAATCAATGAAAGGAAATTGGAATTGGTGCAAGTGCAAAATAAAAATCAATGTGATTAAACCTCACTCAATTTATTTTATTTTGAATTATTTTTAGTCGTTAAAAATAATAGATTGTTGTTTGGTTACATCAAAATATTTCTGTGGCTATTATAAATATATATTAGTTATATAGGATTGATGTTTGTGGCTATTATATATATATTGGTGATTGGATAGTTCCCGCAGTACCATTAGCAGATGCCCGCAGTATCATTAGTGGATGACCTTATACGCCCCACGCTATGATAGTGGATGACCTTCAGACCGCGATATCCGGCCACGAAACAGATGGGTATTATTTCTGTTGGCTAACGTCTATGGATGCAGGAAACAGGTTGGAGGGATCCAACTGGATTCCTCAAATTTATTATTATTTGTTTCCTTTCACATATATTATCATATATGATGTGTTGATTGATAATTGAATGGTTTGATTGTTTAAATATTACTAGGGCCAAAATGTTAATTTATAAAAATATTGTGAAAAGATATTTTTAGATATAAAAGAAAATTTCTATTTTTTTGAAATAGAATTTGGATTTAAAACGTGCTAAAAATATTTACTTGTTTTAAATAAATAAAACCAGTATTGAATTTATAAACGATGTTTATAAATTGAATAATGTGGGGAATTGAAATAAATTTATAAACTGTGTTTATAAATAAAGTGGAAAAATTATCATTGGATAATTTGAATATTTAAATTCAAATTCAAATGTGAATTTGAAAATAGAAATGGGGAAATCGTTTTAAAGAAATAAACGATGGAATTTATTCTGATGTTCAAAATATAAATTGAACTAAAATAAATCCATACGGATTTATGATTTGAATTCGATTAATTTGAGTTTATTTAAATAGAAGTGAAATTGAATATGAAAATAAATTGGGTGTTATATATATAAGTTATTAAAATAGAAATTTCCAAAATAAGATTTTGGTTTTAAATAAATTTCGAAATAGACTTGTTTAAATATAAAACAAGGAAATTTATAAAATGGTGTTTATAAATATATTGAATTAATTATCAAGAGATAATTTGAATATTTGAATTCAAATATGAATTTAAAAATAGAATTTGAAATCATTCGAAAGGGAATAACTGTTTTTATTCCGCAATTCGGAATATCAAAGGGATGGAGTTCCAAATAGAAATCTGAAAAGGGAACTTGTTTAAATATATGAAACAAGGAAGTTGAATTTATAAATAGTGTTATATATTTGGTGAAATAAATTATCATTTGGATAATTTAAATCATTTAAATTCAAATAGGAATTTAAAAGTAAATTGGGAAGTGTCTTGAAACAAAATGATTGATTATATTTCGGAATTCTGTATATAAGCCGAATTGAGAAGAATTCAATGGGTTTATAATTGAAATTCGATTATATCAAAATTTATAAATAATTTATTTATAAAAGGAATTGGAATTAAATATAAGAGATCGAAGTATAAATAAATATATTACCGAGTAAGGAAAAATCGACAATTATAGATAATCGAAAATATTTTGTTGAATGGGAAACTAATTTGTTATATATTAAAAATATATCATAATGGAGTTGAATTTATTATAAGCGAAGTTTAAACGTTTTTATATATATATAATTTAAACGAACTCGCCGCAGCGCGGTAGTTCGTAATTTGGCGTTTCGAACTTCAATTGAGTGTGTAGAACTCAGTTTAAGTCGGAATTCTTTGAAACAAGAATTGTCAGGACCGATTTGATAATAGTTTTCTAACGAAAGAGGAAATTATGGATTTCATTGAATAAATTTCAAAATCAATTTTCCATAAAAAACAGCATCGGAACCATTATAAAACCATAACGGTTTATTTAAATAAATTAAAGGATTTTAAGCAAATAAAATCTGAATTTCTATTTAGAAAAATCCAGATTTGAGTTATAAAATATATCTGAACTCAAGTGGAGTAATGAAATGATCTTTGAAACAAAAATCAGATGTTGTTAATTATTGAATAGAATTAACTAATTTGAAGAATAATTAGTTATTGGAGTTTTGAATTGAAATTGAGCTTTGGATAAGTAAATTGGGTTTGTAAATTTATATTCGAAATCGAATATGCAACTTGAATCGAAAATGGAATTCAATTTGTTTATAAGCAAGTTGATATTATATTTGAACATGTTATGTTCAAACAAAGAAGTGAAACAGAAAAAATAGCTAATTAGAAAATAAATTAGCGAATTGGGTTAAGACAAATGGATTGAGTGAAACCAAATGGGAATATTTGGATGTGTTAAGCAAGTATGGAATGAAGAGAATGAAGTTTATAAATTTAGTGCCCGACAATAAGGTACATGTTTAAATTCCATATGAGGTTTTATGCGCTGAATCGGCAAGCCACTTGGCTTTTTGATTTTCTTTTTGAATGGAAAGGGCCTAGAGAGGCGAGTTGAGGTTTGAACTGTTGACCGGTACAAAAGAGGTTATGGTGAAATTTTCCAAAAATTTAAGAAGTTAGAATATTTTTAGGAAATTTTGATAGTTAGAAATCAATGTATCGATATATATAAAATTCGATAAGGAAACGAATTAAAATAGAATATTATAAACAAAAAGGAAATCTATAATTAAATCTAGTAAAAATAGAAAGAGAAATGTATATATGTTTTAGAAATGGAAAATTGGTTTAATATGATGTTGATTATTCGAGTTAGTGGTCTTGTCTATTTTGAAGTTAAGGATGTTTTCAGTCAAGGTCTGAGAGGTAATTATACCCCAACTTGATTGATTTCATTTTTAACTGATAAGTAGCAAGATCCAGTCTCGAAGAGAAATGTTTGAATAAGAGTTAGTGGAATGCAGTGTTTTGGGTTGTTGTAACGATGTTTTACACAACATTCGTTCTTACCCACGTAAGTGGAAATTTGAAAATATAATAATAAATATTTCCTGAGTATAGAAATAAATAAATGGTCATGGAAGAGATAAGTAATTGAAATATTTTCCAATTATAAATAGAAATTTTATAAGTATAGAAAATAAAAGAAGGCGATATATGAGAATGTTTTCAAAATAGCGTAATAGGCCAATATGATTATCGAAAATATCGGGTTAACAAATATTGGTAAGGAAATGAAGAAGTGACTTAATTAATGAAATATTAATTAAAAGGCCCAGTGATTTGTTTGATGCTATGAATGAATGTTTGTTTTTCTTCGATAGTTAAATAACCGACTATCGAAGTATTTGCCAACATCATTGTCAATATGGAGAGACCGGTTGGATTATTATCCGTGAACCACTCCGTATTGGCAGTAGCGTTGCAAATCATATTATATGAAGATAATCGAAGATGGAGTAAAGTGCACGGACTTTTTCTATTAATAGAAATTGTGCCTTCGGTTTCGCTCAGTCCCAGAACGAAGTGTATGGACGAATGTCTGACAAAGTATTTCCAATGATCGAATATGTTGGTCTGTATAAATATATATGGTGGCGGAGGATTTATTCTCTTAGCATAATATCCAATATATTTGTGCAAATCAATTAGTGATCAACGGATCAAACAATGTGGCATTCAAAGTGATTGTGCTATCAATGAATGATAAGAAATCGTAGCCTTAGGCCTCAACAACCGGGAAATGACAAAAATCGGGCAGGTAGCATGGCTATGTGAGTCGCTCCCATTAGGGTGTATTATCACCTATCTAGAGAAATTCCATTTAATTCCTTATTATATTTGGTGTTGTCCCATTCAGGAAACGGTTGCTGATCCCAACCGTTGGTGATATACATTCGATACACTCAAGCAAAATTAGTGGTCGGTCATGTGTGGGCCATGTTGCAAGATGTTCTTGTTGAACCCAGTATATTCCCCTCTAGAGATACACTATCGGAAGGTGGTTCCATACATTGTCATGTTGGAAATCCAATCTCCAATAAGCGCCATGCGGTTTTTGATTTTATATTATATATGGAGCGTGAGATGTAAGCATTCCGCTAGATTCTATTTATTTGATGTAGACATATTATAATATCACTGGATTTGATATCAAAAATATTTTGGGTTATCGTAAGGTGAAAACCATCCGTGTTTATGTGTTGATCGGTCTTACGATTATCATTTCTTTCGAAAGAATTTTTAAAGTTAAACAAATGGTTGAAGTTTACTCACACCAGTCCCATGACTGAAACAAAGTTTATTTTGTTTTTGTTTTCCCTAAACTCTTAGGTGCCCAAATTTGTACGGGCAGTCAAGTAGTCGGGATTTTTCAGATTCACTTGGAAGAGTTGGAAGCAGGAGGCTTCACCAGTTAGCTATAGACTATCATGTTTTCGCTGTGTACTATGTTGTATCTGGAAACAAGTGTTTATAACTGTTCCAGAAATAACTGTTGTGCTCCGATAATGGTATGTATATACAATTACTGATTTGTATTTCAAAAGTTATGTTATTTAATATATTTTATTCGTTCCACTGTGGGTTTGTGATCTTCGTTTTCTTCTATTCTAATATTTCTTTCTTTCTATTTCTCATCCTCTAACTTCTTTCTAATAATGATTCGTACTTCTGTGCAATTTGGGTTGGACGTGTGATGTATATAATCAACTCAGATAGTACAGATTTGCGGGCCATTACAAGCGATATTCGTAATATCGAAATATGTTTAAAAGAGTTTAAATTAGCATGTGTTAATTGTTTTAGTTAAAGAGGCCAAGTAATGCCAAATATTGAACCAGTAACTCATTTTATATTGTTATTTGATAGTTAAATCACTAACTATAAAATCTGGCCAATACGATTGTTGGTATGAAGAGACCGGGATCGAGTTTTATATTCGAAAACCATTCCGACCAACAAATACGAATGTTGAAGATAAAAGATGGAGCAATTGAAGACCGTGGATCTTCATAAGCGGAAGGGTTGTCTATCGAATATTCTCTGTGTTGCAGCCAGAGCTATTGTGACGTGATTCAGTCGTAAGTGAGGTTTTACGGATTGCAAGGACTACTCGCTACTGATCTATAGGTAATTCAAGAATGCAGTAGGAGGGTGCCTTCGGTTTATCCTGTTCCTGGATGACTTATATGGACTCATGTCTGACGGAGTATTTCCTAAAAACCACATATGTTGATTTTTACAAATATACCAAGCTGGCGAATAGGGGCACTTCGTTTATACAAAGAGTATATTTGTAGATGTCAATCAGTGATTTGATGGATCTGACGATATGGCATTCAAAGTGGATGATAACAAGATGTTCTCAAACATAAAATTAAAATCAAGGTAAATTAATTAATTATGACCTCAAGCCTTATTTGTAGATGTCAATCAGTGATTTGACGGATCTGACGATATGGCATTCAAAGTGAATGATAATAAGATGTTCTCAAACATAAAATTAAAATCAAGGTAAATTAATAAATTAATTAATTATGACCTCAAGCCTTATCAACGGGGAAATGGTATAAAATCGGGTTAGTCGCATGGCTATAGGTCGCACCCATCAAAAGGGTATATTCATTACCTGATCTGGTGAAATTAAATGCCTTTGATTGTCCCTTTATTTTATTTGTATGTTACCTGTTCGGTTGGCTGGCCCCCAACCGTGGTAATGATATATTCGGTACTCTCAAGTGAAGTGAGGGGCCGGTCATGTTTAGCCAGGGTTGCAAGATGTTCTTGTTGAATCCCCAATGTATTCATCTCCAGAGGTACATTGTCGGAAGGTGGTCCCATACCTTTCCGTAGTTGGAAATCTATTCTCCAATAAGCACCCGCGGTTTTGATTGTATACTATGTATGTGGAGCGTGAGATGCAAGCGTTTTGCTAGATTGCTATTTACTTGATATTAGACATTACTATAATATAAAAAAATTGATTTCAAAAATGTTTTGGGTTATTATAAGGTAAAAACCGTCTGTATTTATGTGTGGATTCCGTCTTACTATTATCCTTTCTTTCGAAAATGTTTTAACTTTAAAATCAATTTGGATGTTACTCATAAACTTAGTTTGTTTTTCTCACTTTGGTTCACCAGATTGATCCGTGCATTTATAATGCTCGGGTTAGACCGTGCTGTACAGGTTGAAGTTATCGGATGCAGTGAAGAGACAAGCTGGAAGAGTCTAGACGTATGATATATTATTCCGTTGTGTGTTGTTATATAAGGACAGGTCATTATAACTGTTTAAATATGTGGTGTACTCTGATGATTGTAAGTATTTTTAAAGCTCTCAGTAAAGATTTATATCTATATTATATTTTGTTCCGCTGTGATGCGAGACTCTGATTCTGTGTTTGTGTTCTTCTTCTTCTTCTATTCTAATATTTCTTTCTTTCTTATCCCACCCTCTATATTCTTTCTATTGGCATCTGGGTTTCTAGTGCATTTTGGTTGGACTTGTGTCATTTGGTCAGCTCAAAAGGTACCGGATCTCGGGGTCGACACAGTTGGTATCAAAGCAATGGTTTAGCAATAATCTTGGCTCTGTGGTATAACTTGATAGAGATTGGGTTAGTAATACCCTAGATTTAGTTGAGTGTATATATGAGAGCATATTTGTAGATCTCATATACAAATGTTCTGTATTGTGTCTTTTGATCAGTTCAAATGTTGAGAAGCAGTGAACTAATAGTTGATACAATATTGTTTTGTAATAGGGTAAATGAAATAATTTTACCCAAATTTTATTTTTTTATATAGAAAGTAAATAATTTTATCAAATTATTTAGACATTGGTTTGTTTTCTTGATTAATTTGAATGGAATTAAAATTTGAAATGGTTTAATATAAAAAAAAGAATCCCAATATAAAATTAATAAATGAGAATTTTAATTTAGAATTAAATGAATCAGAATTTAACTTAAGAGTAAGTTAAATGAAATTTGAAATGTAATTGGAACTTAACTATGTTAAGTGGAATTGAGAATGAATTTTCAAATTAAATAATCTAAATTTGGAATTTGAAATGGAAATGAACTAATTTTGAAGTAAATTAATCAATTGAATCTGAATTGGAATTTAATTGGTTTAATGAAGTTAAGAATAAATAATAATAATAAAAATCAATCTGGTATAAATTGATTGATATTAAATCCAAGTGATTTGGTTGGTTATGCATGGTTGATTGATTGTTTGATATATTAGTTGGGTATATATTCATTAATGGTTTAATGAAGAGTTAAACGAATTAGATACTAAGGAAATGAATTCCAGTATAATAATTTGAATGTAATTGCATATGAATTGAAATTAACGATTTAACCCCGTAATTACAAGTGAAATGATGGTTCATGCTTAGTTCTTGGAATTTGTATGGTCATACTTGATAATTGATGAAGAGTTATTTAAATTTCATGTATTTGTGACATACATGTTGAGTTGAGTTGAGTACAGGTAACTGAAAGCTATGAGAATGATTTGGAGTGTATAGATCACACGTAAATTGAGTAATATACTCAATAGCGCTCGCATAAGGAACGCCTACATGAAAATAAGAATTTTTTTAGGTTTTGAATTTTGTTTTCCGACCGTGTGGTCGATGTATATATTATTTGCTCCTGCGATATCGCAGATGTCACTCCGTACAGGGGAGACTCTGCCGAATTTTTCCAAGAATTTAAAGTGTTAGAATTTTTTGATATTTTTGGAAAATTTATATGGATGATATTAAATTGGTTTTCGATTTTAAAATAAATTGGATTTTAAAAATAATAAAATAAATGGGTTTATAACATTTTTCTTACCTTAGTAATTTGCGGGGACAAAATTCTATTAAGGGGGAAGATTGTAATGTCCCATATTTTGATGGTCAAATATTTAATATATTTTATTATTTTAAATATTATATTTGAAATATTAATCAATTTTAATATTGAATTCGTTTATTAAAACGGAGTTTGAATGTTAATTTATAGTTATAATATAAATCGAGCTCGTAAATGGCGTGGTAATTCTAAATTTTTGATTTGAACTTTAACTGGATATACAGGATCTGTTTTAAGTCAGATTTCTGTGAAACAAGAAATGTAGTGACCCGAAAATCCGGTCCAATTTGAGCTGACTAAATAACACAAGTCCAACCCCAAATTGCACTGAAAATTCAAGAAATTAATAGAAAGAAGATAGAGGGTGAGGATAGATAAGATAGAACTATTAGAATAGAAGAAGAAGAAGAACATCATCATCAGAGTAACCACGAATCTCACAGCAGAACGAATAAAATATAACATAACTTTTGAAATACAACAGTATATGTATACAATAACATTTCAGAGTACAACACTTACAACAACAGCGGAAATAATAATAGCTATAGAATCTTGAAGCCTCCTGCTCCACGCTCTCCAAGTGTATCTGTAAAATCCTGAACTACTTGACTGCCCGTACAAATCTAGGCACCCAAGAGTTTAGGTAGAACAAAACAAAGTAAACTCCGGGTCAGTCATGGGACTGGTATGAGTAAAACAGTTTAAAACAATTTGAACAAGTAAACGATATCTCATAAGACCACGCCGTATAACGGAACGGGTTTTTCCGTTATGAGAATCCAAAATATCTTAACCTTTTGATATTATAATAATGTCTATCAACCACAACTATAATAATCATCTAGCAGAAACGCTTTCATCTCACGTTCTACATATATAGTATACAATCAAAACCGCAAGCACGTATTGGGAAATGGATTTCCAACTATGACAAGGTATGGAACCACCTTCCGATCAGTGTACTCTAGGAACGATACACTGGAGTTCAACAAGAACATCTTGCAACTTAGCCACACATGACCGACCACTCATTTCGCTTGAGTGTATCGAATGTACATCACCAACGGTTGGGATCAGCAACCGTTTCCCGTATATATATGGGACAGCATTGATAGATTAAAGAAGCAAATGAATATTCTCTAGATAGGTGATTATACACCCTACTTCGGTGCGACCGACTTAGCCATGCTGCCTGCCCGATTTTTGTCATTTACCGGATGTGAGGCTAGAAGCTACGCTTACTTTCCATTCATTTATAACACGATCACTTTGAATGCCACATTATCAGATCCGTTAATCATTAGTTGGTTTATACAAATATTCTGGATGTTATGCTAAGGGAATAAATCCGTTGCCACCATATCTATTTGTACAACCCAACCCATTCGATCATTGGAAATACTCTGTCAGACATTCATCCATATACGTTCGTTCTGGGACTGAACGAAACCGAAGGCACTATTCTGTAAACAGGATAGCCCTTGCATAACATCGTCTTCAATTATCTTCATCATATTTGATCACAACGCTTATGTCAATACGGAGTGGTTCTTCGGATAATAATCCAACCGGTCTCTCCATATTAACAACGTAAAATGGTCAAAACTTCGATAGTCTGTGATTTAACTATCAAATGAAAACATGTCGGTGTACAAACAATGATCTTAATTCCAAATGGAATTATCGATCCAATCAACGAATATATATATATATATGTATGTCTATATATATATTCATATTTCCTTATTTCTACACTTAGAAAACATCTTCGATTTATATTTGGAAAACGTTTCCGAAACTCATTTATATGGATTTCAACTAACGCTGTATGAAACATCGTTACGACTACTAAATCCATAAGTCATTTATTACTTAACTGCATTACTAATCATCCTTTGTTATCGAACTTCAACTATTCCTTAGTAAATTTCGAAGTCAATCAAGTTGGGGTATAATTACCTCTCAGACCTTAACTGAACAACGATCTTAACCTTGCAATAGATAAAGCTCATCACTTCAATTTCTAAAACCATTTGCTTACGCAAATTCTCGGATTCAGATTACGAATTCGCTTCCTTTATGAAAACATTTATTATAACGTTTAACGTTATAAACACTACTTCTGAAATATCTAACTTATAAGTCTAACCTATATTTCTTACTTTGATTAATTAATCTAACAACTAATTTATTTATAAATAAATAAATCATGATTTAAAAATTGGAAAGTAAATAATACTTTCCCCGAATTCGATATAATCGAATTCTCCGTATAACTCCCTTTCGAGTAATCTCTATTTGATTAACTCTTCTTCGAATAACTAATATTCGATAAACTCTCTTCGAATAACTTATATTCGATTAACTCATTTCGAATAGATTATATTCTATTATCTCTTTTCGGTTAATTCTATTTAATTAACTCTTATCTCGAATAACTAATATTCGATTAACTCTAATTTGTTTAACTCTATTTCATTTCTCCTATTCGAATAACTAATATTCGAATAACCCTATTTGATTAACTCCTTTTTATTTAACTCTTATTCGAACAACTAATATTCGAATATTTGCTTTACTCTTACTGCTTAACTCTTATTTGATTAACTCTACTAAATTAACTCTATTCCGAATAACTAATATTCGATTTGACTTCATCCTTAATAACAATGTCTGTTTTAACTCTAATCGATTAACTCCAGTTGATTATTCTAATCGATTAACTTTATTTGATTATTCCCTTCGAATAACTATTATTCGATTAACATAATTTGATTAACTCTAATTCGAATAACTAATATTCGATTTACTCCATTCGCTTGACTCTAGATCGCAGTGATCACCATGGTTACGCCTGATTCCCTCAGGAAACATCCGACCGCCATAGGCTATCTGCAGCCCTGCAAATTACGCTAGCAGTCGTGCTAAATGGTACTTACCCTAATAACTATGTCTGTTTTATCTCTATCTCGAATAACTATATTCGATTGACTCTAATTGAATAACTAATATTCAATTAACCATGATTCGATTAACTCGAATTCGATTAATCCTATTTGTTTAACTCATATTCGATTAACTAATCTTCGACTAACTAATAGTCAATTAACTCTTATTTGCTTAACTAACATTCGACTAACTAATAGTCGATTAACTCTTATTTCGACTAATTCGATTAACATTTATTTGATTATCTTTAATCGATTAACTTTATTTGATTATCTCTAATTGAATAACTAATATTCAATTAACTCTTTTCAAATAACTAAATTCGATTAGCTCCTTCGAATACTAAATTTGATTTAACTCTATTCGATTATCTCTTTTATATCTCATCAATTTCCTTTTTATAACATTTATTTTCCATTACAACTATTCCCTTTTTTATAACTTCTAATTACCGTTACAAATATTTCCTATTTATAACTTCTATTTACAGTTACAAATATTTCCTATTTATAACTTCTATTTACCGTTACAAATATTTCCTATTAATAACGTTTGATTTCCGTTACAAATATTCTCTATTTATAACGTTTTATTTATCTTCTAAATAAATATTTCTTTATTCTATTTATTTTCTAAATAAATATTCCCCTTTTCAATTCTATTTATTTTCTAAATAAATATCCCTTTTATAAAACTCTATTTGTTTTATAAATAATTTCCTTTTATAAAACCGTGTTCGTTTTATACATAATTTCCTTTTATAAAACCGTGTTCGTTTTATACATAATTTCCTTTTATAAAATCCTGTGATTTTATAAAATTCCTTTATTTCAATATATATTGAAATATTCCTTTTTACAACTCAGGGTTTCTTATGATATTCAAAATATCAAACAACGATGATCAATATCGTTCTAACATCCATAATCAATAACAGATTATAAATCACACATATATCACATTATATGAAAACAGTAAAATAATTGTTGAGGAACCCAGTCGGATTCCTCCAACCTGTTTCCCTGCATCCACAGATGTTACACAGTATAATATACATCAATTTCATTTCAATATGAAATATTCTACTGGACAGAATCAATATTTGATTAACGATATAATATATGACTATATCTACATTTTCAATCAAATCTATTTAACAGTCCAGTTTAACAATCAATATACAACAGTCAACAAAATAAAGTACAATTTATATTAAAATATAAATTGAGGAGAGTTAGTGAGTTTTACTCACATTGGACGATCATCGTTAATAACGATAACCATCGCTTGATTCAGACGGACAATTTATTTCGCTGTAAATTTTAGCGATCTCCTATTCACTACCCGTCAGTTCCATTGCGTTGCGCTCGTCCATACGATCTTTTGATTTGGCTTTTACCCTTTGATTTCGGCCCATCGTCCATATTCAAACTCGTTGCTGCTCCATCCATTCAACATCGCAAGCCCCTTCACCACCGCACTCAAACTCCTCCCATTATGCTTCACGGTTATTCCACTAAACTCAAAACTAAAACTACCATCGAACTCACTCCTCCAAAATACAAACCTACGCACTACTGTTTTGCTCTCACCATTCCAATTCTTTTCTCCACACAATTATACATTAACCGTACCATTAAACACCACACTAACCCAAACTTCCTCAACTTTCCGTGCTCACTCTTCCTGCATGTTTTCTCTGAATTGAACATCAAGCCCAACGTGGTACTCCACTCCTCACGAGACCACTGCTCTTCCTTTCAGCCATTTTTGCTTCATTTTTGCATAAATAAAATCACAAACTAATCACCACAATTCTTCACTTCAACTCTTCACCAAACCATCCCAGCATCGTACCATATTTTACGCAATACGCTCCTCTCATACACAAAGACACTGCTTGTATACATATTCTTTTTAAACTGGCTCATCACTACAAATCCGGGCCCAAGACCCATTTGAACACCACGCTCCTTTCTTTACAGAACCTTCACGCCTTACTCAAACATACGAAAAAAAATGATAAGGCTACTACTGCTCTTCTTCTTAAGTCATTTGTTAACCACCGACATCTGCTCCCAGGTATACAAAGTTCGAAGAACATCAACCCCCCTGTCTTCACGCATTTAACCCAAACACAGTACACCCTTTAACCCCTACCCACTTTCCACTGAGACACTATGAAATCATCTTCCTCCGAAATCAGTTATTTCCCATACCATTTTCGACTTCTCACACCCTCAATCGCAACCGCGTTTCTCCATGAATCAAAAATCCAGGTACATCATAACTCTTCTTCTCCCACACCGTACTCCTCTAAGCCCATAACAGCAAGCTCGACGTCCTCCTACCCAATCCGTCCGTTGGCACTTTCACGCAATACAGTAAGAGTTCCGCGACACCAGTACTCACGAAATCTCGCCAAAGTTTCTCAAATGTACCTCTCGATATTATGATTTTACTTCGATTTATTTCAGATTTTCGAAGGAGGGGATTTTTTCATGTTTTCTCCTTGTTTTACTGGCGACGGACGAAGTGAACCAAGGGAGAAATGTAATTAGGTTTAGATGGTGTTAAAGGTTATTATATAGGAGATTTTATTTCCTCTTTTGTTTGTGGCTGTGAACTATTGGCGGCGTGGTCTACTTTGATCCAAGTTTTACGTTAGGATATTTTATTTAGTTCGTAAAAATTAACATACCCATATATACATATATTTCTGTCCATACACGAGCTGCTACGAACAGAAATAAAAACACCGGTGAGACGAGCAACGTCCCACGATCCCAAAAATATAAAAATACCGATAGATTAACTCATATTTTGAAACCTCAAAATATTGATTACAGGGTGCAAAATACTTCAAAATAAAAAGTGATTATTTAATTAATTAAAAATTACCATAAAATTCTAAAAATTATTTTATCACTACTTCCCAGAAGAACCTTGTCTAAATTCAAACCCGATCTCTAGTTATATCGAATAAACTGTTACGGTCGATAAACGAATTTATAGCGACTATTTTAAAATTTGATTTGGACATATCTCAAAATCTACACGACGAAATCCTGATTTTTCTCTTCCACTAGAAAGATATACTCCACCAGCTCCGTGCGTTTCCTGTTTCACAGAAATCCGATTTAAAACGAATCCTGTACATTCAGTTGAAGTTTGAATCGCCAAATTACGAACTGCAGCGCCATTTCAAGCTCGATTTTAATTATAATATAATTATACGTTCTAACATCGTCGATTAAATAATATATTCGTTATTTAAATAATTAAATAAGTTAATTATTACACCGTAAAATATCCGGGTCATTACATTCTTCCCCACTTAAAATAATTTCGTCCTCGAAATTGCTTAGGTAGAGGACGACCCTATCTATTAGGTAAATATTTATCGGTTTACCTCTTAACTTCAGTTTCAACTGAACCAATTAATATTGACTAAAATATTAATTCCTTCCGAATAACCTAAATTTTAAAAAAATTTGAAAATTTTCTAACACTTAAAATTTTCGGAAAATTTCGCCATAACCTCCTTTGTACAACCCTATCGGTAAAACCACAACTCGCCTCTCTAGGCTATCTCCAACCCAAAAGAAAATCAAAACGCCAAACGGCTTGCCAAATCGGCTCATAAATTCCAACTCATATGAAATATAAGCTTGTACCTTTTTGCTGACCATATCATTATACCATTCCCATTGGTTATCAACTTAACATATACCAATGTCATTCCAATCCATCTCGTGTCAGTTTTTATCCTCAAACTCAAGCAATTGCTTATACTCAAGTCAAATTCCATTTCAAACTTAAGTACAATTCTTGATTCCAAATCCTTATAAAATCAATCAACTTACTCGATATCATCCCAATATAATTCCATATTATATATAACCTTGTCCAAGTTTAATTCAAATTAATTTATTCACTTTCAATATTTTAATCTATTTAACTTCATAAGTTAAATCTTAATTCCAGAATTTATATTCCTGGGTTTATTTCAAATCAATTTGAAACCATAATACCAATTCAAAACCTTTGAATTTCTAAACACTTGTTTTCCTTAAACAATTCAAAAACACAACCTTTGGCAGTAATCCGTCACTTAGAACTCGAAAATGAACACTGATGATGTGGCCACACTCATCAGGGTTATTTCCCAGTTTATCGAAGTGAGTTCAATACTATAACACGTTCAATTTGAAAACATTTTCAAAATCTCCCAGGAACTTAAAATTTCCTTATTTTAATTTCTAATCCTGATTTAAATTCAGATTTAATTCATCGGCTTTCATATATTACACTTATATGAATTCTAATTGGTTATCCATAACCATTTCACTTCTTATAATCTCATTCGATTTTAATAACAACCAATACAACCAATATACTATATTATTTTCAAAACATATCATGTTGGTTCATCGTATTTGAGTGTTTAGAAACCCCTATCGATATTGTGGTGCCCCACCATCGACCAGAATTTATAAGCCACTCAACCAACAAAGCTCCACAATATAAAACAAATTTTTATATCAAATAACAAAAACGTTCACTCGTATATATACACTCAACTCAATCTAGGATATTACTAATCCCATCTCTACTGAGTTACGCCATAGAGCCAAGGTAATATTTAACCTGGCTCTGATACCAACTGTAGTGACCCGAAAATCCGGTCCAATTTGAGCTGACTAAATAACACAAGTCCAACCCCAAATTGCACTGAAAATTCAAGAAATTAATAGAAAGAAGATAGAGGGTGAGGATAGATAAGATAGAACTATTAGAATAGAAGAAGAAGAAGAACATCATCATCAGAGTAACCACGAATCTCACAGCGGAACGAATAAAATATAACATAACTTTTGAAATACAACAGTATATGTATACAATAACATTTCAGAATACAACACTTACAACAACAGCGGAAATAATAATAGCTATAGAATCTTGAAGCCTCCTGCTCCACGCTCTCCAAGTGTATCTGTAAAATCCTGAACTACTTGACTGCCCATACAAATTTAGGCACCCAAGAGTTTAGGTAGAACAAAACAAAGTAAACTCCGGGTTAGTCATGGGACTGGTATGAGTAAAACAGTTTAAAACAATTTGAACAAGTAAACGATATCTCATAAGACCACGCCGTATAACGGAACGGGTTTTTCCCTTATGAGAATCCAAAATATCTTTATATCAAAAACCTTTTGATATTATAATAATGTCTATCAACCACAACTATAATAATCATCTAGCAGAAACGCTTTCATCTCACGTTCTACATATATAGTATACAATCAAAACCGCAAGCACGTATTGGGAAATGGATTTCCAACTATGACAAGGTATGGAACCACCTTCCGATCAGTGTACTCTAGGAACGATACACTGGAGTTCAACAAGAACATCTTGCAACTCAGCCACACATGACCGACCACTCATTTCGCTTGAGTGTATCGAATGTACATCACCAACGGTTGGGATCAGCAACCGTTTCCCATATATATATGGGACAACATTGATAGATTAAAGAAGCAAATGAATATTCTCTAGATAGGTGATTATACACCCTACTTCGGTGCGATCGACTTAGCCATGCTGCCTGCCCGATTTTTGTCATTTACCGGATGTGAGGCTAGAAGCTACGCTTACTTTCCATTCATTTATAACACGATCACTTTGAATGCCACATTATCAGATCCGTTAATCATTAGTTGGTTTATACAAATATTCTGGATGTTATGCTAAGGGAATAAATCCGTTGCCACCATATCTATTTGTACAACCCAACCCATTCGATCATTGGAAATACTCTGTCAGACATTCGTCCATATACGTTTGTTCTGGGACTGAACGAAACCGAAGGCACTATTCTGTAAACAGGATAGCCCTTGCCTAACACCGTCTTCAATTATCTTCATCGTATTTGATCACAACGCTTATGTCAATACGGAGTGGTTCTTCGGATAATAATCCAACCGGTCTCTCCATATTAACAACGTAAAATGGTCAAAACTTCGATAGTCTGTGATTTAACTATCAAATGAAAACATGTCGGTGTACAAACAATGATCTTAATTCCAAATGGAAATATCGATCCAATCAACGAATATATATATATATATATATATATATATATATGTCTATATATATATTCATATTTCCTTATTTCTACACTTAGAAAACATCTTTGATTTATATTTGGAAAACGTTTCCGAAACTCATTTATATGGATTTCAACTAACGCTGTATGAAACATCGTTACGACTACTAAATCCATAAGTCATTTATTACTTAACTGCATTACTAATCATCCTTTGTTATCGAACTTCAACTATTCCTTAGTAAATTTCGAAGTCAATCAAGTTGGGGTATAATTACCTCTCAGACCTTAACTGAACAACGATCTTAACCTTGCAATAGATAAAGCTCATCACTTCAATTTCTAAAACCATTTGCTTACGCAAATTCTCGAATTCAGATTACGAATCCGCTTCCTTTATGAAAACATTTATTATAACGTTTAACATTATAAACCCTACTTCTGAAATATCTAATTTATAAGTCTAACCTATATTTCTTACTTTGATTAATTAATCTAACAACTAATTTATTTATAAATAAATCCTGATTTAAAAATTGGAAAGTAAATAATACTTTCCCCGAATTCGATATAATCGAATTCTCCGTATAACTCCTTTTCGAGTAATCTCTATTTGATTTACTCTTCTTCGAATAACTAATATTCGATAAACTCTCTTCGAATAACTTATATTCGATTAACTCATTTCGAATAGATTATATTCTATTATCTCTTTTCGGTTAATTCTATTTAATTAACTCTTATCTCGAATAACTAATATTCGATTAACTCTAATTTGTTTAACTCTATTTCATTTCTCCTATTCGAATAACTAATATTCGAATAACCCTATTTGATTAACTCCTTTTTATTTAACTCTTATTCGAACAACTAATATTCGAATATTTGCTTTACTCTTACTGCTTAACTCTTATTTGATTAACTCTACTAAATTAACTCTATTCCGAGTAACTAATATTCGATTTGACTTCATCCTTAATAACAATGTCTGCTTTAACTCTAATCGATTAACTCCAGTTGGTTATTCTAATCGATTAACTTTATTTGATTATTCCCTTCGAATAACTATTATTCGATTAACATAATTTGATTAACTCTAATTCGAATAACTAATATTCGATTTACTCCATTCGCTTGACTCTAGATCGCAGCGATCACAGTGGTTACGCCTGATTCCCTCAGGAAACATCCGACCGCCGTAGGCTATCTGCAGCCCTGCGAATTACGCTAGCAGTCGTGCTAAATGGTACTTACCCTAATAACTATGTCTGTTTTATCTCTATCTCGAATAACTATATTCGATTGACTCTAATTGAATAACTAATATTCAATTAACCCTGATTCGATTAACTCTAATTCGATTAATCCTATTTGTTTAACTCATATTCGATTAATTAATCTTCGACTAACTAATAGTCGATTAACTCTTATTTGCTTAACTAACATTCGACTAACTAATAGTCGATTAACTCTTATTTCGACTAATTCGATTAACTTTTATTTGATTATCTTTAATCGATTAACTTTATTTGATTATCTCTAATTGAATAACTAATATTCAATTAACTCTTTTCAAATAACTAAATTCGATTAGCTCCTTCGAATACTAAATTCGATTTAACTATATTCGATTATCTCTTTTATATCTCGTCAATTTCCTTTTTATAACGTTTATTTTCTGTTACAACTATTCCCTTTTTTATAACTTCTAATTACCGTTACAAATATTTCCTATTTATAACTTCTATTTACCGTTACAAATATTTCCTATTTATAACTTCTATTTACCGTTACAAATATTTCCTATTTATAACGTTTGATTTCCGTTACAAATATTCTCTATTTATAACGTTTTATTTATCTTCTAAATAAATATTTCTTTATTATATTTATTTTCTAAATAAATATTCCCCTTTTCAATTCTATTTATTTTCTAAATAAATATCCCTTTTATAAAACTCTATTTGTTTTATAAATAATTTCCTTTTATAAAACCGTGTTCGTTTTATACATAATTTCCTTTTATAAAACCGTGTTCGTTTTATACATAATTTCCTTTTATAAAATCCTGTGATTTTATAAAATTCCTTTATTTCAATATATATTGAAATATTCCTTTTTACAACTCAGGGTTTCTTATGATATTCAAAATATCAAACAACGATGATCAATATCGTTCTAACATCCATAATCAATAACAGATTATAAATCACACATATATCACAATATATGAAAACAGTAAAATAATTGTTGAGGAACCCAGTCGGATTCCTCCAACCTGTTTCCCTGCATCCACAGATGTTACACAGTATAATATACATCAATTTCATTTCAATATGAAATATTCTACTGGACAGAATCAATATTTGATTAACGATATAATATATGACTATATCTACGTTTTCAATCAAATCTATTTAACAGTCCAGTTTAACAATCAATATACAGCAGTCAACAAAATAAAGTACAATTTATATTAAAATATAAATTGAGGAGAGTTAGTGAGTTTTACTCACATTGGACGATCATCGTTAATAACGATAACCATCGCTTGATTCAGACGGACAATTTATTTCGCTGTAAATTTTAGCGATCTCCTATTCACTACCCGTCAGTTCCATTGCGTTGCGCTCGTCCATACGATCTTTTGATTTGGCTTTTACCCTTTGATTTCGGCCCATCGTCCATATTCAAACTCGTTGCTGCTCCATCCATTCAACATCGCAAGCCCCTTCACCACCGCACTCAAACTCCTCCCATTATGCTTCACGGTTATTCCACTAAACTCAAAACTAAAACTACCATCGAACTCACTCCTCCAAAATACAAACCTGTGCACTACTGTTTTGCTCTCACCATTCCAATTCTTTTCTCCACACAATTATACATTAACCGTACCATTAAACACCACACTAACCCAAACTTCCTCAACTTTCCGTGCTCACTCTTCCTGCATGTTTTCTCTTAATTGAACATCAAGCCCAACATGGTACTCCACTCCTCACGAGACCACTGCTCTTCCTTTCAGCCATTTTCGCTTCATTTTTGCATAACTAAAATCACAAACTAATCACCACAATTCTTTACTTCAACTCTTCACCAAACCATCCCAGCATCGTACCATATTTTACACAGTACGCTCCTCTCATACACAAAGACACTGCTTGTATATATATTCTATTTAAACTGGCTCATCACTACAAATCCGGGCCCAAGACCCATTTGAACACCACGCTCCTCTCTTTACAGAACCTTCACGCCTTACTCAAACATAAGGAAAAAAATGATAAGGCTACTACTGCTCTTCTTCTTAAGTCATTTGTTAACCACCGACATCTGCTCCCAGGTATACAAAGTTCGAAGAACATCAACCCCCCTGTCTTCACGCATTTAACCCAAACACAGTACACCCTTTAACCCCTACCCACTTTCCACTGAGACACTACGAAATCATCTTCCTCCGAAAATCAGTTATTTCCCATACCATTTTCGACTTCTCACACCCTCAATCGCAACCGCGTTTCTCCATGAATCAAAAATCCAGGTACATCATAACTCTTCTTCTCCCACACCATACTCCTCTAAGCCCATAACAGCAAGCTCGACGTCCTCCTACCCAATCCGTCTGTTGGCACTTTCACGCAATACAGTAAGAGTTCCACGACACCAGTACTCATGAAATCTCGCCAAAGTTTCTCAAATCTACCTCTCGATATTATGATTTTACTTCGATTTATTTCATATTTTCGAAGGAGGGGATTTTTTCAAGTTTTCTCCTTGTTTTACTGGCGGCGGACGAAGTAAACCAAGGGAGAAATGTAATTAGGTTTAGATGGTGTTAAAGGTTATTATATAGGAGATTTTATTTCCTCTTTTGTTTGTGGCTATGCACTATTGGCGGCGTGGCCTAATTTGATCCAAGTTTTACGTTAGAATATTTTGTTTAGTTCGTAAAAATTAACATACCCATATATATATATATATATATATATTTATATATATATTTCTTTCCATACACGAGCCGCTACGAACAGAAATAAAAACACCGGTGAGACGAGCAACGTCCCACGATCCCAAAAATATAAAAATACTGGTAAATTAACTCATATTTTGAAACCTCAAAATATTGATTACAGGGTGCAAAATACTTCAAAATAAAAAGTGCTTATTTAATTAATTAAAAATTACCATAAAATTCTAAAAATTATTTTATCACTGCTTCCCAAAAGAACCTTGTCTAAATTCAAACCCGATCTCTAGTTATATCGAATAAACCGTTACGGTCGATAAACGAATCTATAACGACTATTTTAAAATTTGATTTGGACATATCTCAAAATCTACACGACGAAATCCTGATTTTTCTCTTCCACTAGAAAGATATACTCCACCTGCTCCGTGCCTTTCTTGTTTCACAGAAATCCGATTTAAAACGAATCCTGTACATTCAGTTGAAGTTTGAATTGCCAAATTACGAACTGCAGCGCCATTTCAAGCTCGATTTTAATTATAATATAATTATACGTTCTAACATCGTCGATTAAATAATATATTCGTTATTTAAATAATTAAATAAGTTAATTATTACACCGTAAAATATCCGGGTCATTACAAGAAATGTTAGAATCTTGTCGATAATAAATTTCATGCGAAAGAGAAAAATCCAGATTTCGTGTTATAGATTGTAAGTTGTGTCCAAATCTGAAACACCCCACGTCTGTTAAAGTCACTCACAAAGGGAATGCCTTAACTTCTACAGAAATATTACAAGACAGACATATATGAAATAGCTGAAAAGCAACCTCAAATTATTTATTAAATGGTAGCGGAAAATCCAAGTGTTAACATAATTGTTTACAATATACACCGATCAACTTCCAATACCCAATTTCAAAGCCAAAATATCTGTCTTGTTCAAAAACAAATAAGCATAAATAACTTAAGTAACAATAGTAGCATAATTCCCCAATTGAAAGCAATAAGGCAGCCATAGCCAAAAGTGAGAGATCCAAGCCATACACGAAAGAGTCTAGAAGCTTGGTAAGATCCGAACTAAGCTGTATTCGCACCCTGCGAACCTTGTGGGGGGGGGAACGGAAGAAAAAGAGGCGAAACAAAACAGGTCAGTCATAAAGACTACGTAAGTTCAGTTACTTTCAGTAGACAAACATGTAATGATAACATGGCATGAATAAACTGAAAGTAAACATAAGCATAATGACAAGGTAAGCAACAGGCAAGATAACTAAGAATAACATCATATGACTTTTGTCAAGTATAACATCGCAAGGTTCCCATTCAAGATAAACTAAGTATAATTTCGCAAGATTTCTATCAAGCATCGCAAGATTTCTCTGCTTCACCATTAAAATATTTCTATGATATGTATTTGCTCTGCACCACCCGTACTAGTATCCCAACCCGTGTCATGTGTTGACTATAAAATGATCCCTTGCCCAGTGTCATGAAATGACCCATTACTTGGTCCCACGAAACGATCTACTAATCGATCGGCTCCCTACATGTCCTAGCTCGTTCATGTGTCTGTGTCATACGGCCCTATCACGAATATAGTTACCTGTGCTGAGTCCACCATAGGGTGTGTCAAGCCCTAGGGTGCCAACCCCCGACACGAATCAAGCACGCACATTGTAAACCTTCTGATGCCCAATGCCTGCTTTTTCAACTCCGGACTACGTGCACGACCATAGTCCGCCTGAACCTACACTGGCGCACCAACTCAGTCGTCGTTCTGGTCGCTTACAATCAGTCCAGCAATCGTGCCCCACCCTGCCTAGTTCCAGGGTATCTTGATACATCTATGTGGGTTACTGCTGAAATGGGCCGCGTAATTAGGGTTTCCGTCCAACAGATTAAGTGTTGTCATTTAAATTCGTGACTTAACCCTTATCAGTTTAGCATGTCAAGTTGGTTAAGTGTTGTCATTCAAGTTCGTGACTTAACCTGCCTACGTGTCATGCCAAATTGGCTAAGTGTTGCCGATTAATTTCATGACTTAGCCCTACAAATCATGTGTCAAGTTGGTTAAGTATATTCAAGTGGTTCATGACTTAACCCGCCCATGTATCATGTCAAGTTGGTTAAGTATTATCTTATTGTTCAAGTTGACTTAACCCGGCCACGCGTCATGTTATATTGGTTAAGAGTTCTCCCTTGTGTTAACTTAACCCACTAGTGTATCATGTCATATCGGTTAAGTGTCATCAATCAACTCAAGTTAACTTAACCCACCCACTTGTCATGTTATGTTGGTTAAGTGTTATTAATCTACTCAACCGCACCCACTTGTCTAATTAACATGTTAAAATGGTTAAGTGTTCTCAAGCGATCAAGTTCAGGTTTACTTAACCCACCCACTCATGTCATATCGGTTAAGTGTCGTTAGTCTAGTCATATTACTTAACCCACCCACTTGTATAACTAACATGTTGTATTGGTTAAGTGTTCTTAGTTTACTTAACCCCCTCCACTTGTCTAATTAATGTGTTTTATTGGTTAAGTGTCATTAGTCCAGTCACGTTAACTTAACCTTACCCTACTTAACAGGTTTCATTAGCATTTATTATTTACTAATGCATCAACCTCTCACATTGGACTTATTTGCTGTCACTTGATATGCCGGGCGGTTCCGGGCAGAATTACACCGCAAACCCATTCCAACCTCGGGTTCAAGCATTCAATGAACTAACCTCTCACATTAGACATATTGTTGCGGTCACTGGATATGCCAGGCAGTTCCGGGCAGAATTACACCACAACTCAGTCTAACGTCGTGTTTAGGCATCACCACAACCTAGTCTTTGCCTACGACCTCTCACATTAGACTATTATTGTTGTGGTCACAGGATATGCCGGGCGGTTCCGGGCAGAATTACACCACAACTCAAGTCTAACCTCGTGTCAAAGGCATCCGTTAGATTGTTAATTACATATGTGTCATATAATTCAAAATTCCCAACTTTACATATTAATAAACATATGCCCAAGTTCCAAATTTCATGCCCATTAATATATGTACCCAATTCTAGTTAGTTTACATATGTCCAATTCTTGCCTATTTACATGTATGCCAAGTTTTTACCATTTTACCCATATCAAGTTCTAGCCAAAATTACATGTATCAAATCATGATTCATGATGTAGTTATCCCAAACTATAATCTTTTTATTACAATACATGCCAGTTGCCCAAGTTCATAATACATGTTTATGCCAATTATCAAGTTTACAATCGCTTTCATGTTCAAATTCCCAATTCTACGTATGACTAATATAGAAAAGCCCAATCTTTTGATTTAATTTACATAGTCCCAAACTCTTGATTTAATTTACATGCCAATTTATGTATGCCCACTTCATGCCAAATTACTTATGCCAATGCCCAAACTTGCAATTTCAATTATATTGACAATACCCAATTTCCAATTTCATGTTATGCCATCAATTCCACCAAACACATATATCCAAATAGGTAATATCACAATATTTCCCCGTATTCGATCATACGCAAATCGCGGTTTGGGCTAAGTCCGAAATTGACCAAGGTTCATAAAAAGAAAATAAATAGGGGAAGATAGAATTTTGCATAAAAATAAGATTAGAGAGAAAAACATCATCACAGGGATGAAGATTACAACTTGATAATAATATCAACGTGAATCAAGAATACTGATTTACAACAGGCTGAATACATCATGTACTTGACATGAGAAAAGATAGACAAGTCTCAAAACTCAAGATTCAAGAAGCAACAGAAATACGTCTGAATCGATAAACATACTTAAATCCAATTCCACTTTATTTCAGGGCCATATTATAATTAAATATTTAAATCTAAAAGCAACTAGAATTTACAGAGCATGGCTAACGAATTAAGAACTGAAATTGTCATAGAACGTTGCAGTAACATTGATTTATCTTCTTGAATTGTTGTAGAGGCTTTGTTCTTTGATTTGAATCGAGTTTGAATACTTAAGCCTTAATTTGGAGGCGACAGTCATGGTTCAAGAGGTAAATTAGCAGCATAACAGTGTAAGAATGATTTGTTGTGAATTAGGTTAGGTCTTAGGGAGTTTATATAGGAGTAGGAAACTAGTTTAGGTCTTAGGATTAACCCTAGAACTGATATGAACCATTAAAATTCATCATAGGCCCAAAACAGACTCACCCAGCCAACCAGACCCACCCAGCCCGACCAGGGAGGTCGACCCCCAGGTCGACCATATGGTCGACCTGGTCTGGCCAGGCCGACTCCCTGGTCGACCTGGGCTCTGGACAGGAATTTTCCCGCCCAGCCCGCTGAATTCGAATTTGAATTTCTGAGCTGCTTTTGATTATAAAATCTTCTGAAACTTCATAGGATAGGACTCCGTTTTTCGAAAACTCGAATTCGATTTCATGCAGAATTCCAAGACGAACGCAATGGTGCAACCCATTTTCCCTGATTCTTATTTTAAAATTTAATTCTGCCTTGATTTATGATTTTAATATGTTATTAAAATATAGCGTATTACATTCTCCCCTCCTTAAATGATTTCGTCCCCGAAATCTCCAATTTATGAAGAATGTGTCCTACCATACATCATCCATCTGCTCAAAACATCATCCATAAGCAATCATTGTCCTTAAAAGATTTCTAATGATATATGAACATATGCAGAAAGTGTGTGTATATGTTCCTTATCTAATGCAAATGATCAGGCCTGATTGATCTTCTTAATGCAAAATATGTTTAGTGCCATGAGTCCAACATGTATGCAAATAATCCTAGTCACATGAACACTATATATGTACACAAACATCCATCCATATGCAACATTCACATGATAAAACATTCAATTTCATCCATAAACAAGTATAAACACTCATGCATATGCAATATGAAAAGTGGCTGAGCCGATCTAGTGTCTAATGTTAGTGTATATGCATCCACGAGCAACCACTAACAACCACTTGCAACCATCAATCATAACATGTCTCAAACACATGTTTACACCCAATTGTTCCTACCTAAAGATATAGTCGAATGACAGAAGCAAGTAAAAACTTTGTGCCCATTAGGCAATGTCAAAACTGGAAATCTACGTCACATATATACTGATTAGGAGAAGAACTCCCTAAGCACCAGCCCCGAAGACCGAAATCAACATCAGACTGACACCAAAAGAATTACTCAACCCAACCAATATACATGTTTCTAGGAAACTAAGCATGATGGACTCCTTTTATATCACAAGAAATCCCTTCCTAAAACTAACCCATATCCTATAAAACCCAAAAAGTTTAGTCAACCCAACGAACACCCTCAAGCCCCAACATGTATTACTAACAGATGAATCATACTCCCTATGGGGTTTGCAACAGAAATAGGATTGAGAATAGGACTGAGAGGATATACTTAAAAGATAGAATGCAAGTAAGCTCTATAGGAAAAGAGGGATCAAGGATATACTCTTAAAAAGAGATATGATGCGCGTATCTAGTCTTCAGTCTTCTAAGTCGCATTTCCTTGAGCTTAACTCCATTGTGCTTTGACTGTCTTTAACTTCATAATTTCGTAGGTTCTTAATTCTTGTTTCCAAAATATGAGTTGGAACTCATTTCATGTTGCCTCTCGTTCCACTTTCACTTATTCTCCTTCTAGTATACTCGGCTCAAACATAACTGCGTACTCATGGTTTCATGCAAGCTCTCCAAAATTCACTAGTGAATCCTAGATCTCGTTGACTCACTATAAGGTATTCCACGCAGAAGAACTATCTCTTGAAAATAAACAGATGTCAACCATGTTGCCAAATGTACTTACTAAGGTGATTTTCTATAACTCATGCATAAGCGAAATGAACCATCCGCCTTAGTGGCGAACACTACTCGAGCGGATCAATAAATGAATCAAGAGATTCTAGGTACCTAAGCATGGAAGAAACCTAAGGGTTACACTAGACTTCGAGGGCTTTACCGAGGCAAGTCAAGAGTCTAACTACCCTCTTATCATACTCGAGAATGGTACCATTTCTGGATAACCACTCCATCCCTAGAATCAACCCATAGCCCAAAAACATAAGCATTTCTTCTAAACTCAACACTTAGCATAGACATTCTCAAATCCAAACAAGTCATGAATAAATGAGCCGATTCCCCAATAGGATTTGAGACAAAAATTGGATCCTCTACCACGCTAGTACTAAGGTGCAGAGACTCAACTATCGAAGTAGAATTAAAAGGATGCGATGTACAAAAACAAAGTTCCCACGGTATGATAGAAAAGAAAAGCTAAACTTTTAACAGAAACGTTACCACCTCTCTTAGGTATGCTAGTAGTGAGAGCATACAATTGCCCTCTCGACGGTCTTGTCCTTTGCCCTTGTCCTTGTCCTATAACACTTAACTACATGTCCCTTTTTACCGTACTAACGATACTCTTTCTTGTCATGGGTTTTATTAATCTTTCACTTTAGCCTCTTTCCTTTCACTTTTTTTTTCCGTGGATTAAGCCGTATCAACAGGTTTATCATCCTTGGGATTGTGCTCCTTAGTCCAGACTCCCTTATTCTCACTCTTACTATCCTTATATAGTTTGTTGGCCGGTTTCTCGAAAGCTACCTTCCTCGCACAGCAACCCTACAAAGCTTGAAATAAGATTAGTCATAGATGGAACAACTGCGGCTATTGATGGAGGTTGGGCACTTCTTTGCCCTCCTACATGTGTCGTATGCCTACAAACCACGGGGAAAAAGAAAGAGAGAAGAGACTCAAGGAGAGAATCAAAAGATAGTGCATATGGCTTTGGGGAATATACCTTTCGTAAAACAAAACTTTTCTTAGAAAAATGCTTCTTTGTAAACATTTTGAAAATAATTTCAGACGGTTTTTAAAAGCTTTTGGCCAGTCTGGTAACCTTCTTCTCTAATACCAAATGTAACACCCCACATTCGTTAAAGTCACTCACAAAGGGAATGCCTTAACTTCTATGGAGTATTATGGGTACTGGAACATAAATATTACAAGACAAACATATATGAAACAGCTGAAAAGCAACCTCAAATCATTTATTAAATAGCAGCGGAAAATCCAAGTGTTAACACAATTGTTTACAACATAAACCCATCAACTTCCAATACCCAATTTCATAGCCAAAATATCTGTCTTGTTCAAAAACAAAGAAGCATAAATAACTTAAAATAACAATAGTAGCATAATTCCCCAATTGAAAGCAATAAGGTAGCCATAGCCAAAAGAGAATGATCCAAGCCATACACGAAAGAGTCTAGAAGCTTGTTAAGATCTGAACTAAGTTGTATTCCCACCCTACGAACCTGGGGGGGGGGAGGGACGGAAGAAAAAGAGGCGAAACAAAACGGGTCAGTCATAAAGACTGAGTAAGTTCAGTTACTTTCAGTAGATAAACATGTAAAGATAACATGGCATGAATAAACTGAAAGTAAACATAAGCATGATAACAAGGTAAGCATCAGGCAAGATAACTAAGAATAACATCATATGATTTTTGTTAAGTATAACATCGCAAGGTTCCCATTCAAGATAAACTAAGTATAATTTCGCAAGATTTCTCTGCTTCACCATTAAAATATTTCTATGATATCAATTTGCTATGCACCACCCATACTAGTATCCCAACCCGTGTCATGTGTTGACTATAAAATGATCCATTGCCCAGTGTCATGAAATGACCCATTACTTGTTCCCATGAAACGATCTATTAATCGATCGGCTTCCTACAAGTCCTAGCTCGCTTGTCATACAGCCATATCACGAATATAGTTACCTATGCTGAGCCCACCATAGGGTGTGTCAAGCCCTAGGGTGCCAACCCCCGACACGAATCAAGCACGCACAGTGTAAACCTACTGATGCCCAATGCCTGCTTTTTCAACTATGGACTACGTGCACGACCATAGTCCACCTGAACCTACACTGACGCACCAACTCAGTCGTCGTTCTGGTCGCTTACAATCAGCCCAGTAATCGTGCCCCACCCTGCCTAGTTCCAGGGTATCTTGATACATCTATATGGGTTACCCCTGAAATGGACCGCGTAACTAGGGTTTCCGTCCAGTAGGTTAAGTGTTGTCATTTAAATTCGTGACTTAACCCTTATCAGTCTAGCATGTCAAGTTGGTTAAGTGTTGTCATTCAAGTTCGTGACTTAACCCGCCTATGTGTCATGTCAAATTGGCTAAGTGTTGTCATTCAAGTTCATGACTTAGCCCTACGAATCATGTGTCAAGTTGGTTAAGTATATTCAATCGGTTCATGACTTAACCCGCCCACGTATCATGTCAAGTTGGTTAAGTATTATCTATATGTTCAAGTTGACTTAACCGTGCCACACATCATGTTATATTGGTTAAGTGTTCTCCCTTGTGTTAACTTAACCCACCAGTGTATCATGTCATATCGGTTAAGTGTCATCAATCAATTCAAGTTAACTTAACCAACCCACTTGTCATGTTACGTTGGTTAAGTGTTATTAATCTACTCAACCGCACCCACTTGTCTAATTAACATGTTGAAATGGTTAAGTGTTCTCAAGCAATCAAGTTCAGGTTTACTTAACCAACCCATTCATGTCATATCGGTTAAGTGTCATTAGTCTAGTCATATTACTTAACCCACCCACTTGTATAACTAACATGTTGTATTGGTTAAGTGTTCTTAGTTAACTTAACCCCCTCCACATCATGTTCTTGGTTAAGTGTCGTTAGTCCAGTCGTGTTAACTTAACCTTACCCTACTTAACAGGTTCCATTAGAATTTATTATTTACTAATGCATCAACCTCTCACATTGGACTTATTTGCGGTCACTGGATATGCCGGGCGATTCCGGGCAAAATTACACCGCAAACCCATTCCAACCTCGAATTCAAGCATTCAATGCACTATCCTCTCACATTAGACATATTGTTGCGGTCACTGGATATGCCGGGCGGTTCTGGGCAGAATTACACCAAAACTCAGTTTAACCTCGTGTTTAGGCATCACCACAACCTAGTCTTTTCCTACGACCTCTCACATTAGACTATTATTATTGTGGTCACTGGATATGCCGGGCGGTTCCAGGCAGAATTACACCACAACTCAAGTCTAACCTCGTGTCAAAGGCATTCGTTAGATTGTTAATTACATATGTGTCATATAAGTCAAAATTCCCATCTTTACATATTAATAAACATATGCCCAAGTTCCAAGCTTCATGCCCATTAATATATGCACCCAATTCTAGTCAGTTTACATATGTCCAATTCTTGCCTATTTACATGTATGCCAAGTTTATGCCATTTTACCCATATCAAGTTCTAGCCAAAATTATATGTATCAAGTTTCATACCCAATAAACCCAAATTATGATTCATGATGTAGTTAAAACTTTTTATTACAATACATGCCAGTTGCCCAAGTTCATAATACATGTTTATGCCAATTATCAAGTTTACAATCGCTTTCATGTTCAAATTCCCAATTCTACATATGCCTAATTAACATAAGCCCAATCTTTTGATATAATTTACATAGTCCCAAACTCGTGATTTAATTTACATGCCAACTCATGTATGCCCACTTCATGCCAAATTACTTATGCCAATGCCCAAACTTGCAATTTCAATTATATTGTCAATACCCAAATTTCTAATTTCATATTATGCCATTAATTCCACCAAAAATATATATCCAAATAGGTAATATCCCAATATTTCCCCGTATTCAATCGTACGCAAATCGCGGTTTAGGCCTAAGTTCGAAATTGACCAAGGTTCATCAAAAGAAAATAAATAGGGGAAGATAAAATTTTGCATAAAAATAAGATCAGAGAGAAAAACATCAACACAGGGATGAAGATTACAACTTGATAATAATATCAACATGAATCAAGAATACTGATTTACAACAGGCTGAATAGATCATGAACTTGACGTGAGAAAAGATAGACAAGTCTCAAAACTCAAGATTCAAGAAGCAACAGAAATAGGTCTGAATCGATAAACATACTTAAATCCAATTCCACTTTATTCCAGGGCCATATTATAATTAAATATTTAAATCTAAAAGCAACTAGAACTTACAGAGCATGGCTGACGATTTAAGAACTGAAATTGTCGTAGAACGTTGCAGTGACGTTGATTTATCTTCTTGAATTGTTGTAGAGACTTTGTTCTTTGATTTGAATCGAGTTTGAATACTTAAGCTTTAATTTAGAGGCGGCGGCCATGGTTCAAGAGGTAAATCACCAGCATAACAGTGTAAGAATGATTTGTTATGAATTAGGTTAGGTTTTAAGGTGTTTATATAGGAGTAGGAAACTAGTTTAGGTCTTAGGATTAACCCTAGAACTGATCTGAACCATTAAAATTCGTCATAGGCCCAAGACAGACTCACCCAGCCAACCAGACCCACCCATCCCGACCAGGGAGGTCGACCCCCGGTCGACCATATGGTCAACCTGGTCTGGCCAGGTCGACTCCCAGGTCGATCCCCTGGTCGACCTGGGCTCTGGGCAGGAATTTTCCCGCCCAGCCCGCTTCTGGTCCCGCCCTGCCCGCTTCTGGGTTTTGAATTCAAATTTGAATTCGAATTTCTAAGCTGTTTTTGATTATAAAATTTTCTGAATCTTCGGAGGATCATATTTCCCTCATACAGACTCCGTTTTTCGAAAACTCGGGCTCGATTTCATGCAGAATTCTGAGACGAACGCAATGGCACAACCCGTTTTCCCTGATTCTTATTTTAAAATTTAATTCTGCCTTGATTTATGCTTTTAATATGTTATTAAAATACAGGGTATTACAAAATCAAAATTCGAAATAGTCGCTATGGAAATCGTTATTAAAATATAATGTTTATTTAATATATTTAAATGGGAAGTTTATATCATTCTAACTCAAAATTGATGATATTGAGTTGTATTAATTACATTTGAAGTTGTATATATATTCTGTTTGGATATATATGATGAAAATAATTTATTATGATTTATTTAATTTATTTGGGAATTTATATAATATTTTAAATATACTATTTGAGCATTAAAAATAGCCATTTTTGCAAATGGTCTTATTTTTCGATGAAATTCGTTTCATTGGAACCATATCGTTAAATTATTGTAAGAAAATCAAATTTCGTGGCAAACCAATATCGTATGTGACTTCGGTGAACAAAAACATCACTGTTTCTATTTAATTATTTATGTTATTTAGACATGGGTAACTTTTAACGAATAAACGACTGGTCAAACAAACTCCAAATTCAACGAAACAAGATTCATTGGATCCGTTAGGAAGAGGTGTAGTAAAATGTCAAGGTCTCATATTTTTTGGATTTTTTCTGTAATTATAGAAATTTTAAACGCTTGATTTTTCATCAATATTTATAAAGGGCTTTTCACAAACGACCTCGGAATTCGACGAAACCTATCCCATTGGGTCCGGAATATATTTTATGCCAGGATTAGCCTTTTTATCGGAAAAAACAAAATTTATTTGTAGGTGTTTTAAGGCGATTTCTTATAGACAAGTTCATATGATTAAAATAATATTAAATTCATGCTAACACTCTATAAATACATGCGTGAACCCTAGAATTTGGTCAAATTTCCATTCGCTGGTCCATATTCTCTTCCGCCGCCACTAAATCATTTGATTGGCTGACAATGTAACGATCTATCATTTTTACCGCTCTAAGTCGGTAATTAAACCAACTCGAACCGTTTAAAACGACAGATTGTTATTGCTTATGAACTTGAAATATAAATCATCACAGAATCACAGACACAGAACATAGAATATCTCACAGCGGAAGCAAAATTTATACGATAATTTTACGAAATCATTAAATTTACATGATATCAGAGTACCTAAGATAAATTACAGAACCAGCGGAAGGCTGAACGTAGAATCATACTGACATCAATAATAAGTAGGGATGGGCCTAACTGCAACGGAAATAACAGGTGGATGACTGGAACTCCAACGAATTTCAAGCACTAATTGATAAGTCTCCAAACTGGAATACTCGGTCTGACCCGGGCATTTTGCAAGAAATAAAACAAAAAAAATACTCGAGTCAGGACTACCAATCTCATATAAGTGAATTAACTCAAATGAAGTGTCCACTGAAATGTATAACTACTTAGAGGATGTTTGGGGTTTCCATCTTCTAAGGATCCGTGAAACTAATATCTATATAATCGTACGCTATTATTGTAATGTCTATTCAGTAAAGTATAAATAATGAAAATAGCATAAGTGGGATTACCATATTATCCTTACGCCATTTGTAGGCATCACAGTATATACAATACCGTAAATTCACTGTACTGGTGTTATCAGAGGGCACTCCATAGAAAGCAACACTAAATCAAAATCGTATGGGCTCGTATAGGATAAATATGACAAGGCACTCGAGGCAATACCCGGGGTAGGATTCTACCAGTTGCACTCCCAAACCGGTGGTAATGCATAGCAGCCACTACCGCCCACCTCGGAACACACTCCCATAATCAAAAGGGCTCATTCATCATCATAGTCATAGAATAGTATCGGAGAAGTGCGTCCAATCAAAGGTGCTACCTCAATTAGTCACGGTATAACTCATATTTTAGTCGTTTTAATTATGACCCGAAGGTCAAGGCCATTTCGTTATCATTCGCCTTCTTCAATCCAGTAATCGCCTCCAAGTCATCATGCTTCGTTCTGGATACATCATCACGTACACAGTTGTTAAAGTGGTATCGGCACTGACAGAGAGTATGCCACTTACCGACTCCAGTCTCTTTAATAACTGGACTCCGGTCTCTTTAACAACTGAACGCTTACATTTTCCTACACCATGGCTATTAGATTTTGAAATCATATTTCAAGTACCACAAAATGATTATTTTAAGTAGTGCCCAAAAATCAATTACTCAAATCATTTATCATTGGTTTGAATAAGATTATAAACCAATATTCACCATTTCATTTATCAACCATATGATTTTAAGTTCAACTTCCATGAAATATCGTTATTTCTTGAAATCCCAAATTTTATCCTTTGAATCCACTAGACTGGATTGGACATAGATTTTTATTCGAATTTATAGAATAAATTTAGAAAAATTAAGTTTTGAAAATAGTATATGTATGTTGAAAGTAATGTATAAACGTATATATATAGTTGGAAAAGTATATGTGTATTCTATTGAAAAATTTTAAATGTATATATATATATAGTTGGAAAAGTATATGTATATTAAATTTAAAGTATTGCATAAGCAAATATATATAGTTGGAAAAGTAATATAAAAATTCATATTGTTAAAGTAATCAAACGATTTTATAGAAAAGTATTTACAAAACCAAGTGATGAGGAAAAATCTACTTCTATGAAATCGAAACTTTATTCAAATAATATTGATCCAATCCCAATCCAAATCCATATCTAAGAATTTCTTTCCCCATCAAAATTACACCTTTAAACAAACCCCCATTTTTTTTCGTTCTACTTCAACACTTCATGGTTAAACCTATTTCCAAACCAATGCTTACTTTGGATTAGGCATATCCATTTCATATGATAAATTCCCAAATATCCTTTAGCATCGGCTATAAATTAAAATGTGATTTGTTAAGTTCTAGCTTGTTATCAAACTCGAATTCACCCGAACTTAGCTAATCATATTTCTTTATACTTGAACTTAAACACTTTACATTTAACAAAATAATTCTTACATTTACATGGAGAAATTTCATTTGACAAATCATATAAATAAATAAGTTTTTTTTTGAAAATATTTATCAAGTCTTTGCAAATCCTTTACATAAATCATTAAATTCTAAAATTGTCATAATAAATTCATTATATGACATAAAATTATGGAGATTTATCAAAATAATTTAAAATTTAAGTATTAACTTGCAAAACCACTTTAAAACTTATTTCGTACAAATTGGATTTCTTTACACAATTCAAGTAAAATTTGAACAAAAATTCCATTTAAACTTTCTTTACGCTATATAGAAAATTTAGCAAAAATTTCTACTTACAAAATCGATAAAACATTTTAAAATATTTTGTTCTATTGACCACGGTGTCCATATATATTTTTCTACCCTATGGTCAAGTGATACGGATATTTATCATTTCCATCCGTTCTTTAAAATATTCGAATCCCGGGTATATATCATTTCAACCCGCATCCCAAATCCATTCGAATATACAGGGGTTCGGGTATGTATCATTTCAACCCATAACGATTTCTAATCTAAGGGGGAAATTGCATGGTGAGAAAATAATCATAACATGTCAAGCGTACATCCATATGTGTCGTATGAAATAACATTGTGTGTCGCACGTGCAAAATCACAAGCATACAAATCTAGAGCATTCTAACATTCCATTCAACATCTCAATTGTTTAATTCACCTAATAATTAGTTAGTCACGAGTGAGAAAACTCACCTTCCGAGGCTATTCAAAGGATGAAATTTGCTGAGAGACAGACACGAGTCGAGTCAGCTCCTATGCACATATACACACTAATGTGTTGGTATGTATATATATATATATATATATATATATATGTGTGTGTGTGTGTGTGTGTGCACTGACCTTCAAATCATAGCTCCAAAGTTCCTTGCTCGAATAGCAAGATAGCGAAGCAAACTCTCAACTAGTTAACCAAAGCGGAAATTAAAATTGGCATTTACAAATACAACATGCAAATGAATATGCTTGGAAATCGAAGTGAAAACTCACTATCCTGAATTGAATAGCCCGGTGAATCGGATCATATACGAAGTCTTGAAACATGATTCACTGTAGCTGCCACGACAATGAGCCTGGTCACTACAGCGGCCATTCGATCATTTCCTCGAGCACTTGGAGTGCGGGCTTGGGTTCGATACTGCTGTTGTATTCCCACTTTCTACCCTTTTCTGAGAATAAACATCGGAGCTCCAATTAGGGAAAGACACTTGGTCAGAGGGCATACAACTAGCAAGGCGACACCTTCTTTGAGGGCAACTGTTGAGGTGGCCTTGACTGACGTCGATTTCCAGGTGTGACGCGAAGTCCGGCAGCGTCGAAGGTGAAGATCGGATTAGTGAAGCCTTCGATTTGGGGAAAGGAGCTTTATGCTGGTTGAAGGACATCAACAATCTCCGCCCTGATTGTGAGTTTGAGGCGTCCGATCGGAAGCCACACAATCCAGCGATGGGACACCAAGTCGCGATGGGGATCTTCAATTTTTGGGGAGACGAACCATGGCTGTGGTAATGGATGTGATGTTAGGAGGAAATCACAATTTTTGGGTTTGGGATTTTTGGGGAAAATGGCCACAGCCATTCGATTTTTATTAAGGGAAGGAATGTCTTCTGTGATGTATTTCTTAAGGGAGAAAGAGACACGGTTTAAACAAAGAAAAAGGGAGAAGGGGACGTGGATACAAAGCAGAGAACGTTAAGGAAAAGTGTGGCTTTCGCAAGGAAAGCAAAACAAGCGTTTGATTTGTTCAGAAGCCACTAACATGTGTTGGTTACCTGCTGTAATTCTTTCCAAGCGTATGGAACTGATATAATTAAATTATTAGTATGCGTATGTTCTTATTATTTCAAAGTTGAAAATTTTTGTGTACGTTAGTATACATCAATTCAAGAATGGGCTGAAAAACAATTCACAACGTTGTTTGTTATGCGCGTTTTTAACTCAAAATTAGAGATTAGAGACATCCAACACCCGAATTTCACAAAACAAAATAGAACAACGTTCTTCTTATAATTCAATCTAATATTTTTAGTTTAACTTCGCTTAAGTTCTGATAACGTTAAATTTCAATGATTTATTAAATGTTTAAAATAGATTGAAGTGAATGGAATAAACTTCTGTATTTCACCCCCAAAATTTATACCATCAGTTTTCCTAGTCGGATATATCTCAAATATTTAATTTCCAAATTTATTCAACCTTTAATATTTATTGTCAAATACAAACACCGGTTTTCGGTACCATATCAGTTGTGTAAACTAATTTAACCGTAGTGACGAGCTTCATATTTCATGGCAAAATTGATTAGATTACTTCCATGTTACGTATTATAAATTTCACTGACTTAATGGTTTGTAATTTATCAATTTAGCGTTAAATTCAGTGAACCAATAATAAATAGAACGCTTACATTACATATATTTCAAAACAATATTAGAAATTCAAATTAAGGTTATAAACATCCAATTAAACATCTAATCTTTAATTAAACTCGTATTTTAATTTTTCGAAATTGTTGGTTCGTTACAGACAACGTCCCAAATTCAAACCAATTTTTCTCTAAATCTATTAGTTAATTTCAAAAACTCATAACCAGAAAAATGTTGGCTTCGGTGAGAAGTTTGAAACCAATAATGGTAATGGAGGGGCGATGCTTGTGGAGGTCGGGGTTACGTTGTAAAGCAGCGACGGTCATGGGGTTCTGGGGGGCAAACCAAGGCACCAGAGCACCCAGCACTTCTGACGAAGGGGGAGGGCACTTGGTTGCGACAACTGGCGATGTCAGATGGATCTCCGGTGGAGGAACTGAAGGACAACGATCGATTCTTGATGGACAGCGTGGGTTCTAAGGAAGCAAAGAAGAAGACACGTGTTTAGAGGGATCCTTTCTGGCGATCGGAAGCATCGCGTCGCGAACCGCTTCAGGTGAAGGCGGAAGAGGCTCTGACGAGCGGGGCGATGGTGTCAGATCACCATCAGGTGGTGGGTACGGCGTGTGGTGGGTGACTTCTTGAGACAATGAAGGGTGCTTGGTACAGGAAGACGCGACATCGAAGGAAATGGACAGAATCATGTAAAGCAATGCAAATGTGAGGTGGTCGTTACACTGGGAATAGAAAACCGTTTTGAACCAACGGATCAGATACATTGAAATAGTGAAGACAAGTTGAAGATCGGTTGAGCATGAGGGAGACATGAACTGTTCTGTTCAGAACTAACAATGAAAGGGAAGAAACTAATTTGGCCAATTCAAGTAATTATAAACTAATTAAACATTATTTAAGAAACTAATTATCTAGATTATTACCTTATACTATGGGATAAATGGATTTGGCGTCGGGTCATAGGATAGAACGAAGGGGTATACATAATGATCTGGTCACATTTTAACTCGTGTAATCTTTGAATAATTATTGAATTATATAAAGTATTAAGGTTAATATTGTTATAGTTAATGAGTGATTAAATTAAAATAGTTTATACCGTTAATATTCCATGAATTTTGTTGTAGGCTAATGTTTGATTGAACGAAACAAATAGAAAGGCGACTCGTGTTTATCAGAATGTAACAAAGTAAGTAGTTAGACCGGAACAGAATAATCATAGCGACTAGGTTCGTTATTTCCTAAATAAAATGGAACTAAATTCTTAAAATAATGTTTAGGGTAATGATAGCATAATTAAATAATCATGTTTATAAACAAACAGCAAGGGGATAAAAAGGGAGACTGGTTCTGTTTGAATAAGGAGGAAGGCATAAAATAATCGGTCACGTTTTAGTCACGGAATTAGTTTAACGTTTAACCATAGTTAAGTAATTAGTTAGTTTATAATTTAAGTGGTTAATTGTTATAATACTTAATTAAATCATTTAACTTTAATTATTAATTTCTTATTCCAGTATGATCAGAATTGGACGTTTCAAGAGATGTTGGACTCGTCTTAACAAGCACTACGTTATGGAACAGTACTGGACAAAAATGGAATCAACTGAAACGAGCTGTGTAAACAACATAATCAGATCAAGGTGAGTTAAACTCACTCAGTTATCCCACTTATATTTTATATAAGTCGGGTTTTTATTTTGTGTGCTATGGTTGCTAATGATTGACTGGTTGTTAAATATATTGCATATATTGATTGAACCGATGAAATTAAACGCTGTTTAATTTCGGTGAAACACCAAATCGTTATTTACGATTGGTCCCAATTAAGGTAACTTACTTGTTGGTCACGGTTATAAAATAACCGTGTTTAATTTAATAAATTATTTGAATTGTCTGAATGGTTTGTTTGTGTTTAATAAATTGGTTGATACTAAATTGTTGTTATTCTACTGTTATAGAAATAATTAGTAAAATTGAATTGAATGATATTATATGAAGTAACCCATTTGGATGCAGAGAAGAACAGGTTAGAGGAATCCAACCGGATTCCTTAAATATATTAGATGTTATTTATTTTCATATTATCATTATATGAACCGTTTAAACCCATCTGTTTGGATGATTGATTTGATTGTTGATCATTGACATGAAATTCAATAAATTGTTTATTTTTAACCAATGGGAAATATTGGTTAAGTAATTGGCAGCCGTTGGTCGATAAATCAATCATTTGGAATATTGATTTACCGTTAGGAAAATCGATATAAAAATGAAGTTATGAAATTTATTTTATAACTGAATATAGATTTTTACATACAATATTTAAAAATGAAATTTATAAAAAAGGAAATCAGCCGTGTGCGGAGCACGTGCCTCATTTAAACTACTAAACGATTTATAACTAAGTTTAATTGTTTTTTTTTTGAAATAATTAAAATGGGATTATATATTATTTATTAAATATAAATCGAAATAATTTAGGTTATTTAAATTAATTCATTTATTAATTTAAATGAAGAGATGAGTTAAAGTTGATCAACAAGTTAATCATGTTTTAGAGTTGAATAAGTCAACTGTTTTAATTGAAACTGATTATTTAATTAAATTAGCGTGTGTCAATTAGAAATGAATTAATTTAGAATATAGTTGTTTAACTTGAATAAGATTTTAAAAAGAAATTTAATACTAATTCTAGAATAATGAAGTAAATTATTATTTTAATCATTTAAGTAATTACTTCTTAAATGAAATACATTTAAGTAAGTAACCGATTTTTGAAATGGAATATGGATGAGTTTTGGAAAGAGGTTATAAACGAGTTCTATATTTGTGACGACCCCAAAACCCTATACGACGGTGGCAAGGGTAATCTTTGGAATATAACACATAAACAGATAACAGCAGAACAGAAATAAATAAATACACCAGATAATGTACAATAGAATGTAGTGGATAAACATAATCATCAGAGTTATACAGTATACAGGGTCATACTTAGTACAAAATACAGTTCAGCTATACATAAATGTCTACAGCGGAATCAAAACATAATATGTACAATAGGAGCTGAACAACATAAAAAGAGATAAATGATAGAATCCATCTTCAGCTCCAGCTATCCAGAAAGAGCCTGCTAAAAGCTGAATACAAGGCTGCCCGTGTAGAAAAAGGGGCACCCAAGTTTGCAAGTGAAACAAACTATGAGTCAGTCAAGGGACTGGTATGAGAAATCTACTTAACTTACTTTAATATATGGCCAATCACAGGACCACGCCACTTTCGCGGAACGGATTTACTCCATTGGATGGCCAGTGCTTTAAAACAAGTAAACCTTTTAAACATCGTAATGCTCTTTATAAAAATGAAGCCATTATAAGACTCAGTTCCCATCACACAATGCAACGCAAACCGGAGGATAGAGTTTTACCTTATAATGGCCAAAATATGCTTGATACGGATAAAACAAAAGCATTTGATATTATTACTAGTGCTTATATGTTTCAAAAACAATTTCAAATCATAAGTATCAATCATAGATGACATTAATGCCCCATACCACTATGTCGCCATATATAGGTATACAATCAAAACCACAAAGTCACGTATTTGGAAATTGGATTTCTGTCATGAACTGAGGCAAGGGATCGTCCTCACCGAATTCGAGATGCTCTAGCCCGTGTCTCAGGACCCAGACTCAGGTGGGCCCTTGGATCGTCAGGGCCGGTCCACTGATGTGGATTAAAATGCCTGAACACTGTGTTTCCCCGCCCTTTGGGGCATCAATGAGCCAAATGACTCCATCGGCTCCACATAGTCACCGATATATCCGAGGCGCCTCGCAACAACAACAACCACACGGGTGAAAATATTATAAATGTCAGGGTTGGTAGGTCACTGACAACACCCTAGCTAGAAGGAAACGCATGCCCTCCATGTTGTCCTCTCCAGTTTCTGGTTCATACCGGGGTGTGAGGCTCGCAAATCAACGTTATACACAAAGCTATGCCACACAAGCTGTGCTTTGATCATCAACCACAAGACTTTGCTTTTCAACAGAAGCCTTGATCATTTGCCACTTAGGAATGCCACATAGGCAGTTCACTCCATGCGACTGATTTTTATCGATATATAACCTCTGAGCTCGTACGTCTCAGAGAAGGGCGTTAAGCAAGAGAATAAATTTTCCGTCGCCAAACAGATATATATTTAATAGAGATCAATCAACACAGAAAAAAATCCAATGTTAGACACATAATCCATTTACAAGTTCGTTCTGGGTCTGAACGAAACCAGAGGCACCATATATCTCGCATATCCATCGATCTCCAAGTAGGTCTGGACGATCCCCACTTATTATCTATATTTCGGGATGCCTCCCAATCAAGACATCACTAACCATCCAACTGATGTGAAGATCTCCGGTCTTCAACCACCGTCTTCATCATCGACTTCTTATCGCCAATCAATTATTTGAAATGAGTTTTAACTCGGCCTTTTCAAATAATTCACGTATATCTAGAATTTAAATCAATTCATTTCAATGGTTAAATTATTCGACATCAATAATTCTGTTTTTAAATGTAATTTCCACGCCAAACACATTCAACCATCAAATATCCAATAAACTGGGTAAATTCGGCTTATTCCCATTCCATATCATTTATAATATTTTATAACGATTTATCACTATTTTTATTCACTTAAAAATAGCCAATTCATTCAAACAATGCTTCAGGTCATAACGCGACCGTGGCGCTGTTTTTCTTCAGATTTGAATTACATATATCTGAAAATATAACCGTTGGATCTTTACAAATTTTATATCATTAGAAAGATCTTTTCAAAAAGAATCCAACGGTTTCAGTTTTGGGAAAATCTGACGGTCGGGTCTCCCGGTACAATCGTTTGAAGTTACGATTTCAAAATACAAACTGCAGCGTCATTATTCGATTTAATTTAATTATATTTATATTTATATATAAATATAATCGATTCTGGCGCTGTTTTTCTTCAGATTTGAATTAAACATTCCAGACAATCCAACCGTTGGATCTTTACAAAGTGGGTGTCATTGGAAAGATATTTCCAAAGCGAACCCAATGGTTTCGGTTTTCGGAAAATCCGATGGTCAGATCTCCCGCACTAATTGTTTGAAATCACGGTTTTAAAACACGAACTGCAGCTTCATTATTCGATCTATTTTAATTATATATATATATATATATATGTATAAATATAATCCACTCTTCGATTTCAAAACCATATTCATTTCACATATTTGATAAAAACAGTATTTTTATCCAGTAGCTATTTATTTCCACTCATCACTATTTTTAACAGTTCATATATATAATAAAAATGTGATTTTTATTGTAAAATAGTTTATTTCAAAACACAATTATTTTATATAGTTCATATACATCATAAAAATGTGATTTTTATTGTAAAATAATTTATTTCAAAACACGATTATTTTATATAGTTCATATACATCATAAAAATGTGATTTTTATTGTAAAACAATTTATTTCAAAACACGATTATTTTATATAGTTCATATACATCATAAAAATGTGATTTTTATTGTAAACAATTTATTTCAAAACACGATTATTTTATATAGTTCATATATAGGGTAAAAATGTTATTTTTGGTGTTAAAACAATCAATTTATAACACTAGTATTTTATATAATCTATATATATGATAAAAATGTTATTTTTATCTTTCAAAGAATTTATTCAATATATGAACTCCATTCAACACATGAATTTCTAATCAAACACAGAAAAATTTCTAGAAAAATTTCGGCAGCATAACGGCAGGGTAGTTAAAACTGGCACTGTCCCTAGTACGGCTCTTCGCTCTACCTTAAAGACTCGCAGCTTTTGACAATGGGGATTCTCAATATCTAGTTCGTACGCAAACGAATTTTCCCATATACTAATCCTATTGGGATTTCAACCACAATCAATCATTTCAAATCAACCATTCATGATATTCACCAAATTTTCACATCAAACAATAATCCAAACAATATCACAACCAATATATATCGTCCATGGTCTGTGGAAGAGGGGAGTATATATATATATATATATATATATATATATATATATATATATATATATATATAGATATACGTATATAACTATATTTCGATTTCATTTCAATAACATTTCAATTTATTTCAACGCATATATCATTTTTACAACGCATATATAACTTATACATCAAACATACAACTTATACAACGCTTATACATGAGGTGTACAATGCTTATATAACTCATACTTCGACTATATAATTTATACATCGTTGTTTCCATATCGTTTATAATTCAGAAATCTCACATTGGGTTCCACTCCACCAAAAATTGTAGAAGGCCCAGAAAAATATCCGGTCTCTTCTAGAATGTAGAAGACATCCACATGGTCCCGATGTCTGTTGTTTCACTGAATTTCGACAAGAAACGAGAAAGACATAATTTTTACAGTTAATTCATATTTCGTAGCGCTTTAAAGTGCTACAAATAGTTGAAAATATTTAAAGCCGTTACCTTCACTGTTTGCTTCAAAACTAGGTAACGGATTTGCATGAAATCCGAGAAGCGATTAGACGATCAGGTTACGCCACCACGACGGGCTAGGAAGGGCGCGCAGGCGCCACCAACGATGGCCAGTTCGGTGGTCAGATGAACAGACGACGGTGGTTTGAAGACGTCGAGTTTGGAGCGTCCGATCTCGAGATACACGAAGCTATGGAGGGTGCTCCTTATATGGATCTGAAGCTCTTGAGGAGATCTTCAAAAAGTTCCAAAGGGGCCTAAGATTTTATTGCACGGATTGATTGTACTTGAGGAGAGAAGCAAGGAAGGGTTTTCCGTCGTCACTTCAGGATTTTTCGGGAAGAGAGAATTGTGGCGCTTGATCGTGATTGGCCGGAGTTTTATTTTAATTTATAATTTATTTAGAATCCGAAAATACCCCTTGTCACATACAAACTCCAATCCAAACCCAACGACTGTCGCCCCTAGCTAAATACCCCCATTCCGAACACAATGGGATATGTTTCATAAGCCATTTCGACTGTTACAGTCAGTTTTTCTTCAAATTAAAATATAAAACATTCAATATTTGATTCGAACGTACATTTCAATTTGTCGGGGCCACATACCGATTCTAAAAATTCCCGAAAAATAAATCTAGCTATTTTTTGATGATACGGTCCCAACAAAACTAGTTTAATCGAATTCTGAGACCGTTTGAAAAATGGCCATTTTCTGGTCGATCCACTTTAAAAAAAATCGACCAAACACATTTTCCTTTGCCACGCTCACATATTAACCTCAAAAATTATGAAATTTGAAACCTAGCAATAATTTTACCTCCCAAATCCAACAAAAGTGGTTTCGTCGAATTCCGAGGTCGTTTGCAAAATGTCAATTTTCAAGGGCTATATATATTCTCAATAGCGACCTTTCTAAAAATTCATTTGGCCATAACTTTTGATTCCCGCTATGAAGCTTCGATTTTTCAGATTCGTTAGAAAGATATTCACTAACAGATTTAAATATTTTTAATTTCACTAAAATCCATTTTAATTTGCACCCAGTACAGTCAATCAAAGTTCGAATTCAAATTTTGAAACTGTTGCGCCATTTCAGGCCTTGTTTATAATTAAAAATAATTATATTTATTTTCAAACATCGATTCAAACATATTTTTCGTCGTTATTATTTAAAATAATTTATTTTAAATATCTAAAATCCACTAAAATAGATAAATTAAAAATTTTAAATTGGCTCAGATTTTCCGGGTTGTTACAATATTAAACTCTAGTTTTATAATAAAGTTATACAGGAGATTTTTAAGCGAAATGATGGCTTAAAATAAATTTTACTTAATATTTTGAATTAAGTAAAAGAAAACGAGATAAAAAGGGGTTTAACCTGAGATTTTATAACAGAGTTTATGAAAGGAAATGAGAAGTCAAAGCGTGATTTGAATTAGTGATACTTAATAATGGAATTAAGTAAAATGGTTAGAATCGAAAGGAGATTTCCAAAAAGGAATGATAATGGAAAAGATTTGTAAGTGAATTTGGTAAAGGATTTTTAAATGGGATTTAGTAATAATAAATTCTAGTTATTGAATGAATGCTTTAAAAGAAGTTAAGGTTAAGAAGTGATTTAATCAATATATTAAGTAATTATAAGTTGTAGTTAAATAGAGGTATTTTTAAAGAAATACAAAGGTTTTATAAATAAAGTAGTTTAATGAGATTTGTTGTCATTTGAATAAATATCTATTTTTGAATTACAACTTGTATTTATCTTAAGATAAGAAAGTTGTTGATCAAGGTCTGAGAGGTAATTCAAATACCCCAACTTGAATGACTTCAGGATTATCTGAGAATGATATTAGTTTGTAATAGAAAAACGGTTAAGAACATTTCCATATGAGAAATAATAATGCAACGTAAATTGCGAGATTTTTGAATATAATGAGATTTCCAAAGTAATGGAAATAAACATAATTTGAGAATATATAATGCGATTTCCAAAGTAACGGAAATGACAAGGTTTGATAATATAAAATGGAATTTCCAAAGTAACGGAGATGGAAAGATTTGAGAATAGATATATATAATGATATTCCTGAAGTAAAAGAAATAAAAGGAGATTGAGAAATTATGACGATATTTTCGGGTAAAAAGGAAATGAAAAGTGAAATGTTGAAACATGTTTATTCTAAAAGAATAAGTGTTTGTTTTGTTTCCAAATAATGAAAACAAAAGAGATTTTGTATCGTTATTTCACGAAGGATAAGATGAATTAATTTTCCCAATTATAGATAAGGAGAAATGATATAGAAAATGTTTTGAAAACAATAATAGATTATATTGTTGGATATGATTATAGGATTTTTCTATGTATTATAATAAGTTAGTATTGAAATTAATCTTATGTTAAAAAGGAATTGAAAAGCGATATTCGTAATATCAAAATACGTTTAAAAGAGTTTAAATTAACATGTGTTAATTGTTTTAACTAAAGAGGACAACTAATGCCGAATGATGAACCAGTAACTCAATGTATATTGTTATTTGATAGTTAAATCACCAACTATCAAATCTGGCCAATACGATTGTTGGTATGGAAAGACCGGGATCGAATTTCATATTCGAAATCCATTCCGACCAACAAATATGAATGTTGAAGATAGAAGATGGAGATTGATGACCGTGGATCTTCATAAGCGGAAGGATTGCTTGTCGAATATTCTCTGTGTTGCAACCAGAGCTATTCTGATGTGATTTAGTCGTAAGTGAGGTTTTACGGATTGCAAGGACTACTCGCAACTGATCCATAGGGTAATTCATGGATGCAGTAGGAGGGTGCCTTCAGTTCATCCTGTTCTTGGATGACTTATATGGACGAATGTCCGATAGAGTATTTCGTAAAAACCATGTACGTTGATTTTTACAAATATACCAGGGTGGCGAAGAGGGGCACTTCTTTTATACCCAGAGTATATTTGTGGACGTCAATTAGTGATTTGACGGATCTGACGATGTGGCATTCAAAGTGAACAATAATCAGATGTTCTCAAACATAAAATTAAAATCCAAGGTAAATTAATGAATTAATTAATTATGACCACAAGACTCATCAACCGGGAAATGGTTTAAAATCGGGTAGGTCGCATGTTACAACCTAGAAAATCTGAGGCAATTTAAAATTTTTATTTTGGCAATTTTAATGAATTTTGAATATTTAAAATGATTTATTTTAAATAATAACGACGAGAAATTTATTTTGAATAGAATTGGAACGTATATATTTATTTGAATTGATGTTAGAATATAAATATTTATTTTTAATTATAAAAGGAATTGAAAACGGCGCGGTAGTTTCAAAATTCGATTTCAAATTTCAAATGAATGTACATGATTCAAAATAAACCGGATTTTAGCGAAACCAAAAATATTAGAATCTATTAGAAAATATCTTTCCAACAGATCCAAAAAATCAAAATTTCATAGCGAGAATAAAAAGTTATGCTCAGTTGAAAGTTCAGAATAGTCGCTATGGAAAATATAGCCCTTAAAAAAATAGCCATTTTGCAAACGACCTCCGTTTTTGACGAAACCACTTTTATTGGATCCGGGATGTCAAGTTATTGCTAGATTCCAAAAATCATAATTTTCTGAATCAATACGTAAGTGTGGCAAAAGAAAACGTGTATTGTCAGTTTCAGTCAATTTGGATCGACCAGAAAATGGTCATTTTTCAAACAGCCTTCAAATTTGACGAAATTAGTTTTGTTAAGACCGTATCGTCAATTCGAAGCTAGAAATAATTTTTCGGGAATTTTTAGAGTCAGTATGTGGCCCCGGTAAATTGAAACGTACGTTCGGAATTGAATATAAAAATTTATATTTTGATTTTGATGGAAACTGATCGTAACAGCCAAATTAGCTTGCGAAACATAACCCATTGTGTTCGGAATGGGGGTAATTAGCTATTGGCAACAGTCGTTGGGCCTCGTTTAGAGTTCGAGATTAAATGTCAACTTTAGATGGATAAAATATTAATTAAATAAAATATATAATTGGCCCTCCCCTCTTATTCTCTTCCCCATTCATTTCAAAAGAAATTAAAAAAAAAATCCGCTCAATCGAACCCCGATACCCTATGTCGCACCACCGCCCCGCCTCCCCCGTCGCCATCGTTCTCCGTCTCCTGGCCCTTCACCCCGCCATCCACCGCCTCCGTTCCGGTCTCCTCCCCCATCGCAAACCATGGCCCCCTAAATCGATAGCCGCTGTGAACTTAAACCCCCGCGCACACTCCTCCACCTGCCTCTCGCTAGCATCAACGCCCCGTGAGCCACCGTGCGCCACACCGCCTCAGACCGCAGTGAGCTTCGACCAGCGGACTCCTTCCCCCCTTTTCCACTTCAATTCGCAGAAAACACCCCCTTCTCCGATTTTCTATAGAAAAATGTTGAGTTTTCTTTTTTCTTTTATTATTATCAAAGTTATAATTTTTATTCATAAAAGTTTATATTTTTATTTAGGAAAGTTTATATTTTCACTTAGGAAAAAATTATATTTTATTTAATTAGGTGATAAAAAAATATGTTACTTTGTAGATAATATGGGAAATAATAAAAAATTCGATTCTTACGTATATAGATTTGAAATAAAAATTCGATTTTTATCCATATAGCATTGAAATAAAAATGTAATTTTTAATATGAACAGCATAGAAAGGACTGTATTGCATTTCGGGCTAAACCAAGCTATTCAGAAATGAAACGGCGGAGTGGATCCCAAAGGTGAGAACTTCTCACTTTTAATTTATTTTCTAGTTGAAATATATACTAGGATGCAGACAGTGCTTAGCAGCACCCAACACCCGTCGTCCACAGACCATGGATGGCTTGTTTGTTTGATTGATTGTGTGATGTGGAATGGAGTAAAATATTTCATAGTTAAAAATATAATTTTAACGTGTATATGAATTAAATAAATATTTATATACAAATCGGGCAATTTGTTTATGTACACCCATTTGACTGATATTGATTGGGACGATAAATTTTACATATCGCCCAACTGCACAAATAAATCTGTGTTTGTTGTTTGAAAACCCCACACGGGTGTTGGGAAGAAATTGGACATACACTAGTCCCAATAATTAGCTGTATGTCGATCGATTGATTGACAAGCTGTTATAAGCGTTAAATATTTATATTTGAGGCTTATGCAGTGTAGAATGCACTTTGGATGATGATTGACTGTGATAGATTGTTGTTGTATACATGTGTGTATGAAATCCATATAAATCACATTATATGGTAATTGACTGTGTCTGATTCTAGTTTAGAAAGAATGAATATTTTAAAATAACGAATATTTTAAAATAATATTCAGTAAAGGATCAAAAATGTGATTTTGATGTCCGACTTGGGATGAACACGAAAATATTTAAATTTATAAAGCCGTACTGATTAGAATAACGCATTTTTGATGTGAACGATATTTATATCGATTTTATTTATTTATATAATGAATATAGAAAAGGAATTGATATCCAAATCTAATGTTTTGAAAATACTATCATTTATATATAGATAATATGGAATATTCAAATTTGATTTGAAATTGAATATGAAGTTGAAATCGTTTTGAAAATGAATTTAAAACGATTTATAAAATACGTTTTAAGTGGAAATCAATGAAATATATATTATATATTTATAATATAATGGCCTGAATAGAACGCGCCGCGCTGCGGCAGTTCGTGAATTCCGACCATTGACTTCGAACAGACATTACGGGAGATCCGACCATCAGATTCTCCTAAAACCAGAACCGTTGGGTTCGTATCGAAAAGAACTTTCTAAGGATATTAGAGATATGAAATCTAACGGTTGGATTTGGAATTATGTCCAAATCAAATTTGGAAAAGGTCGTTGTAAGTGCAGTTCGATGGCCGTTTATGGAAATCGACTGTACGGGCCTTGATAAAATTATTAAAAATATCAATAATTAGTGTGAAATCATAAGAAATGATTTTGAAAGAATTGGGGTGAAAAATCCAATAGTTGAAAAGATAAAAATAGTTTTTTTTATCGAAATGAACTAGTTATGAACTAGAATTATAATCCAAATATTTTTAAATTAAATAAATTTCATTTGAAATGGTTTTAAAAATAACCATAATTTCCACTATATAAATTGGAAATGGATTTGAATCGAAATTGTCTTTGGAATATTTCGATGTTGGATTTCGTGATTATACAGGTATTGTGATGGAAATTCGAAAGATATATATATATATATATATATATATATCGTTATTTCCAATACGATATTTGTTGATTTTAGAATTTGATATTGAATATAAGCCGACATATTTTCTATTCAAAGCCTTGTATTTAATATCAAATTGGATTTTTGGGTTTGTCGTGAATGGTATCTTTAATAATACTGTTCTCAAACCCAATGGAGTTAAGAAAATTAGAAACAGACTGGAGATTTGTTAAGTTGATTGGTTTCCTGGGTATTGATCTGATGTTGGTTTTAGCCTTCGGGGTTAACATTTACGGAATTGTTCTCTTACTAATTTACGGTTAGAGGCTGATGGAATGTGAATTGGGTTTGTTGTGAACTGTGTTTTAGCGACATTCGTTCTTTAACCCAATTTACAGTGAAATGGGATTTGGAATTATAAATCTTTTATTAATATTTAAGGGAGATCTTCCAATGTAAATTTTCCAATTTAACATATTAAATTGGAATTGTATTGAATTCGATTTGGTAATAATCGAAGTAAGCTTCTGTAGAGGAAGACGGTTAATATATTTGGAATTTAAAAGACCTTGTCGTTATTCCATTGGTATTATCGGTTGGATATGGAAGTTTATATCGATTATATATATTGATTTGTTTTCCATGAAGACTCCATTGTTAATGGAGTGAGATTTTGGTTTGTCGTGAATGGTATCTTTAATAATACTGTTCTTAGACCCAATGGAGTTAAGAAAATCAGAAACTAACTGGAGATTAGTTAAGTTGAATGGTTTCCTGGGTATTGATCTAATGTTGGTTTCGGCCTTGGGGTGAATACTTAGGGAATTTGTTCACTTGCTAATTTACGGTTAAAGGCTGATGGAAAGGAATGTGATTTTGGGTTGAACGTGAACCGTGTTTTAAATGACATTGGTTCTTTAACCCAGTTAAAGACATGATATGATTTCCTAAGTTAAACAATCATTAATATTGATTTTTGGGAAGATTAAAACCAAGCGAAGTTTTAATGCATCTTTAATTAGATTGAAATGATATCCAAAGGAAGATTAAAGAATAAATTTAAAGAATTTATCTTTGATAAAATTAATGGGAACCTTTCCTAAAGTATATGAATATTTGGATAAAGAAATATTATGGATTGGAATGAGGCGTATGTTGTGTTTTTATGACACTTGTTTATTATATACGCGAGTTATTCAGAAAGACCGGGTTTATCCCATTCTGAATAACTGATTCGACGATGGGTCGAGGATGAAGACGGTGGTTGAAGACCGAAGGTCTTCACATCGTTTGGATGATTACTGATGTCTTAATTGGGCTGTACACCCAACGAAAGGTAATAAGTGGTGATTGTCAAGATGTACTTGGAGATCGACGGATATGCGAGGGCCTCTCCCCTGTATTGGACATATGGGGGAGGAATAAGGTGCCTCCGGTTTCATTCAGACCCAGAGCGAACTTGTAAGCGGATGCGTATTTGACATAGAATTTCATTCTGTGTGATTGATAGACATCGGTTGCATAGCGTGAATTGCCTATGTGGCATGCTGAGATGCAAATGATCAAGTCTTCTGTTGAAAAGCAGAGTCTTATGGTTGATGATCAAAGCACGGATTTTATATAGCGTAGCTTTGTGTAGTGTTAATTCGCGAGCCTCACACCCTGGTGTGGAACAGAAACGGGAGAGGACTTCACGGAGGACATGCGTTTCTTTCTAGTTAGGGGTGGTGTCAGTTTGCACGCCCTGACATTTCACTTATGTGGATAATGGATAGCGAGGCACCTCGGTTATATCGGTCGATCCGGGGCCGATTAATTCATTTAGCTCATTTACGCCCTATAGGGCGGGGAAACGCAGTGTTCATGCATTTTAATCCACATCGAGTGGACCGACCTTGAAGATCCAAGGGACGATGCATTCTGTTCCTGAGGCTCGGGCTAGACAGTCTCGAAGCGGTAAGGACGATCCCTTGCCTTGGTTCAAAGACGGAAATCCAACTTCCAATACGTGACATTGCGGTTTTGATTGTAGAGCCTAGTATTGGCGACATGTTATATGGTACCCATGCCATCTAGGATTGATACGTTTATTTTTGAAGTTGTTTTATACACTATGCACTTATAGTAGAATCAAATGATTTGTTTTAACGTACCAAGCATGTTTGGATATTACAAGGTAAAACCATATCCCCTGGCTTGCATTGTATTGTGTGATAGGACCTGGGTCTTATAATAGCCTCATTTATCCAAAAAGCATTGCGTTGTTTTGTTATATGCACTGGTATTCTTGGGAGGAAACCCGTTCCGTGTTATACGGTGTGGTCCCTTGATATATCTGATTTAAAGTAAAGTTTTAAATAACTGTTTTAGCCCTGACACCAGTCGCATGACTGACCTGGAGTTTATTGTTTTAACCTAAACTCTGGGTGCCGCTATTTTCCACACGGGCAGCTTGTAGTTTTGGTTTTGCAGATTTATATCCACAGGATCCTAGTTTATAGCTGGAACAATATTCGGAAAGCTCTGTATCCGTGTATCTCTTTCAGTTGTGTTTTGTATTATTTTCCGCTGCATTGTAATCAGTAAATCTCTAATATTTTCTGATGTATATTATTTGTTTCATACTCTGTATATTCTTGTATTCTGATGGAATTGTTGTAATAACCAATGAAATGTTCTTCTGTTTGTGTTCTGATTTGTCGTATTCTCAAAGCAATTCGTTCTTTCCTTTACGGGGAAGTTTGGGACGTCTCAGTTTGGTATCAGAGCTTTGGTTTACAAAGCTCGGAGAACAAGACACTTTAGAACCAAACGAAAGAATTCATCGGAAATTGGATTAGTAATATCCAATGAGAATGACTCGTTAAAGATGGGATCAGTAGTATCCTAGAATGAGTCGGAAGAGAGTTGTCTTCCAATAAAGATGAAAACAATTTTTGTTTTGAAAATTTAAAATCTGTTATACGTATTTGAATATTATTTTTATATTGATTTGGACAATCAAGTATATCAAGATTTTGTGTATACGTCTGATCCACTTGTATTTGAAGTTTTAATATACTAGATAGATATAGAATCATACTCTAGTCGCCCGGGCATGATTATGATGATAGAGATCGCACATCATCAGCATTTGTGTTCGAGTTTCGAAAGAGGGATATTTATATATTTCCAATTGGCTAGTGTGAGAACCAAAACTAGATAGGGTTATTGTTGTGATTTGGAACCAAAAACATGATTTTTGACTATGTATATCAAAGTTATGTGTTTGAAACTTTATCCACTAATTGATTGATGGTTGTGTTGTATGATTATTCCTTAAAACCATTATCTGAAAAACGATACATATAGCCAAATTGTATCAAATATTGAAATGTATTAGAAATTATTTAAAAATGCATGCATGTACATATATATGTGTGGACAGGTCATTGCAAGGAGGCTAGAGAAGATGAATAAAATTGTTTTCCCGACAAATAGGTACATGTTTATTGTATTTCTGGGGGTTTTTTATGATTTTATGAGCCGACTGGCTGTTTCCTTTTCTTTTTGGATTGGAGAGGCCTGTATGGCGATTTCGGGATTTTCCCGGTGCTCCCATGCAGGGGAGGTGATGGCGAAATTTTTTGAAATTTTAGGGTGTTAGCCAAATTTTTTGAATAATTAGAAAGTTGTTAGAAACTGAAAAGTTGAAGAACTTAAGCCATAATGAAAATAATGAAAGTTGAGTTGGTTTGTAAAAAAACTTTCAGCTCCGTTCCTTTTCGAGGACGAAAAGATTTTAAGTGGGGGATATTGTAACAACTCGGAAAATCTGAGCCAATTTAAAATTTTTATTTTGGCAATTTTAATGAATTTTGAATATTTAAAATGATTTATTCTAAATAATAACGACGAGAAATCTATTTTGAATAGAATTGGAACATATATATTTATTTAAATCGACATTAGAATATAAATATTTATTTTTAATTATAAAAGGAATTGAAAATGGCGCGGTAGTTTGAAAATTCGATTTCAAAATTCAAAATTCAAAATTCAAATGAATGTACATGATTCAAAATAAACCAGATTTTAGCGAAACCAAAAATATTAGAATCTATTCGAAAATATCTTTCCAACGAATCCGGAAAATCAAAATTTTATAGCGGGAATAAAAAGTTATGCCCAGCTGAAAATTCAGAATAGTCACTATGGAAAATATAGCCCTTAAAAAATAGCCATTTTGAAAACGACCTCCGTTCTCGACGAAACCACTTTTGTTGGATCCGAGATGTCAAGTTATTGCTAGATTCCAAAAATCATAATTTTCTGAATCAATATGCGAGTGTGGCAAAAGAAAACGTGTTTTGTCAGTTTCAGTCAATTTGGATTGGCCATTTTTCAAACGGCCTTCAAATTTGACAAAATTAGTTATGTTAGGACCGTATCGTCAATACGAAGCTAGAAATATTTTTTCGGGAATTTTTAGAGTCAGTATGTGGCCTCGGTAAATTGAAATGTACGTTCAAAATTGAATATGTAGATTTATATTTTGATTTTGATGGAAACTGATCGTAAATTGGCCCGCGAAACATAACCCATTGTGTTCGGAATGTGGGTAATTAGCAATGGGCAACAGTCGTTGGGCCTCGTTTAGAGTTCGAGATTAAAAGTCAACTTTTGAAGGATAAAATATTAATTAATTAAAATATATAATAGGCCCTCCCCCCTTATTCTCTTCCCCATTCATTTCAGAAGATATAAAAAAAACCGCTCAATCGAACCACGATACCCTACGTCGCACCACCACCCCGCCTCCCCCGTCGCAATCGTTCTCCGTCACCCGACCCTTCACCCCTCTATCCGCCGCCTCTGTTCCGGTCTCCTCCCCCATCGCAAACCTTAGCCCCATAAATCGATAGTCGCCGTGAACTTAAACCCCCGTGCACCCTCCTCCACCTGCCTCTCGCCAGCATCGACGCCCCGTGAGCCACTACGCGCCACTACTGCCTCAGACTGCAACGAGCTTCGACCAGCGGACTCCTTCCCCCCTTTCCACTTCAATTCGCAGAAAACACTCCCTTCTCCGATTTGCTATAGAAATGGTGAGTTTTTTCTTTTATTATTCTTAAAGTTATAATTTTTATTCATAAAAGTTTATATTTTTATTTAGGAAAGTTTATATTTTCACTTAGGAAAAAATTATATTTTATTTAATTCGGTGATAAAAAATATAGGTCTTTGTAGATAATACGGGAAATAATAAGAAATTCGATTTTTACATATATAGATTGGAAATAAAAATTCGATTTTTATCCATATAGCATTGAAATAAAAATGTCATTTCTAATATAAACAGCGTAGAAAGGTCTGTGTTGCATTTCGGGCTAAATCAAGCTATTCAGAAATGAAATGGCAGAGTGGATCCCAAAGGTGAGGACGTCTCATTTTGAATTTATTTTCTAGTTGAAATATATACTAGGATGCAGACGGTTCTTAGCAGCACCCGACACCCGTCGTCCACAAACCATGGACGGCTTGTTTGTTTGATTGATTGTGTGGTGAAAGTTGATTGTGTGATGTGGAATGGAGTAAAATATTTTATAGTTAAAAATATAATTTTTAACATGTATATGAATTAAATAAATATTTATAAACAATTCAGACGATTTTTTTATGTACACCCATTTGACTGATATTGACTGGGACGATAAATCTTACACATCGCCCAGCTGCACAAATAAATCTGTGCTTGTTGTTTGAAAACCCCACACGGGTGTTGGGATGAAATTGGACATACACTAGTCCCAATAATTAACTGTAAGTCAATCGATTGATTGACAAGCTGTTATAAGCGTTAAATATTTATATTTGATGCTTATGCAGTGTAGAATGCACTTTGGATGATGATTGACTGTATTTGATTGTTGTTGTATACATGTGTGTATGAAATCCATATAAATCACATTATATGGTAATTGACTGTGTCTGATTCCAGTTCAAAAAGAATGAATATTTTAAAATAATGAATATTTAAAAATAATATTCAATAAAGGATCAAAAATGTGATTTTGATGTCTGATTTGGAATGGACACGAAAATATTTAAATTTATAAAGCTGTATTGATTTGATTAACGCCATTTTTGACGCAAACGATATTTATATCGATTTTATTCATCTATATAATGAATATAGAAAAGGAATTGATTTCCAAATCCAATGCTTTGAAAATACTATCATTTATATATCGATGATATGGAATATTCAATTTTGATTTGAAGTTGAATATGAAGTTGAAATCGTTTTGAAAATGAATTTAAAACGATTTATAAAATACATTTTAAATGGGAATCAACGAAATATATATTATATATATAATATAATGGCCTGAATAGAACACGCCACGCCGCGGCAGTTCGTGAATTTCGACCATTGACTTCGAACGGACATTACGGGAGATCCGACCGTCGGATTCTCCTAAAACCGGAACCGTTGAGTTCATATCGGAAAAAACTTTCTAAAGAACTTTAGAGATTTGAAATCTAATGGTTGGATTTGGAATTATGTCCAAATCAAATTTGGAAAAGGTCGCTGTAAGTGCAGTTCGATGGCCGTTTATGGAAATCGACTGTACGGGCCTTGATAAAATTATTAAAAATATCAATAATTAGTGTAAAATAATTAGAAATGATTTTGAAAGAATTACGGTAAAAAATACCATATTTGAAAAGATAAAAATATTTTTTTATCGAAATGAACTAGAATTATAATCCAAATATTTTTAAATTAAATAAATTGCATTTGAAATGGTTTTAAAAATAACCAGAATTTCCACTATATAAATTGGAAATGTATATGAATCTAAATTGTCTTTGGAATATTTCGATGTTGGATTTCGTGATTATACAGGTATTGTAATGGAAATTTGAAAGATATATATATATATATATATCGTTATTTCCAATACGATATTTGTTGATTTCAGAATTTGATATTGAATATAAGCCGATATATTTTCTATTCAGAGCCTTGTATTTAGTATCAAATTGGATTTCGGGTTTGTCGTGAATGGTATCTTTAATAATACTGTTCTTAAACCCAATGAAGTTAAGAAAATTAAAAACTGACTGGAGATTAGTTAAGTTGAATGGTTTCCTGGGTATTGTTCTGATGTTGGTTTCGACCTTTGGGGTTAACACTTACGGAATTGTTCTCTTACTAATTTACAGTTATAGACTGATGGAATGTGAATTGGGTTTGTTGTGAACTGTGTTTTAGCGACATTCGTTCTTTAACCCGATTTACAGTGAAATGGGATTTGGAATTTATAAACTTTTGTTAAGATTTAAAGGAGCTTTTACAAAGTAAAGTTTTCCAATTTAACATATTAAATTGGAATTGAATGGAATTCGATTTGGTAATAATCTAAGTAAGCTTCTGTAGAGGAAGACAGTTAAAGTATATGGAATTTAAAAGACCTTGTTGTTATTCCATTGGTATTATCGGTTGGATATGGAAGTTTATATCGATTATATATATTTATTTGTTTTCCATGAAGATTCCATTGTTAATGAATGAGATTTTGGGTTGTCGTGAATGGTATCTTTAATAATACTGTTCTTAGACCCAATGGAGTTAAGAAAATCAGAAAATAACTGGAGATTAGTTAAGTTGAATGTTTTCCTGGGTATTGATCTGATGTTGGTTTCGGCCTTTAGGGTTAATACTTAGGGAATTTGTTCACTTGCTAATTTATGGTTAAAGGCTGATGGAAAGGAATGTGATTTTGGATTTATCGTGAACCGTGTTTTAAATGACATTGGTTCTTTAACCTAGTTAAAGACAGGATATGATTTCCCAAGTTAAACAATCGTTAATATTGATTTTTGGGAAGATTAAAACCAAGCAGAGTTTTAATTCATCTTTAATTAGATTGAATTGATATCCAAAGGAAGATTAAAGAATAAATTTAAAGAATTTATCTTTGATAAAATTAACGGGAACCTTTCCCAAAGTATATGAATATTTTGATAAAGAAATATTCTGGAATGGAATAAGGCGTATGTTGTGTTTTTATGGCACTAGTTTATTATATACGCGAGTTATTCAAAAAGACCGGGTTTACCCTATTCTGAATAAATGATTTTATGATGTGTCAAGGATGAAGACGGTGGTTGAAGACCGGAGGTCTTCACATCGTTTGGATGATTACTGATGTCTTGATTGGGATGTACACCCAAGGCGAGGTAATAAGTGGTGATCGTCTAGACGTACTTAGAGATCGACGGATATGCAAGGGCCTCTCCCCAGTATTGGACATATGGGGGAGGAATAAGGTGCCTCCAGTTTCATTTAGACCCAGAGCGAACTTGTAAATGGATGTGTGTCTGACATCGGATTTCATTCTGTGTGATTGATAGACATCGGTTACATAGTGTGAATTGCCTGTGTGGCATGCTGAGATGCAAATGATCAAGGCTTCTGTTGAAAAGCAGAGTCTTGTGGTTGATGATCAAAGCACGGCTTTAATATAGCATAGCTTTGTGTAGTGTTAATTCATGAGCCTCATACCCCGGTGTGGACTAGAAATAGGAGAAGATTCAGGGAGGACATGCGTTCCTTTCTAGCTAGGTGTGGTGTTAGCGTTTTGCACGCCCTGACATTTTGCTTATGTGGATGATGGATAGCGAGGCGCCTCGGTTATATCGGTAGATCCGGGGCCGATGGAGTCATTTGGCTCATTTACGCCCCATAGGGCGGGGAAACGCAGTGTTCAGGCATTTTAATCCACATCGAGTGGACCGTCCTTGACGATCCAAGGGACGATGCGTTCTGTTCCTGAGGCTTGGGCTAGACAGCCTCGAAGCAGTAAGGACGATCCCTTTCTTTGGTTAACAGACGGAAATCCAACTTCCAATACGTGACATTGCGGTTTTGATTGCAGAGCCTAGTATTGGCGACATGATATATGGTACCCATGCCGTCTAGGATTGATACATTTATATTTGAAGTTGTTTTATACACTATGCACTTATAGTAGTATCAAATGATTTGTTTTAATGTACCAAGCATGTTTGGCTATTATAGGGGAAAACCCTATCCCTCGGCTTGCATTGCATTGTGTGATAGGACCTGGGTCTTATAATAGCCTCATTATTTTAAAAAGCATTGCGTTGTTTTGTTATATGCACTGGTATTCTTAGGAGGAAACCTGTTCCGTGTTATACGGCGTGGTCCCTTGATATGTCTGATTTAAAGTAAAGTTTTAAATAGCTGTTTTAGCTCTCACACCAGTCACATGACTGACCTGGAGTTTATTGTTTTAACCTAAACTCTGGGTGCCCCTATTTTCCACACGGGCAACTTGCAGTTTTGGTTTTGCAGATTTATATCCACAGGATCCTGGTTTACAGCTGGAACGATATTCGGAAATCTTTGTATCCGTATATCTCTTTTAGTTGTGTTTTTTATTATTTTCCGTTGCATTGTAATTTGTAAATCTCTGATATTTTCTGATGTATATTATTTGTTTCATACTCTATATATTCTTATATTCTGATGGAATTGTTGTAATAAGCAATGAAATGTTCTTCTGTTTGTGTTCTGATTTGTCATGTTCTTAAAGCAATTCATTCTTTCCTTTATGGGGAAGTTCGGGATGTCTCATCGCGTGGCTATGTGGATCGCACCCATCAAAAGGGTATATTCATTACCTCTTCCGGTGAAATTAAATGCCTTCGGTTGTCCCTTTATTTTATTTGTATGGTATCGGTTCGGTTGGCTAGCCCCCAACCATGGTAATAATATATTCGGTACTCTCAAGTGAAGCGAGAGGCCGATCATGTTTAGCCGGGGTTGCAAGATGTTCTTGGTGAATCCCCAATGTATTCATCTCCATAGGTACATTGTCAGAAGGTGGTCCCATACCTTGCCAGTGTTGGAAATCCATTCTCCAATAAACGCCCGCGGTTTTGATTGTATACTATGTATGTGAAGCATGAGATGCAAGTATTCTGCTAGATTGCTATTTACTTGATATTAGACATTATTATAATATCAGAAAATATATTGATTTCAAAAATATTTTAGGTTATAATAAGGTAAAAATCGTCTGTATTTATGTGTGGATTCGGTCTTACTATTATCCTTTCTTTCGAAAATGTTTTAACTTTAAAATCATTTTGGATGTTACTCATATACTTAGTGTGTTTTTCTCACTCTGGTTCACTAGACTGATCCATGCATTTGTAATGCTCGGGTTAGATCGGGCTGTACAGGTTTAAGTTATCAGATGCAGTGAAAAGACGAGCTCGAAGAGTCCAGACGTATGATATATTATTCCGCTGTGTGTTGTTGTATACAAGGACTGGTCATTATAACTGTCGAAATATGTGATGCACTCTGATGATTGTAAGTATTTTTAAAGCTCTTAGTAAAGATTTATTTCTATATTATATTTTGTTCCGCTGCGATGTGAGACTTTGATTTGTGTTTGTGTTCTTCTTCTTCTATTCTAATATTTCTTTCTTATCCCACCCTTTATATTCTTTCTATTGGCATCTGGGTTTCTAGTGCATTTTGGGTTGGACTTGTGTTGTTTGGTCAGCTCAAAAGGTACCAGATCTCTGGATCGTCACACCTAAATTCGAACCTGGCTATAAAAAAATGCACAGAAGAGAAAGTGATGAAGAGGTCTCGTAACAGTAGCATGAGATGGGGTAGACTTTGTGGCAGCAGTGAACTAGGAATGAACGGAGATGGTGGGTTGCTGGTGGGTGGACGTATGGGCCGAGGAGGGTAGCGCCTTGATGGGCGAGGAGAAAAGCGGGTCAAGCTAACTCTGGTGTCCGGAGCAGGTATACTTCGGCGGTCGCTAGGTTTGAGGCGTGGCTATAAATGCATGAAGTAGCAGCTGCATGGGTTTCGTGAAGGAAATTGTTTTTACGAAATAGTGGAGTGAAAAGCGGTCGAGCGAGTCACGTGGAATAAAACAAACAAGAAGAAGATGAATGACGTGGTCTGGGTATATTCATTTGCCAAATTACCTTCACATGCCTAATCGTTTTTTACTTTGAGCCTAATCATACTTAATAGTACCTAATATTATTTTGAAAGGTTAGTTCTATTTAGAAGTTGGTTTCTGATTTAATTATTATATAGTATAAGTTAATTTTTAGCTGAACGAAATAGCCATCAGATATACCTAACCAGATTAATTTAAATCAAGATGTATAACCCCAGTAATTCTAAACATGTAAAAACGACCATTTAAATTATTTCTGTACTAACTTAAATTGGTAGTTCCATTGTATGTATAAAGCCCAATACTATTACAATGGAACTAATTAATTTCAACGTTTGTTTAAATTTCGGATATCACTATATAGTTAATTAAGAAATTTTTGATTTTTTTAACTGAAAGGCTGCAATGTTTATAACCTTTTGTCAGATCAGAATTTAACGAAATAAGTGGCTACAGAATTGTGTTGACAAACACAACACTTTGGAACTGTTTTGGATAGAAATGGAAACAACTTGGAATTTACAGTTAAATTAAACACTGTTTAATTTAACTGTAACCGAACCGTTCAACACCCAAACCAATGTAAGTATAATTCACTCAGTTTTTACCCACTTGTACTTCATATAAGTCGGGTTTTATTTTATGTGTTATGGTTGATAATTGTTTGTGGTATGCTGATTATTTATTCATATATTGATTGAATTGCTTGATTTACATGTTAGTTTAATTTAAACAAAATCTAATCGTTATTCTAACGATTATTTCCAAATGAGGTAACTTACCTTATTGGTTACATTTATAATAATATAAACGTATTAAATCAAAATACGGTTATTTAGGTTACTATTATTTATTTGTTGTTGAATATTATATCTGTTTATTGAATTGAATTTGATGTAACATATTTGGATGTAGGGAGAACAAGTTGGATGGATCCAACTGGATTCCTCAAATTTATTGTTTATTTTCATATCACATTATATAAACTATTGACCAACCTGATTAGATGATTGATTTGTTTATTAATCGTTGAATCTAAATTCAACGTTTGTTTTGTTATTAAACAATCGACAATATTGGTTAGGTAATAGGCAGCATATGGCCAATAAATCAATCATTTTATAAATGTTGATCTACCTTCAAGTGAATTGATGGTAATGAAGTTATAAAATTTATTTTTATAACTGAACATAGATTTTAAATCTATTGACCGGAATAACAGTTGTTTGAAAAGAAAATAATTATTTTTTATTAATTTTTTATGTTATAAGTAATTATTAAATTGTTTTATAAAGAAAATTCTTATGTAATGAGAATTATAAGCAAATGAGCAGAATTATTGTAACAGTTAAGAGTTGGTTTAATTGTTCTAGGTTATAATTAAATGGAGTATTTAAATTAATTATGTTATCAATTATTTTAAAGAAAGGATTTAATTGGATTGGTTAAAAAGATAATCGTGTTTGAATCAAATGTTTTTACTGGGATTGAGTATTAAACTAAATTAGTTTATTATTAAATAAATCTAATGAAAGTGTTTAACAAATATCTGTAAATGTTAATAAGATTTTTAAATAAGAGAAATTATTTTTTATTCTTATAATAAAGAATTTAACTACTTATACAGTAGTTAATAAAGAAATAAGTTATTTTCTTAATTAATAAGGATCTAAGTGATTATTACTTAAAGGAAATCCATTTATGTTAATAATCGAGTTTGGAATGAATCTAACTGAATTAGAAAGAGTGATGATCGGATTTCATGGTAAAACCCAAATTTTTATAACAAAATTATAAAGTAGATTTGAACTGATGTGATGGCTTAAGTAAATGTTTTATTTAATATTTGAATTAAGTAAACAAAATTGAGATAGAAAAGGGTTTTATATTAAAAGCCAAGTTTTATAAATAAGGGTTATAAAAAAGGCATGAGGCAAAAATGGGGATTTTAAGTTGATGATACTTAAAAATGAAATTAAGTGAAACGAATGGAATGCAAAAGAGATTTTCAAATTGAAAATGGTCCAATGGATTAAAAGTTGAATATTATGGTTGATAAATAGTAAAGATAAGAGTATTACGAAATGGAAATGTTTCCGACTATGAAAAAGGGTTCGAGGAATTATCATAATAATTCCAAAGTAGTGAAAAAAAGGATTTGAGAATATAAATTATTATTTCCAATGTAAAGGAAATAGAAAGAGGTTTTGTGAAATTATACAATATTACAAAGTAAAGAAATTAAGAAAAACAAGTTTGAATATGTTTATTCAAAGAGAATAAGTGCTAGTTGTTGTTTCCAAGCAATGAAAATCAAAGAGATGTCGTAACGATGTTTTACGTGGGATTTGATTGAACTCAAATGTTTAGAGTGTATATATGTATATATATATGAATTAATTCAAGTGTTTAAAAATGGTTTTGTGAATATTCTTATAATAAAATAAGAAGAAATCTTGTGATTTAAAATATGAAAGGGTCAAGAAGTTTTAATTAGTTATAATTAAAATGGGCCAAGTGATGCTGAATACTGAACCATTAAATATACTTTATTTCTATGGTTGAATGGTTGTTTATTTGATAGTTAAATAATTGACTATCAAATCAGACCTATATGATTGTTGGGACGGAAAGACCGAGATCGAATTATATTCGAAAATCATTTCGTTCAGCAACTACTAAATTAAGATGATATCTGATCAAGACGGAGCCATTGAAGACCATAGATCTTCATAAAATGGAAGGATTACTTATATCTCTGGTTAAGGCCTATATTTTTCAAAGTCTACTATATATTACCATAACTTATATTTTATAACCGGAGATATATTGTGGTTCTGTCATGGTTGAAATCCACGGATTTGCAAGGACTACTTGCTATTGATCTATAGGGTGATTCCTAGGATGTGGTAGGAGAGTGCCTTTAGTTCATCCTTTTCCTGGATGACTTGTATGGACGAATGTATGACAGAGTATTTCTTAAGAATCACATATGTTGATTTTTACAAACGTATTTCTATAATTGGCAGGGAAGACACCTTCTCTTAGCATAAACACCCAGAATATGTTTGTGAACGTCAATTAGTGATTTGGTAGATTTGACAATTTGACATTCAAAGTGATTGTGATGTTCTTAAAAAGGTAGCGTTAAACCTCAAGCCTCATTAACCAAGAAAGGGTATAAAATCGAGTAGGTCGCATGGCTATGTGGGTCGCTCCCATTAGTGTAATGTCCCGTATTTTCACGGTATTATAATTAATTTATTTAATTATTTAAATTGTGATTAAGAGAATTAAATGGTCGTTGAATTAAATTATGTGGAATATTTAATTAATATAAATAATAGAATAATATATTTAATTCTGAAATATTTGAAAATAGTGAATTGACAATATCGTGTGAACTGGACAAATTTGAAATATATAATTTAGTTTAGTGTTGAATTATATTAAAGTGTTGAATTATATTAACGAAGTTATTTAAATAACGTCAGTTGAGCGTATACTTATATTATAATTAAAATCGAGCTCGAAATGGCGCTCTGTTCGTAATTATGCGATTCGAACTTTAAACGAATGTACAAAATCCCTTTTAAGCCGGGTTTCTGTGAAAAAAGAAATTTTCGGAGCTGGTGAAGTATATTTTTCTAATGGAGGAGAAAAATCAGGATTTCATCGTGTAGATTATGATTTATGTCCAAATCAAATTTTAGAAAAGTCGTTGTGGAATTCCTTTATAATTTATAACGATCTATTTATATTTTAAAAAGGATTTAAATATAAATCGAATATCGATATAACTGGGAACTTTGGAATATCGAGTTATGAATCCTGATATGGAGTTGTATGATTTTCTAATGTGAATATATACGATAATATTTATTTATAAATATTTAATTTAATTATTTTAAAATATATTAATATTTAAATGGGGTTATTTAGAGCTTTAAAAATAGCCACTTTGCAAACATGCTCCGTTTTCGACGAAACTAATTTTGTTGGATCCGGAATATTAAATTATTGTTACATTTCAATTTTCGTAATTTTTGAAGTCAGTATGTGGCCATATAGAGTTTAATGTGAAAAACATACGATAATTTGACTTTAGTAACACGTTGTGTTAATAAACTGAGTCGGAATTCGACGAAACAAGCTTCATTGGGTCCGTAATATCGAATTTAATGTGTATGTTCATTTTCTTGATTTTTGAGTATCATGTGTGATCATAGGAATTTTTAAACAATAAATAGAAATAGCGATTGATTAGAATCAAATAAAATAATCAATAAAAAATATTAAAATTTACCTATAAATACAACACGCATCTCCTAACCCTAAACTACTCTTCTTTGGTCAACAGAAAAATCTGTCGCTTTCTTTTTCTTTCTTCAACGTTAAAAACCATCTTCTAAAATCCAAAACAAATTGCATAAAATCCTACAAATCCTGAAACATGTATATTCGTAATCATATGGAGTTGCTCTTCAATTCCATAAGAATTTCACCAAGCTCGATGGGGTTAATCTCGAAGTCGAGTTTCAGCGGAAACCTAGGGTTGAAGAAGTGCATTTTGGGTTTTTAATTCAAGAAGTTGAGTGCGCATATGAGTTTGGGGTGGGGATTAGAGCTCGCATGCGAAGTTTGGGAATTTACAGGAATTAAAACTGTCGTGGGTTTTTACGGTACCTGGGAAAAACATCAGGAAGTTGCGATTTGTATGGATGACGCGAGTAGGTAATGGGTGGTATAGGATTGAAGAGGAGGAGTGGTGGAGTTCAATGGTGAATTCGGATTGTGTTTTTGTTGAGCACGGAATGAAATGGAGGCATGAAAGGATATGGCCATGTCGCAGGCAAGCTACAGTAGCGGAAAAAGAATTCGAACCTGGTGCTGAAAGGATAAGACGTGCGGTAATGATATGGATTTGAATGAGCAAGGTTTAAATATAATAAATTAAGGTTAATGATGGTTATAATGTGTAATTAGGGAGAATGGGTACCTTGAAAGATTGGCAATGGTAAAGTAGAAGGAGTAGCAAACTGACGGAGAAGAAGGTAAAGTGTTGGAGCAGGTTATATCTTTTTGGGTCGGGTTTGATAGGTAAAGCCCAAACTTTAATAGAAATCAAGTTTAATTTTTTATTTAATAATATACAAACTTGTAATTTTAGTATCTTTACCATACGTTATCAGAATTCTGAACGGTCAGATCCATTGGGATCGTATGGACGAGGGCTACGCAATGGAACTGACTGGGAGTGGATTTGAGCTCATTACAATTTATAGCAAAACAAATTGTCCAATCTGAATCGACGATAATTTATCGTTATTTAACGATAAATTACCAATGTGAGTAAAACTCACCAACTCTACCCGTTCATATTTTTATAACGCATTTTTAGAACCGATAAATGATGATTGATTGCTGTGTGATGACTATTTGGTTGAACTGCTGATTTGTTGGTTGAAATTATAAATAATGATAGATATATATCGTTAATCAAATATTGATCCCGTTTATCAGAATATTTCATATTGAAATGAAACTGATGTGAATTATATTCTGTAACATCTGCGGATGCAGGGAAACAGATCGGAGGAATCCAACTGGATTCCTCAACATTTATTTTACTATTTTTCATATATTGTGTTATATGATGTGATATGAAATCTGTTGTTGATTTTGTATGTTTGAATGATACCAATTATTGTTATATGGTGCGTTAATACCATAGGGAATACTGAAATTTTAAAAAGGAAATATTCGACGTTATATTGAAAAAGAAATATTTATAAAATCAAAAGATTTTATAAAAAGAAACATTTTTAAAATAAATAGAGTTAGAAAAGGAAATACTTGTGAAACAAATATAAAGGGAAATATTTGTGAAACAAATATAAAGGGAAATATTTTCGAAACAAATATAAAAGAAAATATTTGTAAAACAAATGTAAAAGGAAATATTTGTGAAACAAATAGAATAGAAAAGGAATTACTGGGAAAATAAATAGAATTATGAAAGGAATTATTTATAAAATAAATAAGATTTTATAAAAGGAATATTTGGAAAATGAACAGAATTCGAAATAGAGTTAATTAAACAGAGTAATCGATTAGAGTTAATCAAATTGAGTTAATCAAATATTAGTTAATTAAATAGAGTAATTGATTAGAGTTAATCAAATAGAGTTAATCGAATATTAGTTATTCGAATAGAGTAATCGATTAGAGTTAATCAAATAGAGCTAATTGAATATTAGTTATTCGAATAGAGTAATCGATTAGAGTTAATCAAATAGAGTTAATTAAATAGAGTATTCGATTAGAGTTAATCAAATAGAGTTAATTGAATATTAATTATTCGAATTGAGTAATCAATTAGAGTTAATCAAATAGAGTTAATTTAATATTAGTTATTCAAATAGAGTAACTGATTAGAGTTAATCAAATATAGTTAATCGAATATAGTTTATTCGAAAGGAGTTAATCGAATATAGTTTATTCGAAAAGAGTTAATCAATTAGAGTTAATCAAATAAAGTTAATCCAACAGAGTTAAAGGAGTTAATTGAATATAATTATTCAAAGAGAGATAATCGAATATAGTTTATTCGAAGAAAAGAGTTATTAAATATAGTGTATTCGAAGGAAAGAGTTATCGAATAGAGATTATTCGAAAGAGAGTTACGTAAGGAAGTTTGTTAAAGATTTAAAAAGGTGAACCTTGTCTACTTCGAAGTTAGAAATGTTGTTCAGTTAAGGTCTGAGAGGTAGTTATACCCCAACTTGATTGGCTTTGTTTTTAACTAAGGGATGGTTAAGGTTCGATAGTGAAGGTTGGTTAAGTGAAATTAGTTAATCAGTGTAATGTTTCGAGTTGGCATAACGATGTTTTATTTAAACTTCTGTTTAAATCCAAATGTAGGAGTTTTGGAAATGTTTTCCAAATAAGAATCAAAAAAAATTTCTAATATAGAAAATACGAATTGGAAAGGTTTTCCAATGTTAATAATGCATATTTTCTAAATTTAGAAAATAAGAAATGTTAACAGGAAATGAAAAAAATGAATAAATTAATGAACTAAAAAGATAAATGTTCAGTGATGATTGATCGATAAAATTTCCATCTGGAAATAATAACGTTGTTTGCACACGTGTTTTCCTTTGATAGTTAACTCACCAACTATCGAAGTTTTTGAACATTTTTCCATCGTCAATATGGAGAGATCGGGATCAGATTCATTATCTGAAAACCACTCTGCATGGGCATTAGCTTTGCGATCAAATATGATAAAGATGATTGAAGACGTAGTTATGCAAGGGCTGTCCTGTTTACAGAATAGTGCCTTCGGTTTGTCTAGTCCCAGAACAACCTGTATGGAAGAATGTTTGATAGAGTATATTCAATAGATCGCGGAAGTTGATCTCTTCAAACGTATTTACGTTTGGTGGCGGAGGAATTCATTTCTCTTAGTTGTATACCCATTGTATTTTTGGGGAAATCAATTTGTGATTTGGCGGGTATGATGATGTGACATTCAAAGTGAATAATTGTGTGATCTGTCAGAGATAAGCGTGACCTCTAGCCTCACAACCAGGAAATGACAAAAAATGGGCAGGCAACATGGCTACGTAGGTTGCTTCCATAGTGGTGTATTATCACCTATCTAGAGATATTCATTTCATTCTTTAATCTATTCGATGTTGTCCCATTCAGGAAACGGTTGCTGATCCCAACCGTTGGTGATATACATTCGATACACTCAAGCGAAATGAGTGGTCGGTCATGTGTAGCCGGGTTGCAAGATGTTCTTGTTGAACCCAGTGTATTCCTCTCTAAAGGTACACTATTGGAAGGTGGTTCCATACCTTGTCTTAGTTGGCAATCCATTATCCAATAAGTGCTCGTGGTTTTGATTGTATACTATATATGTAGAACATGAGATGAAAACGTTTCTGCTAGATGATTATTATATTGTGGTTGATAGACACTATTATAACCAGTACGTTAGACACGTCCGTTGGACGTGTGCATAGAATACTGAGACCAATTTATTAATAATGAATTAATGGTCAAATAAATGTCTCCTTATATAAATTTGCAGTTGTAATTTCGTAGCTTGGAATATTATTTATTTTCTTTATGAAGAAATTAAATATTATCATGATTAGTAACAAAACCATGAAGAGAAAAATCAAAAGTCATGAACATATGGCCATGTCCAATTATTTATATTCGAAATTTTGAGGTATATGGGAACTCTGGGAAAACATTTAATTGTTAAAACTATCAATTAATGTGCAATGTCTTGGTCACTAATTACTATTTTCAAATAAAATGATGAGTTCGTGGGAACACTGAGTCATCTATTAAAGTAATGGAGTAGAGCAGATATAAGATGCACCAAAGTTGTGCAGCTTAACGTTTACAATAACACATCAAGAATCTGTTCCTACCCCTTTGAAGAAGTAAAACTTAAACACAATGTTTTTTACTCTAGCTTTGTTTCACAAATTTGATATGTTTGAATATCATAACACTAAAAAATACAATAAGACTAATAATACATGTTGATTTTCACAATCTTCCTCAGTACAACTTGTATATGCACCCTATAGAGAATAACATTAATTGCTTGTACACATATTTACTACCTGGTAACATTAATCACTAACCCAAAGTTTGATAAGGTTTCAAAGACTTCCAACCCAATTGTAATCCAGTTTTACATATACAGTTACTCTATTATACAGAGAATCATCAACAATCAATTAATGTTAGACCACAAATTATCAATAGACGAAACTTCAATGAACATCATAAAGTCAACTTAAATTTAACCAAACTGTCCATTAAAATTCACAAAGTTGAATAGTGGATCAACCTTACTGTGCAACATATTTAACAATACACAGTTAAATCTAACTGAACCGCACATCAGTTTAGGGATGTAATTGCTATGATACTCCATCAAATAACAATGATTAAAAAAAATGAAATGCTGTAAAAAATACATAGACTATACACCTTAGTAAAATATCACCTTAACAGTCAAAATACATAACATAACAATATCTTTTACGCATTTACCTAGATCTTTTCTTCCACCGTCTTCTTTACTTGGGTTACATTTAGGATGCTAGTCTTCAACTGCATCTTCTTTGTCTTACCGAAGTGCCATTCTCATCACTTTGGTCTTCGTTTTTCTCAAGGCATCACTGCATGTCCTCTTCCCACTAATTCAAGTACTGCAATAAGGGGATCTTTTCTACATGTGTTTTCTAGTACTTGCGCTCTCTGTACTTCAACTACCATTATCAATTTTGTAACCTTTCGATTCAGCTACACGCAACCATTTGTAATTTTGTAAATGACAGTATCATTTAAAGCTACCATATGGGCATCTGCATCAATTCAAATTTAGTTAGTTCTTCCTAATAGTTTCTACATGTTATCACATGTCCGCCTAATATCAGCAACCTGCAGTGCAATTAGAAAATGTGTAATTGAAATTTATTTTGAACTATAATTTGAAGTTATGCCGATCAATTTAGGTTGATAACAGAGACATAAATATATGAATATACCACATCCATCAATATTTCATGAGGTATTATATGTATATGATAAAAGTAGCTATTCAAAGGTAAGCTTTCAAAAGAGAACAAGATATTGAAGTACCATTATATGAGATTAAAAACTGAAAGGAGACAGTCTACCTACAAAAGAGCCGAAATATTCGTATATCATAAGATATATTGATATGCAATGGACAAAATGCAATTTACAATACAAATAGATGATAACATTGAACCAATGTACTCAGCTTCGTAATAAATATGTTTCATTTTTAGAATATGGCAGCAAGGAGGGTTAAGTGAGGTTTAAGCATTGCCCCTGGCATAATAACATAAGGCTCCAACAAATTTAGCATAATAACATAAGGCTCCAACAAATTTATACATATCATGGTTAAAAAGGATAGCATTGGACATTGGTTTAATTTAAAGGTGCTATTAAGACTTGGATTTGTGGTGAACGAATTTAAGATATTTAACAAAACTAATCGCTGCCAAAATATACATTGCTACTCATCTTAAATGACACAAATGCTTCATCACACTACTGTAGAATATGAATTATTCATGTTAAAGAGAAAAATGAGCAAGTAGTTTACCATCTTTTCCAGCTTATTTATAATCAGCTTTCATCTTCTGATCTTTTAGGAGATATAAAGCCTTGCCCACTAAGTCAGTTGTAATGCAAATCAACCTTGTGTGCCCTTTGACCTTAAATTTAAGAGAGCATATACTTGCAACAATATCACCTAATTTTTCTGGAATCTACAGTACCATGTTGTAGTATATCTAATATTGTATACAAATGTATACAGAAATGTATTCGTGTCATGTTATCACTTTGTTTCACATATCAAAGTTGAGGTAAACAATTATGTGCATATGTGTATCGCTTATAATTCAATATTCATTGAGATGGTGGAGTATAACACAAATATAAGGTACTTGTACAGTTTCAAATTTGGTTGTAGAAGAGTTGAGTATTTTAATAATACAAACAAACATACAAATGTGTCTTTAAATATTAGCCACAGCAAGCATAACTTATAAAGCAAAGGTACAATAAAGTTGCTCAAAATACAGGATAATAATAATTAATGCATGATTGTAAACAGAGTTATGAAGTTGAAAAGTACCTAATAAAAATTAAACTTGGCCGTGTTTTCGGATTTAATCATCTTGATAACTCGTTGCTTGCTCACACTTTGCCTATTTCAGATTTAAAAGCTTATAAGCTCTCTATTTATGAAACAGTGGCATATACACTTGCAAGTTTGAACCTGCTAAGCATGCATCGTCAATCCAAAAAAAATGGAATCTGGTCGGTATTAAAGTAAAAAAATCCTCAGTAAAACTACAACAATCCTGAATTAAACTTTCAGCCATGCTAAAAGTATACAAAATACTATCATAGTAGTCATCATGTAAATCATAATATGCTTATACACAAAATTTTATATTCGGACAATTAGTATATCAGCAAACAGAAATAAGTTTTAAAAAAGTCTTCATTCAAAATCAAATGAAGAAGGAGAAGACTAAATTATTAATTTGTTTCAATTGTAAAATATTTTTGAATCTAAAAGCATTAGTTTTGGACCGGATGAGTGAAGAGCAACGACAATGAAGCGAAGCAGAAATATAGCAAAAAAATTACAGTACCTCAGTCTATTATCTCTCTCTGTGCACAACCGACTGTCATCCACCCCTTATGTACTGTAATCTGAATCACTGCATTGATTGCAAAAAATAGGAAAGTGAGAATTTGGGTATAAAATAAATGAATTCAAAACCTAAAAATTAAAACCAAAATGGATCTGTACAGATCACCTCTCCAGTATTGATTTAACTAAAGAACTAACCATTGGAGCAAAATATCAGAAAAGAATAAGACGAAAACATGAAAAAGCCAGTCATCAGCATCAGACTTTAATCATATCTAAAATCTGATCGTGCACTTTTTGTTCTTCTCTCTGGGTACATGGTTAAAAAAGAAATAGGGGTAGTTCTATGAAGAAAAAGGAGTCTAATTTCTTACGGCATAAGTTAACTTGTTTGTGAATGAGAGTAAGCTATGAGATCAACATTTAACGAAATTTGTAATAATATCGCAATTACTTCAATCACCGACTGCAGTTTTAATATCGAAAATTAAGTGGAAAATGGAAAAAATCCTTACTCGAATCGTCTACTATCACGCTCTAAGTCAAGCAACGCTAGAATCCAAAAACTCAAACTGATTGATTCCATCTTCAAACAGCAGAGCTAATTTTTCATTTTTTTTCCTTCACCGAGCCAAAACTAAAAGGGAGAGGACGAAAATATTGTAAGCTATGAAATCAACATTTAACGAAATTTGTGATAATAACGCATTTACTTCAATTACTGGCTGCAGTTTTAATATCGAAAATTAAGTGGAAAATGGAAAAAAGCCTTACTCGAATCGTGTACTATCACTCTAAATCAAGCTGCGCTAGAATCCCAAAAGGCAAACTGATTGATTTCATCTTCAAACAGCAGAGCGAACTGATCAAATTATTTTCCTTGCCTTTTCCTTAGATCACTACAGCCACACTAACTGTTTTGATACAAAATTCGAATAACCATTATTATTTAATTAGTGTAGTGGATTAGGCATAGCATTGTAGATTGTTCCATGTACCCATATTCTAGTATAAACACAGTTAACTATATCACAAAATTTGCCAAACCATTATACCAAGCTAAAGAACTCAAGCGCTTTTCACTTGTTAATTATTTATACATTAGTTTGCGTACTGATATGTACTTTACAAAATAGTTTCTTTTAACTTTACTGTACAAAAAACACATAAACGGGTAAAAGTACCCATTACTTGCTCTGAGAAGGGAATGTATCCAAATAAATGTCGACGAATGAATGTAAAGGATATAAAAAAATTCCAGTTGTCTATAATAAATAATTTCAGTGTTCACTGAGACCAATGAAGGGTGAAGCATCTTGCATGTACTGTGATTTCACCATGTACTTAGCTTTCTTAATAAATGAGTTGATATAAAATAAAATCAGATGAAAATATTATCATCTCATAATATGTCGGCAGGTATAAACAACTGATATGAAATATAATTGAAATCAAAATCTAAGATAGTATAGGAGATTTTTCTGATCATGTAGCCAAACCTAAAATACAGGTAAAACCCCTTAACTTTAAAATATTTAATCAGTTGAAAGTAGAAAATCAACTTACAATATCTAATCGTAAATAAAGGTGATGTCGAAATGAAAAAAAGGTCCAGCCTTCCACTTGCATTCCCCTTGTAACTTCTCAGCTAAAAGTTAATCTCGATATAAATAAACTGCTTTAACCAAAACAGTTAACAATTACTATATTAAATGGTAAACAAATTACTCAAAACAGAGACTTAAGATATTACCTGCGTTGAACTACACTCATCATCCATATCTTCATTGCTAAAGTGTTGAATACCACTTACCTGAACCCTCTACGGCCATACTTCAATCCAGCCTTGTATATCTAAATAAACATCGACAAATGAATGCCAAGGATATAAATAATTTTTTTGGTTGTTTATAACAAATAATTTAAGTGTTCACTTAGAATAATGAAGGGAGAAGCATCTTGCTTGTACTGTGATTCCCACTATCTACTCAATTTTTTTAATAAATGACTTGATATAAAACAAAATCAGATGAAAATATTACTATCCCAAAACATGCAGGTAGTTATAAATAACTATATATGAAATACAATTGCAAGAAAAATATTTAAGATAGTATGAGAGACCCCTTTTAATCAGGTGGAAGCATAAAATCAACAACATTACCAAAATGTATATAAAGGAGATGCAAAAATGGGAGAAAAAAAAATCTAATCTTTCACTTGCATTCCCCTTTTAATTTCTCAGGTAAGAGTTGATTTCGGTATAATTAAACAACTTCAACTAAAACAGTTAACTGTTACCATATTAAATGGTGATAAAAATTACCCAAAACAGAGACCTAAGAAATTACCTGCATTGAACTAAAATAATTGTCATCCATGTCTTCTTTTCTATAATGTTGGACACCACTTTCCCAAACCCTCTGCAGCCATGCTTATCCAGCATTGCACGCAAATGAAAATCCAAGTTGTTCACATCTCTCTGTCATATAAATGTAAGAAAATACAAAGAAGCAAAGCCGTGAGCATCGAAATCCACAATAATATTAAAGAAAATCCCAACACTTCAGTTAATATTGGAGGAAGAACAAATAACTGGAATAAAAAAAAAGATGAGATAACTGGTCCATTGTTGCCTTACCTCAGGTTTTATGCAAACATTCCAAATTGAATCAGATTATACAGGTTATAAATTTGAGTTAGTACAATTGCATTTTTGAGTGATTAATGTTAGGCTGCTCTAAGCACGTAATTTGCAAATTAACTACAACATGCATTTTTTGAGTGATATAACTTTAGATGATCAAATGTTAAGATATATTACCTACATTATTGTTCACATTTTTTAAATTATGACTCTTGTATTAATTATACATGTATAAAGGTAATATTTATAACATACCTCCAAAATTAAGCACACCTAAAATTGTCCATTACTAAAAATTTAATTATGGGAATAGTAAAATCAAAAGGTGAAAGGTTTAGTTTTAACTAATAATGTTAACATACATGTAAACTATACATTGGCTAGTAATTATAAATGAAATTTTGCAAATTTGATAAGATTCTAGTAAGTATACTGTTTATAAAGATTTGTATAAGGGATCCATGCTTATATCATAAACATATGCATAAGTTAGAAAGCAAAATAAAATAAAAATGGTTAATCAAAACCGTAGAGATAACATCATGAAAAAACCACTCCCTTAAAACCATTAAAAATCAAATGAACTCACATTATTGGTTGAAGCGTATGCGAATAGGTTCAGAGAATGGATCCAAGAAGGAAAGCCACATCGTTTTCCTCAATGAGACGCGACCTTCAAGCATATCCAAAGTCGTCGATCGCAAAATCAAGCTTCGCTAGCTCATCGGAATCTTAACTCCAAGCTCAAAAACTGCAAACCGCTAGCTCTTCAATAATATCATATCCTTCATGGCGATTGGGATTGACATGCCCTCCGTATTCAGTGGGATGATGGCTGTGTTTAAACCGTTATTGATTTAGGGTTGAGCGATTGAGAAGACGAAAAATATCTCTATGAAAAAACATGGTAAAAGTGGGTTGAAAACGTCGGCAAGAAACGGATACATATAAGTTAGGAATATTTTAATTTGAAAATTATATACATAATTTTTTTCTTATAATACCAAGTCTTTTATTACATATTACTGGTATATATGGCATGTTCATTGGATGCACGCAAAGAAATATGCGACTGAACTTCCATTTAGTGCAAAATAGCATATTTGAACATGCACAAAACTCGTATATTATTTATCCCCACTTATGACTGACTTTAATAGCTATAAGAATATTGATCAAATGGTATCCTATTCTTTGGAGAACATGCATTGCATTTACAAAGGAAAATTATTTGGAAAATTAATCATTTATGCTGATTTTTTTTTTTGTATCGTTCAAACCCGATAAACCAATCCAAAAAAAAAAAAAGAATTCCACTTAAATAGAAAACGGATCAAATTATTATTATGTAATATTACTGTCATGATTAATACAATTTATCCATATAAGAAAATTCTAGTAGGAACGATCCATAAGTGAGAACAACATTTATATTGAAATTTAAGGAGAAATAAAAAATTACAGAAAAACAGGTAAATACCATTGATAAAAGCCTAGCTTGTAGATTGCGATCATCAAATATGTTGCTGGTGCAGTTTTCATCCTTCCATCTTTTCTTATATTGAAGACGTATCAAAAAAAATAAAAAATAAAAATAAAAAAAATCTCTCCAAAGCCCTATCGCAAGTTTATATTAATTTTAATTTAACGTATAAACATCAACCACCTCACAAACTAAACTGAGTTCAACGGGGCTCAGTTTTCGACCTCATTGTAAGCCTGTATAATTAATCTCAATATTCTATTTGTATCCACCAAACCCATAATACTTTTAAGAAAAACTCAAATTTTGTAAAATTTTCAAGTAAGTTTAATATTTTACATGACATGAATGTAAAAGAAAAAAACAAATGACTCATTTAAAAACTGAAGATGACAGGAGCCATGCCATCCAGAATTAGCAACAAATAACGGGGTCGACAGCTAATGTGAAAAAATAAAGAAAAAGAAAGATCATACGCAAGCCAAGGGAGCAGCGGCATAACCTTAAAACTCAAATTCAAAGAAAAATTGCCAACACCTAAGAAAACCGGAAAACACCATTGATAAATATGAACATCATTTATGTTGAAAGTTAATGAGAACATTGTTGGGTTTCTATTTTACATAACCGTTTCAGCGAAAGCTTGATTGTGTGAACACTAAACTAACACTCACATATGCATATGAGAAAGAAAACCTGGATAAGCCTATAAGGAAGAAAACATGGTATAAGGTAGGCTGTTAAAATCTTAATATTTTCATGAAAAACTCAAATTTGGTACAATTTTCAAGTAAGTTTAAAATTTTACATGACATGCATGTTTAAAAAAAAAAAAAACAAATGACTCATTTAAAAACTGAAGAAGATAGGAGCCATGCCATCCAGAATTAGCAACAAATAATGAAGTCGACAGCTGGTGTGAAAAATAAAGAAAATGAGAGTTCATATGCAAGCCAAGGAGCAGCGGCATAACATTGAAACTCAAATTCAAAGAAAAATTGCCAACACATAAGAAAACCGGAAAAGACCATTGATAAATGAGAACATCATTTATGTTGAAATTTAATGAGAACAATTTTGGGTTTATATTTTACATAATTGTTTCAGCGAAAGCTTGATTGTGTGAACACTAAACTAACACTCACATATGCATATGAGAAAGAAAATCTGGATAAGCCTATAAGGAAGAAAACAGGGTATAAGGTAGGCTGTTAAAATATTAGTATTTTCATGAAAAGCTCAAATTTTGTACAATTTTCAAGTTTGTTTAAAATTTTACATGACATGCATGTTAAAAAAAAAAAGCAAATGACTCATTTAAAAAATGAAGATGACAGGAGCCATGCCATCCAGAATTAGTAACAATTAATGAGGTCGACAGCTGGTGTGAAAAAATAAAGAAAAACAAAATTCATATGCAAGCCAAGGAGCAGCGGCATAACGCTGAAACACAAATTCAAAGAAAAATTGCCAACATCTATGAAAACGGGAAAAGACCATTGATAAATGAGAACATCATTTATGTTGAAATTTAATGAGAAAATTGTTGGGTTTCTATTTTACATAACCGTTTCAGCGAAAGCTTGATTGTGTGAACAATGAACACATATGCATATGAGAAAGAAAATCTGGATAAGTGGTTAGCCTTTGACAAAGAAATATGGTATAAGGTAGGCTGTTAAAATCTTAATATTTTCATGAAAAACTCAAATTTTGTACAATTTTCAAGTAATTTTAATATTTTACATGACATGTATGTAAAAGGAAAAAGCAAATGACTCATTTAAAAACTGAAGATGACAGGAGCCATGCCATCCAGAATTAGCAGCAAATAATGAGGTCGACAGCTGGTGTGGTAAAATAAAGAAAAGGAAAGTTCATATGCAAGCCAAGGAGCAGCGGCATAACCTTGAAACTCAAATTTAAAGAATAATTTCCAACACCTAAAAAACCGGAAAAGACCACTGATAAATGAGAACATCATTTATGTTGAAATTCGATAAGAACATTGTTGGGTTTCTATTTTACATTACTGTTTCAGCGAAAGCTTGATTGTGTGAACACTAAACTAACACTCACATTTGCATATGAGAAAGAAAATCTGGATAAGCCTATAAGGAAGAAAACATTGTATAAAGTATGCTGTTAAAATCCTAATATTTTCATTTTAACTAAGTAGGCAAAGCACTTACGATACTTTTTGATGGAAATTTTAGTTGTAACTGTAGATATGAAAACAATACCAACAAATTCAAGTTAAACTGAAAGCGTAAGAGTTCAAATAGCTGTAGCCACGGTGCAGTTGGTAAATAATGGTCAACAAATTATTCTGTTTGGACCTTGACTTCATATTCATGTAAGAGAAAGATGATTATGTCAACAATACTTGAAAGTTCCATGTGTTATTCATAAAACAACTCACTATTTGAGGTTAACTCTATTCATTACTTAACATTAACAATTTTATCATTTCAACATAGTAACACATAGAATATTGACATGAAATCCAACTTGCAGCGATGATTCAGTAATAAAGAATAGTACCTAGTTAAGCAATAAAAATGGGAGCACTATTTTTTAGATCCAAGCCATTGTTGGGCACGATGATCACCACTACCTCCAACAACTTGTCTAATACTGATCTTATGCGCAAACTTTTTTTCAAGCCATTCGCATCCAGTTGCATCGAGTTTGCCAACGGCTGACCTGTAGAAAGATACAATAAGTTCAGGTAGGAAAAACTTGAATTATAGAAAGGTATATTGAGAATAAATTAAAACTGTCAACACTATCCCTCTACGCTTATGTTTGGAAACAAATATTAAATAAAACTGCCGATCTAAGTGTTATGAGTTTAGAAACGTGCACCATCCCTCGCTGCTACAGCTGGGATTATCAAACGCCCAACCGAATCTGCATTGTTTAAAATTTCTGCCTCTGCTAACATTCATATTTAGTCACCAATACTCTAAATAAAAAAATTCAAATGCAAAAAGTGCAAAATTCACAAACTCGAAATACAAAAGATTTAACATTAAAAACCTGAGGGTTATTCGACCTAAAAGGATCCCAAATCGGTTGTGAAATCGACATGGCGAAAGGAGAGAGAGTCGCAATTTTGATGCGGGTCTGGTAGGATGACTACGTGCCATTCTACCAATGGCAACGTGATGCACAGTTGCGAAATCGACATGGCGAGAGGAGAGAGTGGCGATTTCATGTGGAGTCGATTCGTCTCAAACATGAAGGCTGCAAGCCTTTCTGGCAACGTTTAGGCGGTGTTGCTTTCGGAAAATGGATGAAAGGGTGGAGGCACAATTCCCACCATTGTCAAAATGCCCTATTGGGATCTGTACCGATGGAGGGTTATTTGGGGAAAGTAACGCGTAGTGGGACTAAAGACGTGGGCGGTTGGTTGTGAATAATGTGGGAAGAAATATTTACAAAAGTGACCTCAAATGATATAAAAACAAAAAGGGTAAATTAGTCGTTTCAAAAGCTTCATTTCAAGGTATTCTCATTATAATATAGATATCAAAAGAATTTGATAAAGACTATTTTGGATTCTCATAAGGAAAAAACCCGTTCCGTTATACGACGTGGTCTTTTGAGATATCGCTTAATTGCTCAAACTGTTTTTAACTGTTTTACTCACACTAGTCCCATGACTTACCCAGAGTTTATTTTGTTTTGTTTTCCCTAAACTCTTGGGTCCCCAATTTTGTACGGGAAGTCAAGTAGTCAGGATTTTTCAGATATACTTGGAGATCTTGGAGCGGGTGGCTTCAGGATTATCTAGCTATTGTTATTTCCGTTGTGTTGTAAGTGTTGTACTTTGATAATGTTACTGTATACATATACTAGTTTTATTTCAAAGTTATGTATCTATTATATATTGTTCATTCTGGTGTGAGTTTCATGTTACTCTGATGATGATGTATGTTCTTCTTCTTCTTCTTCTATTCTAAGTTTCTATCTTATCTATTCTCACCCTCTAATTTCTTTCATGAACTATCCGGTGTTTCTGATGCTTGAATATTCGACATTGAGTTTATGTCGGTTACTCAGGATCGTGAAAACCCAGGTCGTTACATGTGACGACCGCTCATAACCCCCACTCTATACAAAAGAAATAATGTGCTGAAAGGTGTGTAAGGCAGTCATGGACGATAATCAAAGTAGGGAAACAAGAAGAACCTGTCGTAAAGTCACAGCGCAAGGATAAAATATAATAGAACATATACAACAGGTAGCAATAGTGAAGCAGAAACACAAGACTTTCATAGAACTAGAAAGTAATATCCACAACTTGGAAATAGTGTTTATAAAATAAGTTGCCTCACTACATTATTCAGAAAAGCAAACAGCAGAAACCCAATTATTAGATAGTAGTAAAACTGGTATGTGAGCCTCCTGCTCTCCACCGATCAACATCATCGTCCTCACTAAAGCATCACCTGTCACATGCTACTTAGTCTGTCCATCCACAACTAGATGAACAGCTGAAGGTAATAAGAGAAAACATAAAACCTTGAGTCAGACAACAGTCTTAGTGAGCGATAAAACAGCAAACAAACTTCAACAATAAAGTGTATGAGAAATGGATAGATAAACATACTAATCTACCCACAACACCAGAGAAGAACTCAACCTTATCTTCCCTACATCGGACAGTGATAGCCTTTACTATAAAAAATTCAACCATTCATCCATAGAAACCAGAACATCCATTCAATCATAGAAAACACTCATAACATCCAGATTATATAAGTCTCACATAGACAACCCGTATCGAGTTTAACATCCCCAAGTACTCTCCCCAGAGGCTTAGACCAATATCAGTTAAGCACTCAACGAACATCTTCCTCGACTTTGGATAATCTATGTGAGATAGTACAAACAGAACAACCAATCATCCATGACTGATTCTGGCTATCACCGCCAATCCTGCTTTGAAACCATCGTTAATCGTATGACGACCAACCTTGCCATTTGTCAAGGGCTAATGGTAACCCCAGTTCTAACATAAACTCCATATGTCCAACCTTGACAATGTCCAACCTTGACAACTAGGCCTTTCAACGATACCCAAGGTACTCGACCAACAACCTTCTAGTCTATTGGGTGCCCCTATTGTACCCCTGCTTTGAGCCTGCTAGAACTTACGACAACGATGACTTCTTGGCCTTCGCTTCTCTAGTCATCCAACCTTGAACACATTTCATAGCTCAAGCAACCTTCTCGAGCAACCGTTATCCACGAACTCACAACCTTTGATTTGCCACCTCATTCGTTGTTCCACCTTGATCAATGAAAACAATCAACACTTTGAACCTTCCTATTGGAATTTACTTTGATGTCACATCATCATCGAGAAAATTACATCACTGCGCTATGGCTAGGGTACGGGGGGGTGCCGCCGAAAAATATATTTTTTCAGACCTTTTATCCAAATCCGAGTCGTACCCGAAAAACGTACTTTTTCAGAAAATGACCCTGTTGGAAATCAACCATAGCATCATCACTATCAACCATAGCGTTTAAAAGCGCTGCTAAAAACGTGACAGATCAGCCCGCTTTCAGACCGACCCGATCCAAACTAAGCCGACCTGATCAAGCGCCCTTCTAGCTTCAAACTTGACCGATCCAACCAACACGACTGACCTGATCCAATCACCTATATGACCGACCCGATCCAAATATGACCCAATCCGAATATGACCCGATCCGATCCACTCTTGTCCAATCCAACTTCGTTTCAATCTGGCTTCTGGCCGATTCAACTTATGGCCGAGTCAACTCCTGGCCGATTCAACCTATGGCCAAGCCAATTTCTGGCCGATTGCAATTCAACTCTAATTTCGACCAAAAGTTCGCTAAACGACGAATCCAACGAAACCGAAATCACCAAACACAATCATAAACATATCATAACATTACTACCCACATGAATATGATGGTTACCACAAAAATGATGTAAATCTCACCAAAAACCATTAAAATGAACATATGATCAAAATGACAGATCTAACTAACATAAACATGTAAAATGACATGAAATTAACTAGTAAAACTTGTTAAATTAGATCATAGGGTGATGCATATGAAAATGAACTTATAATAGTGTAAATCTATGATAAAACATCCCAATTTGATGAGAAACATGCACAAACACTCATATACTTCATTGCATTCATGTGAGAGATGTAAATCACTCACCGATTTGCCGAAACAGTCTAAAACAATAGAAATAAGAATCCGGACAGCGAGCATTCCGAATCAAACCCCTCGATCCGATGAATTTGCCTTTGAAATGACGTAGATCTTGCCTTGGAAGGCATAGATCTTCGATTTCCTCCTTTAGATTCAGACTTTAATGGTGGAAAGGTGTAGGAGGAAGAAGGAAATCAAATGCCTTCAAATGAGAGAATGGGAAAAAGTAAACTTTTTCCCTCCACTCTCACCCCCTATTTATAGGATTCCACTAAGGCTCCAAAACCTGAATAGCCAACTGAAAAACCTTAAAACAACGATTTCTCCCAAAACCGCTAATCCAAATCCTTAATGTAACCACTCTACGGAAAGACAATCATCAATTCCTTTCCAACGACACAGGTCTCACCCTCTGATTCGACCTGGGTCAAAAGTTATGCGCTATACAAGGCTGACGGGGCAAAATGGCCACAAACAAAATCGGTAAAAATTATGGACATGTCTCACATCCCCATAAACAACATATTAAAAGATGAGAATGATCCAACCCTCATAGAATAAAACAAATATATTTTACGATCTTCTGATATGTAAAATGCATGCTGTTACATTTTAGTGGTATCCGAGCTTAAGGTTAAGTAATTACCTTAGCTCTGTGGCGTGACTCAGTAGAGATGGGGTTAGTAATACCCCAGATTGAGTTGACTTCATATATACGAGTGAACGTATTTGTTATTTGATATAAAATGGTTTTATATTGTGGAGATTTATTAGTTGAGTTGTTTATGGGTTCTGGTCGATCAGTTTGATCCACTGTATCGGTAGGGGTTTATAAACACTTGAATACGATGAACCAACATGGTATGTTTTGGAAGGAGGGTAAATGAAATAATTTTACCCAAAATATATTTTGTTATAAAAGGAATCTATATATTGGAGTTAGTATAATATATAGGATGTGTTGGTTGTTATTATAATCGAATGAGATTATAAATTGAAATGGTTATGTAAATAACCGATCAGAATTCTTATAAGTGTAATATATGAAATCAGATGAATTAAATTTGGATTAAATTCAGAATTTGGAATTAAAATTCTGAAAACATGAAAATTGTTTGTAAATGGAATTGGATTGAATATATGAGAAATTTAAAATCTTAGGAGACTTTATATTTTTTTTACAAGCACTGTGAATGGTATTTTGAAATGAATTTCAAAATGGAAGTGTTTAGAAATGGTTTTAAAAGTGATATAGTATTGAACTCACTTCTATCGCTGGAAAATAAATTCTGATGATGACAGCTGCATCATCAGTGTTCGTTTTCGAGTTGCTAAGTGATGGATTACTACCAAGGATTTTGTTTTTGGATTGATTTGAGAAAAGCAATTTGTTTTGAATCTTGAAAAGGAAAGTTAGATTTTCGATATGGTAAACTATTAAAATTCCCTGGGAAAGATTGTTTGAATTAAAACAAATTAAATTAGAATTTGTAAAAGCAAATAGAAATTGAATTGAAAACCAGTTAAGTGGAAAATGAATTGAGATAGAATATACTGAATTAGATTGGATTAGAGATAATCCGAAATGGAATTGGACTGGTAAGTTAAGAGTTGAAATCAAAATGGAATCTGAGTTAAAAAACGAATTTGGTTTGGATATAAGCGAATAGCTGTGTTGAACAGATATTGATTGCAAATTGGTTGAGATGACATTGGTATATGCAGAATTGGTAGCAGATGTAAAGGATATAATTATATGCCCAACCAAAAAGGTACACGTTTATATTAATATGAGTTTGATGAGTTATAGCTGATTTGGCAAGCCGCTTGGCGTTTTGATTTTGTTTTGGGTTGAAGATGGTCTAGAGAGGCGATTTGGAGTTTAAGCTATTGACCAGTACAAAGGAGGTGCTGGCGAAATTTTTCGAAAAGTTAAGGTGTTAGTAAATTTTCAGGATTTTTGAAAATTTTCGTTAGTAGGAATAAATTAATAATTTAGTTGAAATTAATTGGTACAGTGAAACTGAAGTTAAAGAAGTAAAAATAATTTTTTACTTAGTCAATAGGGTTTGTTTTCTACCTTAACAATTTCGAGGACGAAATTATTTTAACGAGGGAAGAATGTATTGTCCCGTATTTTCACGGTATTATAATTAATTTATTTAATTATTTAAATAGTGATTAAGGGAATTAAATGGTCGTTGAATTAAATTATATGGAATATTTAATTAATATAAATAATAGAATAATATATTTAATTCTGAAATAGTCGGAAATAGTGAATTGACAATATCATGTGAACTGGACAAATTTGAAATATATAATTTAGTTTAAAATTGAATTATATTAACGAACTTATTTAAATAACGTTAGTTGAACGTATAATTATATTATAATTAAAATCGAGCTCGAAATGGCGCTGCAGTTCGTAATTTGGTAATTCGAACTTTAAACGAATGTACAGAATCCGTTTTAAGCCAGATTTCTATGAAAGAAGAAACGTTCGAAGCTGGTGAAGTATATTTTTCTAATGAAAGAGAAAAATCAGGATTTTGTCGTGTAGATTTTGATTATGTCCAAATCAAATTTTAGAAAAGTCTCTATGGAATTCCTTTATAATTTATAACTATCTATTTATATTTTCAAAAGGATTTAAATATAAATCGAATATCGATATAACTGGGAACTTTGGAATATCGAGTTATGAATCCCGATATGGAGTTGTATGATTTTCTATTGTGAATATATACGATAATATTAATTTATAAATATTTAATTTAATTATTTTAAAATATATTAATATTTAAATGGGGTTATTTAGAGCTTTAAAAATAGCCACTTTTGCAAACGAGCTCCGTTTTTAACAAAACTAGTTTGTTGGATCCGGAATATTAAATTACTGTTACATTTCAATTTTCGTAATTTTTGAAGTCAGTGTGTGGCCATACGAATTTTTAATGTGAAAAACAGATGATAATTTGACTTTAAAAAATACGCTATGTTAAAAACTGAGTCGGAATTCAACGAAACAAGTTTCGTTGAGTCCGTAATATCGAACTGAAGGTGTATGTTCATTTTTGTGATTTTTGGGTAAGGTGTATGTTCAAACGAATTTTTAAACAATAAACAAAAATAGCGATTGATTAAAATCGAATAAAATAATCAATAAAAAATATATTTAAATTTACCTATAAATACAACACACATCTCCTAACCCTAAACTACTCTTCTTTGGTCAACAGAAAAATCTATCGCTTTCTTTTTCTTTCTTTAACGTGAAAAACCATCTTCTAAAATCCAAAAAAAAGGGATAAAATCCTACAAATCCTGAAACATGTATATTCATAATCAAATGGAGTTGCTCTTCAATTCCATAAGGATTTCACCAAGCTCGATGGGGTTAATCTCGAAGTCGAGTTTCAGTGGAAACCTAAGGTTGAAGAATTCGTGCATTTTGGGTTTTTAATTCAAGAAGTTGAGTGCGCATACGAGTTTGGGGTGGGGATTAGAGCTCGCGTGCGAAGATTGGGAATTTAAAGAAATTAAAACTGTCACAGGTTTTTACGGTACCTGGGAAAAACATCAGCAAGTCGCGACTTATATGGATGATGCGAGTAGGTGATGGGTAGTATAGGATTGAAGAGGAGGAGTGGTGGAGTTCAATGGTGAATTTGGATTGTGTTTTTGTTGAGCATGGAATGAAATGGAGGTGTGAAAGGATATGGCCATGTCGCAGGCAAGCTACAGTAGGGGAAACAAATTCGAACCTGGTGCTGAAAGGATAAGACGTGCGGTAATGATATGGAATTGTGTGAGTAAGGTTTAAATATAATAAATTAAGGTTAATGATGGTTATAATGTGTAATTAAGGAGAATGGGAACCTTGAAAGATTGGCAATGGTAAAATAGAAGGAGTAGTAAATTGACGGAGAAGAAGGTAAAGTGTTGGAGCGGGTTATACCGTTTTGGGCCGGGTTTGATGGGTAAAGTCCAAACTTAAATAGAAATCAAGTTTAATTCTTTATTTAATATTATACAAACTTGTAATCTTAATATCTTTACCATACATTATCAGAATTCTGAATGGTCAGATCCGTTGGGATCGTATGGACGAGGGCTACACAATGAACTGACCGGGAGTGGATTTGAGCTCGTTACAATTTATATCAAAATAAATTGTCCAATCTGAATCGACGATAGTTTATCGTTATTTAACGATAAATTAACAATGTGAGTAAAACTCACCAACTCTACCAATTCATATTATTATAACGTATTTTTAGTACTGATAAATGATGATTGATTGCTATGTGCCGACTGTTTGGTTGAACTGCTGATTTGTTGGTTGAAATTATAGATAATGATTTATATATATATCATTAATCAAATATTGATCCTGTTTATCAGAATATTTCATATTGAAATGAAATTGATGTGAATTATATTGTGTAACATCTGTGGATGCAGGGAAACAGGTCGGAGGAATCCAACTGGATTCCTCAACATTTATTTTATTTTTTTTCATATATTGTGTTATATGATGTGATATGAAATCTGTTGCTTATTTTGTATGTTCGAATGATACCGATCATTGTTATATGGTACGTTAATACCATAGGGAATACTGAAATGTTAAAAAGGAAATATTCAATGTTATATTGAAAAAGAAATATTTATAAAATCAAAAGATTTTATAAAAAGAAACATTTTAAAATAAATAGAGTTAGAAAAGGAAATATTTGTGAAATAAATATAAATGGAAATATTTGTGAAACAAATATAAAGGGAAATATTTGTGAAATAAATATAAAGGGAAATATTTATGAAACAAATATAAAAGAAAATATTTGTAAAACAAATGTAAAAGGAAATATTTGTGAAACAAATAGAATAGAAAAGGAATTATTGGGAAAATAAATAGAATTATGAAAGGAATTATTTATAAAATAAATAAGATTTTATAAAAGGAATATTTGGAAAATGAATAGAATTCGAAATAGAGTTAATTAAATAGACTAATCGATTAGAGTTAATCGAATATTAGTTATTCGAATAGAGTAATCGATTAGCATTAATCAAATAGAGTTAATTGAATAGATTAATCGATTAGAGTTAATCAAATAGAGTGAATTGAATATTAGTCATTCGAATAAAGTAATCGATTAGAGTTAATCAAATAGAGTTAATTGAATATTAGTTATTCGAATAGAGTAATTGATTAGAGTTAATCAAATAGAGTTAGTCGAATATAGTTTATTCAAAAAGAGTTAATCGAATAGAGCTAATCCAATAGAGTTAAAGGAGTTAATTGATATAGTTATTCAAAGAGAGATTATGAAATATAGTTTATTCGAAGAAAAGAGTTATCGAATAAAGTTTATTTGAAGGAAAGAGTTATCGAATAAAGATTATTCGAAAGAGAGTTACGTAAGGAAGTTTGTTAAAGATTTAAAAAGGTGAAACTTGTCTATTTCGAAGTTCAAAATGTTGTTTAGTTAAGGTCCGAGAGGTAGTTATACCCCTACTTGATTGGCTTCATTTTTTAACTAAGGAATAGTTAAGGTTCGATAGTGAAGGTTGGTTAAGTGAAATTTAGTTAATCAGTGTAATGTTTTGAGTTGGCATAACGATGTTTTATTTAAACATCTGTTTAAATCCAAATGTAGGAGTTTTGGAAATGTTTTCCAAATAAGAATCAGAAATATTTCCTAATATAGAAAATACGAATTGGAATGGTTTTCCAATGTTAATAATGTATATTTTCTAAATTTAGAAAATAAGAAATGTTAACAGGAAATGAAAAAAAATGAATAAATTAATGAACTGTCTTGTTTACAGAATAGTGCCTTTGGTTTGTCCAGTCCCAGAACAACCTGTGTGGAGGCATTTAGGTGAATTTTGTACGGGCAGTCAAGTAGTCGGTATTTTTCAAATATACTTGGAGAGCTTGGAGAAGGAGGCTTCAGCATTATATAGCTATTGTTATTTCCACTATGTTATAAGTGTTGTACTCTGATAATGTTACTGTATACATATACTAGTTTTATTTCAAAGTTATGTATCTATTATATATTGTTCGTTTCGCTGTGAGTTTCGTGTTACTCTGATAATGATGTATGTTCTTATTCTTCTTCTATTCTAAATTTCTATCTTATCTATTCTCACCCTCTAATTTCTTTCATGGACTATCTGGTGTTTCCGATGCTTGAATAGTCGACATTGAGTTTATGTCGGTTACTCAGGATCGCGAAAACCCGGGTCGTTACAATTAGGGTGTATTGTCACCAGATTTATAGAAATTCCATTTGCTTCTTTATTCTATTTGATGTTGTCCCTTTCGGGAAACGGTGGTTTGAGCCCAATCGTTGGTGATAATACATTTGGTACTCTCAAACGACATGAGGGTCTGCTCATGTTTAGCCTAGGTTGCAAGATGTTCTTGTTGAACCCGATGTATTTACCTCCAGAGATACACTATCAGAAGATGGTCCATACCTTGCTAGTTGGAATCCAATCTGCAATAAGAGCCCGCAGTTTTGATTGTGTACTATATATGTGAAGTGTGAGATGCAAGCGTTCCGCTAGATTGATATTTATTTGTATTTAGACAATATTATAATATTAGAATAAGATATTGATTTCAAAGATTGTTTTGGGTTATCGTAAGGTAAAAACCGCCCGTGTTTTTGTGTGGATCAGTCTTACGATTATCATTTCTTTCAAAAATAAATGTTTGGACTTTAAAATCAAGTTGGATGATATTTTAAACTTAGTGAGTTTTCTCACTCTGGTTCACCGGACTGATCCGGCTTTTGTAATGCTCGGGTTAGCCCGGGTTGTACAGGTTTAGGTTTGGATGCTATGAATTTCAAGAAGACGTGATGAAGGAGTTCAGACATATGATATATACGTATTCCGTTGTGTGTTGTATATGAGTACAGATTATTATAACTATCGAGATGTGTTGATGTACTCTGATGATTTTAAGTATTTATTTCAAAGCTCTCAAATAAAGTTCATTTCTATATTATATTTTGTTCCGTTGCGATACGAGATTTTGTGTTATGTTGGTTAGTTGGTCCTTCTTCTATTCTAATATTTCTTTCTTTCTTATCTCACTCTCTATTTTCATTCTTTAACTATCTGGTGTTTTTCAATACTTGAGTTCTGGTAGTAATACAGGTTTATGTATTATTTTTGGAATTTGGGCGTCGAATTCCCTGGGTCGTTACAATAAATCCCTTTTTAAATCTCAAATTTCTTTTGCACATTCGAAAATATTTTATGGTATTTAAATACCAAAATCCTCGGGGCAGGGTAATTCAAACACAACGTAATCAATCACCAATCATATATCACATCATATTTCACAATAAATGAAAAACAGTAAATAAAATGTTGAGGAATCCATTTGGATCCCTCCAACTTGTTTCCCTGCAGCCACAAATGTTAATCAATGTAAATAACATCAATTTCTTTCAATGTGAGATAATATGTAAATAGCATCATTATTCAATCAACGACTTATATATATAACTTTATTAATCATTTCAACCAATTTGATCAACCATTCATCCAAACAACCATCAACAGTATAAAATTACTATATAAATAAATTTAAAACTCGTTTATATAGAAATATAAACGAGATAAAGTTAGTGGGTTTACTCACATTGGTTTACAGCTGGCGATTCTGCCTTTTGTTTCATTTTAAAATCAAACAGACATTTGATTTTTCTATGAAATTCCAGTAGCTTTGTACAAAGTAAAATCAGGTCAAAAATGTAGACCTCATCGCTACGATTCCAATAGATTGGTTCGCGTTCCATTCTGTTCACGAGTGAACGATATATAATATTTACAAGTTATTACTGATTCTACATTAATTAATAATCCAACTCCTAACTACCGAGATTAAGTTAATCACTTTCTGACCAATCATTGTTCCTGAACCCATGATTAGGCATTTTTAAGTATTTCTTCGTCTCCTATAATAGAATGAACATGCTACAGCCAACCCGAACTCCACCTTCACTTCATTATCACCACGAATCTCCCTTGATTTAACAATCTAAAATTACCATTCAACCTAGCATAAAATTCTCCTCCTCATATTATTTCTACTTGACTATCACAACAACTTCATGCTGACTTATGGTCTCCAAACGTATGGAAGCAGCTTGACTTGAACACAAACAAAAATTACTATTCAACTTGCCAGTTTACCTTTTATCTAATTTGTTGACCAGTAAACCATTGCAAAAAAAAAAAAAAAAAAAAAAAAAAAAAATCGATGATTTGCTAACCAAAGGTAAGCGCCTATCTAAGACGTAAACTACCATACTTGGACCAAAATTATAAGGAAAGCGGTTATGAAAACTTTACCATTTTCCTCATACATTGATTCATCCTACTTATATATAATGCACGATTATTTTTGGCTTTTCAAATATGTCTGTTTTCCAAATTTGTAGTAGAAACTATTGTATTGGTGCTAAGGTATTTCTAATACCAACGCATGCTACTTGATTATCCACGTCATTCCATGTTCTGCACGATTCCTTTTGTTCCCTTTTCTCTTCTTCATTTTCTACCTCTCTCTTCCAACACTGAAAATAAACTCGGCTCCTTGTTTTTGCTACATTCCACTGCTAGCAATGCCATGTCGACCTCCCCCGCGAGCTGCTCAAAGCGCTGCAACATGCCAAAACGACGAACTATATATTTTCTGTTCACTTCATTCATCTCCTGCTAAGTCGTGTTAGGGTCGATCAGTTCACCATCGTGATGACCCTCATCAACTCCCCTTCCATCTTCAACCATCACGACTCCCCCTGGCCTTGCGTTTTGACCTCGGCCTCCAGGTTGGCACAAAAAGTAGTGCGAACATGAATTCACCTAAACGCCTCCACAAACTCTGCACCTGAAGCACCTTCCTTCCCTGATCACCGTACTCTCCGTCTCGACGAACACCTACCCTCGTAGCTCCAACAAACATCCCCCATACCCAAGCTGCAGCTTAGAACTGCTACAGATATTATTACGAACCCCTTCAACATTCACATGAGTACGAAGCTTATTCTTGAATGGTTATAGTGAATACCAGATCGAAAATTTTATTGGGTATTTGATTTTTTTTAGATGAAGATTGATTTTCATGTTTTTACTGAAAGAAATAGGGGGGAAACAAAAGATAGAATGGGAATTTAGGGATTGGGATGGTTTGCTTATATAATGTAAGCACCCGTAACTTCCCCGTGAAGGAAAGCGCGTATACTTTGAGAACAACACACAAAAGAACGCAGTCGGAAGAATATTTCATTGTTATTACAACAATTCCATCAGATACATGAATATACAGAGTATAATTGAATAAATTACATTCGATAAATAGCAGAGATTACAATAAATTACATAGCAGCGGAAAATAATACAAAACACAACTAAAAATAATGCACGGATACAGAGCTTTCTGAGCATCGTATCAGCTGTAAATCAGGATCCTGTGAATATAAATCTGCAAAATCAAAACTACTAGCTGCCCGTGTTGAAAATAAGGGCACCCAGAGTTTAGGTTAAAACAATAAACTCCAGGTCAGTCATGTGACTGGTTTGAGAACTAAAACAGTTATTAAAACTTTATTTTAAAAGAGAGTAATTCAAGGGACCACGCCGTATAACACGGAACGGGTTTCCTCCAAAGAATACCAGTGCGTATCAATAAACAACGCAATGCTTTTTCGAAAAATGAAGCTATTATAAGACCCAGGTCCCATCACACAATGCAACTCAAGCCGGAGGATAGGGTTTTCCCTTTTAATAGCCAAACATGCTTGGTACGTTTAAAACAAATCATTTGATAATATAATAAGTGTATAGTGTCAAAACAATATCAATCATAAATATAAATCATAGACGGCATAAGCGCCCCATCCCACTATGTCGCCATACTAGGCTCTACAAATAAAACCGAAATACACGTATTGGAAATTGGATTTCCGTCTTGAGTCGAGGCAAGGGGCAAGCTCCTCTCCGCTTCGAGACACTCTAGCAAATGCCTCAGGACTACACACTCTGGGTCACCCCTGGGATCCTCCAAGACCGGTCCTCCCTTACGTTTGAGGATTAGTTATTCTTGAACACATGTTTCCCGGCCCTATAGGACCTATAATCGAGGCGCCTCGCATCCAAACCACAAAAGTGAAAAGTATATAAATGTCAGGGCTGGTAGGTCACTGACACCACCCACAGCTAGAAAGAAACGTCGTGCACTCCTTGGGTCCTCATCCCGTTTTTGACCCATACCGAGGTGTGAGGCTCGCATCCACGCTATACACAAAGCTGCCACGTAGGTCGTGCTTTGATCATCAACCCCAAGACTTTGCTTTTCAACAGAAGCCTTGATCCATGCAACTCAGCGTGCCACACAGGCAATTCATGCCATGCGATTGATATCTATCGATATATAACCTCTAAGCTCGTATGTCTCAGAGAAGGGCGTTAAGCAAGAGAATAAATTCTCCGCCGCCAAACAGATATATATTTAACAGAAATCAATCAACACATAATAAAATCCAATGTCAGACACACAATCCATTTATAAATTTGTTCTGGGTTTGAACGAAACCGGAGGCACTTTCCTCGCATATCCATCGATCTCTAAGTACGTCTGGACGACCACCAACTATTTCCCTCCTCTTGGGTGTACAGTCCAATCAGGATCATCAGTAATTATCCAAACGATGTGAAGACTTCCGGTCTTCGACCACCGTCATCATCTTCGACTTATCGTCGAATCAGTTATTCAGAATGGGTATAAACCCGGCCTTTCCGAACAACCCGCGTATATAGTAAAAAAATGTTACACAAACACTACATACGCCTCATTCCAATTCAGCAGCCACTAACCGTAAATTAGCAAGAGAACAATTTCTCAAATATTAACCCCGAAGGCCGAAACCAACATCAAATCAATACCCAGGAAACCATTCTTCTTAGCTAACCTACAGCTAGTTTCTAAATTTCATAATCTTAGAGAAAGGTTCCCATTAATTTTATCAAAGATAAATTCTTTTAAATTTATTCTTTAATCTTCCTTTGGATATCATTTCAAACCAAATTATGGTTTTCCAAACTAGTCGAGATTAGCGAACCGCACCGGAGTAATTATTTATTTTATTTCCCAATCCCAACCTATTCATCCCATGAAGCAAAACTGGTAATACTCCATATCTAACACCATGGTGTTATCGGTAAATTTAATTACCATTTCACGTTCAAATCTAATTAAAGATTTAACTATCGCTTGGAGCAAAACTAGTGATACTCCATTCTCGCTCATTTTCCAAATTTGATAATTTAAATTATCAATTCACATTTCAATCTAATTACAGATTCATTAAAACTCCTTTTACTGGGTTAAAGGACTAATGTCATTTAAAACACAGTTCACGATAAACCCAAATCACATTCTATTTCTTATCGGGTTAAAGAACAAGTGTTATTTAAAACACCGTTCACGATAAACCCACAAATCAATTCTAATTCAATTCCAATCAAATATATTATAAATTCTGATTATCTAAAATCCCTTTCAAATCCAATTTATTTATTTAAAAATAATTGGGTTTTAAATTTAGTTAAAAACTAGTTCATTTCGATAAAAATCTATTTTTATCTTTACAAATGTGGGATTTTTCATCCCAGTTCTTCATAAATCATTTCTTATGATTTTACACAAATTATTACTATTTTTAATAATTTTATCAAGGCCCGTACAGTCGATTTCCAACAACGGCCAACGAACTGCACTTACAGCGACCTTTTCCAAATTTGATTTGGACAGATCTCCAAATCTAACCGTTAATTTCAAATTTCTAATATTCGTTAGAAAGCTCTTTTCGATACGAACCAAACGGTTCCGGTTTTAGGAGAATCCGATGGTCAGATCTCCCGTAACGTCCGTTCGAAGTCAATGGTCGAAATTTACTAACTGCCGCGGCGCGGCGCGTTCTATTCAGGCCATTATATTATATATATAATATATATTTCGTCGATTTCTATTTAAAACGAATTTTATAAATAGTTTTAAATTCGTTTCAAAAACAATTTCAACTTCCATTTCCAATTCAAATCAAAATTGAATTTTTTTTCTTATAAATTCGTTTTACCTTCATTTCTATTTGATTTCAATTCAAATCGATTTCAATTGAATTCTATTCAATTCATTTTATTTTCAATTCAATTCAAATTCGTTTTCTTTTCAATTCATTTCGAATTCGTTTTCTTTTCAATTCATTTCGAATTCGTTTTCTTTTCAATTCAATTCAAATTCGTTTTCTTTTCAATTCAATATAAAAACGAATATACTCGATATAAATATCGTTCGCGTCAAAATAGCGCATCTCTAATCAACACGGCTTTATATATTTCAATAATTCCGTTATTCTATTCAACAAATGAATATTTATTCTATTCAATACGTGAATCTATATTTTTGTCAACACATGACTAATCTCAACGAATGAGTACTGTCCACGTGTGACTATTTTTGTTATTCAATATATTTTATAAAATTATGATATCTATCGTTTGATTTCAAATCAGAATCCAACCGTAAATTAGTAAGAGAACGATTCCCTGAATATTAACCCCGAAGGCCGAAACCAACATCAGATCAATATCCAGGAGACCACTCATCTTATCTATTTTCCAATTAGTTTCTAATTTAATATATGATAAAGATGTAAATTTTATTGTTAAAATATTTCGTTCAACACATGACTAATCTCAACGGATGAGTATTGTCAACACATGAACCTTTATTTTATAAAGAAGTTGGTTTCTAATTTTATATATGATAAAGATGTAAATTTTATCGTTAAAATATTTCGTTCAACACATGACTAATCTCAACGGATGAGTACTGTCAACACATGAACCTTTATTTTGTAAAATTCTTTATTTTTCCAATTGGAATGAGGCCCAATCAATCAACATATAAGGTTAATTATATGGATTCCATACAACACATGTATATAATAACAACGATAAATAATCAACCATCATCCAAGGTGCACTACACTGTATAAGCATCAAATATAGATATCTAACGCTTATAACAGCCTATCAATTAATCGATCGACATACAACTAATTATTGGGATTAGTATATGTCATATATTATCCCAATACCCGTGTGGGGTTTCAAATCAACAAATAGAGATTTTTATTTATGCTGTTGGGCGATGTGTAAAATTTATCGTCCCAATCAATGTCCTTCAAATAGGTGTACATAAACAAACCGTCTGGTTTGTAAATGAATATTTATTTATTCACATTCATGTTAAAAATTATATTTTTAACGACCAAATTATTTTATTCAACCTATGAATATTCTATTCGGTTCATTTATTAAATAAAATAATATCTGTATTTTTCTAACTTATTTTAGAAAATTTCGGCGGCATAACGGCACGATACTAGAAACGGGACGAGGCCTAGCCTTATCCCCGGTCTAATAATGGCCCACGCCATACACATATCAATCAAATCCATTCCATTTCATCAAACAATTCAAATCAAATCAAATAATCAAACCAACTACACAACCAAACAAACAAGTCCATGGTCTGTGGACGATGGTGTCAGGTGCTACTAAACATCGTCTGCATCCTAGTATATATTTATATAACTAGAAAAGAAAAGTTAAAGTGAGAAGTTCTCACAAAAGCTATCCCAACTCCACGACACTTCAAATGTAGAAGTCTCCGCCGTTCTCGCCTTCCGTCACTTTTGTTACCCGTAGCCACTACATATATAACAATCACATTTTTATATTATTGCTATATATATAAAAATATTTTTATAATCACTCCATATGGATAAAAATTCTATTTTTACATCGCTACTATATAGATAAAAATTCTATTTTTACAACGATGTTCATACAATAAAGATTATATTTTTATCACGCTATTCTCTATATAAAGATTTCGCCTTTTCAAATATAAAGATTTCGCCTTTTCATTTCATCACTATAAAAATCACATTTTTATTTCATTATATATATATATATAATAAAAATCAGATTTTTATTTCGTTACATATATAAAGATGATATTTTTACTATCTTACCTATATATAAAAATTATATTTTTATACTTCTATAATATAAAAGATTATATTTTTATCACGCTAATCTTTATATAAAAATTATATTTCTATATATAAATCAAATATAATCTTCACTAAAAATCACATTTTTTCCTTCGCCTTTTAGATGCCAAAGATCTAAACTTCATTGATTTAAAAATATAGACTTTACTAATTTAAATATATAAACTTTACTTTATTTGCATTCATCTAAGCTAAGTAAATAAAAACTGATTTTTAAATTGTCATTCACATATATAAAATCATATCGGAGGAATATGGGGAGGTTCGACATCGTGGTGGTTGGAATCAAATGGTGTTCCGTCGATTGGGGGAAGAGGAAGACCTGGCGGCAGTCATCTGGAGTGGCTGAACACGAGGTGTGGTGACGCACGGATTAAGGCAGTGCGGAGGGGGCCCACACCAAGGGTGGCGGCTGCTAGGGCAAGGGCGACGGGCTGATTTGGGGGGAGAAAGGATGGTGGCTCATGGATTTTCAGAGGAGGAAGGGGAGAGAAGCGACGGAAGGGGGAGGTTGGACGTTGGAGCAGTGGTCCGCGGGGGTCGAGGGCTTGGATTAGGGGGAGTCGCGGCTACAGGGAGAAGAAGAGAGAGCGTCACGTGGAGGAGGGAAGCTGGGGGGGCTGCGCCTCCTGGCGGCGGCGTGGCTCCGGCGACGCGCTGCTGGGAGGAGCGCGCCTCCTCCTTCCTTTTCTTTCACTTTTTTTTGTTCTTCGTTCTGAAGTCAACGAAGGAAGAAAAAAGGGGGGGGGGGCTTAAGGAGAAAAGGGGAAAAATATTATTTTATTAGTTTTAAATTTTAAAAAGCAACTTTAAATTTCGACCTCGAAATGAAACCCACCGCCTGTCATCCCTAGCGTTTTACCCTCATTCCGAACACAATGGGATATGTATCGTAAGCTGATTCGATCGTTTCGATCAGTTTTCATCAAAATCAACATATAACTCTATATATTGAATTTGAACGCAAATTTCAATTTACCGGGGCCGCATACTAACTCGAAAAATTCCAGAAAAATATTTTCTAGCTTCGTATTGACGATACGGTCCTAACAAAACTAATTTCGTCGAATTCTGAGACCGTTGGAAAAATGGCCATTTTCCAGTCAATTAAAATCAACTGAAACTGGTCAAACGCGTTTTCCTTTGCCACGCTCTCATATTGATTCGAAAAATTATGAAATTTGGAATCTAGCAATAACTTGACATCACGGATCCAACAAAAGTGGTTTCGTCGAAATCCGAGGTCGTTTGCAAAATTTCCATTTTTAAGGGCCTGAATTCCATAGCGACTATTCTGAAATTTCAACTGGACATAACTTTTTATCCCCGCTATGAAATTTTGATTTTTCGGATTCGTTGGAAAGATATTATCAATTAGATCCTATTATTTTTGGTTTCACTAAAATCCGGTTTATTTTGCACCCGGTACATTCAATTGAAGTTTGAAATCGAATTATCGAACTATCGCGCCATTTTCAATTCCTTTTATAATTATATATAATTATTTATATTCTATCGACGATCTATATAACTATATACGTTCTAATCAATTCAAAATAAATTTCTCGTCGATATTATTTAAAATAATCCACTTTAAATATTCAAAATTCGCTAAAATTGCTAAAAATAAAATTTTTAAACTAGCTCGCATTTCCGGGTTGTTACATATAAGAATGGTTATTGTTATATTATTTGAATATTTTATATTAATTTTAATGAACGTATGCCTATCGCCACTCCCTTTTGACATAAATAAATTTGTATGCTCACATACGACATTCATTTGCAATAAAAAGGGATACACAGTTATAGTCTGACATTTCAGACCCAACGAAACTTGTTTCATCAAGATCTGACTCCATCTGAAAAAATAGCAAAATATTGAATATTAAAATGCTAATTGATTCTCGTTTAATTTTCATATGCTCGCTTAACAACTCTAATTGGTTTGAAACTTGAAATCTCACAATAACTAAATATTCTAGGGATAATCGAACTGGTTTCGTCGAATCCTAAGATCGTTTGGGTAAACTACCTTTTAATTCACAATGTAAATCAATACTTATTTATATCTCACGTTATGATCAAAATAACTCCTATTGACCCCAAATTGGAAAACTTGCAATAATTTTTCATTACGGATTTTATAAAATTGATTTTGTTGAAAAGCGAGGTCATTTGAAAAATATTTATTCTTAAGTTCCATATTATATTGATTAACTAATTAAATAAAAATTTAGGTGTTTATGGTTACCGCAGCCACGTACGATATCGAATTGTCATGAAATTTATTTTTATACAATAATTTAATATTACGTATCTAATTAAACTGATTTCATCGAAAATGAAGGTCTTTTGCAAAAAGGCTATTTTTAAGGCTTAAACAAATCGATTAAAAATATTAATTAAAAATATTTCAATATAAAAATAATTACTCAATATTATCGTATATATCCAAATAGGGTATCACATAGCTTTATAATAAATATATTTGGATTTATAACTCGATATTTCAAAATAAACCGATATTCGAATTATCTAAAATCGATTAATTTATATAATAAATCGTTATAATTTATAAACGATTCCATAACAACTATTTGAAATTTTTATTTGGACCTAACTCACAGTCTATAAGACAAACCTTGATTTTTCTCTTTTATTAGAAAAATATAATAAAATAGATCTGAATGTTTCTTGTTTCAAAGAAATCCAACTTATATTAGATCTTGTATATCCAATCGAAGTTCAAAACGTAAAATTATGAACTACCACGATGTTACGAGCTCATACATAATTAAATTATAAATTATACGTTAAAACTTTGTTTTATTAATAAATTCCTTATAAATTTCCATTTATATTTCCAATACAACATTTAAAATAAATTTAAAAGTTCTAAATTAAATGGTAAAAAAATCCGGTTCGTTACAGGTGTGGTCGTCAACTAGACTCATGCATAGATGGTTTGTATGATTGATATGGGAACGAGTACCCTCATAGGCTTATTCTCTATCTTTCCACCTACTCAGTGGAATGCTTCAACATTACGAGATTAACTTGAATGGGGTAGTTTTAGTGAAGGTCTCGACTTCCATCGATAGGACAATCCTTAAGAAGATGAGAATTCAGCTACCTCCACCAGTGCTACTAACATTAGAGGTCGAGAGAAACAATGGCAGTAGTGATAGCTATAGTAGTAACAAGGTGCTGGAGGTTATGAAAGTCTTGCACTTACAGTTATCTGACAAGCTCAGGAAGGGCTCTATGAGATTAGGATAGAGTAATGACATCAGCGACATAAGATTAGCCAATATACAACCATTCTGAGGTTGTGAAAATGGTTCGAGCTCCAACCACGGGGCATGACCATCTCATAGTCCATAGCGTCGTTCATAGGATTATTGTATATTTTTTTCCCAACATTTGTTCTTTTCGGTTGAAGTTGTTGGGTTGTAAATGTTAGTCGTCTGTTGTAAAAATGTACGTACGATATTATGAGGTTGTTTATATTATGTATTGAGTTATTATTTTCAATACCCGCTCTTATTTATTGAACAATACAAATGGGAAATCTCATAATCAACACTTAAGTAATAACAATTGAAGGACTGGAGATTTTTAATTTTAGCGAAGTACTGGTTAAGATTTGCTTTTGTCATGGGTCACCATTGCGTCTTCTTCTTAAAAGTTAAAAATTTTAGTTTTTGGGCATTGGCATTTTCCATAAAATGCCAAAAAAATTGGGTTAAGGTTAGTTATAGAGAATTTGGTTTGCATTATTTTTGATATTATTTCTAGAAAACCTCTTTTTTTAAAGTGTTTCAAATCTTAAATTATTTTCGCTTTCACATACTTTTTCAAGTTTTATCCCAAAACTCAGCCTTAAGGAAAAATGTATATTTAATATTTTTAAAATTATGTTTTCAAATGGACGTACATTTTGGACAAATAAAAATGGTTTTCACAATTTTAATATTAAATCCATGTGCGAATTAAGCATAGGGAATGTGAACAGAGCTAGAGCCATGAAATAAGAAGTGCATTAGGATTGATGATATGTTTTAAGTGTTAGCGATGATAACGGAACAAAAATTTAGCCTTAGAATTTATGTTGGAAATAAACTTGGTTTTTAGGAAAATATTAATTGTGCAATGAATTTAATTATTGTATTAATGGAAGGCTAAAATAAATGGTAAGAGTTATCAAATGGAATTGAAAATGTTAAGGAAAGTAGAAATTAGGGGTTAAGGATAATTCTTGGGAAGAAGACTCTAGAATCCTTGTAATGCTATAAATGAAAGTGTAATCTCTCATTTTGTGGTATGGAAAAAAATGAAGCAATGAAAGTTTTCTTAATTATTCTTCTTTCTTCTAATTTCTTCTTCCTCCTCTAAAATTTCCAACAAAGTGGTATCAGAGCCAGCTATACTTAGAGTTTGTGAGGTTAAAAAAAAATATCGTGAGTGTTCTTCTAATGTCTACTGCAACGAATTTTTCACTTTCCATTCCTCTATTCAAAGGAGAAAATTATCAATCATGGGCTATCAAAATGAAATCATATCTAAAAGCTTTAAGTTTATGGGATGTCATTGAAAATGATATTGATCCCACTCCACTTCCACAAAATCCAACAGTCACCCAAGCCAAAAAATATGACGAAGATATGGCGAGAAAGTCAAGGGCACTTTCGTATCTGCATGGGGCCATGTCGGAAGAAATTTTCATAATTATTATGGGATGTGAATCCCCCAAAGAGGCATAGGAGAAAATCAAAGAGGAGTATGAAGGAAATCATCAAACAAAAGTAATGCAAATTTTGAATCTTAAGAGGGAATTTGAAATGATGGAGATGAAAAGTAATGAAGGTGTTAAGGAGTATGGGAGTCGGCTGATGTCCATTGCCAACCAAATCAAGCTACTTGGTGAAGAATTTACAAGCCAAAGGGTGGTGGACAAACTTCTTGTCACTCTTCCAGTAAGGTATGAAGGTAAAATTTCCTCACTTGAAGATACTAAAGATTTGTCCAAGTTAATATTTTCAGAATTGATCAGTTCACTTCATGCGATGGATCAAAGGAGGATCATGAGAAATGAAAATGGTAAATACAACAGTGAAAAAGCTTTAATAGCAAAGCATAAAGGGAAAGGCAAATTTCTCTAATGCAACAATTGTCACAAAACTGGTCATGAAGAAAGTAATTGTTGGTATAAGGGAAAACCTAAGTGTTTCAATTGTCAAAAAATTGGGCATATGGCAAGGAATTGTAGGGCCATGACAGATGAAAAACAAGAGAACATGGCACAAGTGGTCGTGGAAGAAATTTTATTTTAGAATTGTTGGAGAGAAAGTGTGTGACAACCCGGATTCCGACAGACCGAATTTTTTAAATTCTAACCATCGAGACCCGAGTTGGGTGCTCTGGTATCCTGCAGAAAAAGACAGAGATAAAGAAATATGTTAGAACTCGTAAAGCATCTCACAGCGGAAGGAATTGAAATATAATATATTCAAAAATAGCTTTACCTTATATACCATACTGTCTAACCAGTATCCAAAGCTATAACATCTCTATCATGAACCTAACTTGGAAGTATGTAATAAGGAGGGGGTCAGAACATAAGTTCTGGTGATTGGACTTCGAATAAACTTCTGTATAATCCTACATATACCGTTCAGTTATATTTTCATGTCCCACTAGTAGGTTAGCCTAATACAACGTATATGTAGATACCCCCAACTCGTATAATCCTTTCCATGTATATATACAGTCCCTTGCCGTATGTCGTACGGGCTTCATCATGTAAATTTATACTACTTTAGTGTAGTGCCACCATTCTCAAAATCGTTTGGACTATCGCTTTCGAACTTGCTAGATTCCGTATATCATCTAGATCTAATCTAAGGTTTACTATCGAGCGCTTCCTTGATTCAACCAGGGTTTAGGCTGCCCAGGGCCACTGGGGTTTATGCTACCTATTGAACGCCTCTCGGATTCAGGGTTTACGCGACCTAGTTCCAACTGGGATTATGCTACCTGTTGAACAATGCCTCCTAGTCTAGGACACACTACCCAGAGCGATATTTGTTCCTAGACTTTCCCCATGTACGAGACGTCAATCATTATTGATGTCTAGTTGCACATGTCCTTTATATGTGCGGCCTGAGTCCCGTGGCAGGGCTAATCAAGAAACACGAAACTCGGTTGGGAGATTTAAGGTATCTGCCGACGCAGATGCTAAGGTCTGTTTTTATCTGTGTGTGGCTATGGTCCCACTTGACCCCTCCCTCAACTAATGAAAGGCACCCAAGAAAATCAAGAATGAGAACTATACGCAAGCCCCCTATTCCCCCACAAACCTATTGCCCAACCTCACCCATAACTAGATAGCAAGTATATGGTCTTTTGGAGTTCTCCGCCTTTTCGCTTCACGTGCTTGATTGACTCAAGATGGTAGGTAGACGGCGACGTGCTATCACATGGCTAAACAAGATATCGCCACCTCACACTGGTCCATCCTAGTCTTTAGGTTGCTTATATTGCAACCAAGGCATACTCTTGGTTCTTCTAGGTAGACCTTAACCTCTGTGAGCCCTAGGAGGATCATCTGCAACCTCACAGAGGGATACCAAGAGTACCCTCATGTCCCCTCGAAGCCGCGTGCTTCGTAACCCAGACCTGTTGGAGCCTTCTTCATGATCAGATGGATGTTCGATCCTCCTCGTGTTCTACTTGGTTTTCTTGACTAAGGTTTACTACATAGTTCTCTTAACTAAGGTTTACTACTTAGTTTCCTGAATCATTCTTTTTCTTAATTAAGGTTTACTACTTAGTCCTCTTAACTAAGGTTTACTACTTAGTTTCTCTTAATCGTTCATTTTCTTAACTAATGTTTACTACTTAGTCCTCTTAACTAAGGTTTACTACTTAGTTTCTCTTAATCGTTCGTTTTCTTAACTAAGGTTTACAACTTAGTCCTCTTAACTAAGGTTTACTACTTACTTCTCTTTCTCGTTATTTACTTAGTTCTCCTAACTAAGGTTTATTACTTGGTTCTCTTAACCAAGGTTTGATACTTAGTTTCTGTTACTTAGTTCTCTTTAACTAAGGTTTGTTACTTAATTCCTTTTAACTAAGGTTTACCTATGAATTCAAGCATGACTTAAGTTCTCTTTATCAAATGATAGCGTACGGGTGTTCTCCCACGTTTCCAGCTTAGATTAACTTATTTCATGGCATAAGTCGTCCCACCCTTCGAGTCTTGTATTACATCTTAAGTTATATTCATTTCTTATCCCTAGGATAAGTTTATCTATTATTTAATCTTATCATTCCCCACTTTTCCTGCATTGATACTGTTATATTGGTTAAGTTTGCCCATGTGTCCAAGTTGACTTAACCCCCAATCACGTATTCAATTCAACCCACGCATCATGTCAAATTGGTTAAGTGATATCCAGTAGTTCATGTTGACTTAACCCACCCATATATTGAGTCAAATTGGTTAAGTGTTATCTAGCGATTCACGTTGACTTAACCCACCCATATATCATGTCAAATTGGTTAATTGTTATCTATCAGTTCGTGTTAACTTAACCTACCTATATGTAACGACCCGCATTCTACGCATCGTAGGATCGTAGGATATTTATTTCTGTCACATACGAAGTCGTATGGTCATGTAACTTTGGGAGACGACTATTGGGGTCATTTCCCATGTTCATGATTTTTCCCGATTTTTAAATGACCATTTTACCCCTAGTTGGCACTGTTTTGGCCATAACTTTTGACTGGAAAGGAATTTTGACCTGAAACCACTTCCATTGGCTTCGGATGATGGTTTCTCTTTCCGTAGAATGGTCACATTAGCCAAACGGACTTACCGTTTGGGAGATATGGCTGAAACAAGTTTCAGATGGTTAAAAACAGCTTAATTGGGCTTAACCGGGTGATTAGCAGCTAGGCCCAAGGGGAATTTCGGGTTTAGAGGTTTAGGAGGTCTGATTAGGGTTAGGTTATCACTTTCATTTCAGTTTTGAGCCGCCACAAACCTCCTTGAGACCTTAGTAATGGCTTCCTACATCTAAAACACCCCAAATCACTCTCTAATTGAAGATTAGGCTTAGCAACACCAAATTAAGGAGAAAAAGCACCAAAGCAAGGTTGGAGCCGCTGTTAGACATCAGTATTCGCCCCAAATCAGAGAAGTTTCAGTTCTGAGAATTTCATTTGTGGCCAAGGTGAGTGATTTGCATAGTTTTTGCACTAATTACGGTGATTAGGGGTAATTAGTGAAGATTAGCGAATTTATACGTAAATAAATTCTGGAAAAATTCTTAAAATTCTAAAATAATGTTTTAAGGCTCTGTTAGAAATTTGGGTTAATTTCGATGTGTTTTGCTAATCGTATGCTTAAACATGATTAAGAGGGGTTATAGGCAAATGTGAGGTTTTAGCCACTTCTGATTCATTTTGATTCATTTAAATTGTTGTTTGCTGTTTGTGGTTGCTATTACATGTTGCTATGACTCTGGTATGATTCATGATTGATTAGAATAGTTAAATTGCTCGAAAACGTCGTCGAATGGCGTAGAAAGCTCGCTGGAAAGTTGCAGAAGTGTGCAGGTTCCGAACCGGTTCGGATCGGAGAAAAGGGGTCGGATCGGACTAGGGAACTGACCAAGGGAATCCGAACTGGATGGGGACTCGCCACTGGAAGAAGTTTGGCAGGAAGGAAGGCCATTGCTTAGAGTTGGAGTTGGACAGAAGATCGGATCGGAGTGATGGAGCAGATCGGATCGGAACTATGGAGCGGATCGGATCGGAAGCATAATAGAGGCCAGATCGGATCGACTCACGAATGGGAGGCTACGACTGGAGCAAGACGAAGGGATCGGATCGGATCGGATCAGAGTAGATGGGAAACGAGGAAGCTGGTCGAAGGAGGAGCATGGACTCGAAGGGAAGCAGCAACCCGACCCGACCCGGAGAAGGACACCGACCCGACCCGGAGTGAAGAAACCCGAACCGAACAGACGAGGGCAATGATCACCGAACCGAACCGAATTCTAGGACTGTTACTGCGTGACAACTCTTCTGAAGACCCACTCCAATTCGACCAAAACCCGAGATGCAAAGGAAGTCCAGATGAGAAGTTAGAGCTCAAGATTTAGATGGGAATCAATGAGTTCGCTTCATGGTTGGGCTTTGCTGCGGGACGCGTGCCAAGGAGTTATCGACGTCTATAGCTTTGGACCACTATGGTAGGAGGTACGAAGGCGGATTCAGGGCCATTATGGCATTGGTAGAACCAAGGGCTACGACCAATGAAGTGGGTCATTGAAATGTTTGGTCATGACTCCAAGTGTTTGACTTGGTCATAGCAGGGTTTCTACAAGTCGGGATTCGTCGTTGCCTCAGTTTGTCTAGTGTTTCAAAGTGGTAGATGCCGTACGCTTTACGCACTGAGTGAGAGATGCGAGAATGGTTGCTATGGATGATTTGTTTGCTATCATTGTGACATGCACACCCCACCCCCGTATTCTTACACTATTTATTATGGCACCTTGGAGTATTGTACGGTATGTGGTACTAACTCTTTGGTTGCAGGTCCAGGTTCAGGTATGGTTTAGTATACCTGTTATTTCCCTGTTTAGATGCTTATCGCTCATACCAGGCTTTATGTCTGACCCAGAGTTTTATGTCTCTTCTTATTACTCTGGGTGCTCACACGAGCAGACTAGAGACAGGTTAGCTGGTGATGCACGGGTAGATGATCCGGAGACGAGCAGGAGGCTTCCACGTACTATGCACATAATATTCTCCCTGTGTTGTTGAAGATCACTGCTTGGGCATTGTTGGTGTATCTTCTACTTTAGCTTTCTTTTGCTTAGAGACAGTAAATTTGGAAAATTGTAATAAGCTGTATTTGGATTTCCGCTGCTTTGAGATTGATGTTGGTTTTAGTTATCAGCTTATGCACTGTCTCACCTGTTTTATGTCAAGTATGTTATTATTATATTTTATTCCATGCGCTGTGAGACATTCTACAGGTTCTTTGATTAGTTCGTTCCCTTCTTTCCTTTCTTCTGACGACCGTCTTGTGCTAGTCGGGCATGTGTACAGCGCACTTTTGAAGGTAATGCAGGCTGGTGCGAGGCGGGCCGTCACACTTGGTATCAGAGCTCTAAGTTGCGTAGTTAACCTAGGGAAGTTATCAGGGAGAGATAAGATACGTATACGAGAGAGCGTATTTGTGATTACTTTGGTTTTTAAAAGCTATATATATATATATATATATATATATATATATATACTATTAGTAGTATAAGGATGAAGTCGTACTGCACTAGCACCACTATGGAGTCGTTAATCATTTCCTTTTTCAGATTGACGATGAGCCGAGATACTAGAGGTGTTGGTAGGGGAGCCAATAATGGGAATGCTGCTGACATGAGGACAATGTTTACTGACCTCATGAGAGAGATGCTTAGAGATGTACAGAGAGCAGCTCCCAATGGCGGAAATGGTGGTGGTCCAATAGTGCAGGCGCCGAGGGTCGACTTCGCCAGGTTGAATAATGATTATACTAGCCTTGGTGGGAAACCGTTCCACGGAACGGAGTCGGCCACAGATGTTCAAGATTGGTTGGATAGTTGCGAACGTATCTTCGAGGATTTGGGTATCGAGGATGCGATGAAGAGAAAGCTAGCGTCCCGTCAGCTGCAAGGGCGGGCAATGAATTGGTGGAATGCTATAAAAGCAGCTACTCCCGAAGACCAGATTACTTGGGTTCAGTTCAAGGCTCGCTTTAGTGAGAAGTTCATTCCAGCGGCCCAGAAGTCAGTGTTGTTCAAGAGGTTCTTGGAACTCAAGCAGAATGGAAGGGCAGTTTCTGATTATATTGCGGAATTCGACACTCTGTCAAAGTATGGGTTATCTCTTATTGATACTGCCGAGAAGAAGAATGAGAAATTCATAACTGGGTTAGATCAGTACTTAGGGGAAAGGCTTATTAACCACATCGATGAGACGTTTGAGTCGATTGTGGGGAAAGCATTAAGATCAGAGAGTCTCTACCCTAAGTCGAAGACTGAGGTTACATCCGCAGATGAGCCAAAGCCACAAGCTAGTGGTGGAGGCAAAGGTGGTTCCCAGAATAAGAGAAAGCAGAATCAGGCTAAGGATGGCCAGAAGAAAAAGAATAAGCAGGATGTGGAGTGCTTCAGCTGTGGTAAGAAGGGCCATTATGCTAGTAATTGTCGGGCCAAGCCAGCGGATAGGAAGTGCTTCAACTGTGGCCAAATGGGACATCACAAAGACAAGTGTCCACAGCCCCCTAAAGAGAAGCAAATGGTGAAAGCTTATGCCCTTAATGCTATTCCTTCTTCGTCGAATGCCCCAACTGCGGCGGAGAAGGGAAAGAATGTCGTCATTCAAGGTATGCTTTCTGTTTATGATGTTCCTGTTAGAGTTTTGTTTGATACCGGAGCTTCCAGTTCTTTCGTATCTAGTGACCTGGTAGATAGGTTGGGATTGGAGCCCGAGATTGTCGATAGACCTTTAGTAGTGACGAACCCGATTGGCGGTTCGACTAGCCTTAGCATGATTTGTCGCAATGTGGTCTTATCGAGTCATGGATGCATGTTTGTTTGTGATTGCTTTGTTTTGGGCTTTACTGGGTTTGGCATTATTTTGGGAGTAGATTGGCTCCAAAGATACGGGGTGGTGGTTGACTGTGAGGGCTTGTTGGTGACAGCTAGAGCGGGTGATGGGCGGAGGATAGTGTTTGGTGGTCTACCCAGTAAGGGGGTATTGGCTAGTTTTCTAAACTCCCTCGACATTCCGCATAGTGAGTTGTCAGGTTTGCCCGTGGTTGGCCAGTATCCGGATGTTTTCGAAGAAGTGACCGGACTTCCACCACACCGAGAGATTGAGTTTCGTATTGATTTGGTAAAGGATGCCAGACCTATAGTGATGCCACTTCGTCGTATGGCACCAAGGGAGCAGCGAGAGCTCGAGGTGCAAGTCAGCGATCTTTTGAAGAAGGGATTTATCAGAAGGAGTGTTTCTGAATGGGGAGCACCAGTTGTGTTTGCTACCAAGGCGGATGGTTCCCTTCGTTTGTGTGTAGACTACCGCGAATTGAATAAAGTGACGAGGAAGAACAAGTATCCTCTACCGCGGATAGATGATTTGTTTGATCAGTTGAGTGCCGCGAGAGTATTTTCTCAGTTGGATCTCGCGACAGGTTTTCATCAGCTTAGAGTGGAAGCTGAGAGTATAGCAAAAACGGCATTTCGGACGCCGTCTGGGTTTTATGAGTGGTTGGTCATGCCATTCGGGCTGACCAATGCCCCAGCATATTTTGTGGATCTTATGAATAGGGTATTCAGAGATCAGTTGAATAAGTTTGTCCTTATGTTCGTTGATGATATTTTGGTCTATTCGACGACAGAGGAAGAACACAAGGAACATTTAAGAGTAGCGATGGAGGTGTTGAGAAAACACCAATTGAAAGCAAAGTTTTCTAAGTGTCACTTCTGGAAGAGGGAAGTGAGGTTCTTGGGCCATGTTGTATCAGAGAGTGGTATTGCCGTGGACCCAGCAAAGGTGGCTACGGTACAAGATTGGCCTACGCCCAAGAATGCAACAGATGTAAGAAGTTTCTTGGGATTAGCTGGATATTATCGTAAGTTTATCCAAGGTTTCTCCAAGATAGCAGCACCATTGACCCAGTTGACCAAGAAGAATCAAGCTTTTGTTTGGGATAAAAGGTGTGAGAATGCATTTAAAAGCCTAAAGGACAAGTTGACAAGCGCACCAGTGTTAGTCATCCCTAAGGGGGATGAAGAGATGACGGTATACACGGATGCCTGTGGTACCGGACTGGGTGCTGTATTGATGCAAGGCGGTAGGGTTGTAGCTTACGCAAGTCGGCAATTGAAACCGCACGAGAAAAGATACCCTACCCATGATTTAGAATTGGCAGCGATCGTGTTCGCGTTAAAGATGTGGAGACACTATCTCTTGGGAGAAAGATTTGAGCTGTTTACAGATCATAAGTCGTTAAAGTATCTCTTCTCTCAGAAAGATTTAAATCTCCGTCAGCAAAGATGGTTAGAGTTCTTAGCTTCCTATGATTTTGACATCGCATACACACCAGGAAAGGGCAATGCGGTGGCTGATGCATTGAGCAGAAGACATGCCAGCTTAGGGGCTATGTTCCTTGAATGGAAGCAACTGGAGTTTATCGCGGGGTTTGATTTCAGACCAAAGTGCGAATTGGATCCAGAAATGTTAGCAAGTTTGACGATCAGACCCACTTTGATTGAGCGGATCGGCTCTAGTCAAAGGGACGATCCTAACCTATTGGAAATCATCTCCAAGTTAGAGATGGGTATCGATGAGGAGATGAACAAGTATGGGCTTGATCGAGATGGATGGCTTAGAAAGGATGGAAGACTAGTCGTACCCAATGCCAATGGATTGAGAGATGAAGTGCTTAGAGAATGTCATCACTCAAAGCTGACTATACACCCCGGTGGTAACAAGATGTATCGAAATATGAAGCAGACTTACTACTGGGAAGGGATGAAAAGAGACGTTGGGAAGTTTATATCCAAGTGCATGAATTGCCAGCTAGTTAAAGCCGAGCAAAAGAAGCCTAGTGGTCTGTTACAGCCATTAGAAATTCCCGAATGGAAATGGGAGCAAGTCTCGATGGATTTCGTCGATGGTTTACCAAGGACTAGATCGGGATATGATAGCATTTGGGTGATTGTAGACCGACTGACTAAAAGTGCAAGGTTTATACCAGTCAAATCGACAAGAACGACAGCTAAGTTAGCAGAATTGTATATGAAGTGGGTAGTGAGATTTCATGGAGTACCTAAAAGCATTGTGAGCGACCGAGACCCGTTGTTCACTAGTGGGTTTTGGAAGAGCTTGCAAGAGGCGCTAGGGTCAGAGTTACATCTCAGTACCGCATATCATCCTCAGACCGACGGTCAGACGGAAAGGGTGAATCGTATTTTGGAAGATCTCTTGAGAGCATGTATGTTGGACTTTGGTGGATCATGGGATGATCATTTGCATCTAGTAGAGTTTGCATATAATAATAGTTACCAATCCAGTATCGGTATGGCTCCGTTTGAAGCTTTGTATGGAAGGCCATGCAACTCACCATCATGTTGGATAGAGACTGGCGAGAAGTTTGTGCTTGGACCAGAGGTGGTGAGAGAAACGTCGGATAAGATCAAGGTCATTCAACAACGAATGAAGGCTGCCCAGGATAGGCAGAAGAGTTATGCTGATAAGAGGAGAAGAGACTTAAAATTCTCCGTTGGCGACTTGGTGTTTGTCAAGATTTCTCCGTTGAAGAGCGTAATACGATTTGGCAGGAGAGGCAAGTTGGCACCAAGGTTTGTTGGCCCATTCCATGTTCTTGAATTAGTCGGGAATTTGGCATATAGAATTGACTTACCGAAGAAGATGGCGGGAGTTCATAACGTATTTCATGTTTCCCAACTAAGGAAGTTCGTTCACGACTCAGATATGACTATTTCACCTGATCAGTTGGAGGACTTCGAAGTAGAACCCGAGGCGGTTGGGAACCGCAAGCCGGCCCGTATTGTCGAGCACGACATGAAGCAACTTCGAAGGAAGGCGGTGAAACTAGTCAAGGTTCAGTGGGGCGAGGACGAGAATGATTGTACTTGGGAGACAGAGGAGAACATTAGGAAGACTTATCCGGAACTCTTTGCCTGGTAAGATTTTGACTTCGATTTAGTTTTTCCGCATGCTAGGATAGGCTTGTTTGCTTGTTTTGCATGTTTGATTTTTGTTATATGTGGTTGTTAGGCATGCGGGATCCTTTGTATATTTTGGGTTAAGGAATTTCGGGGACGAAATTTCTTAAGGGGGGGAGAGTGTAACGACCCGCATTCTACGCATCGTAGGATCGTAGGATATTTATTTCTGTCACATACGAAGTCGTATGGTCATGTAACTTTGGGAGACGACTATTGGGGTCATTTCCCATGTTCATGATTTTTCCCGATTTTTAAATGACCATTTTACCCCTAGTTGGCACTGTTTTGGCCATAACTTTTGACTGGAAAGGAATTTTGACCTGAAACCACTTCCATTGGCTTCGGATGATGGTTTCTCTTTCCGTAGAGTGGTCACATTAGCCAAACGGACTTACCGTTTGGGAGATATGGCTGAAACAAGTTTCAGATGGTTAAAAACAGCTTAATTGGGCTTAACCGGGTGATTAGCAGCTAGGCCCAAGGGGAATTTCGGGTTTAGAGGTTTAGGAGGTCTGATTAGGGTTAGGTTATCACTTTCATTTCAGTTTTGAGCCGCCACAAACCTCCTTGAGACCTTAGTAATGGCTTCCTACATCTAAAACACCCCAAATCACTCTCTAATTGAAGATTAGGCTTAGCAACACCAAATTAAGGAGAAAAAGCACCAAAGCAAGGTTGGAGCCGCTGTTAGACATCAGTATTCGCCCCAAATCAGAGAAGTTTCAGTTCTGAGAATTTCATTTGTGGCCAAGGTGAGTGATTTGCATAGTTTTTGCACTAATTACGGTGATTAGGGGTAATTAGTGAAGATTAGCGAATTTATACGTAAATAAATTCTGGAAAAATTCTTAAAATTCTAAAATAATGTTTTAAGGCTCTGTTAGAAATTTGGGTTAATTTCGATGTGTTTTGCTAATCGTATGCTTAAACATGATTAAGAGGGGTTATAGGCAAATGTGAGGTTTTAGCCACTTTTGATTCATTTTGATTCATTTAAATTGTTGTTTGCTGTTTGTGGTTGCTATTACATGTTGCTATGACTCTATGGTATGATTCATGATTGATTAGAATAGTTAAATTGCTCGAAAACGTCGTCGAATGGCGTAGAAAGCTCGCTGGAAAGTTGCAGAAGTGTGCAGGTTCCGAACCGGTTCGGATCGGAGAAAAGGGGTCGGATCGGACTAGGGAACTGACCAAGGGAATCCGAACTGGATGGGGACTCGCCACTGGAAGAAGTTTGGCAGGAAGGAAGGCCATTGCTTAGAGTTGGAGTTGGACAGAAGATCGGATCGGAGTGATGGAGCAGATCGGATCGGAACTATGGAGCGGATCGGATCGGAAGCATAATAGAGGCCAGATCGGATCGACTCACGAATGGGAGGCTACGACTGGAGCAAGACGAAGGGATCGGATCGGATCGGATCAGAGTAGATGGGAAACGAGGAAGCTGGTCGAAGGAGGAGCATGGACTCGAAGGGAAGCAGCAACCCGACCCGACCCGGAGAAGGACACCGACCCGACCCGGAGTGAAGAAACCCGAACCGAACAGACGAGGGCAATGATCACCGAACCGAACCGAATTCTAGGACTGTTACTGCGTGACAACTCTTCTGAAGACCCACTCCAATTCGACCAAAACCCGAGATGCAAAGGAAGTCCAGATGAGAAGTTAGAGCTCAAGATTTAGATGGGAATCAATGAGTTCGCTTCATGGTTGGGCTTTGCTGCGGGACGCGTGCCAAGGAGTTATCGACGTCTATAGCTTTGGACCACTATGGTAGGAGGTACGAAGGCGGATTCAGGGCCATTATGGCATTGGTAGAACCAAGGGCTACGACCAATGAAGTGGGTCATTGAAATGTTTGGTCATGACTCCAAGTGTTTGACTTGGTCATAGCAGGGTTTCTACAAGTCGGGATTCGTCGTTGCCTCAGTTTGTCTAGTGTTTCAAAGTGGTAGATGCCGTACGCTTTACGCACTGAGTGAGAGATGCGAGAATGGTTGCTATGGATGATTTGTTTGCTAACATTGTGACATGCACACCCCACCCCCGTATTCTTACACTATTTATTATGGCACCTTGGAGTATTGTACGGTATGTGGTACTAACTCTTTGGTTGCAGGTCCAGGTTCAGGTATGGTTTAGTATACCTGTTATTTCCCTGTTTAGATGCTTATCGCTCATACCAGGCTTTATGTCTGACCCAGAGTTTTATGTCTCTTCTTATTACTCTGGGTGCTCACACGAGCAGACTAGAGACAGGTTAGCTGGTGATGCACGGGTAGATGATCCGGAGACGAGCAGGAGGCTTCCACGTACTATGCACATAATATTCTCCCTGTGTTGTTGAAGATCACTGCTTGGGCATTGTTGGTGTATCTTCTACTTTAGCTTTCTTTTGCTTAGAGACAGTAAATTTGGAAAATTGTAATAAGCTGTATTTGGATTTCCGCTGCTTTGAGATTGATGTTGGTTTTAGTTATCAGCTTATGCACTGTCTCACCTGTTTTATGTCAAGTATGTTATTATTATATTTTATTCCATGCGCTGTGAGACATTCTACAGGTTCTTTGATTAGTTCGTTCCCTTCTTTCCTTTCTTCTGACGACCGTCTTGTGCTAGTCGGGCATGTGTACAGCGCACTTTTGAAGGTAATGCAGGCTGGTGCGAGGCGGGCCGTCACACTATATATCATGTCAAATTGGTTAAGTGTTATCTAGCGGTTCACGTCGACTTAACCCACCCATATATCGAGTCAAATTGGTTAAGTGTTGTCTAATATTTCATGTTGACTTAACCTTACCATACTAGCTTGTGTCATTAGCATTAATTAATTATTAATGCCCAACCTCTCACATTAAACCTATTGTTGCTGTCACTGGATGTGCCGGTTGGTTCCGGGCAGGATTACACCACAACTCAATCTAACCTCGGGTTTCAAGCACATTATGACTAAATTCTCACATTAGACCCAATTGTTTGCAGCCACTGGATATGCTGGGCGGTTCCAGGTAGAATTACGCCGCAAACTCATTCTAACCTCGAGTTAGCCATGTTTTATCTTTAGCCTATTAACGAATTCACAAATATGTTCATGTTCTTGTTATGCCACTAGTGTCAATTTTCATGTTATATTTCTAAACTTCCCATTTATTTAACCAATCAAACCCAAATTTAATTAAAACACTCATGCATCAAATTTCAGGTTTTTGAATTAGATTTCACACTTACATGAGACAGATTAAACCCAAACTTATCCAATTCCGATTAGGTTTCTAGTTTAACTAATTCTTCACCAAATTAGGATTTTTATCTTTAAATCATTTTTCCCCAAATCCCCTATTCAAACTTTATTTACCTTTAGCGTAAGTTACTCCGAAATACCAATTTCACGATCCTTTCCCCTTATTTCCTTGAATAATATCAATATATACTTTGTCAATAACCCCAATATTTGCAATAATAATCATTATGCCACAAACCCCAAATTACAAATTATATTCCTCGACTGCATAAAATAGATTATGCCCAATACTTGCAATAATAATCATTATGCCACAAACCCCAAATTATAGATTATATTCCTCGACTGCATAAAATAGATTATGCCCAATATTCCCATATTCAAACCATACATATGTATAATAAGATTCCGTCTAGGTTCAAGATAACCTAGATCTAAAAATAAAAAGGGGAAGGAGAATAAAAGAACAATTATTATAACATGAATCTTGAATTGAATTTATAACTGGGGAATAATGAATGATAATAATATTATTATACAACAAGTTTAATATAATTCCACTCACCTTGACTGGATTGGGGAAAATAAACGATTTGTTGATGTAGAACGTTGATTTAATCTTCTTATTTGATTACTGGTGAAGAGCATGAATTGTTGATGAAGAACTTTGCTACTTGATTTGATTAAACTCCAAAGTTGATGAAGAACTTGCAATATAATTTAGAGTTTTGGGGCGGTGGCCATGTTTGGTTGAAGTTTGGCGGCATGGAGGCATCTTAAGGAATTGTTATGAATTAGGGTTAGGTCTTGCTATGTATTTATAGGTGTAGAGAGTGTTTTATAGCCCTTAGATTGACCTAGAAGCCATCCGACCCATACAGCACACCAAAACACGTCACAGAACTGGAATTGCCCAGATATGGGGATAGGTCGACCCCCTGGTCAACCTGACCCCCAGGTCGACCTGCCTGGTTTTGGCGGGAAATTTCCCGCCCAGCTGCCTAGGTCGAATTTCGAAGTGTTTTGAATTTTCGTTGAATCTTCTAAAGGCCATAACTGCTTCATACGGAGTCCGATTTACGCAAACTTAGACTCTATTCCAAGTAGAATTTCGAGACGAACGCAATGGTGATGTCCATTTATTTAGCTCCTGATATTTAAATTAAATATCCTTATTTTATTATCTTTTCCGTTACACACATTATTATCGAATTGATTTTTCCTTCTCTTCCATATATTAACTAATTTTCATTATACATCACCATTATTAACCTATCTATGCATATACACATATTTTTAAGTATACTAAAAATGCGGAGTGTTACATTCTCCCACCCTTAAAGAATTTCATCCCCGAAATTCGATAAGAGTAAAAATAGATAACCCCTCGCAATATCCATCCATCAAGTGTGCATCCAATTGTTGCAAACATTGTGCACATGTGTAAAGTGAGATACATCGTAGTAAAGTATGTATGCCTAATTTGGATCCATCTGTATGTATGCAAATTTTAAAAACTCTTTCAAAACATGATGCTCACATCTAAATATACTTGTAGTTCTATATGAATGCAATATTCTTGAAAAATCAAAATATTTTCCATCCAAGTTTTCGCATACTCTTATAGAATAAGAGCATAGTTCACCTAATTGTCGCATCCAAAACCCTACCATCCATCATTAAATTCGAAATTAGAAAAATCTAGTTTTCCAAAATCGATTTCCTTATGTTACAAAAGGATATAAAATGGAAAAATTCACATCCTCCGTTTTTCTTTTCTAATTGTACTTGGATTTTTATATGACTATTCTGTAAAGATTTCCTATTTTCCTATCCAAGCACATCCACATAAGAAAATTTCTTCTCTTTTTTCACTTATCTTGGAAAAATTTCATATTTATTCATCTTTTTCTTAAGATTTTCATTTTCTTTTTCCTTCACATTTGTTTCCTTACTGAATTTATTGTTTCTTGTTAGGTAGGCTTTTCTCTTTCTTAGCTTATTTGACTTAATCCAATTACTTAAGTTTATTATTTCAAATAAGCTTTTTCTGTTTTCAATTCAAACAACATCCTACACAGCTACTACTATGGGCCAAGAATCTTAGGACTTTGTCATCTCAGACAATTGCGAGTCCACACAATAGGATCTACCCACTTATTTGCCATTTACTACTTAGTAGTCACTACTAGTCCTTGTGTATTACTAGCCTATCCTTTTTTTTTCTCCAGCAACAAACCTAGGTTTCTCAATGCTTATGCATTCTACAGGAAATTTTCCATTAGTTTAATATTAGCTAATCCCTGACTGTAAATTGGCAAGAGAGTAGCTCCTTAAATATCAACCCCGAAGACCGAAATCAACATCAGATTGACACTCAGAGAATTACTCAATTCAACCAATCCCCAGTTGGTTCTAATAGCTTTAACTTTATCTCATTCTTTCTAGGCCTTAATCCTTAACTACTCCATTTTTAAAACATGATTTGGCCTTTTTTTTTTACATTCTTCTTCCAAAAACTAAAAGTGGTAAAACTTTTATTCTTTTCTCAAAAACTTGCTTTTGCCAAACCATAAAAAAAACATGTCACAAAATAAAATGCATAACATTTTCTTCAAATCATGAAACTGGAGTAGACAAGGACAACTATCGAGGTTACATTGTTCCTATTTACAATGTTAACTTCGGCTACTAAGGTGCAAGCATATACTCTATGCTTACACTCTACCGCTTATTTTGTTCACTCAACAAGAATTTCTTTTTAAAACAATAATCAAAATTTATTGTTAACAGAATAGAGATTTCAAAACTTCTTTTCAATCCTTTCATATATGAAAACTAGCGAGCTATAAATGCTCTATAATATGCACTTTTCATGAGAGAATTCTTTTAAAACAAGAAATCATTGTTTTACCAAAATATACACCACTTTACTTTAAAAACCCAACATGCATTTATCAAAATACTTTTAAGATTAAATCTTGGAAAAATACCACAAACTCTTTTACAGATTCAAGTTCTTAAAAGCTTATCATTGGGTTAGACTCAAAGCGGGTCTTTAACTCACTAGGCTTTCCTAGGCACTTTCACGAATTCAATTCTCTTAACTATATATGTTCCTAATCCGTTTACCATACTTCAACCTTTTCTAGTTTCTAAGGTTTCATTTCTAAACCCACTAATCTGAAATACTAATATTTCGGTTTCCATCCTATGCGATACTTTTCTCTCTCTAGCTTCAAGTCATATTGTACACTTTCAAACCAAACCACCTAAGGGTCTTAAAATTTCTAGGTTCATTCCTTTAGTGCACAAGATAGCTATCCCAACTCTTTCCATACCTAGTGGGATACTCTATGGATTTAGGTTTATATATATATATATATATATATATATATATATATATATGTAATACTTATATTTTAGAAAATACAAAAACATTCACTCATTATCTCCCTAAGATCACTAAACCGAAGCTCTGATACCAGATGTGACAACCTGGATTCCGACAGACCGAATTTTTCAAATCCTATCCATCGAGACCCGAGTTGGGTGCTCTGGCATCCTGCATAAATTATAGAGATAAAGAAACATGTCAGAACTCGTAAAGCATCTCACAGCGGAAGGAATTAAAATATAATATATTCAAAAATAGCTTTACCTTATATATCATACTGTCTAACCAGTATCCAAAGCTATACCATCTCTGTCATGAACCTAACCTGGAGGTATGTAATGAGGAGGGGGTCAGGACATAAGTTCTGGTGACTGGACTTAGAATAAACTTCTATATAATACTACATATACCGTTCAATTATATTTTCTTGCTTATTAGGTCATTCGCGATATTAGCTCTCTAGACTATATTCATGTCCCACTAGTAGGTTAACCTAATACAATGTATATGTAGATACCCCCAACTCGTCTAATCCTTCCATGGATATATACAGTCCCTTGCCGTATGTCACACGGGCTTCATCATGTAAATCTATAATACTTTAGTGTAGTGCCACCATTCTCGAAATCGTTTGGACTGCCACTCTCGATCTTACTAGATTCTGTGTATCATCTAGATTTAATCTAAGGTTTACTATCAAGCGCTTCCTAGATTCAACCAGGGTTTACGCTGCCCAGGGCCACTGGGGTTTATGCTACCTATTGAACTCTTCTCGGATTCAGGGTTAACGCGACTTAGGTCCAACTAGGGATTATGCTACCTATCGAACGATGCCCCTTAGTCTAGGACACACTACCCAGAGCGATATATGTTTCTAGACTTTACCGACGTACGTGTCGTGAATCGTTATCGATGTCTACTTGCACATGTCCTCTATATGTGCGGCCCGAGTCCAGTGGCAGGGCTAATCAAGAAACACGGAACTCGGTCGGGAGCTTTAAGTTATCTGCCGACGCAGATGCTAAGGTCTATTTTTATCTGTGTGTGGCTATGGTCCCACTTGACCCCTCCCTCAACTAATGGAAGGCACCCAAGAAAATCAAGAAGGAGAACTGTACGCAGGCCCCCTATGCCCCCACAAACCTATTGGCCAACCTCAGCAAGAACTAGATAGCAAGTATATGGTCTTTTGGAGTTCTCCGCCTTTCCTATTCACGTGCTCGATTGACTCAAGATGGTAGGTAGACGACGACGTGCTATCACAGGGCTAAACAAGATATCGTCGCCTCACACTAGTCCATCCTAGTCTTTAGGTTGCTTATATTGCAACCTAGGCATACTCTTGGTTCTTCTAGGTAGACCTTAACCTCTGTGAGCCCAAGGATGATCATCTGCAACCTCACAGAGGGATACCAAGAGTACCCTCATGTCCCCTCGAAACCGCGTGTTTCGTAACCCAGACTTGTTGGAGCCTTCTTCATGAACAGATGGATATTCGCTCCTCCTCGTGTTCTACTTAGTTTTCTTGACTAAGGTTTACTACTTAGTTCTCTTAACTAAGGTTTACTGCTTAGTTTCCTGAATCGTTTGTTTTCTTAACTAAGGTTTACTACTTAGTCCTCTTAACTAAGGTTTACTACTTAGTCCTCTTAACTAAGGTTTACTACTTAGTTTCTCTTAATCGTTCGTTTTCTTAACTAAGGTTTACTACTTCGTTCTCTTAACTAAGGTTTACTACTTAGTTTCTCTTAATCGTTCGTTTTCTTAACTAAGGTTTACAACTTAGTCCTCTTAACTAAGGTTTACTACTTAGTTCTCTTTCTCTTTATTTACTTAGTTCTCCTAACTAATGTTTATTACTTGGTTCTCTTAACCAAGGTTTGATACTTAGTTTCTATTACTTAGTTCTCTCTAAGGTTTGTTACTTAGTTCCTTTTAACTAAGGTTTACCTATGAATTCAAGCATGACTTAAGTTCTCTTTATCAAATGATAGCGTACGGGTGTTTTCCCACGTTTCCAGCTTAGATTAACTTATTTCATGGCATAAGTCGTCCCACCCTTCGAGTTTGTATTACATCTTAAGTCATATTCATTTTTTATCCCTAGGATAATTTTATCTGTTATTTAATCTTACCATTCCCCACTTTTCCTGCATTGAAACTATTATATTGGTTAAGTTTGCCCATGTGTCCAAGTTGACTTAACCCCCAATCACGTATTCAATTCAACCCACGCGTCATGTCAAATTGGTTAAGTGATATCCAGTAGTTAACGTTGACTTAACCCACCCATATATCAAGTCAAATTGGTTAAGTGTTATCTAGCGGTTCACGTTGACTTAACCTACCCATATATCATGTCAAATTGGTTAAGTGTTATCTATCAGTTCGTATTAACTTAACCTACCTATATATCAGGTCAAATTGTTAAGTGTTATCTAGCGGTTCATGTTGACTTAACCCACCCATTTATTGAGTCAAACTGGCTAAGTGTTATCTAGTATTTCATTTTGACTTAACCTTACCATACTAGCAAGTGTCATTAGCATTAATTAATTACTAATGCCCAACTCTCACATTAGACCTATTGTTGTGGTCACTAGATGTGCCGGTTGGTTCCGGGCAGGATTACACCACAACTCAATCTAGTCTCGAGTTTCATGCACGTTATGACTAACTTCTCACATTAGACCCTATTGTTTGCGGCCACTGGATATGCCGGGCGGTTTCGAGCAGAATTACGCTGCAAACTCATTCTAACCTCGAGTTAGCCATGTTTCATCTTTAGCCTATTAACGAATTCACAAATATGTTCATGTTCTTGTTATGCCACTAGTGTCAATTTTCATGTTATATTTCTAAACTTCCCATTTCTTTAACTAATCAAACCCAAATTTAATTAAAACACTCATGCCTCAAATTTCAGGTTTTTGAATTAGATTTCACAATTACATGAGACAGATTAAACCCAAACTTATCCAATTCCGATTAGGTTTCTAGTTTACCTATTTCTTCACCAAATTAGGAATTTTATCTTTAAATCATTTTTCCTCAAATCCCCTATTCAAACTTTATTTACCTTAAGCGTAAGTTACTCCAAATTACCAGTTTCACGATCCTTTCCCCTTATTTCCTTGAATAATATCAATATATACTTTGTTAATTACCCCAATATTTGCAATAATAATCAGTATGCCACAAACCCCAAATTACAGATTATATTCCTTGACTGCACAAAATAGATTATGCCAAATATTTGCAATAATAATCGTTATGCCACAAACCCCAAATTACAGATTATAGGTGTAGAGAGTGTTTTAGAGCCCATAGATTGACCTAGAAGCCATCCGATCCGTACAACACATCAAAAAACGTCACAGGAACTGAAATTGCCCAGATCTGGGGATCGGTCGACCCCCAGGTCGACCTGCCTGGTTTTGGCGCCAAATTTCCGGCCCAGCTGCCTGGGTCGAATTTCGAACTGTTTTGAATTTTCGTTGAGTCTTCTAAAGGCCATAACTCCTTCATACGAAGTCCGATTTACGCAAACTTGGACTCTAATCCAAGCAGAATTTCAAGGCGAATGCAATGGTGATGTCCGTTTTACTTGATTCCTAATATTTAAATTAAGTATCCTTATTTTATTATCTTTTCCATTATGCACACTATTATCGAATTAATTTTTCCTTCTCTTCCATATATTAATTAATTTTCATTATACATCACCATTATTTACCTATTTATGCATACACACATGTTTTTACATATTTTTTATTATATTAAAAATGCGGGGTGTTACAAAGTGCAACATTGAAGAGAAAGTGCTCCAATATTAAATTATTTTTTGAAGGTGATGAGAGAGTGCATCACAAATCGAAGAGAAAGTACTTCGTTAATTTTTGAAGGTGATCAGAGTGTGCATCACAAATCGAAGAGAAAGTGCTTTGAATCAAGGTATCTGTTTGGAGTAGTAAAACCAAGTTTAAGGGAGGATGTTGGAAATAAACTTGGTTTTTAGAAAAATACTAATTGTGCAATGAATTCAATTATTGTATTAATGGAAGGCTAAAATCAATGGTAAGAGTTATCAAATGGAATTTGATATTTTAAGGAAAGTAGAAATTAGGGGTCAAGGACAATTCTAGAGAAGAAGACTCTAGAATCCTTGTAATGCTGTAAATGTAAGTGTAATCTCTCATTTTGTAGTATGGAAAAAATGAAGCAATGAAAGTTTTCTTAACTATTCTTCTTTCTTCTAATTTCTTCTTCTTCCTCCTCTAAAATTTCCAACAATTTGTATTTACGTATCTTGCTGGTGATGTACGCAGACCAATTTTTAGACTCAACCTCATTTTTAGAGCTTGATAACAAGTCTCCTTACGATTTTGTACAAAATTTAGAGTTTACCCTGGGATTAGGAAAATTACCATTGTATCATGATTATTGGAAAGTTACAGACTGGTAGGAGTGCTAAAGTCTTCATTGAAATTCCTTTTTGGGGCATTGGAGTAATACATATGATGCGATCTTTAGAAGCATCGACACATGATATGGTAGGAAATGGATGCAATGTAGGTTGCATCATACTTCTATTCATAGTTGTATAAGGCATTTTGGTTTACATATGAATTCTAAATTAGATCCTTCTATATGAATGAACTTCCTTTGAAAACACTTTTGAAAACATTATGCAAGCAACTTATAAATATACTGGCAATTCTGTATGCATGCCTGTTTAATTGCAAAGTGTTTATATACAATTTGGCCATGTAATTTAGGATAATTTCTATGACTTAGCCATAACTTCGTCATTGATACAATTTGAGGGATTAAATCCTTTTTAGAAGGGAAGAATGTAACACTCTATAATTCTGGCATTAACAATTTTAATTAATTAGTTAGGTTCCAAAAATAAGGATTTATGCAAGTAGTAGAATCTAACAATTAAATGCACTCTTGTGTTTATGGAAAAATTTAGAGAAACTTCCATATTTGGATTTTCGTGATTGATATTCGTGTAAAAAAGTTATAAACAAAATACAAATTTGGAATGGAAATAACTAATAAATTAACATAAGTAAACATGCCCATAGGTCAATCCCTTCTTAAGGGTGTGGTTGATCGTGCGGTCGACCCGCCATAGGGTGAAAACTATGAACCGTTGCGGCCCGATGACCCATAAATGATATAATTTGATCGTACATCGTGATTGGTTTTCACGCTTATAAATTAAGGCATAGTCCTTCCTTTTTTAGTTATATCTTTCTGCAGGTAGACCAAAGTTGGGTTATTTCTTCTTCTTTGCTTTTTTCCTGAATTATAAAATAAGACTGGTATGTTCAGATACATAAAGATTTCAGAAGGAATGGAAAATAAAATAAAAAGAAGAGGTGTGAATCTGCCTCCTCACTTTTAAGATAATCTTAATGTATGTATATCCCTTTTATTTTACACATATGTCTTGAATTTAAAAGTGACTGAAATTAAATCATGGATTATAATCCAAGTTTGGAGTTTTGGAGCACTTCTTCAAGGTGAGTGATATATTACAGTTATTATTTATAATATTAAATTTATCCCATTGTCAAAGTAATAACCCACATACTTTAGTCGCCAAATTTAAATTTTAATATAATAAAATATTGTTTTTAAATTTAGACAAAATTTCATGTGAGGTATTTCTAATTTAATTTATAGGATTTGTCGGTAATTTTTAATTTGGAAAACAGACATTTTTCTATTTTACACTTAATATCAGCATTTTTGAAATTTCTCAAAATAAGCTAATATCTTTATTATATTATCGTTCTGTGATCGTGATATATTGTTGAACATGATCATATTTTTATTTTTGTCTGTAGTGGCTCATATATGAATGGAATTTTGTGTAATAGGAATTAGGATACCCAAGATTTTTTCTAACATAAAAACAAATTATGAACACCACTTCTATGCGCAAACTGTCATCACCGTATTTACGATTAATGCAAATACAATGCACCATTCGCATTTAACTCACGTGCGCAGGGCTGTCAATGAATACCTGAAAAATCTGAAATCCGTCTGCAACTGCATTTGAAAAGCGGATAAATATCCGATATCCGAAAAAGCGGATGCAGATGCGGATATAGCCATATCTGCATTCCAAAATTATCCGTCCGCATTTTTTCACGACTATAGCCTAATAATGTGCATTTTAACATAATTAAATATGCTAATTTATTATTTTGTAAAATTGAAAGTGTACTAAAAGCATCTTAATTGCTCAAAATCATATATTACCATCATATTTAATTATTTTTGGCATTTTAGTAATCAAATAATCTAACAACCCGCCTTTTAGACTGCTTCAAATTGGTGATTAAACCAACTTAAAACGCTTAAAATGACGGATCGTTATTTAGCTTATAGAGTTTAAAAACAGAATCAACACCGAATAAATAAATAACATAGTATTGAGTAGTACAATAAAACATTTATATACTAATTAGAATCTTTGTATACAAGCTTTTCCATACACAACGGAATTTGAAAATACGCTTCGAATGCAAAGGAAAAATATTTACTGTTTTTTCTTAATTTTCAGAATGCGCCGTCTTTGGAATCCCTAGCTTTGCCAATCTTCTAAACCTGAACTGTGATCTTTAAATATGTACTGTTCGGGTTTGACCCGAGCATTTTATGCAAAAACACAAAATACTCGAGTCAGGATTAAACATAGTTCAAGTAAATTAACTTTAATATAAACTGAAATATAACAGTTAACTACAACACCTATGTCATATATAAAATAAATATTGGTGGTATTTATTCATATCAATGTATCTAGATTAAGTGTGACATCTGTTCATATAAGTTATATCTAAGGACAAGATCAAGTATGGCATCCATTCACATCGGTTCTACATAACTGACAATATCGAGTGCGGTGTTTGAAACTATTATTTTGAGCATTCATCACACTATTTAAATATGAGGAAGCATAGCATTAATTTTTTTTTCATTATAATTTAAATATATACAGGATACTGAATTATAGTGGCTGGACTTAGCAACATATTAACATGCCATTCAAAATGATGCAGCATAAAGAGACTTGGCACATATTAACATGGCATTCAAAATGATGCAACAAAAAGGGACTTGGCACATATTAACACGCCATTCAAAATGATCCAGCAAAATATGCTAACTCAGGCGAGAAACACTGGAATATAAGGCAATTAGGTCGCCTATGTAAGAGGTACGAAAATATAAAGTGGAGTGTTCCAAATTAAGGTGTCAGAAATGGGTTTTACACGCATTAAGGATGCCAGCAACACTTACCTAAGATTTTCACATAATTAGCCATGACTTTAACCACAAATTTCAGGTTTCATGCATTCAGCAAAAGGGAAACAAAAAATTTCATGTTTCATGCAAAAACGTGGATCATATCTATACGATTAACTCATGTCTGAGAATAAGTGCCTTGCTTATTCCAAGTCCTTCTTCAACCATTTCTAAGTGTAAATGCCAAATTCAAGTCATTCCAATATTGTTTGAATTCAGTAAAAAAAAAACAATTTGATCTAAGAGTGGTATAAACACAGCCGTATAAATATTTGCATAGACAACTAGCATGGTACAAGTAGCTCGAAACATGTCACTAGTGTAGTGTATGTTTTGTTATGTCATTTCATAAGAACAAGCAGATAAACATGCAACAAGTTTTACTGACAGAAGCAGCTACCATAATGAAACAAAGGTTGGAAACGCATTAGTAAAATCCTTAGTTACGTGACTGGTTATTTGAAGAAAAATAAACCTACAACTTGATATGATGTATCTGCTTCGGATAAACTAAAACAAAAATATGTTAATTAATCAAAACCCCATGTTAAATTCTCAAAACAGGCCAACAGGTCATGACAAAATCTCATACAAATTAATTGGTCAATGCTAATTAATCCTAGTTTTTGTGTAGAGCGGGAGATACATTAATCCATCTAACGGATCAATTAATTAACAGTGTATCAGTATTTAATACTTAACATTTCATTTTAGTTTCACCACAAGTATAAAAGACACAGAAATCTCATTTAACAGCAGAGCAAGAAACATAGCACACATTTTATAATATGTATCAAGATGACGTTCGACAAGGGAAATTTTTATCATTATTATACATATTTGATACATTTATAATGAAAGATGTTCTCTGTACTAAAACAAGTACTATTATCCCCCTTTTCTATATTACTTAAATTGACAGTGTAGGGAACTCAAGTAAGATTCATTTTTAATACTTTGACTGTCTCCCAAAATTTTCTAGGAATAAAGGTAACAATTGACAATCTAGCAACACCAGCACAGGGTACCCAATATTACAATGTCAAAATATAGGTCATGGATTAAAGGACAACAACTTTTTTTTTAAATAAGATAACCCCAGTATATATTATACTGCCAATTATGAATTGGTTAGATAAACCCAGTAAAAGGTTTCTGTGGTTTATTTTATATCGTAAGAGAAGATGCAACTACAAATTTACGCATTGGTTGTATTATTAGTTATATCATTGGTTCAAAGTCCATTGAGATTTAGAAGAGCGACAACTAATTGTTAAGTTAGACTGCAAAGATTACATTAGACTACATAGATTAAATTTCTAACTTAACAATATATTGTTACTATAAATTTCAGTACTCGCAACAAAAAGAGAACTGAAGGCTGAGAGTTTTGCAAGATAAATTAACAAAAATTTAACTCCCAAATTAAGCACACATGTTGCTTTACTTTCATTCTTTCTGCTAAACAGAAAATATCAGCTTGATAACGTCTAAAGCAATGTTACTTGGCCCTTTTTTTGTTTTATATATCTTAAAATAGTATCCAACACAGGCTACCTTAGATAGGTTTACAAAATAAATGAAATGTTTATCAACATGTTTCCAGGTTATAGTGAAATGAACCAACCTCCTTTCCGAGCAATATAGGTTTAACAATTACGCTATTCAGGCTTCAAATTCTCAATACAAGGACAACCAAGCATGGTCATAAACTTTGGCAACATATACATGAACCAACTATCTCCATAATTATAAGATCTGTCCAGTCCTTAATATATAAGGAAAAGTGTTTAGTTTTTAAAACAGGGTACCAGTGTATAAAGGAACATGTGTAGGTAGGCTAACTAACACATATGCCGATTATAGTAGGTGGAGGCCAGCATAGAACCAAGAGGTCTAGGGTTAAAGATAAGTGCAACATAGACTAATAGTGGCAACGCAAATAAAGCAAACAACAACATGAATATACACAAGCCAATCACAACCGAAACCATACTATCATATTTCAATTTTAAAACCGAAGTCAAATTACTTGAAATAGGTTTAATCGTGAGTAAATAGCTCACTTCTGGCCGCAGAGGAGAAAGAAGCAGCGAGCGGATGACAGTAAAACAAGGGTGGCGCAAGTTCCGACTTTGGGAAAGAAGGCGCTTTGATGTTGTCGGCTTCGATGTGGAGCCAAGACAGCAGATCCCAACAGTGCGAAGATAGAAGCCATTCGATCGAAGGTAAATCGGAGGTGCACAGTGGCACCACGACATCTGGTGGACCGATTTGATTTGGAGAAAGTGGATTTCAGAGGCCCTTATCATATTCTTTCACTGATTGGGAAGCGATTTTGGGAATGGATTGATTTTGGGAACAATTCGATTTTAAAGCAAATTTTTTTGCCATAAAAAAGAAGGAACTTCTGATTTGTGATTTAGGAAAAGAATGAACGTTTCCCTTCCTGAAGAAAAATTGGCTGATTTGCATGATTTATAAAAGGAGAAATTTTGCGGACAAGATCAACATAACATCGTATGGGTTTAGATTAGCTGATAGGTTGGCATGAAATAATCTGGTGAAGGCAATATCTGATTTAATTTAATATTAAATCACACCCTGAATAACCGCGTAATGTTCTATATTTGTATCACCAATATAATCTCCAAACGTAATAAAAATCATACGTACATTTCGTCTTCGCGCTTTGAATCCAACAAAATCAGTTATGTTGTAATTTGACTCCATCTGTGTACAATGTTAATCTATTTTTAATTATTTATTTGTTTGCGAATTTTATACTGTTTTTCCACCAACGACTCCGTTCACTTCCAAATTTGAAATGTTAGATTTCAATTTCTTTATATGTATGAATACAACTTTGTCCATGCTAATTTCCCATATAATTCAACAAATAAAATCTCAAATCCGTTTATCGTGAATAACGTTCATTTTCAAATTCAACCATTTATAATTTCAATCGAATTCCAAATCTAATTCAAATATCCAACCAAATTCAATTCAGATAATCAACGATAAATATTTGATTCCCAACCAACCATTTCGAATTAAATATTTGGTTCAAGTCATACACAAAATCATATATTTGATTAACCCAACATAAAATTGATTATTTATTGTTAAATTTCAATTAATTCCATACTCCAGTTGCCGGAAATTCTAGGATGTTATAATCTCCCCCCTTAAAAACTTTTCGTCCACGAAAAGGAGTGATCGTTAGAATTATACCGATGTACACACAATTTACCTTAATTGTAGGAGATTCTTTTTTATGAGCTGAAGATTATTTTTGAGCAAGTACGATTTCTTTTATCTTCAAAATCTGGTTCTATTCATTTCTATGCTTTATAAATTATATTCAATCAATTTCTATCTCAAATTATTTTGAGATATTTCCCGGTTTCTCATTCTATCTAAACTTCTAAGAGATTCAAAATCGTATAATTTCCCTTCAAAACCATTTTCTTTTAAAAATTCAAATTCTGCATAAGTTGGACTTACGCGTCTCAAATTATTCCAAATTCCTTCATATATCTCATTTGTCAATAATTACTTATCCATCGTTGCCATCTATGATGGGTCTAAGCTTTCCAATCATCAACCCAATCTCCTTACATTCAATTTACTTAATCTTTCCCAACACTCATTGAAGAGTGTAAATATCATCTCTTCTTCAAATTACAAATTGTCGACTTGAAAATTTCCAAAATTCGAAAATCATTTATAATTTTTATATAGATTTTTTATTTTTTTTGCATTATTACTCCGAAATTCTCTTTCTTAACTTATTAAATTAGATATACTTTAATTTCAAAATTATCCATTTGAAAATATTTGATAACTCAAGGAGACAAGGTCTATTGTCGTTCTTACAGATGTTAGGCATACACTGGCCAGGCGTACGACTAAAATCTCTTAGTACTAAATACCCTTTTTTCAACTCCCAGTGAAAATATTTCAAAAATCCTTTAAAAACAGATACAGAAAGTACCAATGTGATATTGATATGTTGATTGTTCATGAATCGCAGATACACAATGATTTCTTCTGGATCCCCCAGAAAACATCCGTATCGATAGGAATTTACTTCCCTGCGAATTTCGGCATGGATAGATCAACGAAAGATATTTTAGAATCAAAAGAAAACTGAAGTCACTGAGCGTTCACTGCTCTATCTTAGGGGCATGAAAACAAATCATGGAATTATGAAGACACTTCAAGTCACGAGGACAAAATAAGTAGCAAAGATAAATCAGGTCACGAAGACCAATCAAGTCACGAAGACTAACTGTTGCATCAATCAGGTGGCTCACATTCACTAAGACATCTCAAACATTGCATGGCTCCATTCTACATTTAGTAACCCTAGTGATTACATCTCTTTCGCTTGTAGATATGCCATGGGGACCGCAAGTACACAATGGTTACGCCTGATTCCCTCAGGAAACATCCATACCCGTAAGCTTTCACGGCTCTGCGGATTACGTCCTTATCACGACTGTAGATCGCAGCAGACACAATGGTTACGCTTGGTTCCCCCAAGAAACATCCATCCGCCATAGGCCATCTATAGCTCTGCGAATTACGCTACACGTCGTGTTCTTTCAATGAACAATGACAACTCGAGTTTTATGTCCGGACAACCTACTACCACCAGCAGCACATCTCAACTAAGCTTGAAATTCAAAGGCAAAGGAAGGTACTTTCCTTATTTTGCTTTGAAAACATTATAATATATACATATAGTACTTCATTTCATATTCCTCATAATCATATTTATGATTTTATTTCCAAATCACATTTCCAAACATCTGATTTTCATATAAATGTCATTGTATAAGATTTCATCTCATATCAATTTTCTTCCAGATCAATAGTTTCCAAATTCACTAAATTCTCATGTGTTTTTCAATATAAGTTTCGGGAACTTCTATATTCCATATCCAGAATCGAATATCCTCAAATTTCCATTTTAATTTTGATTACTTATCCAATCCATATATTTAATATCTTTTCAACTCGGATTTATGAATCCATTTTTATAACCCAATTTTTCCAATTATTTAGTCCATCGCTTAATTTAAATCCTTATGTTCTCCAAATCTCGGGATTTTTTTTTCACACACGATTACGCTTCCATATTCACTTCCTTTGACCGTTAATCAGTAAGAGAATAAATTACTAAGTATCAATCTCGAAGGCCGAAACCAACATCAGATCAATACTCAGCAAATTATTCAATTTAACTAATCTCCAGTCAGTTTCTAACTTTCTTAACTTCATTCTTAACTTCATATCAAAACATCTCTTACGGAATTCATGGATTCAAATTTCCAATTTACTTCATCTTCTTTTCATTCTGCCGTTCTTCATTCTCTCGTGCGGCTTTTTATTCTTCTGTTCTCCCCATTCTGATTTATCAAACCCCATTAACCTCTCACGATCTTTTAAAAAAACACTTCCAATTATCACACTTATTTACTATAATCCTAGAAAATCTTTAATTAACATTTCCATATTTTCACCAATCTTTATTTTCTACAAAAAATATATTTTTATTCTCATGGTAAAACATTTCTAAATTTGTTATTTAGGTTTAAACAGATGTTAAATTAAACATCGTTATTCCCACTCATTACTTCGCTTAACAAACTCTTGTTATCGAATCTTTAACCATTTTTTAGTCAACAATGAAGTTAATCAAATTGGGGTATAATTACCTCTTAGACCTTAACTGAACATCATTGTTAACTTCAAAACAATTAAAATTCATAACTTCAAACATCGGCAAAACATTAATTCAATTCTCGCAACTTTCGAACTCGAGTTAAGAATTTATTTCTTTTAAGCAAAATGCTGATTGCAACAATAATTTACACCTTCTAAAATATGCAATCTTTAAAAATATACTTTATTCCTTAATCTAAATACGTAAACAATTAATTAATTTATAATACATTAAATTTTTAATTAAACGGAAAGCAAATAGTATATTCTCGAAATTCGACATGATCAACTCCCATGAATAACTTCCTTTCGGGTAATCTCTTTTCCGATAATATATTCTGAACTTCAGAAAGATCTCACCGTTTTAGTTAACTCCGTTTCCTCATTTTCAATTTCATTTGCAACATCATTTTTTTTGCCAAGGATATTTACTTCTAAGAAGTAAATAAATTATTCTCTTTATCGAAATTTGAACTTGTTACATCAAATTGGTTTGGTTTCATTTAAATATCAGTTCAAATCTCCCTAAAATCTACTTTCACATTCCACTCTATTTACAAATCTCGTTCACAATCCACTTCTTGTTGATTAATTAACAAGTTTACTTCACTCTCGAATTCATGTATTCGATCATACATCATTGGTTTGAAACCAATTATAATTTTTCTTGTCACGTTCTGAATAAATTAATCAAATTTAACATAGTCGTATTCCAATTATATCCCTTTTCCAATTTTATTTATTTCTATCCGAATATAAAAATAAATTTCATCATTTCATTTTTGAAACATTTTTAAATTTTCCTTTCATTTTAATTCCCGTTTGAAATCTTATTTCCAATCAATTTCAGTTATCATTGATTGCTAAAAAACACACAATCGATTAATTCATTGTGTTATACTTATCTCTTTTATTTTAGATATCACCGGATCACGGATTCGAGATTCGAATCTAAGAGAGACCCTATCGAAGAATAGCTTTGGCATATCTGGATTGGAAGACTTCTGAAGACTGGGGATTCCAAACAAATTTTTAAAACAAAATTTTACTTTCGATGTATCATTTCCAAAATGCTAATTATCAAAATATACAATATTTCCAAAACGATTTTCCCTTCAAAATCTATTTTTAAAAACCCTTTTTATTTTCAAAAATCAATTTTCCTAGTGTTGATCCTATACTTTTAAACCCGATAAGCTATGCTTTGAATAAACCAAAGCTCTGATACCAACTGTAACAACCATCTTTTTGACTTCTTCAAATTGGTGATTAAACCAACTTAAAACGCTCAAAACGATGGATCGTTATTTAGCTTATAGAGTTTAAAAACATAATCAACACCGAATAAATAAATAACATAGTACTGAGTAGTACAAAAAAACATTTATATATTAATTAGAATCTTTGTATACAAACTTTTCCATACACAACGAAATTTGAAAATATACTTTGAATGCAAAGGAAAAATATTTAATGTTTTTTTTTAATCTTCAGAGTGCGCTGTCTTTGGAATCCCCAGCTTTGCCAATCTTCTAAACCTGAACTGTGATCTTTAAATCTGTACTGCTCGGGTCTGACCCGAGCATTTTATGCAAAAACACAAAATACTCGAGTCAGGATTAAACATAGTTCAAGTAAATTAACTTCAATATAAACTGAAATATAACAGTTAGCTACAACACCGATGTCATATATAAAATAAATAGTGGTGGTATCTATTCATATCAGTGTATCTAGATTAAGTGTGACATCTGTTCATATCAGTTATATCCAAGGACAAGATCAAGTATGGCATCCGTTCACATCGGTTCTACATAACTGACAATATCGAGTGCGGTGTTTGAAACTATTATTTTGAGCATTCATCGCACTATTTAAATTTGAGTAAGCATAGCATTAATTTTTTTTTTCATTATAATTCAAATATATACAGGATACTGAATTATAGTGGCTGGACTTAGCAACATATTAACATGCCATTCAAAATGATGCAGCATAAAGAGACTTGGCACACATTTACACGCCATTCAAAATGATGCAACAAAAAGGGACTTGGCACATATTAACACGCCATTCAAAATGATCCAGCAAAATATGCTAATTCAGGCGAGAAACAATGGAATATAAGGCAATTAGGTCGCATATGTAAGAGGTACGAAAATATAAAGTGGAGTGTTCCAAATTAAGGTGTCAGAAATGGGTTTTACACGCATTAAGCAACACTTACCTAAGATTTTCACATTATTAGCCATGACTTTAACCACAAATTTCATCTTTCATGCATTTAGCAAAAGGGAAACAAAAAATTTCATGTTTCATACAAAAATGTGGATCATATCTATATGATTAACTCATGTCTGAGAATAAGTGCCTTGCCTATTCCAAGTCCTTCTTCAACCATTTCTAAGTGTAAATGCCAAATTCAAGTCATTCTAATATTGTTTGAATTCAGTTAAAAAACAATTTGATCTAAGAGTGGTATAAACACAACTGTATTAAATATTTGAACAGACAACTAGCATGGTACAGGTAGCTCAAAACATGTCAACTAGTGTAGTGTATGTTTTGTTATGTCATTTCATAAGAACAAGCAGATAAACATGCAACAAGTTTTACTGACAGAAGCAGCTACCATAATGAAACAAAGGTTGGAAACTCATTAGTAAAATCCTTAGTTACGTGACTGGTTATTTGAAGAAAAATAAACCTACAACTTGATATGATGTATCTACTTCGGATAAACTAAAACAAAAATATGTTAATTAATCAAAACCCCATGTTAAATTCTCATAACAGGCCAACAGGTCATGACAAAATCTCGTACAAATTAATTGATCAATGCTAATTAATCCTAGTTTTTGTGTAGAGCGCGAGATACATTAATCCATCTAACGGATCAATTAATTAACAGTGTATCAGGATTTAATACTTAACATTTCATTTGAGTTTCACCACAAGTATAAAAGACACAGAAATCTCATTTAACAGCAGAGCAAGAAACAGAGCACGCATTTTATAATATGTATCAAAATGAAGTTCGACAAGGGAAATTTTTATCACTATTATACATATTTGATACATTTATAATGAAAGATGTTCTCTGTACTAAAACAAGTACTATTATCCCCCTTTTCTATATTACTTAAATTGACAGTGTTGGAAACTCAAGTAAGATTCATTTTTAATACTTTGACTGTCTCCCAAAATTTGCTAGGAATAAAGGTAACAATTGACAATCTAGCAACACCAGCACAGGGTACCCAATATTACAATGTCAAACTATAGGTCATGGATTAAAGGACAACAACTTTTTTTTTTAAATAAGATAACCCTAGTATATATTATACTACTAATTATGAATTGGTTAGATAAACCTAGTAAAAGGTTTCTGTGGTTTATTTTATATCGTAAGAGAAGATGCAACTACAAATTTACGCATTGGTTGTATTATTAGTTATATCATTGGTTCAAAGTCCATTAAGATTTAGAAGAGCGACAACTAATTGTTAAGTTAGACTGCAAAGATTACATTAGACTACATAGATTAAATTTCTATCTTAACAATATATTGTTACTATAAATTTCAGTACTCGCAACAGAAAGAGAACTGAAGGCTAAGAGTTTTGCAAGATAAATGAACAAAAATTTAACTCCCAAATTAAGCACACATGTTGCTTTACATTCATTCTTTCTGCTAAATAGAAAATATCAGCTTCTTGATAACGTCCAAAGCAATGTTACTTGGCCCTTTTTTTGTTTTATATATCTTAAAATAGTATCCAACACAGGCTGCCTTAGATAGGTTTACAAAATAAATGAAATGTTTATCAACATGTTTCCAGGTTATAGTGAAATGAACCAGCCTCCTTTCTGAGCAATATAGCTTTAACAATCACGCTATTCAGGCTTCAAATTCTCAATACAAGGATAGCCAAGCATGGTCATAAACTCTGGCAACATATACATGAACCAACTATCTTAATAATTGTAAGATCTGTCCAGTCCTTAATATATAAGGAAAAGTGTTTAGTTTTTAAAACAGGGCACCAGTGTATGAAGCAACATGTGTAGGTAGGCTAACTAACATATATGCCGATTATAGTAGGTGGAGGCCAGTACAGAACCAAGAGGTCTAGGGTTAAAGATAAGTGCAATATAGACTAATAGTGGCACAACAAATAAAGCAAACAACAACATGAATATACACAAGCCAATCACAACCGAAACCATACTATCATATTTCAATTTTAAAACCGAAGTCAAATTACTTGAAATATGTTTAATCGTGAGTGAATAGCTCACCTCTGGCCGCAGAGGAGAAAGAAGCAGCGAGAGGATGACAGTAAAACAATGGTGGCGCAAGTTCCGACTTTGGGAAAGAAGGCGCTTTGACGTTGTCGGCTTCGATTTGGAGCCAAGACAGCAGATCCCAGCAGTGCGAAGATAGAAGCCGTTCGATCGAAGGTAAATCGGAGGCGCACAGTGGCACAGCGGCATCAGGTGGACCGAATTGATTTGGAGAAAATGGATTTCAGAGGCCCTTATCATATTCTTTCACTGATTGGGAAGCGATTTTCGGAATGGATTGATTTTGGGAACAATTCGATTTTAAAGCAAATTTTTTTTTCCATAAAAAAGAAGGAACTTCTGATTTGTGATTTAGGAAAAGAATGAACATTTCCCTTCCTGAAGAAAAATTGGCTGATTTGCATGATTTATAAAAGGAGAAATTTTGCGGATAAGATCAACGTAACATCGTATACGTTTAGATTAGCTGATAGGTTGGCATGAAATATTCTGGAGAAGGCAATATCTGATTTAATTTAATATTAAATCACACCCTGAATAACCGTGTAATGTTCTATATTTGTATCGCCAATATAATCTCCAAATGCAATAAAAATCATACGTACATTTCGTCTTCGCGCTTTGAATCCAACAAAATAAGTTACGTTGTAATTTGACTCCATCTGTGTACAATGTTAGTCTATTTTTAATTATTTATTTGTTTGCGAATTTTATTCCGTTTTTCCACCAACAACCCCGTTCGCTTCCAAATTTGAAATGTTAGATTTCGATTTCTTTATATATGTATGAATACAGCTCTGTCCATGCTAATTTTCCATATAATTCAACAAATAAAATCTCAAATCCGTTTAACGTGAATAACGTTCATTTTCAAATTCAACCATTTATAATTTCAACCGAATTCCAAATCTAATTCAAATATCCAACCAAACTCAATTCAGATAATCAACGATAAATATTTGATTCCCAACTAACCATTTCGAATTAAATATTTGGTTCAAGTCATACACAAAATCATATGTTTGATTAACCCAATATAAAATTGATTATTTATTGTTAAATTTAAATTATTCCATACTCCAGTTGCCGGAAATTCTAGGATGTTACAAATAGGTTGAAAAATCTTAATATTAAACTAAAAAAAATCATTTATTTTCATTGATTTATTGATCGTTGGTGGAGCAGATAATTTTCCGATATCTATCTGTATCTGTGGATGCGGATTTTAATATTCGAAAATGTTTTCGGATGCGAATGCGAATATGACACTATCTGCATCCCGAAGTATCCGTTTACAACCCTACACATGCGTGTCTTTCAATAAATGCATTTAGCCTTGCACCATGCTTCCATTTACAGCGCCTTCCCTTCGATCTTTAACAAACACGTTGCATTTTCTATCATTGATGTGCTAAGACTGATTTGTATTAAATAAAAATGTGGATTCACTTTGCACGAAAAAATAGCCTAAATAGATGCATTGTTCAATATGCATTCAATGGGGAACAGAGGAGACCATTTTGGCAATTCAAACACACGTTTTTTTCATTTTCATCTCCCATCAACCTCTCATCTCAATTCATTATCTCTTGCTTTCTCACTTTCTTTGTCATGCACGAAATGTTTTCTGTACCTCTACACCAAAAATTATGCTTATACCCTTCTTGTCGTTTCAGAACCCTTGACATACGAAAATGCCTGCTTTTTCATCATTTCTACCATCAAATCATTTGCCCTCATTTGAGGATTAAGCAAAATAAACAAATCGAAGACTGATTTTTGATATTTTCGAACTCATACTTAGGAAATATGCAGTTGAAACGTCATTTTCAACATAAAATAGCTTGTGAAGGGAAGAATGAAGATATAACTTTGAACTTTTTATTTCATCTTCTTTCATTGTTAATTAATGCATATTAGGGTCGTAAATGTAACCGACTTGTTTTAAGGTTCACCGTAATGATTTGACCAATTTCAGGACATTCAAACAATTAGATGAAAAAAGCGCAACAATTTTTTAAATAATAGGAACAATTACTTACTTCTCAGGATGAATATGATTAAACTGCAAAATAACTGCAATAGTCACTATATTTGACCAATTTTAGGGAGATGATTAAATGCAAAAGGCACAAAAAAAGGAATAATTACTTACTTCTTAGTAAGTATATGATTAAAATGCTATAATAATTGCAATATTTGTTACAAGTTTTGAAGAAATGTGTCCACTCTCATCAAGTATAAGACCAGTTGTTAATCTTGCATTATTTACAGACTTTTAAGCAATTTGGTAAACAGATTTCTATAATTTTCATTAATAACATCCAACTATGTCAATATTTATGTATATATCTGTAGTAGTAGTATATTAGTAGAAGTAACTAAGCAACTATCTTCAACCATTAACAAAAATATCATATATGTCTGCAATTATTCAATGCGTACTTATCAACAATAATTGTGATTAACATAGTGAACTTGGTTTTAAACACAAATTTATTGCTAAAAAATAAGCAATTATTTTTTAAAAATGCTTACTTATATTCACTTATTCTATAGGCATGAGAATTTGCATAACATCCCGTAATTTTTCAACAATTTAAATTCTATTTCGATCGATTTTTGTTTTGAAATTTCGAAAAAGAAAAAATTTCAGATTTAACGATGAAAATTTATATGTGGTATGCATCCAATTAGAAATAACAAACGATGAAGTTTCATCGGAAAATACAGACATTCACACGGTGGAGTCACTTCTACGCTAATCGGTTTAACCATTTGAATTTGAAGTGTTCCTATTTATGTTTGAACTTGGTAGCTAGTACGTTTGGGTCTGTGAACTATATCCAGGAGTTTTCTTAAACTATTTAAAATTCGAACTCTGTATGTAATATTTATGTAATGCCGTATGTTGAACGATTCTTTCGTCATTACCCATTTATCCGTTCCCACTCACCACATCTCCCTTTTTATCTGTGTCCACTCGCTTATATCGATCCACATCAAAAACTCTCAAGCCTTTGCCATAAACTAAAAAGAAAAAAGAAAAAAAATACGTTCTCTCTTTTGAGAGCAAATCCTCGGTACCCAATTTTCTGTGTACCTCTGTATCCAACCAATCAGAATCTTCTGGCTTTCATTTTTTGCAGTTAAGTCAGAAAAAGAAAGAGGACTTAGTTGCAAAAAGGTGGAAATCAGGAGATAATTATTGGTTGGGTACAGGGGAGAGAAAATCACCTGTCCCCTTTGTATCCAACCAATGGGGATCCCTGATTTGTACCTTTTTGCAATTAAGTCCGAGGACTTAATTACAAAAAGATGGAATTCAGGGGGTCCTTATTGGTTGGGTATAAGGAAATAGGAGCAATTGAGTACAGGGGATTTCATTTCGGTATAGGGGTACAGAGGAAATTGGGTACAGGGGATTTGAACTCCTCTCTTTCAAGTGTCCCTTCTCCTGGAAAACTCAGATCACTGCATTCTTCACGAGGTAAACTTCTAACTATGCTTTTCATGTTTCTTCTTTTCTGTTACTTGTCTTTCTTATAAAACCGTGAACAAAACTTGTCGTCTTCCCTTTTGTCTCCACTGTCACCACAGCCGGCGTCTGGCGCCGATCAACCGAGATCGGGCATGCCGAGCTTCTTAGTCTGACCAACCCTCTCTCCATGTTTTGCTTGACATTCGAACTGCCTTCATATATAAAAAAAGATACCTCTTCGCCTACACTGCATAGCCACTAACGCCCCAAGCCTGACCAACTCGACCGAACAAAGCCCGACACCTGACTTAGTCCTCCCTCTTTAAATTCCAAACTGACATATTTTTATATGAAAAATATGGGACATTACTTGACATTTGTTGGAACAAGTTTGTTGTAGCTTGATTTATTATGTAGAGTGCAAGCTTTATCTTCCCCCATGCGTCAACACATACCAGTGAACAATAGTGAAACTTGCTGCATATATATTAAGATGGTAACATGTTGGCCTTATAATGTTTATTGTAATGTACTTTTAAAGTAATCGAAAACAAAATCTTGTGCCAAACAGGTGCGTTTTATTTTTGAGTGTATATATAAAAAATATATTTTATCATTGGGTTCTAACGTTGACAGGCCTACGACCGAACCCAATTCCTCTCCGACCGAACCCAGCGCCCTCCGACCATCTGATACTGACCAACCCTCCTTCCCATATTTGTGTGAAAAACCATGTTGTTTTATATGTAAAAAAAGAAGCAAAACAATAGATGCTTGAAGAATTTTGTTCAAATATAGCCTGTTGGGTTTGTATAGTTGCATGCCTTGCATTTTAGATCTTTCTTCCCATGCTTGCGCCTTATATATAAAAATAAAAAGGAGAACCGAGCTGTAGAAAAAGGGAAATGCCAACGTTGGCATTACAAAGATGAAATGCGGATTTTGTAAAGATGAATATTTATAACCTAAAGTGAAGATGGAAATATGAATGAATATATATTACGTATATTCCTACTGGAACTACTATACATGTTTGTTGAAAGAAAAAAGGGGGGAACAATTGGATCCAAAGGAAGGGTGCCCGTACATATGTATTATGGTGTAAACAAGACTATGGTGTTATGAATATAATATGTTCAGAGACCATTAGTACATATTGTAAAAGAAGGAGAAACAAGTGAGAATTATAATATTGTTTAAATTCCTTTGAAACGTGAGGTAACTGCGTACAGGATATGTATATTTACAAGCAACTTGTGTAGAAAAAAAAACTTTAAATTGTTGAAACCAAACTTCACTACATTTTTACATGTCTTGACCATAAATTGTTTATTTAGTTCGTTGAAGTTTCAGTGTTGTTTGGTTCTACGCCTATCTGTTGTCATCTCTATTTCTATGCCACGGAAGGTGAGTTCAACTCACACTTGACTAATATTTTTATTGGAAGTGAAATAAATGCATTTGAAATGTTATTGAAATGTTAGCACCCTATATGCAATGTGACACACCGACACCGCATATGACTTGAAATGATCCTGTGTTGACTTGATGATTGATATTGTTTTCAATGCTTATTTAATTTACGTCATTCACACTGCAAGTTCCCTGTAACTTAGAAATCATCATGGGTTGAAATGATATATACCTGAATCACTATATAGATTTAGAAATAAAAACTGGATTGTTTTGGGATGTGGGTTGAAATGATACACACCTAAGATTCGGAACTTGACGGATTGAAATGATATACATCCGGACTACTTGACTTAAGTAGAAAATAATTATACGGACACCGTTGGTTTATTTTTAAAATGTTTTCTGAAGGTTATAAATTGTTTTAAAAATTAATGTGGATTTTCGATTTTATTATATTTTGAGTAAATTTAACAAAAGTTAAAATATGTGTATGTATTTAAGAAGTTATCAAAGTAGTTTTATTCAAATCAATTTTTTGTCTTATGGTAATCTATTTTTCAAGGTATCGTAAATATAATAAAGTTATAAGATTTTAAATAATTTAACAAATATTTTATTTAATAAATTTTGACTTAGTATATATATGTGTATGTTTCTAAAATTATATAAATTATAAAAGGGATTGTGAGTATGTTAGAATTAGATATGTAACTTAGAATTTGGTAATCCAGCGTATAATAGGAGTTTTGTAAATGAAAGTATTCTCAAAATTTATGATTTTGAAATTTAAGAAATAATTATATACTTAGTAAGATAAATTGATTCCAAAATAAATTTAAGATTTTTGAAATGAGTATTGAAATTTTATTATTTTGAAATCAGCAATTTATTTGAAGATATGATTTTAAGATGACCACGGTGTGAAATAAACGTTTGGTTGTTAAAGAGACCGGAGTCGATATTAACATACTCTCTGTCAATATCGATGTCGCTTTAACAACTATGTACGCGGTGGAGTTTGAGAATGAAGTAGGATGGTTTGGAGGCGATTACTGGATTGAAGAAAGAGAACGACGATGGATTGCTTTGACCTTCGGGTCATAATAAAATTGACTAAAACAAGTGTTATACCGTGATTAAATGAGGTCGCATCTGCTGTCGGACACATTTCTTCGAGCTCGTATCTATTACTTTGTGATTTGATTGGTGCACACCTTTGATTTTGGAGTGTGTTCCGAGGTGGGCGGCAGTCGCAGTTATGCGTTACCACCGGTCCGGGCATGCATCGGTAGAATCCTACCGTGGGTGTTCCTCGTCTGCCTTGTCATATTATCCTGATCGAACCCCATACGATTTTGATTTGTATCGTACCTGTGGAGTGCCATCTGATAACCACTAGTTACTGTGGATTTTAGGGTATCTGTATAGACTACGGTATTATAGACGGTGTAAGGGTAAAAATGTAATCCCGCTTATGCTATTTTCATATTTTACTTTACTGAATAGACACTATTATACTAGTGCAATATATTATATGATATCTAGTTTAACAGAATCTTAGAGAATGAATCCCAAACTATCTTTAAGTTACTTGTGCATTTCTATGACATTTCACTTGAGTTAATTTACTTACATGAGAATATTAGTCCTGATGCGAGTGATTTTGTTTTGCATGATGCTCGGGTCAGATTGAGTACCACAGCCTTTGGAGATTTATCTTGGAGCTAGAGATCATTTGCAGCTGTAACAACCCGTATTTTCAATAACCTGTAATAACATAAATTGAGGCAGAATTAAATTATAAAATGGGAATCAAGGGAAACGGGCTATGCCATTGCGTTCGTCTCGGAAAAATACGCGAAATAGAGTCCGAGTTTTCGAAAATCGGAGTCCGTATGAGCCAGTTAAGGCCCATTGAAGTTTGCAGAAAATTACTAAGTAAAAATCAGATTCAAATTTGAAGAATTGGGCCAGCTGGGCCAAGGCGGGAAAATTCCCGCCAGGGGCCCCATGTCGACAGGCCTGTCGACAGGGTCCCCAGGGAGTCGACTGCCCTGTCGACAGCCCTGTCGACAGGGGGTGCCCGGCTGATTAGCCTGGTGCACCATTTCTGATTTGGGTTGGGTCTTGGGGCTTGTTTCTAGAGAGTTCCGGGATCTGATGGCCCTAATTCAATCTAGGGTTAATCCTATGGTTCAAATCACTAACCTAATCTATAAATAAGACCCTAACCTACCCTAAATCATTCATTATTCATCCTAGTAACTAAACTATGCCAAAATCAAAACTCTCATGGCCTCCACCCTCTTCATACAATTCCTAATCAAATCCCTAAGAGATTTCCATGCATACAAGGGTATTTAGGCTTGTATGATTCTCCTTAGCTTGCATTAAAGGCTTGTTTTCCAATTGGCATCATAAAGGAGGAGTCTTGATCAAGTTTGCTTGCATTTGGGGGCTTCAATTAGTTGCATAAGGGGTTTCTTGCATTTGTTGTACTCATTTGAGTCCGCATAAGCATTGTAAGCCCTCTTACCCTCATTTTAGAAACTATAAAGTTAATGTGTGATGAAAGTTGGGGTTTATGTATGTTTATTGAAGTTATGCATGTATACTAAGCCATGATTTGCAAGATTTATAAGTTATGCATGTTTATGCAAGTTTGCTAAGCCATGATTTGTGTGTTTATTGAGTTATGCATGTTTATGCAAGTTTGCTAAGCCATGATTTGTGTGTTTATTGAGTTATGCATGTTTATGCAAGTTTGCTAAGCCATGATTTGTACGCTTATTGAGTTATGCATATTTATGCAAGTTTAAAATGACAAGTTGTGCATGTTTTGACAAGTTGTGCATGTTTTGGCAAGTTGTGCATGTTTATGCAAGTTTAAAATGACAAGTTGTGCATGTTTTGACAAGTTGTGCATGTTTTGGCAAGTTGTGCATGTTTATGCAAGTTTAAAATGACAAGTTGTGCATGTTTTGACAAGTTGTGCATGTTTATGCAAGTTTAAAATGACAAGTTGTGCATGTTTTGGCAAGTTGTGCATGTTTTGACAAGTTGTGCATGTTTATGCAAGTTTAAAATGACAAGTTGTGCATGTTTTGGCAAGTTGTGCATGTTTTGACAAGTTGTGCATGTTTTGGCAAGTTGTGCATGTTTATGCAAGTTTAAAATGACAAGTTGTGCATGTTTTGACAAGTTGTGCATGTTTTGACAAGTTGTGCATGTTTATGCAAGTTTAAAATGACAAGTTGTGCATGTTTGACAAGTTATGCATGATTATGGTAATATGCAAGTTCATTATGCTAAGTTATGCAAGTTTAACATGTTATGCATGTTTTATGGTAATATGCAAGTTCACTACGCTAAGTTGTGCAAGTCTAACATGTTATGCATGACTGTTGTGCAAGTTTATGTTGTGCCAAGTTCCCTCTTCCTATCCTTTATGCGTTACTACGAATATGTAAGCGATAGAATGACGATGGGGGTTTTGGGGTAAACTTAAAATACATAAAAATATAAGATTGGGAATTTACCTATTAAGTTAGGTCTACCCCTTGGGAATTTACCTATTAAGTTAGGTCTACCCAAGTAATTGTTTGACTTGTGATTATGTTTTGAAATAAAGTGGACATGACACTTAGAAAACATAAGTGTGGCCAACTCGAGGTTGGGTTGAGTTTGTAGCGTAATTCTACCCGGAACCGACCGGCTTAACTAGTGGCTACAAACAATAGGACCCAATGTGAGAAGTTGGTCATGGGGTGCCAAGACCCGAGGTTAGACCAAGTTGTGGTGTAAAGCTACCCGGACCCGCCCGGCCTAACTAGTAACCACAACAAGGTCTAATGTGAGAGGTTGAGGTGCATTAAATTAATTAATGCCTCATGATTAGGGTTAAGTCAGGGTCCACTAATACTTAACCAATTTGGGGATTCGAGGGATTAGAATGTGGTTAAGTCGTGAACCATTGGTTACACTTAACTAGTTTAATCCATTTGGGAGCTCAAGGGATTAGAATGGGGTTAAGCCACACTTAACCAGTTTAATCCAGGATTAGTGAAGGGTTAAATCACACTTAACCCTCTTGGGAAACCCTAGCAACGTGGTCTGTTCTAACAGTAATCCCAGTTTGGTATCATTCACAACCCTAGAAGCTAGGCTAGGGCGGGGCACGATTACTGGCAGATGTAAGCGACCAAAGGGCGATGGCCGAGTGGTACAGCGGTGCGGGTCCGGCGGGCTACGGACGTGCACGTAGTCCGATGTTGGACAAACTCGAGGCACGGGTACCAGTAGGTTAGGGCTGTGCATTATTGCTTAAGTGTCCGGGGTCGACAACCGAGGGCTTGATACACCCAAAGGTGGGCCCAGCACAGACTACCTACATCCATATGTGGGCCGTATGGACATCAACACTTGACGTGTTAGGCTTATAGGGAGCCGATCGACTAGACCGTTGGGTTGGACCTTATACTAAGGTCACTTCATGTTATTGGGCCAAAGTTTGGGCTAAGGGATCAATACCTGTTATGTTGGTTTGCTAGTACACCGTGGTGCAAAACTTAACCTTGTTTTATGCGATAATACCTCTATCTATCTTGTAGGTAATTTACCATGCCAGTATGTTGTTATCTATGATCATCTCAGTTCCCATCATGATGTTAACTTTATTAGTTTATAGACTGATTGTAGCAGGGCTTACTCAGTCTTTTTGACTGACCCGTTTTGTTTCGCCTCTTTTCTTCCGTTTCCCCCCCCCCCCAGGTTCTCAGGGAGGAAATACAGGAGCCTAGCTTGGATCTTAGCTGCTTTCTTGGATAGCTCATGTATGCTTTGGACTTGAGCCGCTATGGTTTATCGCTCTTATTTGGGGATAGTACTTATGTATTTTCAGTTTATCAGATGATGTATTTATCTAGACTTGTAATTTTGGGAAATTGACATTTTGATGTACCAGACTTGTGTTTTGAAATGGTTTATAAATCTTCCGCTGTTTTATTTACTCACTCTGTTTATTTACATATGTCATGTCCTGCCTTGCTATATCATTATGCATGTTTACCAATAATGCCCCTCCAAAGCTAGTGCATTCCTTTGCGAGTGACCCTAGAGGAGGTGGGGTGTTACATTTGGTATCAGAGCATATGGTTTACGAGAAGGGATAAAAAGGGTTTTAAAAACTTTTGAAAAACTATTTTCAAAACCAAGTATTAAGTATTTTCCAAAGAAAAGTCTAGTTGTTTTTAAAGGCTATTCCCCAAAAGTCATTAGCACTATCCTTTGACTCCTCGTTTGAACTCTTTTCGTTTCCAGCATGCCTGATAATCTCGTCTTGCCCGAAGGAGTAACGATACCCGATTGGTTTCGTCGGTACTTGGAAGTCACGGCATCGGTCCCGGATGTCCCTAATGTTGTTCCCCCAGTCGAGGCCGCTGTTCCTCCTCCTCCCCCCGTAGCTGATGTTCCTCTTCCCCCTCAGCCTCCACAAGCGGATTTCGCGGAAACTTGCAAGAACTTTAAGAGGATGGGTGGCAAGAATTTTAATGGGACAGAGACTTTTGTAGAAGCAGGGAATTGGTTGAAAGAGACCAAAGATCTTTTAGCCACCTTTGATATAGGTGACCGCAGGAAGGTTTTATTAGCAGTATGGTTGCTAAAGGAAGAAGCTGCACGTTGGTGGGTAGTCACCACCGCTACTAGGCCAATTGAGACTTGGGATGACTTTAGAGGAAGGTTTGGACTGAGATTCTTATCACTGAAGCAAGGGGACATGACTATTAGGGAATACATAGATAAGTTTAATCAACTGGCTCGGGTCGATTTAGACTTAGTTAATACAGCTCAGAAGAAGGCCCTACACTTTGCTCTAGGATTAAACGAGCCATTACGTGATTTGGCCCTGTCTCATATACCCTTGGGGGCGACTTTCGAGAGTTTGGTGAATATGGCCCTACTTCAAAAAGATAACAATGACCAGAAAGGGGTCAAGGCGAATGAGTCTCAAGGCGAGAGGGTAAATTCCGGGAAGCAAGACAAGAATAACAACAACCGCAAGGACAAGCCAAGAGGGAATATGAAATGCAACTTCTGTGGTAAAGTTGGACATATAGCCAGGGAATGTAGGAAGAAGGAGAAGAGAAAGCGGGGTGAATGCTTTGATTGTGGTGAGTTTGGACATTTCAGCAAGGATTGCCCAAGGAAGCAAGGGCAAGGTCAGACTCAGTGTGCAGGACTATCTGGAGGGCGAATCCATCCCCTCAACCCCGTCCTTCCAGCTCATGATAGAGGTAGTGTTCCTGTTGAAAATCTTGTTTACATTTTCTAATTTTCCATGTTCGAACTTTGTTGACCCTGGCACATCGCATAGTTTTATTTCATCTGATCTAGTGGAAAGTTTTGCACCTAAGTACTAGGGTAGTTGATGATCCCGTATGTGTTTCAAATCCAATTGGGGGTTCTGCCCGCCCGTCTGTGGTCTGAGTGGATTTGAAAATTTCTATCTTGAGTATAGAATTCTCGTGGGATGTTTATATTCTCGGTTTCGGGGGATATGGGTTGGTTTGGGCATGGAATGGTCGTCCTATTTTGGAGCCATTCTGGGTTTTTGTATATAGGGTGTGGGGCTCATGACTCGCCTCGGTAATACCCTAGAAATTTCTAGCAACCCTAGGGGTCCCGTCATGTTATGTTATCTTGAATCCCTCAACTCGTCTATCGATAGTTTGCAATCTGTGAGGGTGGTCCGAGAATATCCTGATATCTGAGGATAGATTTCCGTATTATCTGGTTGGTAATACTAAGTCAGTTTCGTGGCCGGTTAGGCACATGAACTCACGAGGTGAGAGTAAGAAAGCAAGTCAAGGAGTTGCTTGGGAAGAACTTCCTGAGACGAGGCATTTCCGAGTAGGGTGCTCCAGTAGTATTCGTTACTAATATGGATAGTTTGCTTCGCTTACATGTTGAAAAGAATAGACAACCGTTACCAGGGATCAATGATTTGTTTGATCAGCTGGTAGGAGCATCCGTTTTCTTTTGACCTAGCTACCGGATTCCATCAGCTTAGGATGGCCGAGGATGGAATTGACAAGACTGCGTTTAGGACTCTAGATGGATTTTTAGAATGGCTAGTCATGCTATTTGGTTTGACGGATGCACCCGCCTATTACGTGGACTTGATGGGTAGGGTGTTTAGGGAGTCCTTGAACAAGTTTGTCGTGGTCGTCGTAGACGATATTTTGATCTCCTCAAAAGAACGAGGAAGAACATGCTATACATCTCAAAGAGGAGATGGATACGCTTAGAGCCACCGGATTGAAGGTCAAGTTCTCCAAATGCCACTCTGGAGGAAAGAAGTTGGATTTCTTGGGCACATAGTTCTTAAGTAAGGCTTAGCGGTGGATTCCGCTAAAGTGGCTGCGGTTTGAGACCGGAAAGCTCTGAGAAGGGCAATTGAAGTAAGAAGCTTCCTCCGTTTGGCTAGTTAGTTAGCATTAACTGAGCTTAGACTTACTCTTCTGGATCAAGAAGGGAGTTTCACGGGAAGAAGACCCGCAGTTGGTCAAGAACATGGACCAGTCGACTCGAGGCGAGATGTTAGGTCACCTCGCTAGATATATTATAAAGGATGACTAAGGCGCGACAAGCGATTATGTGTTCCTCGAGTGAAAGACGGGGTAAAGAAGGTTCTTGAAGATGCGCATCACTCGAGGAGGTGGCCGAGTTGGTTTCAGGATACATGTTGTGTCACCAGGTTGAGGCCAAGTTATAGAAGCCCAGTGGGCCATTACCTCCATTGGAAGTTCCGCAAGGGAAGTGTGAAAACATCTCGATAGATTATGTGGATGAACTACCTAGACCAAAGAAAGGGGATACGGGTATGAGGGTCATAATAGGTAGATTCATGAAGAGTGCTCATTTCAGTCCAGTGAAGAGCGAGAGGACTGCATCCTGGTCAGCAACGGTTTACCCTCAAGAAGTTGGCCAGTTCTGAAATAGCCTACAGAAAACCATGGGTAGGCAACGGAATCTAGGTACGACCTATAGGCGGATGGTTCATGTCGATTAAGCCTGAGTTATAGGAAATCACGTTTATAAGGGCAATTGGCAACGTGGAGTGGTATTCCCAAGAAAAGTTCTGCTGCATGGAATACCTTATGGTAAGAAGACGAGATCCAGGATTCACTGGTGAATTTTGGAGAGCTTGCATGAAATCATGAGGTTATAGTATGTTTAAGCCAAGTATACAGAAAAAAAATAAGTGGGAAAGAAAGACGAGAGGCAATAATGAAATGAGTTCCAACTCGAATTTGGGAAATAGGAGTTAAGAAGCCAAGGAATCATGAAGTGGAAGATAGTCAAAGCACAGTGGAGTTAAGCTCAAGGAAACGTGACTAAGAAGAGTGAAGACTAGATACACGCATCATATCTTTGTAGGAGTGCATCCTTGATCCTTGTTTTCCTGAGGAGCTTGCTTGCAAGTTATCTCTTGTATATATATATCCTCTCGGTCCCATTCTCGATCTTATTTCTGTTGTAAACTCCATAAGGGGGTTAAGACTCATCGGTTGATACTATATGTCAAAGTTTGAATGGATTTCTTGTAATCCTAAAAGGAGTTTGTCTAGTTTATCTAGTTTATCTAGTTTATCATGTCTATCTCATCATGAGAACCTTTGGTAGAAACCCTTTGGTTGAAACATGTGTTTGAAACATGTTATGCTTGATGGTTGCAAGTGGTTGCAAGTGTTTGCAAGTGGTTACTCGTGGATGCATTATACACATTAGGCACTAGATCGGCTCGCACACTCTTCATGTTGCATATGCATGAGTGTTTATGCTTATTCATGGTTGAAACTTGTTGTGCTACCACATGGATGTTGCATACGGATGAATGTTATGTGCACTCATATAGATACTATGAATTATGGTAGGAATTTGCATACATATGGATTCATTTCACTGACATACATATGCATTAAGGAGGTTTACTGTACCAGTAACCGCCTGATTTACATACATATGCATTAAGGAGGTTTACTGTATCAGTAACCGCCTGATTTTTGCATTAGGTAAGTACATATACACACACTTTTGCATATGTTCATACAGCATTTAGAATCTTGTAAGGACAATGATTGCTCGTGGATGATGCTTTGAGTAGATGGATGATTGGATGGTAGGATACGTTCTTCCTAACTTGAAGATTTCGGGGACGAAATCCTTTAAGGAGGGGAGAATGTAACAACCTGTATTTTCAATAACCTGTAATAACATAAATTGAGGCAGAATTAAATTATAAAATGGGAATCAAGGGAAACGGGCTATGCCATTGCGTTCGTCTCGGAAAAATACGCGAAATAGAGTCCGAGTTTTCGAAAATCGGAGTCCGTATGAGCCAGTTAAGGCCCATTGAAGTTTGCAGAAAATTACTAAGTAAAAATCAGATTCAAATTTGAAGAATTGGGCCAGCTGGGCCAAGGCGGGAAAATTCCCGCCAGGGGCCCCATGTCGACAGGCCTGTCGACAGGGTCCCCAGGGAGTCGACTGCCCTGTCGACAGCCCTGTCGACAGGGGGTGCCCGGCTGATTAGCCTGGTGCACCATTTCTGATTTGGGTTGGGTCTTGGGGCTTGTTTCTAGAGAGTTCCGGGATCTGATGGCCCTAATTCAATCTAGGGTTAATCCTATGGTTCAAATCACTAACCTAATCTATAAATAAGACCCTAACCTACCCTAAATCATTCATTATTCATCCTAGTAACTAAACTATGCCAAAATCAAAACTCTCATGGCCTCCACCCTCTTCATACAATTCCTAATCAAATCCCTAAGAGATTTCCATGCATACAAGGGTATTTAGGCTTGTATGATTCTCCTTAGCTTGCATTAAAGGCTTGTTTTCCAATTGGCATCATAAAGGAGGAGTCTTGATCAAGTTTGCTTGCATTTGGGGGCTTCAATTAGTTGCATAAGGGGTTTCTTGCATTTGTTGTACTCATTTGAGTCCGCATAAGCATTGTAAGCCCTCTTACCCTCATTTTAGAAACTATAAAGTTAATGTGTGATGAAAGTTGGGGTTTATGTATGTTTATTGAAGTTATGCATGTATACTAAGCCATGATTTGCAAGATTTATAAGTTATGCATGTTTATGCAAGTTTGCTAAGCCATGATTTGTGTGTTTATTGAGTTATGCATGTTTATGCAAGTTTGCTAAGCCATGATTTGTGTGTTTATTGAGTTATGCATGTTTATGCAAGTTTGCTAAGCCATGATTTGTACGCTTATTGAGTTATGCATATTTATGCAAGTTTAAAATGACAAGTTGTGCATGTTTTGACAAGTTGTGCATGTTTTGGCAAGTTGTGCATGTTTATGCAAGTTTAAAATGACAAGTTGTGCATGTTTTGACAAGTTGTGCATGTTTTGGCAAGTTGTGCATGTTTATGCAAGTTTAAAATGACAAGTTGTGCATGTTTTGACAAGTTGTGCATGTTTATGCAAGTTTAAAATGACAAGTTGTGCATGTTTTGGCAAGTTGTGCATGTTTTGACAAGTTGTGCATGTTTATGCAAGTTTAAAATGACAAGTTGTGCATGTTTTGGCAAGTTGTGCATGTTTTGACAAGTTGTGCATGTTTTGGCAAGTTGTGCATGTTTATGCAAGTTTAAAATGACAAGTTGTGCATGTTTTGACAAGTTGTGCATGTTTTGACAAGTTGTGCATGTTTATGCAAGTTTAAAATGACAAGTTGTGCATGTTTGACAAGTTATGCATGATTATGGTAATATGCAAGTTCATTATGCTAAGTTATGCAAGTTTAACATGTTATGCATGTTTTATGGTAATATGCAAGTTCACTACGCTAAGTTGTGCAAGTCTAACATGTTATGCATGACTGTTGTGCAAGTTTATGTTGTGCCAAGTTCCCTCTTCCTATCCTTTATGCGTTACTACGAATATGTAAGCGATAGAATGACGATGGGGGTTTTGGGGTAAACTTAAAATACATAAAAATATAAGATTGGGAATTTACCTATTAAGTTAGGTCTACCCCTTGGGAATTTACCTATTAAGTTAGGTCTACCCAAGTAATTGTTTGACTTGTGATTATGTTTTGAAATAAAGTGGACATGACACTTAGAAAACATAAGTGTGGCCAACTCGAGGTTGGGTTGAGTTTGTAGCGTAATTCTACCCGGAACCGACCGGCTTAACTAGTGGCTACAAACAATAGGACCCAATGTGAGAAGTTGGTCATGGGGTGCCAAGACCCGAGGTTAGACCAAGTTGTGGTGTAAAGCTACCCGGACCCGCCCGGCCTAACTAGTAACCACAACAAGGTCTAATGTGAGAGGTTGAGGTGCATTAAATTAATTAATGCCTCATGATTAGGGTTAAGTCAGGGTCCACTAATACTTAACCAATTTGGGGATTCGAGGGATTAGAATGTGGTTAAGTCGTGAACCATTGGTTACACTTAACTAGTTTAATCCATTTGGGAGCTCAAGGGATTAGAATGGGGTTAAGCCACACTTAACCAGTTTAATCCAGGATTAGTGAAGGGTTAAATCACACTTAACCCTCTTGGGAAACCCTAGCAACGTGGTCTGTTCTAACAGTAATCCCAGTTTGGTATCATTCACAACCCTAGAAGCTAGGCTAGGGCGGGGCACGATTACTGGCAGATGTAAGCGACCAAAGGGCGATGGCCGAGTGGTACAGCGGTGCGGGTCCGGCGGGCTACGGACGTGCACGTAGTCCGATGTTGGACAAACTCGAGGCACGGGTACCAGTAGGTTAGGGCTGTGCATTATTGCTTAAGTGTCCGGGGTCGACAACCGAGGGCTTGATACACCCAAAGGTGGGCCCAGCACAGACTACCTACATCCATATGTGGGCCGTATGGACATCAACACTTGACGTGTTAGGCTTATAGGGAGCCGATCGACTAGACCGTTGGGTTGGACCTTATACTAAGGTCACTTCATGTTATTGGGCCAAAGTTTGGGCTAAGGGATCAATACCTGTTATGTTGGTTTGCTAGTACACCGTGGTGCAAAACTTAACCTTGTTTTATGCGATAATACCTCTATCTATCTTGTAGGTAATTTACCATGCCAGTATGTTGTTATCTATGATCATCTCAGTTCCCATCATGATGTTAACTTTATTAGTTTATAGACTGATCGTAGCAGGGCTTACTCAGTCTTTTTGACTGACCCGTTTTGTTTCGCCTCTTTTCTTCCGTTTCCCCCCCCCCCCCAGGTTCTCAGGGAGGGAATACAGGAGCCTAGCTTGGATCTTAGCTGCTTTCTTGGATAGCTCATGTATGCTTTGGACTTGAGCCGCTATGGTTTATCGCTCTTATTTGGGGATAGTACTTATGTATTTTCAGTTTATCAGATGATGTATTTATCTAGACTTGTAATTTTGGGAAATTGACATTTTGATGTACCAGACTTGTGTTTTGAAATGGTTTATAAATCTTCCGCTGTTTTATTTACTCACTCTGTTTATTTACATATGTCATGTCCTGCCTTGCTATATCATTATGCATGTTTACCAATAATGCCCCTCCAAAGCTAGTGCATTCCTTTGCGAGTGACCCTAGAGGAGGTGGGGTGTTACATTTGGTATCAGAGCATATGGTTTACGAGAAGGGATAAAAAGGGTTTTAAAAACTTTTGAAAAACTATTTTCAAAACCAAGTATTAATTATTTTCCAAAGAAAAGTCTAGTTGTTTTTAAAGGCTATTCCCCAAAAGCCATTAGCACTATCCTTTGACTCCTCGTTTGAACTCTTTTCTTTTCGTTTCCAGCATGCCTGATAATCTCGTCTTGCCCGAAGGAGTAACGATACCCGATTGGTTTCGTCGGTACTTGGAAGTCACGGCATCGGTCCCGGATGTCCCTAATGTTGTTCCCCCAGTCGAGGCCGCTGTTCCTCCTCCTCCCCCCGTAGCTGATGTTCCTCTTCCCCCTCAGCCTCTACAAGCGGATTTCGCGAAAACTTGCAAGAACTTTAAGAGGATGGGTGGCAAGAATTTTAATGGGACAAAGACTTTTGTAGAAGCAGGGAATTGGTTGAAAGAGACCAAAGATCTTTTAGCCACCTTTGATATAGGTGACCGCAGGAAGGTTTTATTAGCAGTATGGTTGCTAAAGGAAGAAGCTGCACGTTGGTGGGTAGTCACCACCGCTACTAGGCCAATTGAGACTTGGGATGACTTTAGAGGAAGGTTTGGACTGAGATTCTTATCACTGAAGCAAGGGGACATGACTATTAGGGAATACATAGATAAGTTTAATCAACTGGCTCGGGTCGATTTAGACTTAGTTAATACAGCTCAGAAGAAGGCCCTACACTTTGCTCTAGGATTAAACGAGCCATTACGTGATTTGGCCCTGTCTCATATACCCTTGGGGGCGACTTTCGAGAGTTTGGTGAATATGGCCCTACTTCAAAAAGATAACAATGACCAGAAAGGGGTCAAGGCGAATGAGTCTCAAGGCGAGAGGGTAAATTCCGGGAAGCAAGACAAGAATAACAACAACCGCAAGGACAAGCCAAGAGGGAATATGAAATGCAACTTCTGTGGTAAAGTTGGACATATAGCCAGGGAATGTAGGAAGAAGGAGAAGAGAAAGCGGGGTGAATGCTTTGATTGTGGTGAGTTTGGACATTTCAGCAAGGATTGCCCAAGGAAGCAAGGGCAAGGTCAGACTCAGTGTGCAGGACTATCTGGAGGGCGAATCCATCCCCTCAACCCCGTCCTTCCAGCTCATGATAGAGGTAGTGTTCCTGTTGAAAATCTTGTTTACATTTTCTAATTTTCCCTGTTCGAACTTTGTTGACCCTGTCACATCGCATAGTTTTATTTCATCTGATCTAGTGGAAAGTTTTGCACCTAAGTACTAGGGTAGTTGATGATCCCGTATGTGTTTCAAATCCAATTGGGGGTTCTGCCCGCCCGTCTGTGGTCTGAGTGGATTTGAAAATTTCTATCTTGAGTATAGAATTCTCGTGGGATGTTTATATTCTCGGTTTCGGGGGATATGGGTTGGTTTGGGCATGGAATGGTCGTCCTATTTTGGAGCCATTCTGGGTTTTTGTATATAGGGTGTGGGGCTCATGACTCGCCTCGGTAATACCCTAGAAATTTCTAGCAACCCTAGGGGTCCCGTCATGTTATGTTATCTTGAATCCCTCAACTCGTCTATCGATAGTTTGCAATCTGTGAGGGTGGTCCGAGAATATCCTGATATCTGAGGATAGATTTCCGTATTATCTGGTTGGTAATACTAAGTCAGTTTCGTGGCCGGTTAGGCACATGAACTCACGAGGTGAGAGTAAGAAAGCAAGTCAAGGAGTTGCTTGGGAAGAACTTCCTGAGACGAGGCATTTCCGAGTAGGGTGCTCCAGTAGTATTCGTTACTAATATGGATAGTTTGCTTCGCTTACATGTTGAAAAGAATAGACAACCGTTACCAGGGATCAATGATTTGTTTGATCAGCTGGTAGGAGCATCCGTTTTCTTTTGACCTAGCTACCGGATTCCATCAGCTTAGGATGGCCGAGGATGGAATTGACAAGACTGCGTTTAGGACTCTAGATGGATTTTTAGAATGGCTAGTCATGCTATTTGGTTTGACGGATGCACCCGCCTATTACGTGGACTTGATGGGTAGGGTGTTTAGGGAGTCCTTGAACAAGTTTGTCGTGGTCGTCGTAGACGATATTTTGATCTCCTCAAAAGAACGAGGAAGAACATGCTATACATCTCAAAGAGGAGATGGATACGCTTAGAGCCACCGGATTGAAGGTCAAGTTCTCCAAATGCCACTCTGGAGGAAAGAAGTTGGATTTCTTGGGCACATAGTTCTTAAGTAAGGCTTAGCGGTGGATTCCGCTAAAGTGGCTGCGGTTTGAGACCGGAAAGCTCTGAGAAGGGCAATTGAAGTAAGAAGCTTCCTCCGTTTGGCTAGTTAGTTAGCATTAACTGAGCTTAGACTTACTCTTCTGGATCAAGAAGGGAGTTTCACGGGAAGAAGACCCGCAGTTGGTCAAGAACATGGACCAGTCGACTCGAGGCGAGATGTTAGGTCACCTTGCTAGATATATTATAAAGGATGACTAAGGCGCGACAAGCGATTATGTGTTCCTCGAGTGAAAGACGGGGTAAAGAAGGTTCTTGAAGATGCGCATCACTCGAGGAGGTGGCCGAGTTGGTTTCAGGATACATGTTGTGTCACCAGGTTGAGGCCAAGTTATAGAAGCCCAGTGGGCCATTACCTCCATTGGAAGTTCCGCAAGGGAAGTGTGAAAACATCTCGATAGATTATGTGGATGAACTACCTAGACCAAAGAAAGGGGATACGGGTATGAGGGTCATAATAGGTAGATTCATGAAGAGTGCTCATTTCAGTCCAGTGAAGAGCGAGAGGACTGCATCCTGGTCAGCAACGGTTTACCCTCAAGAAGTTGGCCAGTTCTGAAATAGCCTACAGAAAACCATGGGTAGGCAACGGAATCTAGGTACGACCTATAGGCGGATGGTTCATGTCGATTAAGCCTGAGTTATAGGAAATCACGTTTATAAGGGCAATTGGCAACGTGGAGTGGTATTCCCAAGAAAAGTTCTGCTGCATGGAATACCTTATGGTAAGAAGACGAGATCCAGGATTCACTGGTGAATTTTGGAGAGCTTGCATGAAATCATGAGGTTATAGTATGTTTAAGCCAAGTATACAGAAAAAAAATAAGTGGGAAAGAAAGACGAGAGGCAATAATGAAATGAGTTCCAACTCGAATTTGGGAAATAGGAGTTAAGAAGCCAAGGAATCATGAAGTGGAAGATAGTCAAAGCACAGTGGAGTTAAGCTCAAGGAAACGTGACTAAGAAGAGTGAAGACTAGATACACGCATCATATCTTTGTAGGAGTGCATCCTTGATCCTTGTTTTCCTGAGGAGCTTGCTTGCAAGTTATCTCTTGTATATATATATCCTCTCGGTCCCATTCTCGATCTTATTTCTGTTGTAAACTCCATAAGGGGGTTAAGACTCATCGGTTGATACTATATGTCAAAGTTTGAATGGATTTCTTGTAATCCTAAAAGGAGTTTGTCTAGTTTATCTAGTTTATCATGTCTATCTCGTCATGAGAACCTTTGGTAGAAACCCTTTGGTTGAAACATGTGTTTGAAACATGTTATGCTTGATGGTTGCAAGTGGTTGCAAGTGTTTGCAAGTGGTTACTCGTGGATGCATTATACACATTAGGCACTAGATCGGCTCGCACACTCTTCATGTTGCATATGCATGAGTGTTTATGCTTATTCATGGTTGAAACTTGTTGTGCTACCACATGGATGTTGCATACGGATGAATGTTATGTGCACTCATATAGATACTATGAATTATGGTAGGAATTTGCATACATATGGATTCATTTCACTGACATACATATGCATTAAGGAGGTTTACTGTACCAGTAACCGCCTGATTTACATACATATGCATTAAGGAGGTTTACTGTATCAGTAACCGCCTGATTTTTGCATTAGGTAAGTACATATACACACACTTTTGCATATGTTCATACAGCATTTAGAATCTTGTAAGGACAATGATTGCTCGTGGATGATGCTTTGAGTAGATGGATGATTGGATGGTAGGATACGTTCTTCCTAACTTGAAGATTTCGGGGACGAAATCCTTTAAGGAGGGGAGAATGTAACAACCCGTATTTTCAATAACCTGTAATAACATAAATTGAGGCAGAATTAAATTATAAAATGGGAATCAAGGGAAACGGGCTATGCCATTGCGTTCGTCTCGGAAAAATACGCGAAATAGAGTCCGAGTTTTCGAAAATCGGAGTCCGTATGACCCAGTTAAGGCCCATTGAAGTTTGCAGAAAATTACTAAGTAAAAATCAGATTCAAATTTGAAGAATTGGGCCAGCTGGGCCAAGGCGGGAAAATTCCCGCCAGGGGCCCCATGTCGACAGGCCTGTCGACAGGGTCCCCAGGGAGTCGACTGCCCTGTCGACAGCCCTGTCGACAGGGGGTGCCCGGCTGATTAGCCTGGTGCACCATTTCTGATTTGGGTTGGGTCTTGGGGCTTGTTTCTAGAGAGTTCCGGGATCTGATGGCCCTAATTCAATCTAGGGTTAATCCTATGGTTCAAATCACTAACCTAATCTATAAATAAGACCCTAACCTACCCTAAATCATTCATTATTCATCCTAGTAACTAAACTATGCCAAAATCAAAACTCTCATGGCCTCCACCCTCTTCATACAATTCCTAATCAAATCCCTAAGAGATTTCCATGCATACAAGGGTATTTAGGCTTGTATGATTCTCCTTAGCTTGCATTAAAGGCTTGTTTTCCAATTGGCATCATAAAGGAGGAGTCTTGATCAAGTTTGCTTGCATTTGGGGGCTTCAATTAGTTGCATAAGGGGTTTCTTGCATTTGTTGTACTCATTTGAGTCCGCATAAGCATTGTAAGCCCTCTTACCCTCATTTTAGAAACTATAAAGTTAATGTGTGATGAAAGTTGGGGTTTATGTATGTTTATTGAAGTTATGCATGTATACTAAGCCATGATTTGCAAGATTTATAAGTTATGCATGTTTATGCAAGTTTGCTAAGCCATGATTTGTGTGTTTATTGAGTTATGCATGTTTATGCAAGTTTGCTAAGCCATGATTTGTGTGTTTATTGAGTTATGCATGTTTATGCAAGTTTGCTAAGCCATGATTTGTACGCTTATTGAGTTATGCATATTTATGCAAGTTTAAAATGACAAGTTGTGCATGTTTTGACAAGTTGTGCATGTTTTGGCAAGTTGTGCATGTTTATGCAAGTTTAAAATGACAAGTTGTGCATGTTTTGACAAGTTGTGCATGTTTTGGCAAGTTGTGCATGTTTATGCAAGTTTAAAATGACAAGTTGTGCATGTTTTGACAAGTTGTGCATGTTTATGCAAGTTTAAAATGACAAGTTGTGCATGTTTTGACAAGTTGTGCATGTTTATGCAAGTTTAAAATGACAAGTTGTGCATGTTTTGGCAAGTTGTGCATGTTTTGACAAGTTGTGCATGTTTTGGCAAGTTGTGCATGTTTATGCAAGTTTAAAATGACAAGTTGTGCATGTTTTGACAAGTTGTGCATGTTTTGACAAGTTGTGCATGTTTATGCAAGTTTAAAATGACAAGTTGTGCATGTTTGACAAGTTATGCATGATTATGGTAATATGCAAGTTCATTATGCTAAGTTATGCAAGTTTAACATGTTATGCATGTTTTATGGTAATATGCAAGTTCACTACGCTAAGTTGTGCAAGTCTAACATGTTATGCATGACTGTTGTGCAAGTTTATGTTGTGCCAAGTTCCCTCTTCCTATCCTTTATGCGTTACTACGAATATGTAAGCGATAGAATGACGATGGGGGTTTTGGGGTAAACTTAAAATACATAAAAATATAAGATTGGGAATTTACCTATTAAGTTAGGTCTACCCCTTGGGAATTTACCTATTAAGTTAGGTCTACCCAAGTAATTGTTTGACTTGTGATTATGTTTTGAAATAAAGTGGACATGACACTTAGAAAACATAAGTGTGGCCAACTCGAGGTTGGGTTGAGTTTGTAGCGTAATTCTACCCGGAACCGACCGGCTTAACTAGTGGCTACAAACAATAGGACCCAATGTGAGAAGTTGGTCATGGGGTGCCAAGACCCGAGGTTAGACCAAGTTGTGGTGTAAAGCTACCCGGACCCGCCCGGCCTAACTAGTAACCACAACAAGGTCTAATGTGAGAGGTTGAGGTGCATTAAATTAATTAATGCCTCATGATTAGGGTTAAGTCAGGGTCCACTAATACTTAACCAATTTGGGGATTCGAGGGATTAGAATGTGGTTAAGTCGTGAACCATTGGTTACACTTAACTAGTTTAATCCATTTGGGAGCTCAAGGGATTAGAATGGGGTTAAGCCACACTTAACCAGTTTAATCCAGGATTAGTGAAGGGTTAAATCACACTTAACCCTCTTGGGAAACCCTAGCAACGTGGTCTGTTCTAACAGTAATCCCAGTTTGGTATCATTCACAACCCTAGAAGCTAGGCTAGGGCGGGGCACGATTACTGGAAGATGTAAGCGACCAAAGGGCGATGGCCGAGTGGTACAGCGGTGCGGGTCCGGCGGGCTACGGACGTGCACGTAGTCCGATGTTGGACAAACTCGAGGCACGGGTACCAGTAGGTTAGGGCTGTGCATTATTGCTTAAGTGTCCGGGGTCGACAACCGAGGGCTTGATACACCCAAAGGTGGGCCCAGCACAGACTACCTACATCCATATGTGGGCCGTATGGACATCAACACTTGACGTGTTAGGCTTATAGGGAGCCGATCGACTAGACCGTTGGGTTGGACCTTATACTAAGGTCACTTCATGTTATTGGGCCAAAGTTTGGGCTAAGGGATCAATACCTGTTATGTTGGTTTGCTAGTACACCGTGGTGCAAAACTTAACCTTGTTTTATGCGATAATACCTCTATCTATCTTGTAGGTAATTTACCATGCCAGTATGTTGTTATCTATGATCATCTCAGTTCCCATCATGATGTTAACTTTATTAGTTTATAGACTGATCGTAGCAGGGCTTACTCAGTCTTTTTGACTGACCCGTTTTGTTTCGCCTCTTTTCTTCCGTTTCCCCCCCCCCCCCCCCAGGTTCTCAGGGAGGGAATACAGGAGCCTAGCTTGGATCTTAGCTGCTTTCTTGGATAGCTCATGTATGCTTTGGACTTGAGCCGCTATGGTTTATCGCTCTTATTTGGGGATAGTACTTATGTATTTTCAGTTTATCAGATGATGTATTTATCTAGACTTGTAATTTTGGGAAATTGACATTTTGATGTACCAGACTTGTGTTTTGAAATGGTTTATAAATCTTCCGCTGTTTTATTTACTCACTCTGTTTATTTACATATGTCATGTCCTGCCTTGCTATATCATTATGCATGTTTACCAATAATGCCCCTCCAAAGCTAGTGCATTCCTTTGCGAGTGACCCTAGAGGAGGTGGGGTGTTACAGCAGCTTTAGCAATTTATCTGTTTGTTCTTCAGTTTTATCTATGTTAGTCAGTTGTTGCTGTTTCTGTTATCTTTTAGTAGACATTTAATGTATTTGAGATTTCCGTTGTATTTGTCCTAGTGACTTGACACTATTTATTTTATTTTGGAGACTATGTGTTCGTAGTAGCTTCATGAACTACTATGGTTTACTTTATTTCCGGTGTGAGTTATTCTACTGTTTCTGTGTCTGTGATTCTGTGATATGTTTTATATTTGTTCCAAATTTATTAATAATTTATTGTTTTTAACCATTTAAGTCTAACATGTGTTATTTTTTATCGATTTGAGTGGTACAAAATAGAGGGTTGTTACAGTTGGTATCAGAACCAGGTTAAGGAAACACCTTAGCCTATGGAGTAAAAAATCATTAGAGATAGGATCGTAATATCCAAGAATGAGTACAAATCAGTCTCAGAGTCATTCTTGCAAGAACGTATTTTTAAATATATAAATGGGTTCAAAATGATTTGAAATGATTTTAAAGTATTTTATAATATAAAGATTTTATTGAAATTAATTTTTCTAAAACTTTTCTCCATTTGTTTCGACCTTGTTGCTAGGATTCTATAGATTAGGATTTCAATTTGAGATGAACCGAATCTTATCTTTGGTTGTTTTAAACCCATCTTTGATTTTTTTTTTCAGATGAGTAATCATAGGAATACTAGCAGTCATGGGAATGCTCCAATTCAGCTAGACGAATTAGCTCCAGTTCAGCCCGTCAGATTCACCAAGCTCAGTAAGGAGCACATCCATCTTGGAGCCACCAAGTTTTCCGGTTCAGGAAGCATTGTAGGAGCTCGGTGGTTGCTAAGTGACCTAGAAAGGATATTTTTCGGTTTGGAGATCACAGATGCTCAAATGCGTCAATTAGATTCCTACAGTTGCAAGATGGTGCTCGACATTAGTGGGAATCGATTACTGCTGATACGGATGAGACCGGTATTTCTTGGGATTAGTTTAAGTATAAATCATTAGCTAATCTTAGTAGTTAGTCATCTTTTCTTTAGAATCTAGCTCTAATCCTTAATTCTTTATTAGGGGGGCTTTTATCGATAAGTGGATTCCCCATGCGAGTAAATCTAAGCTTTACTGAGAGTTCATGGATCTTCACCAAGGTGATATGAATTTTTCTGAGTACGAGAGAAAATTTAATGAACTCTCGAGGTTTGGACCGAGCTTGATAGATACACCATTGAAGAAGAATGAGATGTTTATTCTTGGAGCATGCCCAGAGTTCTATGACAGTCTGATGAATCATATTGAAAGACCTTTTACAAGCATGACGTATTATGCTACCCGATTCGAGAATTCCCCTAATATAAAAGGAAACCAAACTTCTCAGACATCAATAGCTCAGGGATCCTTGGATGGATCGAAGAAAAGGGAGTCTAACTTCCACCAGTAGCACAAAAATTGGTAAAAGACTCAAGGGATTGGATTTTCAGCCTTGAGGAAACCAACAGATTTATCCCACATCACTTGTTTTAGGTGTTATCAAAAGGGACATTATGTCAGCCATTGCCCAAATATGGATAGATCAGTTGTACCTCCTCCAGCATAGTTGTCCTGCAACAACACCCTTTGTTACTTTGTCTTCAATCTGACCATCATAAGAAGGACTGTCCTTCGCAGCAGGAGAGAAAGACTTCTGGAGTATTTGCTTTGACTTCTTGTACCCCTCCTGCCAGCAATGATACTCAGGGTATGCTTCATTGTACTTTTACTTTATTTTCACATCCAGTACGAGTTATGTTTGATACCGGTGCATCGCATAGCTTTATACCTGTTGACTTATGTGATAAATTTGAATATCTCTTGAAACATAAATATTCGTCGGAGCCTTTATGTGTGTCTAACCCTATCGGCGGTCCGCTGTTCGTAGTATGGTTTGTAAAGGGGTACAACTCCTTTGTAATCTCCATTGTTTCATGGGTGACCTCTTCGTGCTTGGTTTTGATGCTTCTGATATTTTGCGTGGAGGCGATTGGCTCAAGAGATATGATGCTACTGTCTCTTGTAAATCTCAAACAGTTTCTTTGGTCGATAACCAAGGAAATTCCTTGGTGATTGAATGCAAGATGCCTATAGATTGTGCAGGAAGTTTCATTTTCTCTCTTTACTCTTTGCCCAGTGATCTCAATTCCACCCCTATAGTTCAGAATTTTTCGGATGTTTTTGGTGAAGTTCCTTCTCTTCTTCCTAAGCGGGAAATCGAATTCCGCATTGATCTTATTCCATGAGCCAGACATGTAGTTCTTCCGCTGCATAGAATGGCACCTAAGGAGAAACCTGAGTTAAAGAAGCCGATTGAGGATCTTTTCTCCAAGGGTTTGGTCAGACCAAGTTTTTCTGAATGGGGTGCTACGGTAGTGTTTGTAACCAAGTTAGATGGTTCGCTAAGGATGTGTGTAGATTACAGAGAATTGAATAAGCTAACTTTTAAGAATAGATATCTTATGCCTCGGTTTAATGATATGTTGATCAGCTCCAATGTGCTAAAGCGTTTTCCTAGCTTTATTTTGCTATAGGTTTTCATCAGCTTAGAGTAGCTGAGGATAGCATTCCCAAGACTGCCTTCAGAACTGAAAATGGTTTCTATGAGTGATTAGTTATGCCTTTTGTCTTAACTAATGCTCTTGCCTTCTTTGTCGATCTTATGAACCGTGTTTTTCGTGATGTTCTCAATAAGTTTGTTTTAGTGTTTGTTGATGATATTCTGGTCTTTTCTAAGTCAAAGAAGGAGCATTTGAGTTACGCTCTCAAAACCCTTAGAGATCATGTGTTAAAAGCCAGGTTTTCTAAGTGTCATTTTTGGACGGATGAATTTCGATTACTTGGTCATTTTGTTTTAGAGAATGGAGTTTCTGTTGATCCAATAAAGATTGCTGCAATCAATGATTGGGGGGAGCCTAAGAACCCAACCGTTATTCATAGTTTTCTCGGTCTTACTGGCTATTATCAGAGGTTTACAAAGAATTTTGCTCGAATTTCTGCACCTCTCACTACTTTAACTCGAAAGAATACCAAGTTTATTTGGTATAATAACTGAAAAGCTTCATGTAAGGAATTAAAGGAAAAGCTGACCTCTGCTCCTATTCTTACTGTATCCAATGGAAGTTGAGGGTTGACAATTTATATTGATGTTAGTTGTGAAGGTTTGGAAGTTGTGCTTATGTAGAATGGTAAAGTCATTGCTTACGCCAGTCGTCAGTTGAAGAATCATGAGATGAATTATGCAGCTCATGATTTAGAATTGCTTGTCGTGGTGTTTGCTTTAAAGTTATGGAGGCATCGTCTTCTGGGAACCATGTTTGAGTTATTTACGGATCATCAATCTCTTAAGTATATATTTTCCCAAAAAGATTTGAATCAAAGGCAAGTCAGGTGGCTTGAGTTTCTAGCAGCTGATGATTTGGATATAAATTATACACCGGGAAAGACAAATGTCGTAGTCATTGCTTTGAGTCGTAAGAAAGCAGTGTTGTATCGTATTGTTGTTTCTTCTTCTCTTTTGGATCGTATTGCAGTTAAATATGATGAAGACAGAATGATCATACTTATTAAGGAAAAAGTTCGTAGAAAAGAGGTTGGAGATTATAATGAGATGGATGCATAAATCGACAAAAAGGAGTTCTTCGAATCAAGAAAAGAATTTGTGTTCCAAACGTAGATGGTTTGAGAGATTATCTATTCATCCAAGTGTTTCAAAAAGGTATCATAAAATGAAGAGGCTATATTAGTGGAGTGGTATGAAACAAGATATTTCCTTATATGTTAGCAGATGTGCTATGTGCAAGCAAGTGAAGGTTGGTCATTAGAAGATAGCTGGTTATTGCAACCTCATGAGATTCCATTGTAAGTGGGATCAAGTTTCTATGGATTTTGTTGATGGTTTGCTAAAGACAAGAAAGGGAAATGAGAGTATATGGGTAATTGTGGATCGACTGACTAAGACTGCTCATTTTATTCCATTCAAGGCAAATCGTACAGCTTCGAGTTAAACTCAGACTTATAGTAGGGAGATTGTTAGACTTCATGGCATTCCCATTAGCATTGTTTGTGACCGAGACCCCTTATTTACCAGTAAGTTTGGAAGGCATTTCAGGAAGGTTTAGGAACTCGACTGAATCTTGGCACTGCATATCATCTTCAAACTAATGGCCAAATGGAGAGGGTGAACCAAATTCAGGAAGATCTCCTTCATGCCTATATTCTTGACTATGGAGGATCTTGGGAAGATCACCTCCACCTCATAGAATTCATGCATAATAATAACTATCAGGTAATGTTGTGATTTGAATTTGTAGTTATTATAATAGTGTATCTTTAAAAAATTCTATCTTTTGAATCTGAATTCTTGAATTTAGGCTAGTATCAAGACATCCCCTTTTGGTGCTTTGTATGGGTGACCATGTAGATCTCCTTCGTGCTGTATCGAGTCGGGTGATCGTTGTTCTTGGACCAGATATGATTTTGGAAGCATCAACAGAAGTCGAGGATATTAGAAACAAAATGAGAATTGCCCAAGCTCGCCATAAAAAGTATGCTGATAGACGAAGGAAAAGTTTGGACCTTGCAGTTGGCGTTCAGGTTTACCTTAGGATTTCTCCACTGAAGAATGTAGTTCATTTTTGGTCAAAAAGGAAAGCTTGCGCCTAGATTTATTGGTCCTTTCCGTATATTGAGAGAGTGGGTCTATTGGCTTATCGTGTTGAGCTGTCTGAGAAGCTTGCAGGGGTGCACAATGTGTTTCACGTATCCTATCTTCGCAAATATTTGCATGATACTTCCTTGATTGTTCAGCGTACTACACTGGAGAATCTTGATATTGAACTAATCTAACTGTCGAGAGAAAACCACTTCGTATTGTGGATAGGGATACAGAGCAATTGAGGAGAAAATCAGTCAGTTTGGTCAAAGTGCAGTGGAGTGCTGATTATAGAGATTGCACTTTGGGAGACGGAGGAGGAGCATGCGTGCTTCGAATCTGGAATGATTCATTCCACGTGTAACAACCCGGAAAATCAGAACCAATTTAAAATTTTTATTTTGGAAATTCTAATGAATTTTCAAATTTAAAAGGAATTATTTTAAATAATAACGAAAAGAAATTTATTTTGAATAGAATTAGAACGTATATATTTATTTAAATTGAAGTTAGAATACAAATATTTATTTTAATTATAAAACGAATTAGAAATGGCGCGCTAGTTTGAAATTTCGATTTCAAATTTCAAATGAATGTACAAGATTCAAAATAAACTGGATTTTAGTGAAACCAAAAATATTTGAATCTGTTTGAAAATATCTTTCCAATGAATCTGAAAAATTGAAATTCCATAGCGGGAATAAAAAGTTGTGCCTAGTTGAAAATTTAGAATAGTCGCTATGGAAATATATCCCTTAAAAATGGCGATTTTGCAAACGACCTCCGTTTCGACGAGACCTCATTTATTGGATCCGGAATGTCAAATTATCACTAGATTCCAATTTTCATAATTTTTGGAATCAATATGTGAGCGTGGCGGATTTAAATGTTTTTGGTAATTTCAGTTTGAATTTAATCGACAGGAAAATAACCGTTTTTCAAACGGTCTCCAAATTTGATGAAATTAGTTTTGTTAGGACCGTATCATCAAAACATAGCTAGATTTATTTTTCAGGAATTTTTAGAGTCTGTATGCGGCCTAGTAAATCAAAATGTGCGTTTGAATTAAATATATATAGGTTTATATTTTAATTTAAATGGAAATTGATCAAAATAGTCGAATTGGTTTGCGAAACATGTCCGATTATATTCGGAATGGGGGTAATTAGCTTGGAGCGACAGTCTGTGGGTTCGATTTGGAGTTTGATTTAGATGGTAACTTTTAGAGAGAAAAATTAAAAATAAAATATATATATATATATATATAATATCCCCCCATCTCTGAACCTAACTCAGTCAAAACCGCCCACCCCCAAAATTAAAAACCCGATGCCCACGTTCTCCCTCTCGACGCCCCTGTTCAGCGCGCCACCGCGCTGCTGGTGCCACCGCCGCTTAGGTGGGAGCACGCCCCCCTCTTTCGTCGACTTCCCCCCCTCGCGTCTCTCTCCTCTGTATAAACCGCGCCACCCTCAAACAGCCCCAATCGGCTACGATGGGACCCGCCGCCACCCAGAACCACCTCTGCTTCTCCCCAGTCGACTTCTGCACCTTCCCCCGCCACCTGCAGCTCCGGCGCGGCCTCCACGACCCCCAAATCCAACGGTGGTCCTCCTACATCCGCAAATTGATTTTTTTTTCAAAGCAAAAAGGTGTATTTTATAATCTAATTTAATTTCAGTTTTGAATACATATATAAAGTTATAAAAATATGATTTTTTATATATGTTATTAGAGAATAAAAATAGGATTTTTATTGTAGGAAAGATATGATTTTCCTATACGAAAATATATGATTTTTCTAAATGAAAAAGATTGTATTTTTAACATAGAAAAGATTATATTTTTATAAAGGAAAAGACTATATTTTTATGATATAAAAATCTGATTTTTTTTATATATATAGCAAAACGATAAAAATTGGATTTTTATTCGCTTGAATGAAGGGATAAAAATAATATAATTTTTATATCTGAAATAGCGATATAAAAATATGATCTTTATATGTTTAGTAGCGAAGGAAAAATGTGATTTTTATATATATTGTAGCGAAATAAAAATGTGATTTTTAAATATAAATATCGATGATTAAAAATATGATTTTTAATATATAAACTTCATATTAAAAATGTGATTTTTTACTATGAACAGCGAAAAAAATAGTGATGGAATCGACTGGAATTAAGTCTAAATCCAAACCGTTCAGAAATAAAGGTTGGCGGAGTGGATCCCCAAGGTGAGAACTTCTCACTTTAATTTTGTTTTCTAGTTAAAATATATACTAGGATGCCAACAGTGCTTAGCAGCACCCGACACCCGTCGTCCATAAACCATGGACGACTTGTTTGATTTGATTGTGTTGTGAAAATTGATTGTGATGTAGAATGGAATAAATAAAATATTCATGTGTTGAATAAAATATTTTATTGTTAAAAATATAATTTTTAACGTGTATATGAATAACATAAATATTTATTTACAAATCAAACGATTTGTTTATGTACACACATTTGACTGATATTGATTGAGGCGATAAATTTTACACATCGCCTAACTGCACAAATAATATTCAATATTTGTTGGTTGAAACCCCACATGGGTATTGGGATGATATTTGACATACACCAATTGTTTAGTTGTATGTCAATCGATTGGTTGACAGAATGTTGTAAGCATTAAATATTTATATTTAATGCTTATGCAGTGTAGAATGCACTCTGGATGATGGTTGATTGTTTATCATTGTTGTTCTATACATGTGTTGTATGAAATCTATATAAATAACATTATGTGGTAATTGACTGTGTCTGATTCCAGTTCAGAAAGAATGAATATTTTAAAATAATGAATATTTTAAAATAATGAATATTTTAAAATAAGGAATATTTTAAAATAATATTCAGTAATGGATCAAAATCTGATTTTGATGTCCGATTTGGGATGGACTGTACGGGCCTTGATAAAATTATTAAAAATATCAATAATTTGTGTAAAATCATAATAAATGATTTGGAAAAAATTAGGATGAAAAATTCTTTGTTTGAAAAGATAAAAATATATTTTTATCGAAATGAACTGGTTATGAACGAGAATTCAAAATCTAATATTTCTAAATAAATAAATTGGATTTGAAATGGTTTTAAAAATAACCAGAATTTCCAATATATGAAATGGAATGAATTTGAATCGAAATTATCTTCGGAATATTTCGATATTGGATTCCGTGATTATACGGACATTATAGAGGAATTTGAAAGATATATATATATATATCGTTATTCCCAATATGATATTTGTTGGTTTTAGAATTTGATATTGAATATAAGCCGATATATTTTCTATTCAGAGCCTTGTATTTAATATCAAATTGGTTTTTGGGTTTATTGTGAATGTTGTTTTAAATAACACTTATTCTTTAACCTGATTAACAATGGAATGAGATTTTGGGTTTGTTGTGAATGGTATCTTTAATAATACTGTTCTTAAACCCAATGAAGTTAAGAAAATTAGAAACTAACTGGAGATTAGCTAAGTTGAATGGTTTCCTGGGTATCGATCTGATGTTGGTTTCGTCCTTCGGGATTAATACTTAGGGAATTGTTCTCTTACTAATTTACGGTTAGAGACTGATGGGATGGGGTCTTCAGTAACACTGTTCTTAAACCCCGTGTGAAAAGAATAAATCTTTTAACTAAGATTTAAAGAAGAATTTTCAATTTATTAACATTTAATTGGAATTGAAAATGCAATGTGAATTGGGTTTATTGTGAACTGTGTTTTTAACAACATTCGTTCTTTAACCCGATTTACAGTGAGATAGGATTTGGAATTTATAAATCTTTTTATTAAAATTTAACGGGAATTTTCCAAAGTAAAGTTTTCCGATTTAATATATTAAATTGGAATTGAATAGAATTCGATTGATAATAATCGAAGTGAACTTCTGTGGAGGAAGACTGTTAATACATATGGAATTTAAAAGTCTTTGCCGTTATTCCATTTATACTATTAGTCGGATACGAAAATTGATATTGATTTATTTTTCCATGAAGATTCCATGATTAGTGGAATGCGATTTTGGGTTTATCGTGAAATGTGTTTTAAATGACCTTAGTTCTTTAACCCAGTTAAAGGTAGTATTACATGCCTATCATTGTATTCGAACTGTATGGTTGATCTATGCTATATATATCTGTTTGGTGGCAGAGAATTTATTTTCTTGCTTAACACCCTTCTCTGAGACGTACGAACTCAGAGGTTATAAATCGGCAGATATCAAAAGTACGGTGTAGATTGTCGATGCGACATGTTTGTGGTTCCAAAGTTAAATAATCATTAATATTGATTTTTGGGAAGATTAAATCTAAGTGGGGTTTTAATGAATCTTTAATTATATTGAAATGGAAATTGGTAATTTAAATTATCAAATTTGGTAGATGATCGAGAACGGAGTATCAACAGTTTTGCTCCTAGCGATAGTCAAATCTTTAATTAGATTTGAACAGGAAATGGTAATTAATTTTACCGATAACACCATGGTATTAGTTATGCAGTAATACCGGTTTTGCTCCACGGGATGAATAGGTTGGGATTGGAAAATTAAATAAATGATTACTTTGGTAAGTGCGCTAATCCCGACTAGTTTGGAAAACCTTAATATAGTTTGATATCCAAAAGAGGATTAAAGAATAAATTTAAAGAATTTATCTTTGATAAAATTAATGGGAACCTTTCCCAAAGGATACGAATATTTAAATAAAAGAATATTCAGAATTGGAATGAGGCATATTTTGTGTTTTTATAGCACTTGTTTATTATATACGCGAGTTATTCAGAAAGGTCGGGTTTATACCTATTCCGAATAATTGATTCGACGATAAGTCGACGATGAAGACGGTGGTTGAAGACCGGAGGTCTTCACATCGTTTGGATGATTATTGATGTCTTGATTGGGCTGTACACCCAAGACGAGGTAATAAGTGGTGGTCGTCTAGACATACTTGGAGATCGATCAGATATGCGAGGGCCTCTCTCCTGTATTGGACATATGGGACGAGGAATAAGGTGCCCCTGGTTTCGTTCAGACCCAGAACGAACTTGTAAATGGACTGTGTGTCTGACATTGGATTTTATTCTGTGTTGATTGATTTCTATTAAGTATACATCTGTTTGGTGGCGAGAATTTATTCTCTTGCTTAACACCCTTCTCTGAGACGTACGAGCTCAGAGGTTATATATCGAAAGACATTAGTCGCATGGCGTGAATTGCCTGTGTGGCATGTTGAGATGCAAATGATAAAGGCTTCTGTTGAAAAGCAGAGTCTTATGGTTGATGAACAAAGCACGGCCTTAAATGGCATAGCTTTGTGTATAGCGTTAATTCGCAAGCCTCACACCTCGGTATGAGTTAAAAACGGGATAAGGGACCCAAGGAGAACATGACATTTCTTTCTAGCTATAGGTGGTGTCAGGGTTTTGTAAGCCCTGACATTTTTATATTTTTACCTATGTGGTTGTTGGAATGCGAGGCGCCTCGAATATATCGGTCTTTACGGAGCCAATGGATATGTCCTATAGGACCGGGAAACGTGTGTTCAGGTATTGCCAATCCGCTATGTGTGGACCGGCCTTGGAGGATCCAAGGGATCGTTGTGTGTAACCCTGGGGCATTTGCTAGAGTGTCTCAAAGCCGGCGAGGAATACATCCCTTTCCTCAACTCATGACGGAAATGCAATTTCCAATACGTGACATTTTGGTTTTGATTGTAGAGCATAGTATGGCAACATAGTGGCATGGGGCATTTATGCTGCCTATGATTGATACATTTATATTTGAAGTTGATTTCTTCACTTATAGTAATAATACAAGATTAAATTTCACGTATCAAGCATTATTTGGCTATTATAAGGTAAAACCCTATCCTTCGGCTTGCGTTGTATTGTGTGATGGGACCTGGGTCTTATAATTGCTTCATTTTCTTTAATTAACATTGCGTTGTTTGTTTAATGCACTGGTATTCTTGGGGTTAAAAACCGTTCCGTGTTATACGGCGTGGTCCCTTGATTTACCAAACTTTAAGAATCAAATTAATAACTTTTTTAGTTATCACACCAGTCACATGACTGACCTGGAGTTTATTGTTTTAACCTAAACTTTCAGTGCCCCTATTTTCCACACGGGCAACTAGTAGTTTTGGTTTTGCATATTTATATTCACCGGATCCTGGTTTACAGCTGAAATGATATCCGGAAAGCTCTGTATCCGTTTATCACTTTCAGTTATGTTTTTGTATTATATTCCGTTGCATTGTAATTTCTAAATCTCTGATATTTATCAAATGTATAATATTTATTGATACTCTATGTATTCTTGTACTCTGATGTAAATTGTTGTAATAAGCAATGAAATGTTCTTCTGTCTATGTTCTGATTCATCTTGTCCTCAAAGCAATCCGTTTTTTCTCTTCTCTTCGTAGACCGGGGAAGTTTGGGTCGTCACACCACGTATCTTTTGTTTTGAGTTTATCCCATCTTCCTGTTGTTATTCATTCCATTATCCTGTTCCTTTTTGGGACGAAAAGTTTTGAGTGAAGGAGAGTGTAACATCCCGTAATTTTCAAAAAAAATAAATTCTATTTTGATCTATTTTTGTTTTGAAATTTCGAAAAAGATTTTTTTTCGGATTTAATGATAAAAAATTTATATTTGGTATGCATCCAATCAAAAATAATAAACTGCAAAGTTTCATCGAAAAATATAGATGTTCACATGGTGAAGTTATTTCTACGCTAATTGGTTCAGCCATCTGAATTCGAAGTGTTGCTATTTATATTTTAACTTGCGAGCGAGTACGTTTGGGTCGATGAACTATATCCGAACTATTTAAAATTCAAATTCTGTACGTAATATTTATGTAATGTCGTGTGTTGAATGATTCTTTCATCGTTACCCATTTATCCCATTTGTCCGTTCCCACTCACCACGTATCCCTTTTTATCTATGTCTTCTCGCCAATATCCCTCAAGCCATCGTCATAAACTAAAAAAATACATTCTCTCTTTCAAGCATCCCTTCTCCTCGCAAACTCAGATCGCTGCATTCTTCATGAGGTAAACTTCTAACTAACTTTTCATCCTTCTTCTTTTCTGTTACTCGTTTTGCTTATAAAACCGTGAACAAAACTTGTCGTCTTCCCTTTTGTCTCCACTTTCACAACAGCCAGTGTACGACGTTGATCATCGAGATTCGGCGTGCTGAGCTTTTGAGTCCAACCAACCCTCTCTCCTTGTTTTGCTTGAAATTCAAACTGCCTTCATATATAAAAGGAAGATAACTCTTCGCCTCCACTGCATAGCCACCAACGCCCCAAGCCCGACGAACTCGATCAAACAAAGCCCGGCACCTGACTTAGTCCTCCCTCTTTAAATTCCGAACTGACATATTTTTATATGAAAATATAATGGACATTTCTTGATGTTTGTTGGAACAAGTTTGATGTAGCTTGATTTATAATGTAGAGCGCAAGCTTTCTCTTCCCCCATGCGTCAACACATACTTGTGAACAATAGTGAAATTTGCTGCATATATATTGAGATGGTAACATGTTGGCCTTATAATGTTTATGCGTTATGTATTTTTGAAGTAAACGAAAACAAAATCTGTGCCAAATAGGTGCGTTTTATTTTTGAGTGTATATACATACATACATACATACATACATATATATATATATATATATATATATATATATTTATCGTTGGATTCCAACATTGATAGCCCTATGACCGAACCAACGCCTCTTCGACCGTACCCAGCGCGTTTTAGATCTTTCTTGGAGAACTTTGTTCAAATATAGCATGCTGGCTTTGTATAGTCGCATGCCTCGCATTTTAGATCTTTCTTCTCATGCATGCGCCTTATATATTAAAATAAAAAGGAGAACCGAGCTATAGAAAAAGGGAAATGCCAACGTTGGCATTACAAAGAAGAAATGAGGATTTCGGTAAAGATGAATATTTATAACCTGAAGTGAAGATGGAAATATGAATGAATATATATTATGTATATTCCCACTAGAACTACTATACGTGTTTGTCGAAAGAAAAAAAAGGGAAGAACAATTGGTTCCAAAGGAAAGGTGCCTGTACATATGTATTATGGTGTAAACAAGACTATGGCGTTAGGAATATAATAGTTTCAGAAACCATTAGTATATATGTAAAAGAAAGAGAAACCATAGAGAATTATAGTGTTGTTTAAATTCCTTTGAAACGTGATGTAACTACGTACAAGATATGTATGTTTACAAGAAACTTATGCAGAAAAAACTTTAAATTGTTGAAATCAAATTTTTCTACATTTTTACGTGTCTTGACCGTAATTTGTTTATTCGGTTCATTGAAATTTCGGTGTTGTTTGGCTCCATGCCTATCTATTATCATCTCTATTTTTGTGCCACGGAAGGTGAGTTCAACTCACACTTGACTAATATTTTTATTAGAAGTGAAATAACTGCATTTGAAATGTTATTAAATGTTAGCACCCTATATGCAAATGTGACACACCGACACCGCACATGACTTGAAATGATCCTATGTTGACTTTATGATTGATATTGTTTTCTATGCTTATTTAATTTATGTCATTCACACTGCAAGTTCCCTGTAGCTTAGAAATTATCATAGGTTGAAATGATATATACCCGAATCACTGTATAGATTTAGATATAAAAACTGAATTGTTTTGGGATGCGGGTTGAAATGATACACACCTGGAATTTGGAACTTGACGGATTGAAATGATATACATCCGGACTACTTGACTTAGGTAGAAAATAAGTATACGGGCGTTGTTGGTCTATTTTTAAATTTTTTCTAAAGGTTATAAAATATTTTATGTATTAATGTGGATTTTAGATTTTATTATATTTTGAGTAATTTAACAAAAGTTAAAAAATATATATGTATTTAAGAAGTTACCAAACTAGTTTTATTCGAATCAAATTTATGTCTTTAGGTAATTTATTTTCAAGGTATTTTAAATATAATAAAGTTATAAGATTTTAAGTAATTTAAAAAATATTTTATTTAATAAATTTTAGATTAGTACATATATGTGTATGTTTCCAAAATTATATAAATTATAAATGGGATTATGAGTATGTTAGAACTAGATATGTAACTTAGAATATGGTAATCTAGCATATAATAGGAGTTTTGTAAACGAAAAAATTCTTATAATTTATGATTTTGAAATTTATGAAATAATCAGATAATTAGTAAGATAAATTGATTCCAAAAGGAATTTAAGATTTTTGAAATGAGTATTGAAATTTTATTATTTTGAAATCAATAATTTATTTGAAGATATGATTTTATAAAAATGACCACGGTGTGAAATAAACGTTTGGTTGTTAAAGAGATCGAAGTCGGTATTAACATACTCTCTGTCAGTACCGATGCCACTTTAACATCTGTGTACGCGATGGAGTTCCAAAATTATGTAGGACAGTTTGGAGGTGATTACTGGATTGAAGAAAGAGAACGATGGTGGATTGCCTTGACCTTCGGGTCATAATTAAAATGACTAAAACAGGTGCTATACCGTGATTAACTGAGATCGCACCTCCTATCATACACATTTCTTTGAACCCATATCTATAACTTTGTGATTCGATTGGTACACACCTTTGATTTTGGAGTGTGTTCCGAGGTGGGCAGTAGTCGCGGCTATATGTTACCACCGGTCCGGGCTTGCATCGGTAATCCTACCGTGGGTATTCCTTGTGTGCCTTGTCATATTATCCTGATCAAAACCCATACGATTTTGATTTGTATTGTATCTACGGAGTGCCATTTGATAGCCATTAGTTACAGTGGGCTTTACGGTATCTGCATAGACTACGATATTATAAACAGTGTAAGGGTACAAATGTAATCTCACTTACACTATTTTGATATTTTACTTTACTAAATAGACACTATTATAATATTGCATTATATTATATGATATCTTGTTTAACGGATCCTAAGAGAATGAAACCCGAACATTCTTTAAGTTACTTGTGCATTTCTATGACATTTCACTTGAGTTAATTTACTTACATGAGAATATTAGTCCTGATCTGAGTGATTTGGTTTTGCATGACGCTCGGGTCAGCTTGAGTACCGCAACCTTTGGAGTTTTATCTTAGAGCTAGAGATCATTTGCAGCTTTAGCCATCTATCTGTTTATTCTTCAGTTCTATCTATGTTAGTCAGTTGTTGATGCTTCTGATATCTTTTAGTAGACATTTTATGCATTGGAGATTTTCGTTGTACTTGTCCTAGTAACTTGACACTATTTATTTTATTTTGGAGACTATGTGCTCATAGTACCTTCATGAAGTACTATGGTTTAATTTATTTCCGCTGTTAGTTATTCTGCTTTTTCTGTATTTGTGATTCTGTGACATGATTTGTATTCACTCCAAATTTATTAATAATCTATTGTTTTGAACCATTCATGTCCAACATGTGTTATTTATTATCGATTTGAATGATATAAAATATTGGGTTGTTGCATGCAACCTGAAAATTGCTGATATACTTGCAATCATTCTGTATAACTACATATGTATCTTCACTTTTCGGTATATTCAAAACTAATGTAACAATTTTGTACCATATTATTGCAGAAAAAGACAGTGGAACAACAAGAAGAAAACAGAAGCAACACAGAAGCAAATTCTTTAGTTTTAAAAGACAACCAAGCATCGTCAAAGAATATCGGCAAAAAGAGAAAAAGGGAAGATGAAGAACAAATAATTAAAAGAGAAGATAATTACCAAATAACTTGAGGTCATTCATTGAACTTACAACATAAGGAATGAAGAGCTGCTGAAACCATGCTATAAAAAGTATCTAAAAAATGCCTTCCTTCAACTTCATAGAAATGATATTGAATGGTGTTATTCCTAAAGAGGAAACTTCAAAAAACAAAACAACTATCGATCTTATATTCAAAAGTAATAGGAAAAACTTGAATTAGTTTTGATTTAGGAATCTGGTTTTTATCTGTTACTGAAAACGACATTGATGAATTATTTGTTGTTCTAGTTGGTGGTGATCTTGTCAGACCTACTGCCTATATGAAGAAAGAAGAAAAAAGTAAGGAAGAATCTTCAGCTTTCATCGCCATACATTTTGATGAAGAAGCTTCTATGAACAAAAAAACAAAGAGCGAGAGATATTTTCAACAGTGCAAGAGATATTAAAAAGGCGAAAATAGATACAACCAAGCTTCTACTTCTACAATTAGCAGCTACATTTCTAATGTCCAACCTAAATTAAAGTATATCATGGAATATGATTCTGAACTATGTATGTCATGACAAACTGATAAGGATATCTTGACCAAAAATCATACATAGACATTTAGTAAATCTAATAAAATATGTCGAAACACCATGAAAGATTAATGCTTGCGTGACACATGTTCTAAACACGACAAAGATGGAGTACAAAAACTTATATCCTTTAGCAGGAAAATGAGACATCATAAAGCTCAAGCCTATAATGTTAATGAATCCAAAATACAACTCTGTAAGTAATTTGTATGTTTGCATACTAAATTACAAGAATTTTCCTTATTTGCAACTACCTTTGAATCATTTATGATGTATGTAATTTTTCTTTTCCAAAAAGGTGTAAATAGCAAAGGAATGTTGATAAAAATTATTTAAAAAGTTTGTAGAAATGTCTGCATATTTTGTGAATAAGTGTAGATATTTTTGCAATTATTTACATAGTGCACTGCATATGTTGAAAGTGGGAAGAACATATGCAGTATTGTTTGCAATTATTATAAATAATTGCAGACACATCTATAACCGTTTTACAGTGCAATGTAAAAATATGTGTTACTATATGAAAAAGTGCAGACATGCCTGCAAATTTTGAAAATAGTTGCGTCTTTTTCAGCAATTTACTGGAGATGACATATTTTTTTATACAATTTTAATCATTTTTCTGATGATTTTTCTACAAAACTTTGATGTTTGAATAAATGTAGGATTTGAATTTGAAAATTTTAAAAATCAGCAACAATTGCGTGAAAGCCTGCAGTGATATGATTTCTGCTTTTGTTTTCAGGAATTACAAGAACAAGAACTTCATCTGCTGAAAAGGATAAAGAATATGAAGATGTTTTCAAAAAAGAGAAGAAAATTACAAATAAATAATAACAAGGCTAGAATATGATAATAGACAACTTCAAGCAGAGAATCTAATGTTGAAAAATAAATTCGAGAATATGTTAAAGACTCCTTATCATCGTAATCTGCAAAAGTAGAAATACCTCATCATGAAATTAGTGGAGACTATCGATGAAAGTTCGAAAGCGAAGATGACGATGAGGAAAATGAAGATGATAAGAATGATGATAATGATAATGACAAAGAGAATAAGGATGATGATAAGGATGAGAAAGAGGAGGAGGGAAAGTAGGATGAGAAAGAAAAGAAAGAGGAGGACAAAATGCAGCTTGAGGAGAGGAAAAACATGAAATGGAAGAAAAGATTAAGGGACATGAAATGCAGGTAAAGCAGGAGGAAATGCTGTTAGAAAAGGAAACGAAAGACGAAGTGGAAAACGAGAAAGTGGAGGGAAATAAACATGAAGAGAAAAAAGAAACATCATGAAGATGATGACTAGACAAAAAATAGTGAACATTTTGCAACAAACAAAAAAATTTAATGAAGAAATAATGCATAATATAGATTTAAAAAGAATTATTGAAAAAATGATGAAAATATGGAGGGGAAAAGTGGATGTGAAAGTATGGAGGAGAAAACTGATTAAAAAAGATACTCCTGCTGGTAATAATTTGTATACTAAAATTTTTTCAATAATACTTAATACTTGCATCATGTTCTGCAATTTGTCAAAAACTTTGCTAATGTATCTGTTATTAATCTAAAAATATACACATAATAATGCAATAAAAGTTAAACAGTATGTCATAATTTTCAATATTTCATAATGTTTGGTGATATATCTTTTAGATCAATTGTCTGAAACAATAAAAAATCAAATTAGGATCCGTCTTTGAAGGTGGTGTTCCAAAAGTCTATTATCAAATACTTATCGACTTTCAAATTGATCTGAAGTGCAGATAAATTACCAAGAAAAAGCTGAAAGAAATTGAACTGGTAACTATCAAAGACTACGATTCACAATCAAGATCATCAGAGTTAAATCCGTCTACAAAATTGAATATCTGAAAGTATAAAAATGTACGATGTCTTCAAGAACAAAAAATCAAGTAGTTAGAGGAAATTTTTACACACTCCGACCTAAGGTAAAACCAATATGGTGAAATTCAATTATTGCAGTATTACAAAAGAATTCCAAATTTCCTACTAGTTTTCCAAATTAATATTGGTAATGAAGCAAAAATGTAAAAATTTGCATCAAAATCATCAATGTTACTAATAATCCAGACATTCACTAATTTTCTTTCAAAATTCAATAGAAAAGTGCATATCTTAATGGAGATGAGGACGTTATTATTCCTAGAACTTCCATTGGTTCGTTGTTGATAGGCAGGTTTACCGTGGGCAGGTATGACTTCTAACACCGTTTGCCTACAATAAAAATATTATACCTATCTTTCAATTACTTATTATCACTACAACTAGTTGTTGATACATCTGCAATAATTTCATTTATCTTTAGAAATATCGACATATAGTCATTATACTTCTAGTTCTGTTATCAACACACATTACAGAGATATCAACAATTTTTCCTTTTATTTGTTGTTTACTTTAGAGAGATTACAAATACCCAATCTATTATTTTATCTGCAGATATATCACCAAAATTTACTTATAATTTCCTTTTTCTTTATAAAAACTTCCTTTTAATAATTTTTGCAGAAAATTGATTGGTATGCACATGAGCTACAACCATTAAGAAAATGTGTATACAAACGTCTACGCTATTGTAAGTTTTTGTATACTTTATAGAAGAATTTATTTAAAAGTTAATAAATGCAATTCACTAAAATCTATTACTGCAGACCTTTCTAATGAACAAGTCAAAAAAGGAATGCAATCGTTTATAGATGAAGTCGTAGGAAAAACTTTAATATTGCAACAAAATGTTCTTCTTGATCCACCAAAAATTATATTTTACACTGCTAGCATTTTCTAAAGATGATAGAAAGTATACGCATTATGACTCTATAAGACCGCGACAAGAAGGACCACACCAAAAAGCTATGAAATTTTGTTATGTAAATTGCAAAAAGAATAAATTAACTAAAAAAAAATTATTTCCCAAAAATAATAATTCCCTGTACCAAGGGTTTATGTCACAGGACTACTAAAAAAATTAGAAAAAGACAAGCATAAACCATCTAGTCTAGCTGCATTTGCTGATAGCCCTCAACAACGTTCAGACTTGTAAGTACTTAGCAATAAATAATGAAGAAAAAATTTCATATCATAAACAATTATTCAGATAACCTGATGATATTTTCTTATTGTTGTAGTGTGAAATGTTCATAATGAACATTATGCAGAAAAGAACTGAAAATATGGAAATCAACAACACTGATCCTACATTCACTTATGAGGCTATCAAATAGCTAGACAATAGATGCATGACTTACTCAGCAGTTCCTTCTATCTGAATCAAACAAAAGCATTTAAAGTAGCAAAAATGTGGTGTTTTACATTGACATTATGGATTGTATGTAAATATTTAGACAAACTTTGCATTGTTGGAAATACAGTGGCAGACTTATGTGGTATTAGACAATATTAATGGCGTAAAACCATGTTAGAATTACTTATCCATATTTGTTATGATACACATTCTATGTATCGAATTAAGTTACAATGTTTTTTACAGAATAATTCCAGAAATAACTGAAATTATTATGTATAGTTGCGGCAAGTTTTGCAATTAAAAAGAAATCATACAATGAGCTATTCACACTTTTTAACAACTTCTGTAGACATTGCTGCAACTAGGCGTATAATTGCAAAAATCGAAGCTATGTAAGGAATTTTTGTAGTGAACTATTTGCACTTTTTTTAATAACATTTGCAGACATCACTAGAATTAATACGTATAATTGCTGAAATATCTGCAAAGAATTATTTACTTGTAGATATTTTTAGAAAATAAACAGAAAAAATACAAAATAAAATAGATGCAAAAAATAAGGTTGTACGTTATTTATTTGCAGGAAAAATATTGATACAGGTTTGTACTTCGTATCATAACACAATATTCTTATAACAACGCTATTTATTTTTAGAAATAAGAGAATTAAACATAATTCTTGCATATATAACAACAATATTTATCAATAAATGCATAACATATTAAGTCTGCACAAATTAGTCAATTGCTTGGAAATAGTAAACATTAAACCTAATTACATTAAAAAAACAATAAAATAAATAATGAAAACACAAAGTTAATTGTGGTATGAAGAATAAGCCCTTTTATTATTACCCAACTTCTTGCACAAACCACATATAATGGTCTTCATAATTTCACCACCAGATTTTATCTTCTCAAAACATAATGGACGACCAGACGCTCTTCTACCTTTCATAGGTACTATAACAACATCTTCAACCAAGACATCTTCGCTCATAAGGTTTATAATTGGATTGATTAGATGAGAATAATCTGACTGAAAATAACCAACTTTGAAATAATCTTAAATGTAGTCATAAGCGTTCAAGTTATCATAACTCTATATACATCTAACATCATGAGCGCAAGGAAAAATATTTATTTCACTACAAGAAAATGGGATATTTACCTACCAATTGTAAGTGCAAGTAAAACTAACCTAATGGCGGGTAATATGTTTTAACTACCAATGTTGAATTGGTAGACATTGGTAGGTAAAGGTTTGTAGAGAAAGAGTCTTTACCTAAACTTATTAACATTGGTAGGTAAAAGAATCTCTGGATCTCATTAAGTTTTGTATCAAATAGTGAATCATCGGTTGATGTGTCATCTTATGTGGCTGTTGACATGGTTACCACATTAACATATACATGGCATACATAACTACTGCCACTTGACATTTTGTGGTTGGTCCATGTGTTAAATAATGGTTCGTCCACGTGTCATTTGACTAGTATATATGGCACCATTTAATTAGTACATATGGCATCATTTGATTAGACCACGCGACATTATTTTATTTACCACATGGTATCGTTTTATTGGTCTACATTGCATGATATTATTGGACCACGTAACATCATTTTGTTGGTTAATTTATTACACAATTCATATTTTGATTAAATTTAATGGTTACGTATAGGTAAAAATAATAACATTTATAATAAATGTTCTATATTAGAAACAAGAAAAACATACAGTACTAAAACGTTTAATACTTGAATTCTTTGTAATGTTAAATGCTAGAATAAGTCATAAAGCTAATCTTTTAAGGTTAATGTTACGAAAATTAAAGTATTTCATGATTCCAAACACATTATTAAATTTCTCAGCATTAGTGCAAATTGATTAGTACAAACTGGTTGACGACACTCCACATCAAAAGTCACAATTGCAGAATATAAAATATAATTGACAATTACAACACTTTTAAGTAGCAGGAACATCAACCATTTCGTGCTCGACTGTAGCTAGGACGAAAGGGTAGTGCTTGTACTGTAGCTCACCAATATCATCTCCCGATAGCTACCCAGTAGGTTTGACATGATATAGTGTACATAACAATAATATAAGTGTGATCATTTATAATACAAAAATATGATATACCAATTGCTCATTATCATGTAATATAGAACTAAAATAAAGAACAAAGTAAGATGAGTGTCATATTCAAAGAAATTAATAGCTATTAATGAGATCGCGTCATAGTAATCATTAAACATAAATGGTATAAAATGATCGGGCCATTCAAAACAAATAGTTAACTGAAGGATCTCTGTAAAGTTCCATATTTTTTTAACTCAGTTCAATGCTGAATGTATTGCTTATCTCCAACTGAAAATACTTTCCCTAAATGATTGTTCTATTTCTACGCTAAAAGTTTCTCTGTATTCTTCAAAAGAGGACTTTCTAAATTTATTGCTTCAAGATCTAGGTATGAAGCTGTAGAGAATCACCAGAACATCTCCAAAATGGAGCTTCGCTTCCATTTTTTTCTCCTTAAAGCTATCTGTAGGAATAATATAACTTTGTCTGTAAAACTTGACAATAATTATATAACATAAACCTTGTTCTTTAGCTCATGTTTATTTAACAACCTATCCAGTTCTAGCACTCTCCCTAATTCTAGATTTTCCAAAGTTCCTTTGCACCCCGAACATCTTTCCAGGATCACCCATTACCTGCCTAATATTAAAACAAGGCAAAAAAATGTAAATTTAAAGTAGTCATATTGAACGTAAATGATCGATAAGAAGATAAAAGGACAATGACTTTGATTTTTGACGATGTACCACAATGGTAAGTGAATCTTCTGAAAAATCGACAAATCTTGCCCTGAAAATATCAACTGAACCTATGACCTGTATATTAGATATGAGCGTCAATGTAACAATGAACAATGTTAAAGATTGTGTGCACGCTCGCATCAGCTGCGCCTATCGCTTGGGCACTCTGGCCATTCACCACCTCTCTTTCCTCTAGGAGATCCTTATAAAGATTGGACCCTAACTCAACATCCGAGAATGCATCCACATGCTCTCCTACCTCTCCAAACTGAATTCCCCGTAACCCTAATCCAGATTCAGATGTTTGGGGAAGCACGGGGACAACCCCCGTCGTTATCTCAGCTCCAAGAGGGGCTACACAGTAAAAACATAACTATTTAGTTTATGCGAATTCAGTGATAACATCATCCTCGGTACTCGCGGTAACGAAAATTTACCTCCGGAAAGGTGGGGCGGGGGTATGGAAGGAAGGGTGCTCGCTATTGCTGTAAATGTGGATCCCATCACTCCCAATCTTGGATGTTCGGGGTCATATTCAGCTGAGACATGAACCGGGACTGGGGGACCGCTCATCGTAGTAGATAGTGGAACTGGCGGCCGATAAGAACTTCCCTTTGCAAACTATGGAGCAACAAGCATGCTCTCAATAGGCACAAATTTTCCTATTTTAGCGGCATGCTTTGCCAATATCCCCCTCTCAGCATCCTCCTACAATAATCTCCTCCCTTCCTCTAGCATTTTACGCTTATCCTTTGTAAAGAGCTCTACCATGAGTTTATTCACTCCTACTATTACTAGCTGTCGCAACCAAATCTCAAATGGCACCAACCTTTCCCATGTTTAATCCATCTCTTGAGGATAGTCACTAACCCACGAGATTCCGCTACACTTCAGTACCTTATCAAACATTCCCTGAATGGGCTCCTCTAGTGATGCCTCCACCCTAGCCTCGGTATCCTCAATCTCAGCCCGGAGTTCATCCACCTCCCTTTGGTGCTTGGCCTTCAACCCATCTACCGATCTCAATACATCTTTACTGTTGGCTTCATCCTCTTCCTTGTCTTTCTAGGCCTGTTCCAACTGCTTTCTCAGCTCCTTATTTTCCCTTTGTAACCTCTGGACACCCTCGTTTTTGGTTTTCAACATCTCATTCTCTGATATCAAGGCCGCATTATCCTTCTTAACCTGGTGTACTTTATCATTTTCTGTAGATAGATGGATATTCACTTCCTCCAAATCTTCTTTTTCCTTCTTCAACTGTGCATTCTCTGTCGAAACCGAAGTCACAGTGTCCTTAAAGGAGGAAGCAACCCGCTTAGAATCCTTTACCAGCTTGTCATATTTCTCCTTCAGCTCACCTGTTTCAGCAACTCAGAATTAGCGTACGAATGCACCCGATTACGCATAAGTAAATACAACATAAAAGATATGTCTTACACAAAGAGTCTTCCCGATCTCGAACAACTAGCTGCTCGCCCTTGACCTCCTGTTTCAAGTTGGCAATCTCTACATTCTTCTGGATAACAAGCTTCGAGAGATGTCCCGAGTACTTATAATACTCACTACATTGATAATAGGCGGAGTACACTTGCTGCCACGCCATCTCTTTGTCCTCCTGAGGAATAGGGTTAGGATCAGGAAGCAACATAAGTTCATCAAAGTAATGCTTGGGAAATTTCTCTTTCAGTAGAGCCTTCCTCTCTTCCATGCTAATTTCTAGGGCTTGGAATGGCAAAGGCATTAGCCCCTTCGACTTCGTAGCCTTCTTCTTCTTCCTGCCGGTGTGTACCAGCTTTTTCTCCTTGGATGAAGCGATAGACGAAGTAGGCGGGATGTAGTGTGCTATTGTCGAAGAAGGATGCCCAACGCAGATAGAAACATACCCTGTGTCTATCCCCAATGACCGAGTGTGCGAAGGAGGGGTCAAAGACCGCCGGGATCATTTTCTGTGATGGTATTCGCTGTTGCGATTATGGGGAGATGGGGGCTTGTTGTAACACCCCACCTCTGTTAAGGTCACTCACAAAGGGAATGTCTTAAATTTGATAGAGCATTTTAGTAGACAGAACAGAAATTTACAAGACAGGTAAATAATACTTGAGAAATTATAACTTTATTACAGCGGGAAAACAGGAATTAGTTTGGTTACATCTTTACCAAAAACTCAAGTACATAAATATCAGTCTTGTTCAGAAAATCATCAGAGTACAAAACTTTAAAATCATAATTCCCACAGAAGCTGCCATAAAGAGTCAAGCCATACTTTAAGCACTCTGAGTATTTCAAGCAGAAGAAATCCGGATCAAGCTAAAGTATTCTCTCCTTGGAAAACCTGGGGGGGAAACGGAAGAAAAGGGGCGAAAACAAGCAAGGTCAGACATAAAGTCTGGCAAGTCCAGTGACTTTCAGCATATGAACAGATAATAATAATTATGACATGAAAATAAGCTGGATAAGAGATAACAGTAACAGGAGCAGCAGATGTACTTAGGTTAAACAGAAGAAACAGAATAATATTACTTTTCATTTCTCTGCACTAATACTAGTATAATAGGATTAGGTGTCACCCCAATGTCTAAAATGAAACAGAAACGGGAACAGAATAATTTCCACAGAAGAGAATGCTAGTAATGGGCCTTTACCACCCCAATAGAAACAGACAGAAACAGAATGCTAATAATGGGCCTTTACCACCCGAACAGAAACAGACAAAAACAGAATGCTAATAATGGGCCTTTACCACCCGAACAGAAGGTACTGAAACAGAAACAGATTAATCCCTACGGAAACAGAATGTAGAATTAGGTGTACACTAGTAAATGGGCCTTTACCACCCGAACAGACGGTACCACGCAGAAATAGACATGTGTTACCACCCAACAGAAACAGACGGTACCAACAGAAACAGACAGAACTAAGTGTACCCTAAAACCCTACCCCAAGCGATCGGCTCCCTAATACATATATACCCTATGTCGGCCCCACAATAGGGTGTATCACTCCCTAAAGTGACAACCAATCGGCACAGACCTATTTACAGATGTCACGGCGTCTTACATCCTCAGAGGCAGACCGGAATCCATGCACGCACATGACCCGGTTGGAACGCACCATCAACACCCCTCGCCATTATCAGAATGAACCGCTTATAATTAGTTCAGTAAGCGTGCCCGGACCCTACCTACTGTTGGGTCAAAGTTTTGATACCTGAAAGGGATACTGACTAATATGGGTCCCAAACAACAGATGACACAAGTAATTTCCCTCCTAACCTTATGTCCCCAGACTAACAGATTTCAGATTAACTTACTCACAAGTTCAGCCATACAGAGTTCAGATAAACTAGTTTATAGATCAGACAAGTTTTCAGACTAACGGATCAGATATACGGATTTAACAGATTTACAGATTTGTCTAACTTTGTAATTAGGCCTACAGATTCACGAAACGGGTTTGTTAAATTCATTAGTCCAATTGGTTTAACCCTATCCACCCAACACGTTTTAGACATCATATTTATCTTAGATTTGTAGCGCAGACCTCTCACATTAGACTGATAGTTTGCAGCCACTGGTTAGGTCGGTTGGCTCCGGGCAGGTTTCTGCCGCAAACTGAGTCTAACCTCAGGTTTCAAGCATGTTATGACTAACTTCTCACATTAGAACCTATTGTTTGCGGCCACTGGATGTGCTGGGCGGTTCCGGGCAGGATTACGCCGCAAACTCATTCTAACCTCGAGTTAGCCATATTTCATGTTTAGCCAATGCATTCATTCACTGACTATGCTAATATCAGACTAATCATGCTAATTTAACAAATTAACTTCTGTACAAGTTACAGCAGATTATTCGAGGTTTTATTAACAAGTTTTTCTCAATTTTAAATCGAGCCTACAGATTTACATACTTCAAATTTCAGCATTTCAGTTCCAACAGATTACGCCATTCAGCAGGTTAAACAAATAACAGATCTTGCAGATTAGGCGATTTAGCAGATCTAGCAGATAAGGCAATTTAACATAATTAGCAGATTAGGAAATTCAATCTAATTAGCAGTTTAGGCAATATAACAGAACTAGCAGATTAGGCAATATAACAGATTTAATCATTCCTTAAAGTTTCATTGACATATCTTGCCTAATTATAAATTTGGCCTTATTTTGCATGCCTAAATAATTGTCATGATTCACAATATGATCATATACCCCACGTTTGCATTGAATTTACATGGCACAGATTATGGTCATAATTTACCATATAACACATGTCCCAATTTTAGTTAAACTTACCTAGTACAAAAGATTCACGTATAAATTATACCAAATATAGCCATCGATTTTAATGCATGTCATATATTCAAAAATCTCCCACTTAGGTGTTATTCACATTTAACAGTTATCAAATCTAAATATAGATCTTCACACCTAAGTCATATTCTCTTTTTATCTCAAGTCATGAATCGTTATATAAAAATATACCCAACAATCTAGAACTTTAAATTATAACAGATCTTAATTCAAAATATGCGTTATGTCCAAAGTCTCAAGTCACATGTTAACATACAATGGTTCCTCTTCTTCCAATTCACAGAATATGCATAGATCTAAATCTAGTTTACAACATCAGTCACAGATTAGCCATGTCCAATTATGCCATCATTCATTATTTGTCCTAAAGTTTAGCATTTTTGCGTTAATCTCTTATGAGATGTGGCACAGGCTCGTGGTAGCCTGGCTATAGAACAGAAAGAAGAAAGAGATACAGAATAAAATATATCAGAACAGAACGTACACAACCTCAAATTCTGATTTACAATCATGTCACAATTATAATTAAATTTTATATCGGAAAGTAACTATACTTCCTTTCGTGGTTTTAAGAAAGGAAAATAAACTGTTGTTGATGCAGAAATGTTGAATTACTCCTTTTTAATTGTTGTTGTAGCTCTAAACTTTGATTTGAGATTTGGTTTAGCTTTTAATTCTATTCAGGTTGGAAGAAGATGCATCAGTCCAAGTTTTGATTCTAGCAGAGTAACGACGCCATTATTTTATTTAATAAGAACGGAGACAGAGTATAGGAATGAAATTGTGCAGCATAAGGTTAGAGAAGAATGGTGTAAAGAGAATGGGGCTAGGGGGTTGTTTATATAGGTTTAGGCGGACGAATCTAGATAGAAAACGAGACCGGATACATCAGAATGAACCAGGTTCAAAAACTGGGTTTCGGAAGCAGGTCGACCCCCAGGTCGACCTGGCCCCTGGGAGGTCAACACTATGGTCGATCCCCAGGTCGACCTGGTCCATGGGCGGGAATTTTCCCGCCCAGCCTGTTCTAGGGTTTTGAATTTGAATTTCCGAGCTGTTTTCGATTTTGAAAATCTCCGAAACTTCGGAGGGCCATATCTCCCTCATACGGACTCCGTTTCTCGAAAACTCGGACTCGTTTCCAAGTAGAATTTTGAGATGAACGCAGTGGCGCAACCCTTTTCCCTTGATGCTTATTTTAAAAACTAATTATTCTCTGATTTGTTACTTATACGTTCTCAGAAAATACGGGGTGTTACATTTGTCAAATTGACCCTCTTTCTCGAGAGAGATGGCGGTCTCAGAGGGAGTTACTAGAGACTTTAGCCAAATCGATTCTTCTACCGTTGCCTCATCTATCGTAGGCAAAATAGAAGCACTCAATGGGTCCTCGTTCCTGGAAATTGCCTCCTCTTCGCTAATCTCGCCTCCAACGGTTCCCTCCTGAATCTTTGGTGCTTTGTGCGACTTAGACATGATAGGAGATGCCTTCCTCTTCCAGCTCGGAGAGCCCGCTTCTTTCCCAGTCTCCACTTTCTTTCCACCCCCGACGATGGCTGGTCTAATTATTGCTCGATCGTCAAGGAGTAATCCTGCACAACAAAGTCGGTCATGATTTAAGACGCTCTCAGTGGAACGATCCTTAGCCAGGATGGCCAACAAGGACTTGAGACATTGTTGGTATATGGTGTATGTTGGCACCTCAGGATTTCCTATTGTACAGAAACAAAGTTAAATTTAAACCTCCAAACCCACAAGTTTTGAGCCAGAAGTAAGGCGGAATACATATTCCTTCCAACCATCTCCTTGTGAATCCAGAAGGACAACTGATGAAGAACCAGTCGTGCATATACATAGTCAGCTTAGGCCATTTCCAATCGAAGAACTTGGTGCTAGGCGAAGCTTCCATGAATTATTGAGATAGCGAAATGTCAGCTCTCCTCTTCAACTAAAACAAGTACCGGATGTCCTATCCGGTGGAATCTAACTGCAGGTACTCCCTATAGAGAATGTAGTTGCCTAAAAGGGAAGCGTACGCATTTGAATGAAGCTGCAATGGTGCAAGGAGAAAGTAGTGTAGCATATCCCGAATGAAATTGTTAGTCGAGGGCAAGCATCCAGTAATGAATGCCTACTTGTTTCAGGAACTGTATCCTTCTAGCGGTGCGTGAGCTCTACCGTCCTTTTCGGTTGCAAGGACATCTCTTTCGAGAATACTGAACCGCAATGCCCTGCGTCTAACCGCCGTTCCATCCATATGCGATGACACAAAATCCATCAGATTCTCGAGTATAACCGCGCCCGCCAATGTGTCTGGCACCACCAATGCACTTCCCGCAATGATATCTGCGTGCTCTACCTCCTCATGCTTGACCGGCGAGAGTTGTCTTTCCGGCTGCACCCCATAATCAGATGCTTCCGGTGAACTTATCGCTTGGGAAGGAGAGTGCTCTCCGTAAGTCTCAAGTTCACTACCCTTCGAGCTAGCATTGTTAGTTGTGTAAAATGAGTATGGCGAATGCCATGAAGCCTCGTCTTCCGAGATTTGCCGTGTTTTAGATCTTGTGTCCATTTGCTAGCTATACTTTCAATATACTTGCGTTAGAGATCACATTGTACAACTTGTGCCCCTCATGTTTGTGTACGCTAACAGGTGAGTGCAGTGTTGTTCAGTGGCATGATAATACTGTATTAACATAGGAACGTGGGGGCACAATGACAATCACGAGTCCCCAGGACTATAACCATCGTCATTGTCAATCGATGTCGCTGGATAAGCATTAGTCACGACAGCGTCACAATTAAATGCGAGGAAAACATACCCGACGGTTCGATAATTCAGTCACAGTCCAAACATATGCTATAATCCTATGTGCAAAGCTGAATCGTCCCCTAAGTGATAATTAACATAATTTCCAATTCAACAATATAGTGTCGTGAAAGCAACGTGAATCATGTAGAAGAGAGTCAGAGGGCCAAAGTCTTGGATGAGAAAAACAATGCTTCATAAAGGTGGGGCTTGAAGTACTTGGATCGACAATAGAGCTCATATTTCCTTTCCGAACATGAAATTTCGTACCCTCAAGGATACGAATTTTATATCCCTTGAGGGGTTCGAAATTTTGCACCCAAAAAAGGGAGACACGAGTTCCATCGTTACGAGTCCCAAACTCCGCCTTCCTCGCCATAATGCCTTTCCTCGTCGTTCACCGCTCAACCCAGCACTTCGACTCCCCTCTCCCTTCTTCTCCAAACCCTTATTCTCAAATATTCCATCTCCCCTAAGACTTCTCCTCTATCAATCACGAAGCCAAGCGCCAGCACGCATTTCAACCTCGATTTTCGACCTTGTATGCAATCCAAAATTAGTCCATAATTCTTTCGAACTTCGGTTTTGAGCTCAAAGGACATGAACGGATTCAAATAGTATCGAGGCCCACCTCGAGGTCAATCCAATGACATGTGTTGGGCTTATATTAAAATCGATAATCAAATCCGAACCTACCTGTTTTCGACGATTGAATTTTTCTCTTTTTTCCGGATTTTAGGTTTTGGGTCCGGTTCGTAGGCAAAAGAAGAAGAATGGGGAGGGGAAGAGAAGTGTTCGAATTTATAGAAGGGGAAAGGGTCGGGCCTTGGCCCAACGAAGATTCACATCCCATATAGTGATACAATATCTTGTATCCCAGTGGGATACAAAATCTCATATCCCACTGAGGTACGAAATCCCGTATCCCCTTGTAGGATACGAGAATTTCGAACCCCTAAGAAGGTACGGATCTTAAAAAAAGGAAAGAAAACAATATATATATATATATATATATATATATATAAGTATACACGCCACACGATGCCACGTGATATATATGTGTATTCTTACAAATGAATATGCACACAGGGGCGTGTTATGAACATGAATGCGAGTGATATGCGTGTAACGATTTCTTATGTCCCAAAAGATCAGACTTTGGTGAACATATACTCGATGAATCACATCTTCACGTACCATTTTCCATTCATCTTTTCTTGTTGCAACGCGCCCAACCACATGAAAATGCATAAGTGTATATGCAACATCATATCGACAAAAACTAGCTTACACTACAACGTAAACGAGAGTCAACAACTAAGGATTACATTTAAGAGTCAATAAGAAATAGAAGATTCAACGAATACTTCTCTACCAACTCAAAGCACATCATGTCAAGACAAGACGTACTTCGGGGGGTAAATGTTAAACGGCCTTTTGGTCTGGTAACCAAAAGTACACAAGACACGCTCGACTCAACACATCGTGTGATGCTACGGCTCGAAGTATTGCCAAGAAATGGAACAAGCCTAGAAAAGGTTATGCAATCAAGAGCCGCACAACTCCTCAAAACTATGCACAAGAAGCAATTTCGTACCCCTCGCCATGAAACAGTTCGAATCTCGTACTCTGGAATCCTCCTACCTCGACTCCCCACTTTTCGTACTCCTAATTCTTAAATCCCACGCTTTCGAATCCCTCTAATACGTCATGCCTCGAACCATTCAACCTCATACCCAAGGCTCTCGAGCCCCAAAAAGCAAGCTTCGGACCTCGCTACCCTATCTTGATGTGTCCCACGGGCCACGAGCTCGTATCCCTTTTTGGGATATGATCTGCTCGTATCCCTCAAGGGATACAAACTGCTCGTATCCCTTATGGGTATACGAACCACTCGCACCCCCACTTTGGGGTACGAGCTACACGTATCCCATAGGGTATGAATTTCGTACCCTAAGAAGGGGTACGAAATTCGTATCCCATAAGGGGGATGCGAGTTCTTTTGAAGCATTGCAAGAGGGGTCCAAATTTCTTAGCATGCGCCTCCAAGGGGTACAAAATAGTGATAAGTAGTCCCCAAATCCTACCTACTCCCACATAACCACTCCACTATAAATACTCCCAAGTCCACACTTCAGAGGGGTTGGAAATTGGCTGATTTGACACCTCTTGAGGTCTCCAAATGACATCTTTAATGGCATCCTTGCTTTGAGGAAGAAGAAGAACAAAAGTGACCTTTTCCAAATATTCATTAATAATAATTATGACATCAAAATACTGGTAAATGTTTGTAAAAGGATGTCATGAGATAGTCCTAAGCTTGTAACTCATTATTGTCAACAAAATATCGTCGACTCTTCCAAAGTGGACGTAAGCCCCAACAGTACTGAATCACAATAAACCTATTATGTTATTTACTATTTTCTGCACTTATATTTCCATGTGAAACGTAATTCTCTAAGTAACAGGGAATCTTTGGGTGTTACGACATTTTTTTCCGTCAACGCCAGTAAAAATATAGTTAAATAAAACTAATTTTTCATAATAAGAATTCGAAATCAGTCCATAGTATTGTATTCCAATCAAAGTCGATATTAGCACATTAACGTCTTGGCAATAACACAAGTAATCCTCCATCAAAATCCCTCTTCACAACAATGGAATTACTTTTAGGACCTGATTTGATAATATGCCAGGTATGTTCAATCCATTAACTGAAAGCGCAAGTTCAGTTTAGATCCGACCATCCTTCACACCTAGAACCCAACTATTCGCTTTTTTTAACACATAACTCATTACAAGTTCATAGAAGCTAAAAGATTACATACCATATAGAACCAAAATATATGAGCTATGGTTATCGAATGCCACGTGCGACACGTAGCATAAAAATATATGAAATCTATGATGTCCTCGACGCGGTGTACGATCGCATCAACAATATCGGATGGTAAATCCGTCCAATTTACGTTAGTGGCAGACAGAGATAAAGAAGAGGCAGAGATTGGCATAGTAAAGCTTGATAAATGGGGGATTTGAAGATAATAGTAACCAATGATTATGAAATTTTGTATAGGAAATTAGATTGGACTGTAGAGTTATGACTATTCGCTTTTTGAGATTGAAGCGGGTTCGGGTGAAGTCAGATGAGGCTATTGAAATTGAGCTGCTGCAAGCAAAGTTACATTATAATGACACTACACCTCTGTGGGTTTTGAGATGAATGGTTCCGATTGAGGAGGTGAGGGTGGAATTTGCGAGGTGGCCGTGGAATAAAATTAAGGGGCAAGATGGATAAAATTATCATTAGGGTTTCGATTATTTTAGAGATAGGCGAGGGATGGAAGAAGAAAAAGGTTGAATTATTTACCGCCTCAAATTGCAAACAAATCGGTTTGCCCCGAAACGTAAAAAGTTAGCGGTAAATTTTCCTGATAAATTTTGAATAATGTATGCAATCAAATGCAAATACACAGATTATGATTTGTGCATCATTAGATTTGATTTAAAATTTACGGTTAAATCGGTAGTTGCGGGGGATGGTACATTGTGTTTCTCTCTTATAAGCCGAGGAGAATATGCTTTAACCATTTCGGATAATAACACGTTATTATGAAATTGTGAATTTTTTTTAGAAAATTGCAAGGCTTGCATTTTCATAATTAATCATTTGAAGAAAAAAATCACAATATATGAAAAGTTATTAATAAAGGATTATTGAATTTTTAATATTTATTAGTTAAAGTTTAGTTACCAATTATTAATTGCTAATAATTTCATATTTCAAACTAATTAAATAAGTAACTTTACAAGTAACAATGCTACGATTTGCAACCGAAATCTTCATTCCAAAAATGAAATTGCCAGAATAGGTTTTTTTTTACACTACTCAGTATTATTTTTAATGAATAGTTGAAAAGATAGGAAGGAAATATGGGTGTCCATTGCAAAAACTTTCCCTCCAATATGTGCATATATAACACTTTTTACTTAGGTATAATTATTGGTAGTTGATAATCTTTCCCACCCATATATATTGGAAGGTAACATATTAGTAGGTAAATGCCAGATTTCTTGTAGTGTTTGCCACATGTTACAAGAAGAAGCCAGACTATATAAATAAATAGACCGACGGACCGGAGAATGGAACTTCAAACGCATGTTCATTTGATTTGATAATAAAATTATGAAGCTCTTCCAAATGAAGACTTCTTAACTGATTTTTTTTCGCTGATATAAAGCACTCTTCCAACTACTAACAAGTTCTTGATGATTAGACATAAGTTTTATTAACTTCACTCTAATTTTATCCAAACAAGTAGTGATTGACAAATGTCTTTCATCCAAAATCCAGTTGTTGAAACTCTATGAACAGTTCGATGACATTTCACCATAACGACAAGAAAGGAAAAAACATTAGCAAACTTTTCAAAAGGAATTCCACTCAAAGAGTTTTCCGTAATAGATCCACCAAAATCTTTAAAATTCTTCAATGCAATATTAAAATCATCCAAATTAGAAGCATGTGAGACAGATGCAAACGTACTAACAACCACTTCTTCTTTGATTTGGAAAATTCAAATTTTAGAGAAAACAGTAAATTTTTGTTCAAATGATAAAAACAAGAACCATGCACCGAATTTGGAAACACTTTTGGAATAGCAAAAAATATATCAGGACGACAATCAGAAATGAAAACAAAACATCTACTATCATCTTTAGAAAGTCTTTAAGCTGTTCACAATACAAATCCAATTATCTTCGTCTTCACCTGACACAATAGCGATTGCTATAGGGAAAAACCTGATAAAAGAAACAAACATATAATTTACAAAAAAATAAATATAGCACAATATCAATTAGGAAAAAATTTGTAGAAAAACATGGACAAAACTTAAAAAACTGCAAAATAAAAGCAATTATTAAAAAAAATAAGCAATTAATTGTTATGAACTGCTGCACATAGTTACAATAACACAAATTTATGGTTAACGTAATTCACAGTAAAACATATAATTAAATAATTAACAAACAATTTAGAATTTACTGAATTACATACCATTATCGATCAATAGTTTACGTGTTAATTTTATTTAGCGACAAAATTTACGTTCGATTAAATTTGAAATGATATTTAGTATTTCAATTACTTTTAAATACTTAATAAATTGATTTATCGTATTGTTTATACTTGATAGCCACACCATCGATCGACTCGTGTATACACACTAGGATAAATTCAATCATTTATCTATATACATATAAACTCTACTTATAGAATATGTACATATATACATATATATATATATATATATGTGTGTGTGTGTGTGTGTGTGTGTGTGTGTGAATGTACAAATTTTAATTAGGATTTTAAACTAGAATTCTTTTACTTCTTTTTTCTTTTTAATTTCTTTTAAACGGGCCGAGCCCACCGACCCAACAACATGCATAGCATATATATATATATATACATATATATATATATATATATATATATATATATATATATATATATATATATATATATATATATATATATATAATTGTAACCTTAAACTTAAGCATTTTTTTATATATATTAGTAAATATTTTTTTTCCTTTTTATCAAACTGAGCTGAGCCCAACCGCACCGGTCTACAGTACGCATACACCGAACTTAAGTAATTCTTCCCATTTTAATTCTACTGCCCACCTTCTTCCCTTCTGTTGCCTACCAGTTCTTCCTTCCCTTTCTCTGTTGCTACTTCTTCCCCCATTCTTTACCTTTCTTCACTCCTGCACTTATTTGATTAGCCACATGGTCGAACCCATCAGTCAAGCCTAATACACAACTCCTCATAACTTCTTCTTCTCTTTTTCTGGTACTCCTTTCCATATCTAGTGCACAACCCATACGTTGTGTTCATGCACACTCACGATGCTCGCCAACCCCCACGCTGCAACCATCCCCACATACCAAATCATCTCATGTGAACCCATTACCATCGACTCCTCCTACTTCGTCATCCTATAACAAAAATTCGTGCTTCAACCAAGCCTTACAAAAATAAGAAACATCACTGATAAACCCCACAATACCACCAGACACCACCAAACTCCGACCAAAGATCTGCAACATCCTCCTCTTCCAATTCTCTCTAGTGCGATCACCTGTAAACCCTTGACGTCGATGTAGTTTTGCTTCAAACAGAGGCTACATGAACTGGAACCAAATCCCTATTTCGATATTAAATTCACCAACCCCTCTATGGAAAAGTCTTGTTACATTTTTCCTACGTTCTCAGACCTCCTACACTGCTCCAGTTCCAGCATCATGACCCATGACTCTCCGTAGCCACCATAAATCGCCCAAAGTTCATTTTCTTTTCAAATCGACATTCCTATCTACCAACGCCACTAGAAATCGTGATGTAGCTATCAAAAATCATGGTTTTCTAATACAAACACATCTGTATAACCAAATATTGAAATAGTGGTGGTTGAGATTTTGAGTTTGTACCTTTGTTCACTGGAAATCAATCATCTCTAAACATATAGGGTATAGTATAGGTTGAAACTATTTTTATAATATACTAGAGACAATAATAAACAACTTCTATGTTGAGCTTCAACTTTAAATCAAACTAGTTTAAGTGTTATTGAATTTTAAAGTTGAGGCATTTGTTTTAATAAGGCAGCAGAGCCTTGTGTTTTTTCCATTTTCTTCTGGCTACACATTGTATTGATTAATCCTAATTTTTCATTCATTCCAGTTTAAATTCCGGGCTGTGCATGTAGGTCGAATTACTAAAAGCATCACACTTAGTATATATACATGTTTATATATTAAATCAGTAAACTATGGCGGGAAAGTTCACTCGAATAATATGTATTCATTGTCTTTGCTATCCACTTTCCAAGATTACCATTTTTCCAAAGAATTTAACTTCAATCAACCATTCATGTGTGTCAACATAAATTCTATGGCATACTTACAGTCTAAGATTAGCATCGAAAAGTTATATGAAAAACACGGGATAAAAGAGTGTTTACTCACACAATGTTCACTGGCTTTCAGCATTTCAAGGTTTAAATTCCTTTTTGTTTCCTTTCTTTAGCTTCTAGTTTTCCAGTTGCTTATTTTATCATCAGGCCTTATGTTTTTTTGCCATTTTTGTTCTAAGTTTGTTTTAGATTTGTGTGAGTGGATTGCGATGGGTACTAGTGTATATATAGATGCAAATAAGATATTTAACTATAGTGTGGCTTAGCTTATACAGAGTAGTAGATTTAGGCTATACATTAGGCTGCTATTACATTGATTGGGGGTATATATTGTTTGGTCATTCTTATATCTACTACTTCCTAGCTTTCACATAGTCGGCCAGACCTTTAGAAGTACATGTTTTAGTTTGGCTAGGATGTAGATATAGGTAAGTTGGTAAGTTGGCAAGGTGTAGATATATACAGGGAAGGTTATAAGCTGATTTAAACACACATGTTTTAGAGTACAGCCTCGTAAATTCTTTTCGGATTTTCCGCATGAAGAGATGTACATATATGGGTACAACCCTGCGCTACAATATTTTAGAAGAAGCCATGCTTATGTACTGAATCTATAGGCAGTTTACACTGAATTGAAAAGAAGTATGCTTAATGTCTTATCTATCTAATTCCTATTAGCAGTATGTCCTGTGTTTGCAACATAGCCATGTGCAAAAAAAGAAAATGCAATACTTGATTCTCAAGTAATTCAAACAATTAATGCCCCTCTTTTCATAGCAATTTAATGCTATGTCTTCATGTATTTAATAGTATGTTCATTATATACTTGCAAGTGAAGAATTGGAGATTTTATTCTACGTATTCTTATTTATAAGTCTATGTCTACATGAATTTTAAAATAAGTTTGAATGCAAACCAAGTGTTAAAATAATACTCATTAGTTTGTACAAATTAAAAATATACACATAGGATTTTATAAATAATTATTATTCCAATTTTTCTAGAATATTCAATTCCAATATTGACTATAATTTTATAAGAGTTTAAAACAAAATATAAAAATATCAATCAATATAACAAAAACTTATTTGCTACATATATACATATATATACACAATGGTAAAAAATATTTTAAACCATATATATATATATATATATATATATATATATATATTCCTGGAATTTTATTCAGTTTATTGTTCTAAAATTTATTTATATTCAAATCAATAACTGAAATAATCCATAATAAACCGTATTACAGAATCAGTCAAAAACTGGGATGTTACAGTTAGGCTCGCCTACCGTGAAGAATTGGAAAGCTATATTGGTGAGAAATCTTTAAATTTATATACTAGCTAATGTGAACTAATTAGCGAAGATTAACTTGGATAATTGACTAGTGTCACTTATTTAATCGGTTATGGATGTTTAATGGTTTTGTTTGTTTGTGATGGATGATGGTTGCGTAGATTAGGACATACGCTATTTAAGCGTTAGTGTTATAACACTTGTGCACAGTTATTATTTATTTAATAATGTTGATGATGGTTGCTATGGATGTTTATAACGGTTGTTAATGTTGTGTGACACACTATGACTCTGCAATTATGGTATTGCATTGGTGATCGATTAAATTTTCTCCATAATTGAAAACATAAATCAAATTTTAATATGGAAAATTGGTTAAAAAATTATTTTCAGATTTGAATTTTGAAATGGTTTCGAAATGTAAAGGAAATATATAGGAACAACCTTCGTAAAAAGGGCGTTTTATTAAATGAGTTTTTGACATTTTGTTGTAAAAACGATGAAAACGGATTCTGTTTTGAAAAGTGAAGCTATTTTCTTATCAAGAAAATGTTTTAAAAAGGTTTATAATAAATATAAAATGGTTTTCTAAAGTAATTTGATGTATTTTGGAATCATTTTTATATTACGGTCAAAATTGGACGTGCCACATAGCGGTAGTTCACGTTTTTGTCCACTAACTTTAAACGACTATAACTTGAGCAAAAAAATCGTATTTTCCCTAAACCAGAAACGTTTGGTACCAAATTCTATTATCTTTCAAGAAAAAAAAAATATGTTTTCAGATTTTGATATAAAATTTTCAAGTTATGTTTAAAACGGTTTTGGAAAAGGTCACTGCAAGTGCAGTTCGTTGACCGTAACTGTAAACAGCTATTTTTAATATTTTGAAAATTTAGATTTTATTTTGTAAAATCGTCATAAATTATTTAAGAGTTTCTTGAATTGGAAAATTTAAGGTTTGGATAGTATAAAGTTTATTTTGATCAAGTTAGCCAATATAACTGTTTCGTAATGCTTTTAAAATGCTATTGCAACACTTCTTTTGAAATTAACACGTTTTGAAGTTTTAACTCGCAAATTATTTTCTGAATTATTAGTAATCATGTTTAAATTATTTGTGAAATGTTTTCAAAGGTTTAAAATTATTAAAAATATTTTATATGGAATTTAAATTGATTTATTTAATATTAAGCGGGGTTTTCCCATTTTAAATAATTGGACATGGTTGGAGATAAATTTTCGGATGTTTAGTATTAATTCGGTATATGATGACTCTTAATATTTGAGGAATTTAGAAGGTAGTTTACCATTATTCCACTTATAGTATGAGTTGGATATAGAGATTAATATTAAGGATAAGTTGATGGTATTTCTATCCAGATCCAATACCAAGGGGTTTGATAAATTTTCGAATTAAGATAAGGATTTCTCAATTTGTTTGAGATAAGTTGGATAGAAATAATTTCTGAATATTTGATATGAAATTTTGTAGTGTAAACAAATACTTTTAGAGGAATTTGGAAGAAATTATTATCGTTATTCCATTTACAGTATTCGTTGATTATGAGAATTGAAATCAAATACAAGTAAATACAATTCTTGTGTAACTTATGTTCAATATCGATTGATTTAGATTTCGTTTGTGAATGATATCTTCAATAATATCATTCATGAAACCCGGTGAGATTGAATTGTGGAATTCATGTCATAATTGGGGATTTAATCAAATCTTTGATTCAAGAAAATTAAGAGTAAGGATTTTGGAAAGTACGATAATCTTTTAATTAAGATTTAAGAATTGAATGTTGGGAAATAATTTTAATGGAAACTATGGTTGAAATGATTGAAATGTGGATTAAGGGTTTATAAAAGAAACTATATTTGGATTACTATTTATCAAACGGAAAGTTAATTGACGTTCTGAGGCTAAATTAACCTTGATTAAAGAAATGTGTTTTAAAAGAGAAATGTTAAAATATGGATTTTGTTAAAGAAAAAATGAGAATGAGTTTAAAGAGGTTTTAATCAACAAAATCCAAGATGGAAGGAAATTTGGTTGAAAGCTTGTGTGCTCAATAATTGTGTTTTTAAAATTGCGCTTATTATTCGAAAAGATTAGGATCAGTTATTGGATCTGAAAACCATTCCAAATAATAATACGACGTTATGAAAAAAAGAAGATATTGGAGACGACATTGAAGACTAGAACCCTTCACATCGTAAGGGCGACTTCCTAAATGTGACATTTCACGTCCGTTAATGTTACTCATAAGATAATGCATTAAGTTTCGTGAAGCACAATTGGTAAACGGTAAAGAAATTCACAAGGAAAAATTAAAATAAATAGGGGAAAATTCAAATTTATTATTGAAAAGAAAACATGGTCTCAAAATAGGTTACATTATCAAACCAGTTACATCAAAAACCAAGTATCTCAAATCTGTCCCATAATGTGAAATAACAGAGTGCAGTATTATAAAACCATATCCCTCATAGCAAGCCATAACATAGTAGAAAGAAAGTCAAAGCAGTACATCTCAGAAAGTCCAAATCCACGCTAAAAGAGAAAGTCCTAATCACTGAGGAGTGCTATCACTCTGATGACCTAAGGGGAAGGAAGACAGAAGCGAAAACAAAAGGGTTAAACATAAAGTCTGGCGAGTTCCGGTGATTTTCAAATATGCATAAAATAGAGATACCAAGATAGGTAAACAAGACTGGATGAGGAAGTACAGTATCATATAAGGAAACAGGTAAATAAGTTAAACAGGGATCAAGTAATGCCTCACATTTATATATCTAAAACAGGTTGTGTCTGGACCAATACTAGTAAAATAGGATTAGGTGTCAACCGAATTACTTAACAGAAACAACAGGATTAGGCGTACCATAATTACATAACAGTAGGATTAGGTGTACCATAATTAATACTCATGCATTGGCTCCCCTAACCCGGCAACTTATATAACACATACCTATTTACAAGTGTTACAATGGCTTAGTTTCCCTATTCGGACTCATGCACGCTCATGACTCCGCCTAAGTGCTCCCGTACCCAACTTCCTCATTTGAACCCCTTACTATCTAGTTCAGTAAAGAGTGCCCTGGCCCCTACCCAATGCGAGGCCCTCTAACAAAATACCAACAGGGATACTGGTTGATATGGGTCTCACGCAACAAGATTGACACAAGCCAAACCCCCTAGGCTTGTGCCCACAAGTAACTAGGATTTAAGAGTCCCCAAAACCCGATACAACAATAGAACATGGGACCTGTTAACTTATTAATAATCAAGTTTAACCTAGCAGGTTTAGGTTTACTATTAAGCGTTGGTTGTAATGTTACATGTTATTAGGTGTATACAACCCTTCCTCGAAACACCTTCCCAGATGTATGCATAATTACCTAACATACATCTGATACTTACATAATTTTAACATGTCCTTTTACTTAATGTCTGTATTAAGTTAAATCTAACATGTTTATACATATGTATACTATTACATTCAATTATGTCCCCAAATTACAGCATGTACATGTTTATGCATATCACCCTTTTTTTATCACATTTCCAATTTACAGCAAGAACAAGTATATGCATATCTTCCCTTTTTATTACATCCCCAATTTATAGCAAGTACAAGTATATGCATGTTATCCCTTCAAATTATAGTCAACCAGTCCCCAATTTAATAATATTCCCAATTTCACTATAGGCAAACTTTAATCGGACAAGGCTTAGGCTTTCCAAGGCCTAAGGTAAAAACAGTAGAAATAGGGAAAAGGAAGACATATACACATAACTAATTAATTATCTAATAGTAAAAGCATGTACTTTACTAATAATGACGACATAGGTGAATAACAGTGATAGAACATGTATAGGTATTAACTTATAAGCACTGCATTTTCTAAACCCAAATTTTATTTAACTATCATGATATAGTTCTAGGTATCAGATCGGAAATAACAGGGAACTCATAGCGATTCTTGGTGAAGAAGAGATTAGATCTCTTATATATATATATGTATGTGTGTGTGTGTGTGTGTATGATGTTGTAGAAAAGTCCACTTCTATGTCTTTGTTGATTGTAGGGTTGAAGGTTGGTTACGGATCTTAAATCTTCTGTATTAATTTAGATTTCAGCAGGGTCTCCCCATCTTATTATAAAATGGGAGAGAGAGCCCCTTTATATAAATTAACAGAGACAACCTTTAACGTTAGATCCTAGGGTTTTAATCCAAGCTGTACATGTAGCTCTGAGTCAGCAATGAACCTAGTCCATAAAACAGACCCAATACAAAATTTAGAATTTGCCCTGGATCTGGGTGGGTCGACCCACTGACCCCCTGGGTCGGCCCATAGGTCGACCCAGGCCCGTTGTGGGTCGTCCTCTAACGGTCCAAGTTTCCGCATTGTCTCGTTTGAATTTGTTTGAATTGTATATTCATATATAGCTCTTATATGTATAAAACTTCTAAGGTTCATAACTTCTTCGTACATTATCTGTTTCACGCAAACCTGACGTGTATCTGAACCAGAATTTCGAGACGAACGCAACGATAAAGTCAATTTTACTTAATTTTGAATATTTAATTAAGTAATTCTCATATTATTATCTTTTAGTATGGTTAAGTGTATTAAATTTTGGGGTGTTACATTCTTCTATCCCCGAAATCTCTATGTTAAGAAGAATGTTATTATCCTAACAACCACCTACAACCATCTTCTTATCCATCATTCACAGGCATCCATTGTCCTTAAGAATTTATTAGTCTTATATGAACATATGCAAAGGTATTGTGTGTATATGTCCTTACACTAATGGAAAAATCAGGTGGTCGACTGATTCAGTTGACATCTTAATGCAATATATGTTTGTTCCATGTATCCAATATGTATGCAAAAATCCTAGTTTAACATATAAATTATATATGTGTGCACAGTCATTCACCAAAATGCAACATCCATATAATGATTCACCCATTTCCATCCATAGATAATTAAAATGCACATACATCCATATGCAATATGTTAGTGCTTGAGCCGATCTAGTGCCTAGTGTGTGTATATGCATCCACGAGAAACCACTAGCAAACACTTGCATCCACTTACAACCATCAGTCATAACATGCCTCAAACACTTGTTTCCAACATTGGAATCTACCTAAGGATCGAAGGTTCGAACGATAGGATAAACATACTTGAATAATAGAAGCAAATGCAAAGTAAAAGCTTGGAACATAAATCAAGAACGTACTCCCAAAAAGAAAAGGATAAGAATTGCAAATCTTATCTTCGTGTTCCCATGTTGCATCTTCGCGGTCTTCTCCCCACTGTACCTTTACCAATATGATTTCCTTGTTGTGTAGCTTCTTGAACTCTGATCCAAGAATATGAGTAGGAACTCTTCTTATCGAAGCTTCCTTCTCAACTTCCAAGTCCTCAAGTGTTCTCAGCTCTACTATCTCTGCCGCATCATGTAAACATTTCCTCAAATGGGAAACGTGAAACCCATCGTGTACGCCTGCCAGTCTGTCCAGTAGACTGATCATATAGGTCATCTAACATATCCTCTCCACTATAGGGAATGGCCCTGCAATTTTTGGCGCCAACTTCCCTATTGAGCCAAAGAGAACTACATTCCTTAGTGGTAATACTTTAATGAAGACCATATCTCCTACTTTGAATTCCAAATCGGTCCTCATTTTATCGGCATATGATTTTTGTCTGTCCTGAACTACTTTCATTCTTCGACAGATAAGATCATTTTTCATGGAAGTATCTAGAATCATCTCAGGTCCAAGTAGAGGTTTATCCGTAGACTCCCGCCAACAAGTCAGCGATCTATAAGGTCATCCACATAATGCTTCGAAGGGCGCCATGCCTATGCTAGAATGATAACTGTTCAACCAATGGGAGATGCGCCTCCCATGTCCCTCCAAAGTCTAGGATACACAGTCTCAGAAGATCCTCAAGAACTCTATTCACTCTCTAAGTCTGTCTATCTATCTGAGCGTGGTACGCCGTGCTCAAATGTAGTTGTGTACTTAATGCCTCTTGTAGGATTTTCCGAAACTCATTAGTGAAGATAGGGTCGCGGTCTCTTACTATACTAGAAGGTACCCCATGAAGTTAGATTATCTCTCAAAGATATACCGATGCCAACTAAGATGCCGTTCTTTTATTTTTGACAGGAATAAAGTGAGCGCTCTTCGTAAGTCTATCCACTATCATCTAAATGCTCGTATTTCCCATCCTCGATCGGGGTAATCCGTCCATGAAATCCATATAGACTCTCTCCCACTTCCATTGTGGGACATCCAAGGGATGAAGCAATCTGCTAGGCTTCCTTTATTCAGCCTTTACTAGCTAGCAAATTAAATATCGAGCTACATATTCTGCCTTGTCCTTCATGTTAGTCCAAAAGAAGACTCTCTTCGGATCTCGATACATCTTGTGGCTGCCCGGATGAATAGTTATCCAAGAACGACGAGCTTCCTCAAACATTGCCTTTAGCAATTCCCCAATTCTAGGGACACATAGCTTTCCATCTCGTCTTAGCCACCCTTTCTCATCCACATTATATCCAACTAGGTGACTAGAAGTCACTCCACTACCAAGCATGTCCAAGAAGTCTGATATCTGCGGGTCCTTTCGTTACATAGATCCAATACGCACCAATAGAGTAGGTCGTTCCTCCAATGATGCTAACAATCCCAATGTGAAATCCGTAGATGGCTTTAAATCGAAGCTCAAGATGTACTCCAAGCTCCGCTTTTCTACGAATAGAAGACTCAAAGTCATCCTTTGCCTACCCAATGCGTCTGCCATTACATTGCCCTTTCCTGGGGTATAAGCTATCACAAAGTCGTAGGGCGCTAGGAACTCCATCCACCGTTGTTGTCTTAGGTTGAGATCCTTTTGTGAAAACAAATATTTGAGCAACATATGATTCGTGTATAGCTCAAATCTCTCTCTAAGTAGATAATGTCTCCAAGACTTCAGTGCGAACACTATTGCATTCAACTCTAGATCATGGGTAGGGTAATTCTTCTCATCAACTCTCAATTGTCTGCTAGCATAGCATATTACCCTTCCTTCTTGCATCAGAACAACACCAAGCCCTGTTCCACAAGCATCTTTGTAAACTGTGAACATCTTTCTTCCATCGGGGAGAGTCGGAACAGGGGTTATTGTCAGATCCCTTTTCAACCTCTGAAAGACATCCTCGCAATCAATGCTCCGCAAAAAAGCCGAGTTCTTTTTCATCAATCGGGTGAGCGAGGTTGATACCCTTGCAAAGTCCTCGATAAACTTTCTATAATAGCACGCCAATCCTAAAAACCTTCTCACCTCCGCTGCATTCTTTGGAGCCTCCAATCTTGAACTGCGACGACTTTAGCGAGGTCCACTGCTATCCCATCCTTCGAGACCATATGCTCTAGAAACCTTACTTCCTTCCTCCAAAAGTGGCACTTAGGAGATTTTGCCTTGAGTTGATGAGATATGAGAGTGCGTAGAACCTCTCCTAAGTGTAGGGCATGCTCCTTCTCATTCTTTGAGAAGATCAGAATGTCATCCACAAAGACCACCACAAACTTGTTTAGGAACTCCCTAAACACCCTACTCATCAAGTCCACGAGATATGTAGGCGCTTTGTTTAGTCCAAAACGCATAACTAGCCACTCAAAGAAATCGTATGGAGTTCTGAATGCAGTCTTATCAATGCTGTCCTCTTCTACCCTCAACTGATGAAATCCCATGGCCAAATCCATCTACGAGAAAACCGATGCGCCTACTAGCTGATCAAACAAGTCGTCAATCCTCATAAGTGGGTGCCTATTCTCCTTGGTGAGCTTATTCAGCTCTCTATAACCCACACATAGATGAAGTGAGTCATCTGCCTTAGTTACAAAGATGACTGGAGCTCCCCACTCTGATATACTTCGTCTAATAAAACCTTTCTCGAATAGCTCCCCTACTTGCTTGCTAAGCTCTCTCCTCTCTCTCTAGGAACCATGTGGCGCGCTAGTAGAGCAACTGGCTTTGTATTCTCTACCAAATAAATCCGAAAGTCTGTCTAATGCCTTGGAGGAAGTCCCTTAACTTCATCAAACATGTCTAGATAATCTCCGTGTAACAACCCTGACTTTTGAAACTAATTTAAAATTTATTTTTAATTTATTTTAATGGAAATTAATATTTTAAACAATTTATTTTGAGAATAAACAATTTAGAATTTAATTTAAAAAAGAGTTTAAACATAAAATTTATAATATAATTATAAAAAGAACGCGTAACGTCGCGGTAGTAAGAAATTTTATTTTTGAATTTCAATTGAATGTATAGAATTCAAATAAGACAGATTTTTAATAAAACAAGAAATGTTAGGATCAACTTAATCACATCTTTCTAATGAATGTAAAAATTAAGATTCCATATTATAAATTGTAAGTGATGTCCAAATTAAATTTCAAATAATCGCTAGGGAATTCATAAATATTTTAATATTATTTAAGCCCTTAAAAATAGCCATTTTGCAAATCATCTCCATTTTCGACAAAACAATTTTGTTAGATATGGAACATCAAATTATTATCAGGTTTAAAATTTCAAGTCGACTGGAATTAAAATGTAAGCGTAATAAATTTAAACGCGGATTGGATTTCAATAGTAATTTAATAAGCAAATTAAAAGGCCATTTTTCAAACAATCTCCAAATTCGACGAAATTAGATTTGTTAGAACCGTATTTGAAAAATATATCAAGATTTCAAATCTCATAATTTTTGGAGTCAATATGTAGTCGTGGTAAATTAAACCGTACGTTAGAATTTAATATTTAACATTATATTTTAATTTTAACAAAAATTGATTAAAACAATCAAATTAGCCTATAAAACATATTCCATTATGTTCCAGAACGGGGCTATTTCGCCAAGGAAGACCTTCCTCGGGTCTCATTTGGAGTTCGGACGTGAAAATTTCAAAGCTAAGTCAATTAAAAATAAAATATTAATATTTATTCTCTACATATGCTCTCATTCATGGTCAAAACCCTATCTCGTTGTCAACCATTCACCAGCCGCCATTTAACTGAATTGATAAGCGAAAATCTTCAAATTTTAGTCCTTATTTTCTTTTAATCCACGAAAAATTTTACAAAATTTCCAAAATGAAAATTGTTAAGCTCTTCATGAGCTACAAATCCAATGAAAATGATTCGATTTCGTGACTTGGGATTCTCGAATTTAGGCTTAAAGCTAGAAGGTTCGGGGGTGTTTTCTAACGCGAGGAGGGGGTTCGAACTCGCCGTCGAGCTGGGTTATGGGAGGTACTTCCAAGCCGGTTAGCGTGGCGATGTTGGATCAGCTTCTGGTGACTCCAATTTCGGTGCGCAGGTGATCATCGAGGTCGACAGTGGGTTTTCGTAAGCATCCTGAAGCATTCGAAAAGGAAAGATAATTAAGACAGTGGTTAACATTAATTAATTAATAATTAATATAATTTAATGATCTATTTATTTGTTTAGTGTTTAAATTATCGTATCTTATTCAAATGAAAACAAAATTTGACAAACTGGGTACCGTTGGAATCGTCTTGATGAGCACTACACAATGAAACTGATTTGGACATAAACGGAACAAGTTACAGATTTTGACTAAATTAAACATCTAGTTTAATTAAGTAAGAAGCAATCGTTATTTAAACGATTTCAGAAGAGACTGATGTGAGAACTCTCTCACTCAAATATTTTTTAAAGTTATTTTATTTCATAACTAAATATATTTATTGATTACTTGTACTGATTTTAAATTTTATTTAATTATCAAAAAATGTTATACGGTGCATGGTAGCTCATATCACAATTGTTTGCAAACCTGATGGATGAATTGTTGATTATTTGTGTTATGATTTGAATGTGATTTTGAAATAATTAACATGTTAAAAATGATGTTAGATTATTTTTGGTGGTTGAAATTGAATTAAATATCCATTTACAAGTCAATCGATTTATTTAAGTTCACCCATTTTAAGTGATACCAATTGAAATGAATAAATAATTTATTAGTTAATTAATTATTGGTTGAAAACCCCATACGAGTATAAGGATAATATTTGATTTACACTAATCCCAAGTGTATAGATTTGATGTTAATCGATTGATTAACAAACCGTTATAAGCGTTATTTACTTATTTAATGCTTATATAGCTGTAGATTCCCTTTGGATGTGAATTGAATGTTGAACGGTTGTATTTAACTATTGTTGAATACATGCATTGTATGAATTTCATATAATTAGAATTATATGGTAATTAATTGAGTCTTATTACAATTCGGAAATAACGAAAATTTTAATATAATATTCAGTGAAGAATCAAAATATGTTTTTGATGTCTAATTTTGGATAGACACAAAGATTATAAAATTATATTAGATATCGAGAAGATTTAATTTCAAAATCTGATATTTTGAAAATATTATTATTTTAATATTATAATAATATGAATGTTCAATTTTAATTTTACTTTTGATATTGGATTCCGTGATTATATGGATATCGTTGAGGAATTTGGAAGAAATAGATACCATTATTCCTAATACGATATTTATTGGTTTTAGAATTTGATACTGAATATAAGTCGATATGATTTCTATTTGAAGCCATATATTTAATATCAAATTGGATTTTGGGCTTGTCGTGAATGGTGTCTTCAATAACACTGTTCTTAAAACCCGCTTGAGGGAGGAATGAATCTTTTGACTAAGATTAATGAAGTTTTCCAATTAATTAATCTAATTGAAATTAAGTGGAAGATGATTTTGGGTTGATTGTGAACAAAGTGTTAAATAACATTATTTATTAAACCTAATCAACAGTGAAGTTAAGGTTTGGAATTTATAAATCTTTTAACTAAGATTAAATGGAAAATTTCCAAAGTAAAGTTATCAATTTAATATATTAAATTGGAATTGAATGGAATTTGATGTAGTAATAATCGAGATGAATCTGAAAGGAAGACCATTACTATTTATGGAATCTAAAAGGCTTTTTCGTTATTCTACTTATAGTATTAGTCTAATATGGGAATTCTTATTGATTACGGTTGATCTGATTTCCGTAAAGGTTCCATTTTAATGGAAGATGATTTTGGATTTATCGTGAACTGTGTTTTAAATGACATTTGTTCTTTAACCCGAGTAAAGACAGGATTAATTTCCTAAAATTGAGTAACCATTAAATAATGATTTTTGAAGATTTAAACTAAGTTGAGTTTCAATGAATCTTTAATTAGATTGAAATATGAATGAGATAATTAAATTTACTGAATTCAAGTAGTATCCGATATGGAGTATCACCAGTTTTACTCCATGCGATAGTTAAATCTTTAATTAGATTTAGAGCGTTAAATGGTAGTTAGCTTTACTAATAACACAATGGGTGTTATATATGGAGTACTACCATTTTTTCCATAGGATGAATAGGTTGGATTAGGATAATAAAATGATTGACTACTTCGGTTGGGCTCGTTAATCCCGACTAGTTTTATAAACCTTAATTCGGTTTAAGTTGTGAAAAGATAATACAAAATCTTTTGAAATAGTTTCCAAAGTGAAGATTTAAACAAGAGGTTTAAATGAAATAAATCATTGATAAGATTTGTAGGAATAATTCCCAATGTAATGAATACTTGAATAAAAGAATATTTTGGATTGGAATGAGGCATATGATGTGTTTTTATATCACTTGATTATAAGATACGCGAGTTATTCGAAAAGACCAGGTTTAACCAATTCTGAATAATGATTGAAAGTCAAAGAAATGGAGATGGTGGTTGAAGACCGGAGATCTTCACATCGTTTGGTTTATTGCTAATGTCTCGGTTGGGGGGTACAACCCAAGACGAGGTTATAAGTCATAATCGTTCAGACATACTTGTAGATCGGCCGGATATGCAAGGGCCTCTCTCATGTATTGGACATATGGGATAGGGAATAAGTTGTCTCCGATTTTGTTCAAACCCAGAACGGACTTGCAAATAGATTGTATGCCTGACATTGTATTCTGTATTGTATTCGTCGATCTCTGCTAAATATATCAATTTGATGGCGAAGAATTTATTATCTTGCTTAACACACTGCTCTGAGATGTACGAGCTTAGAGGTTATATATTAGTAGACATCAATGGCGTGCTAAGTGCTGCGGGCAGATAGATCCAAGCTTTTGTTGAAAAGCCGAGCTTGGTGGATGATGATCAAAGCATAACTTTAATATAGAACAACTTTATGTAGCATTAATTTGCGAGCCTCACACTTGTATGATGGTGAACCAATGGTTAGATTAGTATACTTTCAAGACTAGGATGAGCAACCTACGGGTTGAGATTTGACAACTTCTAGGGTTGTCAAGGATTCGGTCGACTGAGGTGACCTAGGTGTGGTTACTCCACACATAGAGGGATAAGGCATATACCTGATTCCCAGAAGGATATAGTAAGCGGTGTTTTCCAAAGCCTTGGACATAACCCGCGGTGATACTCAAAATCCTGGATATAGTGCAGACATGTATTACGGTGTTTTCCAAAGCCCTGGATGTAAGTCATGGAATATACACTATTTGATCGATCTTTCGGATCAGTAGCCATACGATGGAAATCCAACTTCCAAATACGAAACTTTACGGTTTTAGTTGTAAACCAATATGGCGACATAGTAGGATGGGGTATTATGCCGTCTAGGATTAATACATTTATATTCAAAATTGATTTCTGCACTATGCACTTATAGTAATAAAAGAATAATTTCGTGTATCAATCATATTTGGCCATTGTAAGGTAAAACTCTATCCTCCAGCTTGCATTGTGTGATGGGACATGAGTCTTATAATAGCTTCATTAGCATTCCGAGTTTTCTTTTATGGTATCCATGGGGGGGAACCTGTTCCATGTCATACGGCGTTGTCCCGTGATTTACCGAACTTTAAAATAAAGTATAATAACTGTTTTTAGTTCTCACACCAGTCCCATGACTGACATGGAGTTTATTGTTTTCACATAAACTCTGAGTGTCTATATTTTCCACATGGGCAGCTAGTAGTTATGGTTTTGTAGATATTTATTAAACAGGAACCTAGATTTTGACTGGAGCTATGCTCTAGATTATTTCGAGTCTTCCACTGTATATATTTATGTTTCTGCTGCATTGTAATTTAATTCTCTGGTATTATTTTTCCGTTGTGTATCGATTATGGTACTCTGATATATTCTGTACTCCGATGTAAAATTGTTGCAATAGTAATGAAATGTTTTTTTTGCGTTCTATTCTGATGTGTTGTATTCCCATAACGGTTCGAGGATTTCTGTCTTTTGGATCGAATATGTGCGGTTTATGGTCGATTCGTAGGGCGGCGATTTTCGGGTCGCTACACTCTGACTATAGGTACAGATCGTAAATCATCAACAGAAGTATCAAGGTTTCTAGGAAACTGAGCATCACCGACCCCCGTAGGTCATAAGAAATTTCGAGAGTCCTACAATGACAAGTAAGAAGTCTAACCACTCTCTTCTCACAATCAAGGATAAAACCATACATGGCTAGCTAATCCATTCCAAGAATCAAACCATAGCCCATAAAGCCTAACACGTTTGCGTCGCATTCAAACTCGACGCCTAAGATTGAAATTCTCAAACCCCTACATATCATGGATAAGTGAGTCGTACCTCCTATGGGGTTTGATACCACTACGGGATTAGAGACTATACTGGTATTAGGGTGCACATTATCTACTAAAAACTTGATATAAATGAATGTGAAACACTAGAGTCAAACATGGTTCTAACAGGATGGTCAAAATGGGAAATCAAACCTTCAACCGTGACTTTCCTACCTCGATCAGGTCCACTAGCCTCAAGAGCATTTACTTTTCCAGAAATTCCAACACCTTGTCCTTGCTTGCTGGGGCATTGCTTAGTAAAGTGTCCCACCTGGTCACAATTAAAGCAGGCTTTCTTTGTCTTTCTATAGTCTTTTAAAAAATGACCCATAGCTCCGCAACCATGAAACTTGATATCTTTCTTGATCTAAGGCTTGTCAGGCTTTCCACCTTCCTTTTGCTTTCCTTTCTTAGGCCACCATTTTTGAATCTCGCCCATATCATGTGTCTCCTCAGTCTTATTGTCTTTCTTCTCATCCTTGCCATCTTCGTGCATTAGAGCCATGTCAACCAGCCTCTCAAACGTCGCCCCTATCGGTATATGAGATAATGCAAGTCCTTGTAGAGGTTGATTCAACCCTCTTACAAACCTAAGAGCCTTCTTATGGGGTGTATTCTCCAAGTCCAGACCAAATCGTTCTAGTTGATTGAAATTGTTCACATAATCCTTAACTGACATGTCCTATTGTCTTAAAGCCAAGAATCCCTCCATCTGTAATCCCTCTTCCGCTTGAGATAAAAACTTCATCTCAAATCTCTGTCTGAAATCATCCCAAGTAGTTATTGGTTTCCAACCTGTGTCACCTTCCACAAGTAAGAAGCTTCGTCCTTCAGTTGTTGTGCGTTCAACCGTATCTTGCTTCCATCATCGATCTCAAAAAGCCTAAACACATACTCCATTTTTCTTAGCCAGTTCCGTGTTTAAACAAAGCTCTTGGTACCACGGAACGGTTTTCGTCCCATAGCGTAAAAGTCTTTACATAGCTTAGAAAAATTATCTACTCGTGGAGGTGGAGCTACATTGGCTGTAGATGGGGGTACGACATATCCTTGTCCTCTGGCAGGTGTCATAGCCTAAAGATACATGCAAAACCATTTTGTGATGGCCCGCCCCGCACCAGCCAACATTTCCAATGAAAGTGCACTATGCCAATACCTGACTAGCACAGGACGGTCGCCAAAGAAGGGAAAAGAAAGGAATTTGATCTAATAGGGAACCTGTAGAATGTCTCACGGTTCATGGAATAAAATATAATAATTACATATTTGACATAAAACAGACGAGACAGTGCATAAGCTGAAAACTAAACCATAATCATCATAGCAGCGGAAATCCAAAATATAGCTTATGATCCATAACCATTATTACAACTTCAAAATACTGTCTCTGAAGAAAAAGAGAGGAGAGGTACACTACTAATGCCCAAAGCAGTGGCCATTAACAACACAGGGAGAATATACGTAGATACTACGTAGGAGACTCCAGCTTGTCTCTAGTACAGCTACTCGTGCATAATCACCTGACCTGTCTCTAGTCTAACTGTTTAAGAGCACCCAGAGTAATAAGAAGAGACATAAAACTCTGGGTCAGACAAAAGTCTGGTATGAGTGATAAGCGAAAAAGATAGAATAATAACGGTATACTAAACCATACCTGAACCTGGACCTGCAACCAAAGAGTTAGCACTACATACTTTACAATACTCTAAGGTGACACTAACATAAGGTGTAGAGAATATAGGGGTGGGGGTGTGCATGACATAGTGATGGCAAACAATCAATCATAGCAACCATCCTCACATCTCTCACTCAGTGCGTAAAGCATACGATATCCACCACTTTGATCACACAATGCCTTGCTATGATCACTCTGCCCCATGGAGTCATAATGACACCACTGCACTGATCCACAGCCCTAGTCCTTGCTATGTCCACTTTGCCCCATGAAGTCATTACGACTCCACTGCACTGGCTCATAGCCATGCTACGATAACTTTGCCCCATGGAGTGATAACTACCCCGCTGCACTGATACGTAGCCTAATATTCGCCTTGGTGGGGAATCAAAGTTATAAACGTCGATAACCCCTTTGCACACATCCCACAGCAAAGTCCAACCATGAAGTAAACTTGTTGGTTCTCAACTAGATCCTGAGTTCTACTTCCTATTTGGACTACCTTTGCATCTTGGTTTTAGTCTTCATCCGGATCGGTTCGGATATGTGTAGTGCCTCAATCGCCATCAGTTCGGTTCGGTGCTCGTAGTCCACATCTGGGTCTGGTTCATGGAGTTCCTCGTGCGGTTCGGATCGGAGGATGCATTGGTACACAGTACTCATTCCTCCCTGGTTCGGTTCGGTGGTTGCTTCCTGGTTCGGTTTGGTGGTTGCTACCTGGTTCGGTTTGGTGGTTGCTTCCTGGTTCGGTTCGATAGTTTCTTCCTTTTTCTTCATTTTCCCGATCCGGTCCCACTCTCCTTCATTAGCCCGATTCAATCCCAATTGAACTATAGTGGCCTTCCTTTTTGCCATGCTTTATCTTGTGCCAAACTCCAGTTCGGTTCGGTGCTCTCTTGCCCGGTCCACTATCTGATCCGAGCCCCTTAAACCGATCTGATCCGAAACCATGCACAATTTTCCTACGACTTTTCCAGCGACTGTTTTACGCCGTTCGACGGTGTTTTCGACCAATCTAACTTTTTTAGTCAATCACAAATCATACAATACAGTCATAGCAACATATAGAATTGACCACTAACACAAAAATGACAATTTGATAGGTTGAAACGGATCAAACATAGCCAAAGTCCCATATTTTCCCTTAAGCATGTTTAAGCAAAACTAATGATATGATTAGCAAAACTTAACCAAACTAACCAAATTTTCTAACAGAGGCCTAAACAATATTTCAAAATTTATAAATATTTTTCCAGAATTTAATCATGTTTAAATTCGCTAATTAACACTAATTACCCTTAGTTAACCATAATTAGTGAGTAACTATGCAAATCACTCACCTTGGTCACAAATTAAAACTTTCAAAACTGAAACTCCACTGATTTGGGAGAATACTGATATCTAATAGCAGATCCAACCTTGCTTTGTTGCTATTTCCCTTTGATTTGACGTAGATTAGGCTAATACTTGTTTAGAAAGTGATTAGAGGTAATTCTAGATGTTGGAGGCCATTGTTAGGGTTCCTAGGAGGAAAATGGCGGCTAGAAAACTGAAAGGAAATGAAATCCTAGCTCATTTCAGCCTCCCCATAACACTAATCCCGAAATGGGTCATGGGCCCATTCACTAATCACCTCATTTGGCCCGGTTAAGCAGTTTTTCATCTTCCAAATCTTATTTCAGCCATATCTCCCAAACGATAAGTCCATTTTTCACATATGGCCACTCTATGGAAAGCTAAACCATCATCCGGATCTAATGGAAGTGGTCTCAGGTCAAAATTCCTTATCAATCAAAAGTTATGGCCAAAACAAGATCAGCTAGGAGCAAAACGGTCATTTAAAAATCGGAAAAAATCATGAACATGGGAAATGACCCTAATAGTCGTTTCCCAAAGTTACATGACCATACGACTTCGTATGTGAAAGAAATAAATATCCTACGATCCTTCGATGCATAGAATACGGGTCGTCACATTCCCCCCCTTAAGAAATTTCGTCCCCGAAATTCCTTAACCCAAAACATACAAAGGATCCCGCATGCCTACCAATCACTGACAAATAATAAAGCATACAAAACAACACAACAAGCCTATCCTAACATGCGGTTTACTAACAAGGGAGTACCATACCGATATAAAAACCTTACTGGGCAAAGAGTTCTGGATACTTCCTCCTTATGTCCTCCTCTGTTTCCCAAGTACAGTCTTCCTCATCATCACCCCACTGAACTTTGACTAGTCTCACCTCCTTTCTTAGAAGCTGCTTCGTATCGTTCCCAACAATACGCATAGGCCTGTGGTTCCCAACCGCCTCGGGTTCAACCTCGATATCATCCAACTGATCCGGTGAAATAGCCACACTAGGGTCGTGCACAAACTTCCTTAACTGGGAAACATGAAATACATTATGAACTCCCGCCTTCTTCTCTGGTAATTCAACTTTATATGCCAAATTCCCAATTTTCTCGAGAACTGGGAATGGACCAACAAATCTTGGTGCTAACTTGCCTCTCCTGCCAAATCGAATCACGCTCTTTAATGGAGAAATCTTGATAAACACCAAGTCACCAATGGAGAATTTTAGATCTCTTCTCCTCTTATCAGCACAACTCTTCTGTCTATCTTGAGCAGCCTTCATTCGTTGTTGGATAATTTTAATCTTAGCTGAAGTTTCTCTTATCATATCTGGTCTAAACACAAACTTCTCACCAGTTTCTAACCAACATGATGGTGAGTTGCATGGTCTTCCATACAAAGCTTCAAATGGAGCCATACCAATACTGGATTGATAACTGTTATTATAGGCAAACTCTACTAGATGCAAATGGTCATCCCATGATCCACCAAAATCCAATATGCAAGCTCTCAAGAGATCTTCTAACACTCGATTCACCCTCTCCGTCTGACCGTCAGTTTGAGGATGATACGCGGTACTGAGATGTAATTCTGATCCTAACGCCTCTTGTAAGCTCTTCCAAAATCCACTAGTAAACAATGGATCTCGGTCGCTCACAATGCCTTTGGGTATTCCATGAAATCTCACTGTCCGCTTCGTATACAGTTCCACTAACTTAGTTGTAGTTCTATTCGACTTGACGGATATGAACCTTGCACTTTTAGTCAATCGATCTACGATTTCCCAAATGCTATCATGACCTGATTTAGTCCTTGGTAAACCGTCGATGAAATCCATCGAGACTTGTTCCCATTTCCATTCTGGGATTTCTAACGGTTGTAACAAACCACTAGGCTTCTTTTGCTCAGCTTTAACTAACTGGCAGTTCATACACTTGGATATAAGCTTCTCAACGTCTCTTTTCATCCCTTCCCAGCAGTAGATCTGCTTCATGTCTCGATACACTTTGTTACCACCGGGATGTATGGCCAGTTTTGAGTGGTGACATTCTCTAAGCACTTCATCTCTCAATCCATTCACGTTGGGTACAACCAGTCTTCCATTCTTTCTAAGCCATCCATCTCGATCAAGCCCATACTCGTTCATCTCCTCATTGATGCCCATCTCTAACTTGGAGATGATTTTCAATAAGTTAGGATCGTCCCTCTGACTGGAACAAATCCGCTCAATCAAAGTGGGTATGACCGTCAAACTTGCTAATACTTCTGGATCCAATTCACACTTTGGTCTGAAATCATACCCAGCGATGTACTCCAGTTGCTTCCACTCAAGAAACATAGCCCCTTAACTGGCATGTCTTCTACTCAATGCATCAGCTACCGCATTGCCCTTTCCTGGTGTGTATGCGATATCAAAATCGTAGGAAGCCAAGAATTCTAACCATCTTTGCTGTCGGAGATTTAGATCCTTTTGAGAGAAAAGATACTTTAATGACTTATGATCAGTAAACAACTCGAATCTTTCTCCCAAGAGATAATGTCTCTACATCTTCAACGCGAATACGATCGCTGCTAATTCCAAATCATGGGTAGGGTATCTTTTCTCGTGCGGTTGCAATTGCCGACTTGCATAAGCTACAACCCTACCTCCTTGCATCAGTACAGCACCTAGTCCATTACCACATGCATCTGTGTATACCTTCATTTATTCATTCCCTTTAGGGATGACTAACACTGGTGCACATGTCAACTTATCCTTTAGACTCTTAAATGCATTCTCGCACTTTTCGTCCGAAACGAAAGCTTGATTCTTCTTGGTCAACTGAGTCAACAGTGTTGCTACCTTGGAGAAGTCTTGGATAAACTTACGATAATATCCAGCTAACTCCAAGAAACTTCTTACATCTGTTGCATTCTTGGGCGTAGACCAATCATGTACCATAGCCACCTTCGCAGGATCCACAACAATACCATTCTTTGAAACAACATGGCCCAAGAATATCACTTCCCTCCTCCATAAGTGACACTTAGAAAACTTTGCTTTCAATTGGTGTTTTCTCAACACCTCCGTCACTATCCTCAAGTGTTCCTTATGTTCTTCCTCTGTCCTCAAATAAACAAGTATATCGTCCACGAACACAAGAACAAACTTATTCAACTGATCTCTGGATACCCTATTCATAAGATCCACAAAATACGCTGGTGCGTTGGTCAACCCGAATGGCATGACCAACCACTCATAGAATCTAGACGGCGTTCGAAAGGCCGTTTTAGCTATACTCTCAGCTTCCACTCTAAGCTGATGAAAACCTGTCGCGAGATCCAACTGAGAGAACACTCTCGTGCCACTCAATTGATCAAACAAATCATCTATCCGCGGTAGAGGATACTTATTCTTCCTCGTCACCTTATTCAATTCGCGGTAGTCCACACACAAACGAAGGGAACCACCTGCCTTGGTAGCAAACACAACTAGTGCTCCCTACTCAGAAACACTTCTTCTGATAAATCCCTTCTTCAAAAGATCGCTTACTTGCACCCCGAGCTCTCGCTGCTCCCTTGGCTCCATACGACGAAGTGGCATCACTATAGGTCTGGCATCTTTCACAAAATCAATACGGAACTCAATCTCTTGGTGTAGTGGAAGTCCGGTCACTTCCTCGAAGACGTCCAGATACTGGCCAACCACGTGCACATCTAACAACTTATCATGTGGGATGTCGAGGGAATTTAGAAAACTAGCCATTACCCCATCACTAGGTAGACCACCAAACACTACCCTCCACCCATCATCCTCTCTAACTGTCACCAAAAAGCCCTCACAGTCTACCACTACCCCGTATCTTTGGAGCCAATCGACTCCCAAAATAATGCCAAACCCAGTAAAGCCCAAAACAAAGCAATCACAAACAAACATGTATCCATGACTCGATAAGACCACATTACGACAAATCATACAAAGGCTAGTTGAACCACCAATCGGGTTTGTCACTGCTAAAGGTATATCGACTATCTCGGGTTCCAATCCCAACCTGTCTACCAGGTCACTAGATATGAAGGAACGGGAAGCACCGGTATCAAACAATACTCGAACAGGAACATCATAAACAGAAAGCATACCTTGAATGACGACATTCTTTCCTTTCTCTGCCGCAGTTGGGGTATTCGACGAAGAAGGAACAACATTGATAGCAGATGCTTTCACAATCTGCTTCTCCTTAGGGGGTTGCGGACACTTATCCTTGTGATGTCCCACTTGGCCACAGTTGAAGCACTTCTTATCCGCTGGCTTGGCCCAACATTCTTTGGCATAGTGGCCCTTCTTACCACAGCTGAAGCACTCAACATCTTTCTTATTCCTTTTCTTCTGGCCATCCTTGGTCTAATTCTTCTTTCTCTTACTCTGAGAACCATTCTTGCCTCCGCCGCTTGCTTGCGGCTTTGGCTCTTCTGTAGATGCAACCTCAGTCTTCGACTTAGGGTATAGACTTTCTGATCTCAAAGCTTTCCCACAATCGATTCAAATGTCTCATCGATGTGGTTAATAAGCCTTTCCCCCAAGTACCGATCCAAGCATGTTATGAACTTTTCATTTTTCTTCTCGGCAGTATCAATAAGGGACAATCCATATTTCGATAGAGTATCGAACTCTGCAATGTACTCCGAGACTGCCCTACCATTCTGCTTAAGCTCCAGAAATTTCCTAAACAAATCTGACTTCTGGGCAGCTGTGATGAACTTATCACTGAATCGGGCCTTGAATTGATCCCAAGTAACCTGATCCTCAGGGGTAGCTGCCTTAATAGCGTTCCACCAATTCATCGCCCGTCCTTGCAGCTGACGGGATGCTAACTTTCTCTTCATCGCATCCTCGATACCCAAGTCTTCGAAGATATGCTCACAGCTATCCAACCAATCTTGAACATCCGTGGCTGATTCCGTTCCATGGAATGACTTTCCACTAAGACTAGTGTAATCCTTGCATAGCTTGGCGAAATCAGCGCTTGCACCGCTGCACCACCAGTAGCAGCATTGGGAACTGCCCTCTGAACATTCTTAAGCATCTCTCTCATGAAGTCAGTGAACATAGTCCTCATGTCAGGAGCATTCCCATTATTGGCTCCTCTACCTGCACTCCTCGTATATCGGCTCATCGTTCAATCTGTAAAGAGAAACAATTAACCATCCTCTTTGTGGTGTCAGTGCAGTGCGACTTCATCCTTAGCTATACTAATAGTATATATATATAGCTTTTAAAACCAAAATAATCACAAATACGCACTCTCATATACGTATTATCTCTCCCTGGTATCTTTCCCTAGGTTAACTATGCAACCTAGAGCTCTGATACCAAGTGTGACGGCCTATCCCGCACCAGCCAACATTTCCAATGAAAGTGCGTTGTGCCAATGCCTGACTAGCATAGGATAGTCACCAAAGAAGGGAAAAGAAAGGGATTTGAACTAACAGGAAACCTGTATAATGTCTCACAATGCATGAAATAAAATATAATAATTACATACTTGACATAAAACAGGCGAGCCAGTGCATAAGCTGAAAACTAAACCATAATCATCATAGCAGCGGAAATCCAAAATACAGCTTATAATCCGTAACCATTATTACAACTTCAAAATACTATCTCCAAAGCAAAAGAAAGGAGAGGTACACTACTAATGCACAAAGCAGTGACCATCAACAACACAGGGAGAATATACGTAGATAATACGTCGGAGCCTCCTGCTCGTCTCCGGTACAGCTACTCGTGCATATTCACCTGACTTGTCTATAGTCTACCTGTTTAAGAGCACCCAGAGTAATAAGAAGAGACATAAAACTCTGGGTCAAACAAAAGCCTAGTATGAGCGATAAGCGACAAAGACAGAATAATAACAGGTATACTAAACCATACATGAACCTGGACCTGCAACCAAAGAGTTAGCACTACATACTGTACAATACTCTAAGGTGCCACTAACATATGGTGTAGAGAATACAGGGGTGGGGGTGTGCATGACATAGTGATGGCAAACAATCAATCATAGCAACCATCCTCACATCTCTCACTCAGAGCGTAAAGCATACGATATCCACCACTTTGATCACCCAATGCCTTGCTATGATCACTCTGTCCTATGGAATCATAATGACACCACTGAACTGATCCATAGCCCTAGTCCTTGCTACGTCCACTCTGCCCCCATGAAGTCATGACGACTCCACTACACTGGATCATAGCCATGCTATGATCACTCTTCCCCATGGAGTGATAACTACCCCACTGCACTGATACGTAGCCTAACATCCATCTTGGTGGTGAATCAAAGTTATAAACGTCGATAACCCCTTTGCACACGTCCCGCGGCAAAGTCCAACCATGAAGTTATCTCGTTGGTTCTCAACTGGATCCTGAATTCTACTTCCTATTTGGACTACCTTTGCATCTCGGTTTTAGTCTTCATCCAGATCGGTTCGGATATGTGTAGTGCCTCAATCGCCATCAGTTCGGTTCAGTGCCCGTAGTCCACATCTGGGTTTTGTTCATGGAGTTCCTCGTGCGGTTTGGTTCGGAGGAGGCAGTGGTACATAGTACTCATTCCTCCCTGGTTCGGTTCGGTGGTTGCTTCCTGGTTCGGTTCGGTGGTTGCTTCCTGGTTCGGTTCGGCGGTTGCTTCCTTTTTCTTCATTTGCCTGATCCGATCCCACTCTCCTTCATTAGCCCAATCCGATCCCAATCCAACTATAGTGGCCTTCCTTTTTGCCATGCTTTATCTTGTGCCAAGCTCTAGTTCGGTTCGCTACTCTCTTTCCTGGTCCACTATCCAATCCGAGCCTCTTCAACCGATCCGATCCGAAACCCTGCACAATTTTCCTACGACTTTTCCAGCGACTGTTTTACGCCATTCGACAGCGTTTTCGACCAATCTAACTTTTCTAATCAATCACAAAACATACAATACAGTCATCGCAACATATAGAATTGACCACTAACACCAAAACGACAATTTGATAGGTTGAAATGGATCAAACATAGCCAAAGTCCCATATTTTCCATTAAGCATATTTAAGCAAAACTAATGATATGATTAGCAAAACTTAACCAAATTAACCAAATTTTCTAACAGAGGCCTAAAACAATATTTTGAAATTTATAAATATTTTTCTAGAATTTAATCATGTTTAAATTTGCTAATTAACACTAATTACCCTTAATTAACCATAATTAGTGAGGAACTATGCAAATCACTCACCTTGCCACAAATTAAAACTTTCAAAACTGAAACCCCATTGATTTGGGCGAATACTGATGTCTAACAGCTGCTCCAACCTTGCTTTGGTGCTATTTCCCTTTGATTTGATGTAGATTAGGCTAATACTTGATTAGAAAGTGATTAGAGGTGATTCTAGATGTTGGAGGCCATTGTTAGGGTTCCTAGGAGGTAAATGGCGGCTAGAAAACTGAAATGAAATGAAAACCTAGCTCATTTCAGCCTCCCCATAAACCTGATCCCGAAATGGGTCACGGGCCTATTCACTAATCACCTTATTTGGCCCGGTTAAGCAGTTTTTCATCTTCCAAACCTTATTTCAGCCATATCTCCCAAACGGTAAGTCCATTTTTCACATATGACCACTCTACGGAAAGGTAAACCATCATCCGGATCTAATGGAAGTTTTTTTAGGTCAAAATTCCTTATCAATTAAAAGTTATGGCCACAACAAGATCAGTTAGGAGCAAAATGTTCATTTAAAAATTGGCAACAATCATGAACATGGGAAATGATCCTAATAGTCGTCTCCCAAAGTTACATGACCATACAACTTCGTATGTGAAAGAAATAAATATCCTACGATCCTTCGATGCGTAGAATACGGGTCGTCACACATTTCCATAGTGGAATTCCCTCAGGAAGATTAAGTGCCCTAGACATGCTGAAAAAGAAGAATCAAAAGATTCAACAAGAGATTGAGAGAATGTATAATATGGTTTGAGGAGATATGTTTTTCAAAAACAGGTTTTTATTTGAAAATACTTTGCATTTGAAAACAATTTTCTAAACTTTTCTCCCATCTTTTAAACTTCAGCTCTAATACCAAATGTGACACCCCATGTTCGCTATTGTCACTCATAATAGAATGCATTAAGTTTCGTGAAGTGCAAAATAGGTAAACATTACAGAAATTCAAAAGACAGATTTAAAATAGTAGCGGAAATTTCAACTTTAATATTGAAAAGAAAACATTGTCTCAAAATAGGTTACATCATCAAACCTGTTACTTCTAAAAGCAAGTATCTCAAATATGTCTCATAATGTATAATAATAGAGTGCATTAATATAAAACCATATCCCTCATAGCAAACCATAACAGAGTAGAAAGTAAATCAAAGAGGTACATCTCAGAAAGTCTAGATCCAAGCGGAAAAAGAAAGTCTTAATCACTAAGGAGTTCTACCACTCTATGGACCTGAGGGAAAATAAAGAAACAAGAAAAAACAAAAGGGTCAGACATAAAGTGTGGCGAGTTATAGTGATTGTCAAATATGCATAAAGTAGAGATACCAAGACAGGTAAACAAGACTGGATGAGAAAGTACAGTATCATATAGGCAATAGGTAAACAAGATAAACTGGATAAACAGGAATAACAGGAATAAACATGGATCGAGTAACGCTTCACATTTATATCCCTAAAACAGGTTGTGTCTATACCAATACTAGTATAACAGGATTAGGCGTCAAACTAATTACTTAATAGAAACAACAGGATTAAACAGCAGGATTAGGCGTACCATAATTACATAACATGATTAGGTGTTACCCTAATAACATAACAGCAGTATTAGGTGTACCCTAATACAACCCAAGTGGTCGGCTCCCTAATACGTAAATACCATGTGTCAGCCCCGGCAGTAGGGTGTATCACTCCCTAACCTGACAATTTATTTGACACAAACCTATTTACTAATGTTACAGTGGCTAAGTTTCCCTAATCGGACTCATGCATGCTCATGATTCCACCGAAATGCTCCTGTACCCATCTTCCTCATTTGAACCTCTTGTAATCCAGTTGAGTAAAGCATGCCCTGGCCCCTACCTAGTGTGAGGCCCTCTGACAAAATACCGACAGTGATACTGATTGATATGGGTCCCACATAGCAAGATCGACACAAGCCAAACCTCCTAGGCTTGTGCCCTCAGGTAACTGAGATTTATGAGTCCCCATAACCCGATATAATAGCAGAACAAGTGTAACGACCCATATTCACAACAGCGGAACAAGTGTAACGACCCGTATTCTACATATCGGAGGATCGTAGAATATTTATTTTATTTTCATACGAAGTCGTATGGTCGTGTAAATTTGGGGAATGGCTATTGGGGTCATTTCCCATGTTCATGATTTTTGCCAAATTTTAAATGACTGTTTAGCCCCTGGAGAATCTTGTTCTCCTATAACTTTTGATTGGTAAGGAATTTTGACCTAAAACCACTTTCATTGGATTTAGATAATGGTTTCTCATTCCGTAGAGTGGTCACATTAATCAAACGGACTTACCGTTTGGGAGACATATCTGAAATAAGGATTTGAAAATGGAAAAACAACCTAATTGGGCTTAATAGGGTGATAAGTGGCTAAGCCCATAACCCATTTCATGATTAGGGTTATAGGAGGGCTGAAAGGGGTTGTAAAATCATCTCCTTTCATTTCTCTAGCCTCCACAAACACTTCTCTAACCCTAGCAATGGCCTCCACCTTCTAAATTTTAATCACTTTCTAATCACATATTAGCCAAATCTATATCAAATTAAGGAGAATTAGCATAGAAATCGAGATAGAGCTGCTGGAATACATTGGGATCCATGCCAAATCAGTTAGAGTTTCAGATCTGAAATTATTTGTGGCTAAGGTGAGTGATTAGCTTGTTTATTCACTAATTATGGCTAATTAGAGATGATTAGTGATAATTAGCGAAATTATACACCTGAAAAATATGAAAAAATATGCATCTAGAATCACATTTTATGTCACATATATAAATTTGGGTTAATTTGGATTAAATTTTCTAATCCCGGAATTTAGGGGATTAAAGGGAAAACCATGGGTTTGGGTATGTTTGATCTAAATTTACATGTCAAATTATTGTTTTGGTGTTTTTGGTTGATTTCACATGTTATTACTGCTATTTGTATGTTATATGGTTGCATAGGAAAGTTAGATTAGTCGAAAACGCCATCGAGAGGCGAAAATAGCTTATTGAGAACAGTACAGGTTTTAGGTAGCACGACCGACCTCTGAGGGTATGCACGACCGACCAGGGTGAGCGAGAAATTTTGGTGGGAGAATTCTGGGTGAGCCCGATAGAGGAAATTCGAGCGACCGACACAGTGGGAGAAGTATGAACAACCGTTCCTTATTTGACAAGCGCGACCGAGTGACCCTGACGGAGCATCCACGAACGACCGAGCCTGATGGGGAACGAGTAAACGAGCGAGCCTGGTAAGGAAGTTCAAGCGAGCGAACCTAGCTCGAATGATCGATCCCTATGGAGTAATGTATGAGCGACCGAACACTATGGAACACATATGAGTAACCAACCTTTGAGGAGCACGTGCGACCAACCTGTGGGGAGATTCGCACGACCGACTGACCTGGGGGAGACTCGAGCGACCGAGCCTGGAGAAGGATAAACGAGCGAGGACGACCATGGACTCTCCTAAAGATAAATTCCAATCCAACTAAACCCAAGATGCAAAGGAAGCCCAGATGAGAAGTAATGGCTCAGGATCCAAATGGGGATCGATGGGTTAACTTCTAAATTTGGGCTTTGCTGCGGGACGTGTGCAAATGGGTTATCGATATCTATAACTTTGGTTCACCATTGTGAGGGGGTAAAGTTGTTGACTATGGACCAGTGCAGTGGGGTCAGAGGTTGTACGGAGTAGGACCCCGTCAGGTCCCCAAAGGGCAAAGTGGTCATAGTGATAGTTGTACGGAGTCGGGCTCCGTCATGGCCCCAATGTTCTGGTAATCAAAGCGATAGATATCGTATGCTTTATGCACTGAGTGAGAGATGTGAGGATGATTGCTATGTTTGGTGTTTGCTATCACCATGTCATTCACACTTCCATTTTTACACTGTATGTTAGTGTTACCTTAAAGTATTGTACATCTTGTTGTGCTAACTCTTTGGTTGCAGGTCCAAGTCAGGTATAATTATTTATACCTGTTATTGTTTTATTTAGCTGCTATCGCTCATATCAGACTTTTGTCTGACCCAGATTTTTATGTCTCTTCTTATTACTCTAGGTACTCATAAACGAGAAGACTAGAGACAGGTGAGGTGGTTATGCATGAGTATCTGTCTGAAGACGAGCAAGAGTCTTCCACATACTATTTACATATATTCTCCCTCTGATGTTGTTGGTCACTACTTGGGCATTAGTAGTGTACCTTTTGTATTTTGCTTTAGAGACAATATTTTGAAGTTGTAATAATGGTTTGGATCATAAGTTGTATTTTGGATTCCACTACTCTGATGGATATGGTTCAGTTTTCAGATTATGCACTGTCTTGTCTGTTTTATATCAAGTTATGTTACTATTATATTTTATGTGAAAATTAGGGACACATCCCTAAAACCAAAGTTAATTCACGCCACGTCCCCCCGCTTTTTTTTATATGTTTCCTGTCCCTAAAATTAGAAGCCGCCCAAAAAATTTGGTTCATTCGCCTGCTCCTCAAGTCCCCTTCGCCTTTTTCAATTTCTGGCAAAAAAAAAAGCGCTCATGCATAAAAAAAAATTCTAAATTCTGGAAATAATCCCAAGAGCCCACGCAAACTGAAAAAAAAAAGTTGCATACATGTATGCAACTTTTTAAATACACATGCAAAAAAGATCCGCAAGCCTGCTAAATAATTGCATACAAGTATGTTGTTATTCAAAATAGCTGCATACTTGTATGCAGTAATGCGTTGAAAGCCGAAGGCGTGACAATATGTGCATACTTGAATGCATATTTTCTGCATAACTGCATACTCGTATGCACATATGCAAGAATGCGTGCTTTCCATGCAGAAATCAAATAGATGCATGAAATCATGCATGTATTTCGGAAAATCTGCATACATGTATGCATATATGCTGCTGTATGATGCGGAATTGAAATAGATGCATACATGTATGCAACTATTTGAAATATGTGCATGTTTTCATGCATTTTTCGCTGTTTTGTGTGTTTTTTGATTTTGACGTGTTTGTTGACTGATTTTCCACCTGATTTTTTTGGCATGAACATGTTTTATTTAATTATGAATTTACGTGAATTTTTTAATATTTTTTTAATGAATTTTCAAAAAATAAGGACCTAATTTACATGAAAAGTTAGACCGGATGTGAGCCTAATTTTGAAACTTAATAGGGACCTGTGACAAACGGACCCATATTTTATTCCATGCGATGTGAGATATACTATAGGTTCTTGATGATTCATAGTTTCAAATCTCTTTCTTTTGACGACCGTCCCATGCTAATTAGGCATTGGCACATCGCGTTTCGAGGGAAATGTCGGCTGGTGCAGGGCGGGCCATCACAACAAGGGACCTTTTAACTTATTAATAATTAGGTTTAACTTAGCAGGTTTAGGTTTACTAATAAGTGTGGTTGTAATATTACATGTTATTAGGTGTATACAACCCTTCCCCAAAAAACCTTCCCAGATGTATGTATAATTACCTAACCTACATCTGATACTTACATAATTTTAACATGTCCTTTTACTTAATGTCTATATTAAGTCAAATCTAACATACTTATACATATGCATACTATTCCATTCAATTATGTCCCCAAATTACAAAATGTACAAGTTTATGTATATTACCCTTTTTGTCACATTACCAATTTACAGCAAGTACAAGTATATGCATATTATCCTTTTTTATTACATCGCCAGTTTACAGCAGGTACATGTATATGCATATTATTCCTTTCCCAAATCATATTCAATCAGTCCCCAATTTAATAATATGCCCAATTCCCTTTTTTCATGTTATTCCTTTATTATCCCAATTTTACTATATGCAGACTTTCATCGGACATGGCCTAGGCTTTCCTAGGCCTAGACTAAGCGTAAAAAAAGGGAAAACAGAGGAAGGATAATAGAATCTAATCACATAGGCATATAGTCAAGACAGGAAGTAAATTAAAAATAGTAGAAATAGGGAAAAGGAAGATAAATACACATAACCAATTAATTATTGAATAGTTAATGCGTGTATTTACTTATAATAATGGCATAGGTTAATAAAAGTGATAAAACAGGTATAGGTATTAACTTATAAGCATTGTATTTTTTTTAAACCCAAATTTTATTTAACTGTCATGGTATAGTTCTAGGTATCAAATCTGAAAATAACCGAGAACTCACAGCGGGTCTTGGTGAAGAAGAGATTAGATCTTATATATATATATATGTCATTGTAGAAAAATCCACATCAATCTCTTTGTTGATTGCAGGGTTGAAGGTAGGTTACAGATCTTAAATCTTCTATGTTAATCTAGATTTCAGCAGAGTCCCCCCGTCTTATTATAAAATGGGAGAGGGAACCCATTTATATAGATTAACAGAGCCAACCTTTACCCATTAGATCCTAGGGTTTTAATCCAAGCCATGCATGTAGTGTTGAGTAAGAATAAAACCTAGTCCTTAAAACAGACCAAATACAAAATTCGGAATCTGCCCTGGATCTAGGTGGGTTGACCCGATGACCCCCTGGGTCCACCCATATGTCGACCCAGGCTCATTGTGGATCATCCCCTAACGGTACAGGTTTCCACATTGTCTCGTTTGAATTTATTTTTTCAGTATGATTATTGTGTATTAAATTTGGGGGTGTTACACTAAATGTCTCGAATGGTTGGTCCCTATTTGTAGATGGAGTTTATATCAGTTAAGTGGCAAGTAGTCCAAATGTATTTGGATGAATTCAAGATTTTGGTTTCATTCAGACCCAAAATGAACTTGTATGGATTGTGCATCTAACATTGTAATTGACTACGTAGCACTGATTTTTATTAATATATATCTGGTTGGTGGCAGAGAAATTATTCTCTCAGCTTAACCCCCTTCTCTGAGACATAAAAGTTTAGAGGTTACATATTGATAGATATCAGTTATGCATGGAGAATGGACAATGTGGCACACTTAAGTGATGAGCTATGGATGATCAAAGCATGGCTTATTGAAGCGTAGGTTTGTGTATATCGTGACCTCGACAAGCCTTACAACCTTGATGGTAACTGATGGTCATATTTTTATGTTTATTTTGTATGATCTATGCACTAGAATGTGATGATGAAAGGGTACCACGAAGTCTCGAGTCTGGGATGCTATTAGTCGGGTACTCTGATTCATGTATGGTAGGCCAGCATAACGGTGTCCGAGTCTGTATGTTGGGACGATGCGCACAAGAAAGTTTTAGAGTGCACAAGTGATCTTTCGTACCAGGAACCATCATGTTGGAAAAACAATCTCCATTACGAGCCCGTACAATTTTGATATATTTACGAACAATGTCAGTATAATGGGATTGGGCATGATGTGTCTAAATTAATATATTTACTTTCGAAAGGTTTTTCACATTATGCACTAATAATTATATGGAAGAGGATTTTCACGTATCAAAGCATTTTTGTTTATCATAAGGACAAAACTTGCCCAATTGCTGTGCATTTGCATTGTGTGATGTGGGACGAGCCTTATGATAGCTTTAGTTTTCAAAAAGTCATTGCGAATATTATGCACTGGTATTCACATGGAGTAAATTCGTTTCGCATTAGCGATGTGGTCCGGTGAATTAATTAACTTTAAATTAAACCTTAAAAACAACTGTTTTGATTTCTGACACCAGTCTCATGACTAACTTGAAGTTTATTGTTCATACACCTAAACTCTGGGTGCCCATATTTTTCTGCACAGACAGATAGTTGTTGGGTTTGCAGATTTAGTCTTCAAAGCTGGATTCAGGATTGTAGATAGAGCTATATTTCAGATCATTTTCTTTTCGTTGAGTGTATATCTGTATTTCTTTCCGCTGTGTTTCTGTTGTACTCTGATATTTCTTGTAACTCTGACGTAATATTATTGTACTGATAATGGAAAAGTTCTTTTTATATTGTCCAAATGAGCAAGTACCCTTACCAATCTGCCTTTATGAATGGTTTAAGTTAGTTTAATTATCGGCAAAAACTGGGAAAAAAGGCAGGTCGTTACATAAATTTTCATTTGATATCATTAATCACAAATTTGTCACCCATAAAATTTGCAATTAATATGCATGAATCTTAATTTTGAAAGTCGTACATTACGCTATTTACTGTACCTATATATGTATATTTCCAATTGATAAACATGTATATAAAAATACTAATTTACATACTAAAATATATAAGGAAATCTAGTTTACAACCATACCTTAATTTTGGTAACCCTTATACTTCACCAACTTTTCTAATATAAACCTGGGACTGACATTAAAAATCTTTGAATTATGTTGTACAACTTAGTCTTACTTAATCCTAGAATCTAATCTTAATTCATCTAATTTTCTACCTTAATTACCCTACGGTTATTTATTTTTATAGAGTGTAATTTTACCAGTTACATAAAATAAATATATTTTCCAAATCATTCTTTATGTCATATTATTATTGAACTTGCAGAAACTCCAAAAGAGGTGTTTAATGCTTATAGAACTAAATATCATTTCATACAAACATTCCATTTTAAAAGAATTTCATTAATTTCAAAATGTTACAATAAGGGATTAGATGCCTCCTTTCAAATTTTCAATGTTTTGAAGGCATTTACCAAGTGTTTATAATTTTTGAAACAGCACATAATTTGAATGTCAACCTTTAATGCTTTTCAAAAATGATAATTGTTTTACATAGAAAAAATTTAATGGCTAGTAAAATAACTGCTTATTCTATTTTTGAAAATAAAATAATTAAATATCCAAAATTGAATAAGGAGATGATTTAGTCTCCTAAAATTTCTAGTGGCACTTATTAGTATAATTTCACAATATGTTGTTACTTCTCAAAAATACTTTTTGGATATTACTCAAGATCTGTATACCTTTTAGCAATAAAGCTTGATAACTTCTTTATATATATTATAACTTTTATTTCCAAGTGTATTTTAAATCTCACCCTAATAATGTTTTGAATTTTGAAGAACTTCTATTATCTTTGAATATTTCTTTCAAAAACATAACCATTCATTCTAATTTGTTTGCATTTCCAAATATGCTTTTAAAAGTTCATTTAATAGCCATAAATTATAGAATTTATTCATTTGGGGTAATTAATTATAACTTCTAAATTCTTCCTATTACACCTCGTAAAATGCTTATTATTATAGGGAAACTTTTATTTATTCCATAATTTCTTATATTCTAGTAATTCCTCTATACATTTTCAAATGAACATACCTTGCCTAATAATCTTATATTTCCTCTTCTACCCAATTAATTCTCAAATAAGCCTCCCATTCATAATCACAGCCACTACAAAGTATTGAAAGAAAGTACTTTATAAATATATTTATTTTATATGAAACTTAATATAAAATATGGGTAAAATAAGAAAACTAAAAATTCTTGTAAAAATTTCAATTTTTAGAAGCTGTTGCATGGAAACTGTAACAATTACAATAATGTCATTAAGATTTTCATTGTTTGTCGTCTTTTAAAGAACTTACAATTCTTTTTCTAAAAGCTCTTTAATGTAAACTCTTGCAGTTATTGGTTTACTGTTAACCTTTTATCAATTTAAAGAATCCATCTTCTGTTTTCTCTAAGATTTATATTTATAGTTTGTCTATTAGAGGAAACAGTAAACTTTTCGAATTTCTCCAAAAACATTTATGGTATTTCAAAATCATATTTCCAATTTCTTTCTGAATGTAACTATTACATAATTTGTGCTTATCAATGAAATGTTCCATGGTTACATCAAAAATTCATTTTATAAAATAATTTATAGGTATGTTTAAAATAAATCATTTTTGTAGGTTTTCTAGCAAAGCTTTTGCCGATTTGGAAAAGCATATTTAATTTTTTCCTTCAAACTTTTATATTTTACCTACTGTCTTTCCTATAAAGATTGATGTCCAATTTTTCATGGAAGTCTGTTTCTTATCTTAACTCCTTTCTTCTGTATTCCTGTTATCATGTCTCTTAACATTCTTGATAGCTTCCTTAGAAATGTCCTCTATGTCCATTTTAGCCATCTAAAGTAATGCTCATTCTTATGGAATTTAATTTCACATTCCAAGTCAAAATTCATACCTTCACATAAATTGCCTTAATTATTTTTTTTTCCATTTTCAATATCATTTCACTTATGAACCATTTAGTGCTCTTTCAAATTTCCATATTGATTATTACAAAAGTTTATAGCATTTAACAAAAGTCATACTTCGATTTTTTCTTAAAACTCAAGATACCGTTAGAAGTGGACATAAATTTTGTTCTTATTACTGGTTATCCTAACAAACATCTAATTTCAAATTCTTTCTATTTATTTCTTCCTTATCTCACCTATAAATGATAACTAAGTCGCTAAATTGATTTCCATTTATTGCCTATTATATGGAAGTTTCAGTCCTTTCCATTTCTCCAAATTTGTTGTCCCCACAACCATTATATGTATACAGAATTCTAAATCGATAAGGAAGTTGCTAAATCACAATATGGTTTCTAGGGTATTTCCAGAAATTATGGTTATCCTTCTCCTAGAAGGACCTATAAATACTATTTTATAGAGACACGCGTACTTTAAATGTAACAAGCCTGGTATGGGCCTAAATCCCAGCCTAGAAAAAGCCTATCGGAACATAAAGACAATCTAAATGAGTCGTTGGTTCCTATAAGGAGTACATAAATAGAGTTAACTAAAAATGAAATTAGAATCTCATAGCAGACGGGATAAAATATAATAGCTGAAATTAGGTGAACCATTAAAATAAAAACCACAATACTATCAATTACATCAAGTCTCTGTCATATTAAGGTACATCGATAATAATAATATTCGCTACACCATATATTTAATTAGGCTGTGTTTTTAGCCGTATCTAAAGTAGTTAAACATGACAATAAGTTGTATCAAAAAATGGCGCGTTAAATTATTAGGTACAGCTATAAACAGTATCTCACTAGAAATAACATACGGCTCTTCGCCGTATCTAAATTGTAATCAGACATGGCCTTTGACCATATCTAATTATATGTGTGTACACATACATATATACATGTGTATATATATATCATATATGTATATATATATATATATATATATATGAAAACAGAAACCGTAGCACATATTTTTCATAACATAGAGCATATATACCACAATTTATACATAGGAATAACACAATTTATATATATATATACACTCAAAGCTTTACAAGATTTTTCATAACACGAACACAATGTACATACAAACATATACAATAAAGGAAACTATCGAAGATTTTCTTCACATTACGAACTAACAAAAAAAGGTAAGAACATATCAACCTGATAAAACTCCAGTCGAGGCTGGGAAAATTGAGCATACATGTTGATCATTTTGATGAAGTCCATGTTTACTGTAAATCAAAGCATATTATTATGAGAATAAGCTAGCTGATGCCGATAAAGTTCTACAACAGCATAAATATTTATATATACACAGTTTAAGACAAAAGCTTAAAAGGCCAACCTAGTGAAGACAAATTGAGGTTCGACTTCATCAACATAATTGTCAAGTTTCATTGATTGGCAGCAAAACTGAAGAGTGATAGTCAGCCCAAGTTCCAGCAGCACAAAAGCACTAAAATCTACACTAATACCTTCCCACTTTTTCTATTTTCTCCAACAGGACTGCATATAAGTTCATTAAACAAGTTACAAATACTTCACTGGACAGGAGATTGACCCCGTAACTCACTGTGACTGAGATGCAAACATCAATACAGAGATAAGTGTATGTCAATCAATGTGTTTGTGTACACCAGTAGTCGATTAATTGTAGTCGATCAGTGTGTTTGTGTACACCAATAGCCGATCAGTTGTAGTCGATCGATCAGTGTGCTTGTGTACACCGGTAGTCGATCAGTTATAGTTGATCAATGTGTTTGTGTACACTGGTAGTCAATCAATATATGTTGATCAGAGTGTTTGTGTACACCGGTGGTCGATCAGTGTGTTTATGTACACCAAAATACAAGAAACTAAAATAGCACTTTTAGGCCCATACATGTGTTTGTGTAGTCAATCAGTATATGTCTCAAAGATGAATGAAATATCAGTCATTAAAAATGCAAACCCAAAACAAGAATCACCTTAACTGTAGTCGATCTGTAACACCAGTAGTTCGTACCCTAGCATACAGAACATCCTCTTCTATATGCACACAAAAAGGAACAAATAAATTACCATATGCAGAAGCATACATATGGACATGGTTTTAGCAAGGCATTTTTCATGTGCAAACAACATGTCCATTCAATTCTTATGTAAGATACTACGTAGAGATAAGTGTAATATAATATATACCTACTCCAGTGTCTAAAGATATCGAATCACCATCTTCGGATGACATTCATATTCGACTTTATGATTAAGAATTTACTTGGCGATCCACCAGGTGGATGCATTTTATCTCACACACAAGGTTAGTAATCCACGCTTATTAGCTTTATCCAAATGTCGAATGCCGCTTCACTTAACCTTTGGAAAAAGATGTTTTCACTTGCAACTTTCAGTTTCTTTGAAGCAGACTGTGTAGTGCAACTTACACTATAGTCTCTTCTACAAAGTAGGGGAAAGTTGCTAGTGAAAGCAGCTTTTTACTAAGATTAAGTGTAGCTGCATCCGACATTTGGATAACGCTAATAAGCATGAATACCCGAACCTACGTGTGAGCTAAAATGCATCCACCTGGTGGATCGCCCATTAAAATATTAACCAGAAAGTCAAGTAATCATCCGTTTACCCAAATTTTCAGCAAACCTATTAATATATTTTCAGTAAACTTGTTATCTCTCAAAACAGAGTAAACTTGTTATAAGACAACCCAATTTAAATTTCAAGCATAAGTCAAACAAATAATCAAATGATGATGAAAACATGATTAAATATTGAACTCTAATTATCCATTTTCTCAGTTTCTACCACATCTTAACATATCATCAAATGGCTATTTCAAATATAATTGGGTTATGGACAATTGACATTAAACATCTTAACATTCGTAAAGGTTACTACATCCTTATGACTAACTCATTGTTATTTCTTTGTTTCATGGATATACCGCTATCTAAAATTATACCATACGTGTTTACAATAGAAATTCAGATGTTTTTTACATTATCGTAAAACATGATTCAAATTTGATTTCTCTGATTCCAGGGTATAACCACAGATCTGTCCCTTACACAAAGTAGCAATCAACTAACACACTAATACATATTAATTCAATTGAAATAGCTAACACACTAACACAAAATAGCAATCAGCTAACACACAAAGATTTAAACTTGTTCCCTACTATCAGACATGCATGCCATAATTCAATTGAAACACATACCTACTATCGAAGGAGGGCCAGGGACCAAGGGTTGTTGCATTTCTGTCGAAGGAGAGGGTTGTTCGTCACTATCGAAGGAGGAGATTCCAGAGAAAGGTGGAGGCACGATTTGGTGACCGAAAACCCTAATTTGGGTTTTCGATCACCATTAAAGTAAAACAAAGGGAAAAGAGAGTGGTCAATTTTTTTATTCCGAGTGCCTAATGTGATGCAAAATATGATACGCATTCGATTTGGCCCCAAGCTGTATCAAATTAACTGATCCGAGGCTTCGTTGATGGACGGTCAGATTTTGGGTGTTTGAGGTGGTGCGGATCGCAAAATGTAGTTTGATACATATTTGAACTGTATCAAATATGATATGGCTTTAACCCGTATATTATCTCCGCATCCTCGTGTGCCAAATTGGTTGTTATGGTGTAGTGATTTCATGATTACAATAATTGCCAAACATGATTATATCAATCATAATAATAATAATCTATAGATTATCTATCTCAGGCTCTAGTCTTCATGACTTCATCAATCCAGCGTCCCCACCTATAACCTGTTTTTGTTAAGAAGAGGGAGGTCAGAATAACAAGTTCTGGTGAATGAAAAACACATAAGCTTATGGAATGTATATTTCCTATACTTGACAATGTTAATTTATCAAGTTATGTCTACATGAATACAAAACACAATTAAATACGACATATACATGTATTAATTAGGTGGACTACCCTACAATCACTTAAGGAATTTGAAGATCTACATCATTTTGGACTAGATCTACTCAAATCAAAGAGGGATTTCATCAAATTGAAGAGTTTGGATCAAATTCTTCACTGTCCAGATCTAGATATAGATGTTTTTGAGTTGTTTTGGATAATTGATGAGTGATATGTACCTCTCACACGGATTCAATCAAGTATATGAATGTTTGATCACTAATTTCATCATTTTCAAGTGTTTTCTCCTAGATTTACAATCATGGTAAGTATATTTTTATATGAATCACCATAGGACCTAATCTAGCAACTCTAAAGGAAATTTCTATGTTATTTCATATGTTTATACAAGTTAGATCTATCATTTAAGTTCATATGTCCATTTATCATGATTTTAGTGAATTTCATGTGATTTATCGATAATTTGAGGATGTTATTGAGTTCATAATATGCTTATGGTTGTGTTGGATGTATTGGATGAGTTGGTTTCATCGGAATTGTCGTTTGATGAAATTTTTATCGAATTAAGAGTTGGAAGAAGTTCGGGTAGGCCAAAATACAGATCTAGAAGTTTGGATCAGCCGTGAAATACGTGTAGTACAATGTGCGATACAGGTTTTAGATCGGTCGGGAAGATTTGGGTTGGTCGGTCAGGCTCGGTCGGGTGGAACTTGGGTCGGTCGAGCAGAAGCTGGTTAAGGCAAAAGTTGGTCACGTAGGGCCAGGTCGGTCTCCTGTTCTGGTTGGTCATGGTGGAAGAAGCCTGGTTGGTCATGAAGTTGAAGTGGTGAAGGTTTGGGTCGAGCAAGCTTTGGGTCGTGCATAACTCCAGGTCGGTCGGCCTTGATATTGGGTCAGTCATGCATCAACTAAACGGGTCGGTCGGTCGATATTCGGAGCAATGGGGTCAGTTCGGTCATTTTGGGTCGGTAGGCCACTGGTTTTGGAGATTAGGTCGGTCATCAGTCTGGTCGGTCTGTCGTGGTGATTTCGGGTCGGTCGGCCACAGCTATGATTTTTGGGTCGATCGGCCGTACACATTCGGTCAAGCACACAATTGGACCGGTCATGTGATGTGGTCGGTCGCACAGGGTCATTTCTGAAAAATGTTATTTTCGGGTACGACCCAGATTTGAATAAAAAGGGCTTTTAAATAAACCGGGTAGAAGTTTCCAAGCCCGTGCCGTAGCGCAGTGCCCCTTAAACGCTACTGTAGATGGCATGAATGCTGCAGTTTGCTCCATAGTAAATGTGTGAACGCTATGGATGGTTTCGGACCTTATGTTGATGTTTTTCATTGGTTCGAGGGTGATGATGACTTCAAAGTAAATTCAATAAAGAACATCGAAGTGATGTGATGCATTTGTTGGTCGTTGAAAAGCAACGGATGTGATGACAACTCAAAGGTGTTCTAAGTTGGTTGATAATTGTAACGACCTTGGGTTTCGCCCAACCCGATCGATCGTTAGATCGACCAAGACCGTTCAAAACCCGACTACGTTAACTCTGGGAAAACGACACATCAGAACAATAACAGCAGACTTTTATAAACATTACAATAATGTTACATCAGAGTAAAGAATATCAGAGTACATCGAATAAAATTACAGGGGAAGATAAATTATAGTAAATTAACACAATACACAGCGGAAGACTTTCTATGCTCTGGACACAGCTTTAGGCTTCGATCCAGAATCCTGCTTAAGAGATAAATATCTGCAAAAAGCTACTCGACTGCCCGTGTGGAAAAGAGGGCACCCGAGTTTGCAAAGTGAAACAAACTACGAGTAAGTCATGGGACTGGTGTGAGAATTATTAACTAATAACTAATAGCAATAAGGCAAATCCAAGGACCACGCCGCTAACGCGGAACGGGTTTTATTCCAATGGATTGCCGGTGCATAAATTAAAGTAAATCATTAAACAACGCAATGCTTTTTAGAAAAATGGAATCATCATAAGACTCAAGTCCAATCGCACAATGCAACGCAAACCAGAGGATAGAGTTCTACCTTATGATAATTAAACATGCTTGGTACGATAAAAACGAATTTGATATTATTATTAGTGTGTATAGGTTTCAAAAACATTTCAAAGTAAATGTATCAATCCTAGGAAGCATAGCTACCATATACTATGCCTCCATACTAGTAATACAATCAAGTCCATAGGGTCGTATTGGGAATTAGGTTTCCATCTTGAGTCAAGGCTAAGAACGATCTCCTTACCGATTCGAGACACTCTAGCTAATGTCTCAGGATTCCCCGCAGTGAACCCTTGGATCCTGCAGGGCCGGTCCGCACATACGATTTTGCGGATTAGTTATTCCTGAACACACGTTTCCCGGTCCTATAGGACCTAATATCCAAGGTGCCTCATTCCACCATCCACATAAGTAAAATGTCGGGCCGTGTAAAACCCAAACTCCACTTCTAGCTAGAAAGAAACGTGTTGCTCTCCCTCCGTTCCCTTGCTCCGTTTTTGACTCATACCGGGGTGTGAGGCTCGCGAAGTCACGCTATACACAAAGCAACGCCTAAACAGGCCGTGCTTTGATCATCATCCACAAGGCCTGCATTTCAACAAAAACCTTGATCCATGCATCTTAGCATGCCACATTGTCAATCCATACCATACCATTGATTCCTACCAATATATAACCTCTAAGCTCGTACGACTCAGAGAAGGGCATTAAACACCAAACAGATATATATTTAGCAGAGATCAACGAATACCATATAAAGGAATACAACGTCAGACATACAATCCATTTTCAAGTCCGTCCTGGGTCTGAACGAAACCGGAAGCACCTTATACCTCGCATATCCGAACAACCAACAAGTAGTCTGGACGACCACCATTGTAACCCCTTCAAGGTAGCTACTCCAATCATGGGCGTCAATGGTAACTCATCCATTCGACGTGAAGATCGTCGGTCTTCAATCACCGTCTTCAACTCTTCGACTTAGATCGACGTATAATCATTTGAAATGAGATTGAATTTCAAATGATTCTTGCGTATGTATCATTTCAAATCATTTCTTATCGTTAATATTAATTTATAACGATTAATCTCTATTTTTATTTATATAAAAATAATTGAATTTTAATTAACAACACTTCATGTCAATAGGCGACCTTGGCGCTGTTTTCACCCAAATTTGTTTTACAAATTTCTCTAAATCTAACCGTTGGATTTTAACACAATTCATATCGTTGGAAAGATCTTCCCAAGGCGAACTTAACGGTTTTAGTTTTGGGAAAATCCGGCGGTCGGATATTTCAGCATAACTATTTAATGTTACGATTGTCGAATCGCGAACTACCGCGCGCGATTCGTTTAATTATAATTTACTTATGTATATAATTATATATACATACAATTTATTCGGCCATTTCATTATTGTGATTATCGTAACAAGTAAAGAACACTTGGTTTCATAATATTTTGATATATAACATAACACACAATAATGTTTATTTAATTCACATACACATCCTAAACATAACAATGTATATTTTTCTTTTACCCTCCAATTCACACAAAAATGTATTGTTCGTGTATCATTCCAATTTAACAAAAATGAAGATTTTTGTGTCGTTTCAATTTTCTAATAAAAATGCAATATATTTTGGTGTCAACCTCAATTCTACAAAAATGAATATATTTTTGTTTGTTTAATTTCAATGTAACAAAAATAATAACTTTGTTATTCTTTCAACGCAAAACAAAAATAATAATTTTGTGTCACTCATTTCTATGCAAACAAAATGATAATTTTGCGTGTTAATCTTTTCAAACGTAAATTTCATACCCTTACTCTTTTTAATGAAATCAAATTCATTAAAATGTAAATTTCCATCGTCATGACTTTCATTGAAAACCTATTTACATAAAAATGTAAATTCCATATCTTTAATATTTTTAATGAAAAATCCAATTACATAAAAATGTAATTTTCTTCTTAATTCTGTAAATTTCACTTCTAAATTCTTTTAATGAAAATCTATTTACATTAAAATGTAAATTTCACTTACTTTAAATCTAATTACATGAAAATGTAATTTTCTTCTTTAAGTACTATTTACATGAAAATGTCAATTAATCCTTTAATCTTAATTACATGAAAATGTAATTTTTCTCCTTAAATCATAATACATTAAAAATTAAAATTTCTTTTTAATTCTAATTACATTAAAAATGTAACTTTTTTATCTAATTACATTAAAAATGTAACTTTTTTTACATGCGAAATGTAAACTTCATAATTTTAATCTAATTACATTAAAGTGTAACTCTCCTTTTATACCAATTGACATTAAAATGTAACTTTTCCATTTATACAAATTTACATTAAAACGTAACTTTCTTTTTATGCCAATTTATATTAAAATGACATTTTGGTTTAATACTTTTTAAACTAACAAAAATGTAAATTTGTCTAATCCTTTTTAAATAAACAAAAATGTAAACTCTCGACATTTACAATAAAATGACATTTTTGTTTAACCTTTTATTTTTATTTTTTTATGACCCAAAAGTAAATGTTTTTGTTTCATTCTTTTACAAATGGCAAAATGTGTATTTTTTCTTTTCTTTATTCTTTTAATGTGACAAATATGTCCATTTTTAATTCATTTCTTTAAATGTGACAAAAATGTCCATCTTTAATTCATTTCTTTAAATGTGACAAAAATGTCCATCTTTAATTCATTTCTTTAAATGTGACAAAAATGTCCATCTTTAATTCATTTCTTTAAATGTGACAAAAATGTCCATCTTTAATTCATTTATTTAAATGTGACAAAATTACAATAGAAATGCAGTATTAAATTTCTATTCATTTTAATGCACAACAATTTAATAAAGGTGTAATCTTTGTTTTAAAATCTTTTCATTGAAACAAAATGAAAATAAGAATATAATCTTTTCAACGCAATCAAAATTTCATCAAAAATGTCATTTTTAAATGTACAATCTTTTTATTGAAAACAATGAACAATAAAATTATGATCTTTTACGTTGCTTCTTTTTATCGTAAATAATATTACATTAAAAATGGAATTTTTAATGTTACATCTTTTATTGAAAACAAAGTGACAATAAAATATAAACTTTTAACCCATTCTTTTTAATGTAACAATTTTACATCAAAAATACATCTTTTTAGCGTAAACAATTTGACACTAAAATATCTTCTTTTTAACACAAAAAAAAAATGTTCTTTTTAACGCACTAAAAATGTGTTCTTTTTATTGCGTCAAAATTATGCTCTTTTATAACGTCAAAAATATGTACTTTTATTAACGTCAAAAATATGTACTTTTAATACGAACCAAAAATACGTTCTTTTAATACGAACAAAAATATGTTCTTTTTATAACATACAAAAATGATACTTATGTTTGAAATAAAACGACGCTTAAAATTTGCTCTTTTTATTTTGAAACAAAACGACATTAAAATTTCATCTTTTTATTATAAACAACACGACATTAAAAAAAATGTCATCTTTTTATTTATAACAACACGATGCTAAAAATCAAATCTTTTCATTTTAACAAAATGATGTTAAAAACCCAATCTTTTCATTTTAACAAAACGATATTTTTTAATATGAAACAAAGCGATATTAAAAAGGTAATCTTTTTAATATGAACAAAAAGAAAGACATTAAAAATTCTTCCCAACAATTCAATAAACAAATATGATGAATTTGGTTTAACTATTTCCAACATAAACAAACGCAAATTTTGAACACCTAAATTCTAAGGAACCATTTGTATATATGTATATAAATCTCAATAAAAATGAGATTTTGATTGCATTGACAAAACTGAAATAATAGAACTGAAATAAAAAAGTAAATAGCAGCGCAACATCAGCTCTGGAATTAATAATAAATTTCATCGCGAATTTAGAACATAAATTTGAATCTCAATAAATATGAGATTTTAATCGTATCAACCCAAGCGAATATATCAAACACAACAGAAATATATAAACAAATAAATCCTAAATTACCATAGCGGAGAATAATATACATATAGCGATTCAGAGGCGAGAACAATAATTAAAATATAATTATTTTTAAAAATAGATAAGATTTCTCACCTTGATTCTTTAATTTTGGCGATTCGAATTTTATTTGTTGTTTTGCTTTAGTTCGGTTTTTCTCGATTTTTGTACCCTTCCTTCGACTTTTAGACGAAATGATCAAAGGCAAAGGTGTTCGTTTATGTCTTGGCTATATTTTCTCCAACTGGGCAATCGCCTAATTCTCGACGGTTTGGTCGGAATTCACCAAAATCCGAAATCAGTTTTCTGTGTTAAAACTCGGATTCCGGCGAATCCGTGCGACGATAGGTGCTGCATTTTTCGTGGTAAGTAGTGTTTATAGAGATGAACAAAACCCAAAAAGGGTTTGTGTTAATTTGGTACTGATTTGGAGATATAAATTTTTCAGTTTCAGGGACTTTTGTGCAAAGATTTTTTTTTCTTTTTCTTGAGGAGGAGGCCATGGAAATGAAGATGAAGAAGATGGAGGCTAGGTTATGTTTAGATTTTCAAAATTAGGTTATGGCTGGTCTATGAGATATTATATAGGGGTTACTTTAATTCAGCCCATATGTAATTTAGCCCATTTTAATTATAGCTTTAGTGTAATTATTTACATCCGTTTTGCAGTTTTAAAAACCGTATGACCACATACTAATTCCAAATTCGATGGAATTTGGATCACAGCTAATCCTAATCAATTCGAACCTATAGAAACGGGTTTCGTAAATTTTCGAGTCCGTATGAATTTTTAAAGTAAAAAATTATCCGTTTACACTGAAAAATCAATTATAATTATATATTAATTCTTAAAATTACCAAAAAATCATTTTTAGCTTTGTTTTGACGATATGAATCCAAAAAAATTAATTTTGTTCAATTTGGAGACCGTTTGCAAAATTTCAATTTTCAAGGCGTATATATTTAATATTAAAAATACATTTTTAAACAAATAATTTCCATAACTCGAAATATATAAGTGTTTATACTTTTTAAATGTAGAAACATCATTCTAAATTCAATGGAAGTGGTTTCGAGTCCAAATTCCTTCGTATGCAAAAAGTAGCATTTTTGACCTTTATATATTATATATAAATTTCATAGCGACCTTCTAAATTTTAAACTGGGCATAACTTTTGATGCCCGCTATGAAATTTCAATTTTTCATATTCGTTAGAAAGATATTTTAAATAGATTCTAATGTTTTTGGTTTCACTAAAATCCGTTAAATTTTGCTTTCTGTACGGTCAGTCAAAGTTCAAGTTTGACTTTTAAAACTACCGCGCTATTTCTAACTCCTTTTATAATTAAAATTAAATTATTCACTCTAACTTCGATTTAAATAATTTTTTAATCATTATTATTTTAAATAAATTATTTTAAATATCAAAACCCATTAAAATTAGTTAAAATAAATATTTAAATTTACCCCAAAATTCAGGGTTGTTACAGTCTCCCCCACTTATAAACTTTTCGTCCTCGAAAAGGAACGAAGCTAAAGTTGTTTAATTAACTAACTCATCTTTCATTCTTTTATTGATCTCAATAATTTTATTTGTTGATTAACTTTTAAAATATATAACTTTATATATTCAAAAATCATATTTCCAAAGATCGGATTATATATAATCAAAAATACGTTCATTATAAACTGGGCACTCTCAACTCATTCTAGGGCATTACTAACCCCATCTCTAATGAGTTTTCTCATTCTAGGATACTACTGATCCTATCTCTAATGAGTATTCTTATTGGATATTACAAATCCAATCTCTGATGTGTCTTTTGTTCAGTTCTAACGAGTTGTACCCCAAAGATTTAAGCTAACCAGAGCTCTGATACCAACTGTAACGACCTCGGGTTTCGCCCGACCCGATCGATCGTTAGATCGACCAAGACTGTTCAAAACCCGAATACGTTAACTCTGGGAATACAACACATCAGAAAATTAACAATAGACTTTTATAAACATTACAATAATGTTACATCAGAGTATAGAATATCAGAGTACATCGAATAAAATTACAGGGGAAGATAAATTACAATAAATTAATACAATACACAGCGGAAGACTTTCTATGCTCTGGACACATCTTTAGGCTTCGATCCAGAATCCTGCTTAAGAGATAAATATCTGCAAAAAGCTACTCGACTGCCCATGTGGAAAAGAGGGCACCCGAGTTTGCAAAGTGAAACAAACTACGATTCAGTCATGGGACTGGTGTGAGAATTCTTAACTAATAACTAATAGCAATAAGGCAAATCTAAGGACCACGCCGCTAACGCGGAACAGGTTTTATTCCAATGGATTGCCGGTGCATAAATTAAAGTAAATCGTTAAACAACGCAATGCTTTTTAGGAAAATGGAATCATAATAAGACTCAAGTCCCATCACACAATGCAACGCAAACCAGATGATAGAGTTTTACCTTATGATGATTAAACATACTTGGTATGATAAAAACGAATTTGATATTATTATTAGTGTGTATAGGTTTCAAAAACATTTCAAAGTAAATGTATCAATCCTAGGAACATAGCTACCATATACTATGCCTCCATACTAGTAATACAATCATGTCCGTAGGGTCGTATTGGGAATTGGGTTTCCATCATGAGTCAAGGCTAGGAACGATCTCCTTACCGATTCGAGACACTCTAGATAATGTCTTAGGATTCCCCGCAGTGAACCCTTGGATCCTGCAGGGTCGGTCCGCACATACGATTTTGCGGATTAGTTATTCCTGAACACACGTTTCCCGGTCCTATAGGACCTAATATCTGAGGCGCCTCATTCCATCATCCACATAAGTAAAATGTCGAGCCGTGTAAAACCCAAACACCACTTCTAGCTAGAAAGAAACGTGCTGCTCTCCCTGTGTTCCCTTGCTCCGTTTTTGACTGATACCGGGGTGTGAGGCTAGCGAAGTCACGCTATACACAAAGCTACGCCTAAACAGACCGTGCTTTGATCATCATCCTCAAGGCCTGCTTTTCAACAAAAACCTTGATCCATGCATCTTAGCATGTCACATTGTCAATCCATACCATTGATTCCTACCAATATATAACCTCTAAGCTCGTACGTCTCAGAGAAGGGTGTTAAACACCAAACATATATATATTTAGCAGAGATCAACGAATACCGTATAAAGGAATACAACGTCAGACATACAATCCATTTTCAAGTCCGTTCTGGGTGTGAACGAAACCGGAGGCACCTTATACCTCGCATATCCGAACAACCAACAAGCAGTCTGGACGGCCACCATTGTAGCCCCTTCAAGGTAGCTACTCCAATCATGGGCGTCAATGGTAACTCATCCATTCGACGTGAAGATCGTCGGTCTTCAATCACCGTCTTCAACTCTTCGACTTAGATCGACAAATAATCATTTGAAATTAGATTGAATTTCAAATGATTCTTGCGTATGTATCATTTCAAATCATTTCTTATCGTTAATATTAATTTATAACGATTAATCTCTATTTTTATTTATATAAAAATAATTGAATTTTATTTAACAACACTTCATGTCAATAGGCGACCTTGGCGCTGTTTTCACCCAAATTTGTTTTACAATTTTCTCTAAATCTAACCGTTGGATTTTAACACAATTCATATCGTTGGAAAGATCTTCCCAAGGCGAACCTAACGGTTTTAGTTTTGGGAAAATCCGACGGTTGGATATTTCAGCATAACTATTTAAAGTTACGATTGTCGAATCGCGAACTACCGTGCATGATTCGTTTAATTATAATTTACTTATATATATAATTATATATACATACAATTTCTTCGGCCATTTCATTATTGTGATTATCGTAACAAGTAAAGAACACTTGGTTTCATAACATTTTGATATATAACATAACACACAATAATGTTTATTTAATTCACATACACATCCTGAACATAACAATGTATATTTTTCTTTTACCCTCCAATTCACACAAAAATGTATTGTTCATGTATCATTCCAATTTAACAAAAATGAAGATTTTTGTGTCGTTTCAATTTTCTAACAAAAATGCAATATATTTTGGTGTCAACCTCAATTCTACAAAAATGAATATATTTTTGTTTGTTTAATTTCAATGTAACAAAAATAATAACTTTGTCATTCTTTCAACGCAAAACAAAAATAATAATTTTGTGTCACTTATTTCTATTCAAACAAAATGAAAATTTTGTGTGTTAATCTTTTCAAATGTAAATTTCATACCCTTACTCTTTTTAATGAAATCAAATTCATTAAAATGTAAATTTCCATCGTCATGACTTTCATTGAAAACCTATTTACATAAAAATGTAAATTCCATATCTTTAATCTTTTTAATGAAAATCCAATTACATAAAAATGTAATTTTCTTCTTAATTCTATAAATTTCACTTCTAAATTCTTTTAATGAAAATCTATTTACATTAAAATGTAAATTTCACTTACTTTAAATCTAATTACATGAAAATGTAATTTTCTTCATAAGTACTATTTACATGAAAATGTCAATTAATCCTTTAATCTTAATTACATGAAAATGTAATTTTTCTCCTTAAATCTTAATACATTAAAAAGTAAACTTTCTTTTTAATTCTAATTACATTAAAAATGTAACTTTTTTTTATCTAATTACATTAAAAATGTAACTTTTTTTTTACATACGAAATGTAAACTTCATAATTTTAATCTAATTACATTAAAGTGTAACTATCCTTTTATACCAATTGACATTAAAATGTAACTTTTCAATTTATACCAATTTACATTAAAATGTTACTTTCTTTTTATGCCAATTTATATTAAATTGACATTTTTGTTTAATCCTTTTTAAACTAACAAAAATGTAAATTTGTCTAATCCTTTTTAAATAAACAAAAATGTAAATTCTCGACATTTACTTTAAAATGACATTTTTGTTTAACCTTTTTTTTATTTTTTTATGACCCAAAAGTAAATGTTTTTGTTTCATTCTTTTATAAATGACAAAATGTGTATTTTTTTTCTTTTCTTTATTCTTTTAATGTGACAAATATGTCCATTTTTAATTCATTTCTTTAAATGTGACAAAAATGTCCATCTTTAATTCATTTATTTAAATGTGACAAAATTACAATAGAAATGCAGTATTAAATTTCTATTCATTTTAATGCACAACAATTTAATAACGGTGTAATCTTTATTTTAAAATCTTTTCATTGAAACAAAATGAAAATAAGAATATAACCTTTCCAATGTATTCTAAATTTCATCAAAAATGCCATTTTTAAATTTACAATCTTTTTATTGAAAACAATGAACAATAAAATTATGATCTTTTACGTTGCTTCTTTTTATCGAAAACAATATTACATTAAAAATGGAATTTTTAATGTTACATCTTTTATTGAAAACAAAGTGACAATAAAATATAAACTTTTAATCCATTCTTTTTAACGTAACAATTTTACATCAAAAATACATCTTTTTAGCATAAACAATTTGATACAAAAATATCTTCTTTTTAACACAAAAAAAAAATGTTCTTTTTAACGCACTAAAAATGTGTTCTTTTTATTGCGTCAAAATTATGCTCTTTTATAATGTCAAAAATGTGTACTTTTATTAACGTCAAAAATATGTACTTTTAATACGAACCAAAAATACGTTCTTTTAATACGAACAAAAATATGTTCTTTTTATAACGTACAAAAATGATACTTATGTTATAACAAAAATGATACTTATGTTTGAAATAAAACGACGCTTAAAATTTGCTCTTTTTAATTTGAAACAAAATGACATTAAAATTTCATCTTTTTATTATAAACAACACGACATTAAAAAAAATGTCATCTTTTTATTTATAACAACACGATGCTAAAAATCAAATCTTTTCATTTTAACAAAATGATGTTAAAAACCCAATCTTTTCATTTTAACAAAACGTTATTTTTTAATATGAACAAAGCGATATTAAAAAGATAATGTTTTTAATATGAACAAAAAGAAAGACATTAAAAATTCTTCCCAACAATTCAATAAACAAATATAATGAATTTGGTTTAACTATTTCCAACATACACAAATGCAAATTTTGAACACACAAATTCTAAGGAACCATTCATATATATGTATATAAATCTAAATAAAAATGAGATTTTGATTGCATTGACAAAACTGAAATAATAGAACTGAAATAAAGAAGTAAATAGTAGCGCAACATCAGATCTGAAATAATGGATCTGGAATTAATAATAAATTTCATCGCGAATTTAGAACATAAATTTGAATCTCAATAAATATGAGATTTTAATCGTATCAACCCAAGCGAATATATCAAACACAACAGAAATACATAAACAAATAAATCCTAAATTACCATAGCGGAGAATAATATACATATAGCAATTCAGAGGCGAGAACAATAATTAAAATATAATTATTTATAAAAACTGATAAGATTTCTCACCTTGATTCTTTAATTTTGGCGATTCGAATTTTATTTGCTGTTTTGCTTCAGTTCAGTTTTTCTCGATTTCTGTACCCTTCCTTCGTATTTCAGACGAAATGATCAAAGGCAAAGTTGTTCGTTTATGTCTTGGCTATATTTTCTCCTACTGGGCCATCACCTAATTCTCGACGGTTTGGTCGGAATTCACCAAAATCCGAAATCAGATTTCTGTGTTAAAACTCAGATTCCGGCGAATCCGTGCGACGATAGATGCTGAATTTTTCGTGGTAAGTAATGTTTATAGAGATGAACAAAACCCAGAAAGGGTTTGTGTTGATTTGGTTCTAATTTGGAGATATAAATTTTTCAGTTTCAGGGACTTTTGTGCAATTTTTTTTTTTTGGGAGGAGGCCATGGAAATGAAGATGGAGGCTAGGTTAAGTTTAGATTTTCAGAATTAGGTTATGGCTGATCTATGAAATCTTATATAGAGGTTACTTTAATTTAGCCCATTTTAATTATAGCTTTAGTGTAATTATTTACATCCGTTTTGCAGTTTTAAAAACCGTACGACCACATCTGATTCCAAATTCGATGGAATTAGGATCACAGCTAATCCTAATCAATACGAACCTATGGAAACTGGTTTCATAAATTTTCGAGTCCGTATGAATTTTTAATGAATTTTTAAAGTCGAAAATTATCCGTTTACACTGAAAAATCAATTATAATTATATATTAATTCTAAAAATTACCGAAAAATCATTTTTAGCTTTGTTTTGACGATACGAACCCAACAAAATTAATTTTGTTTAATTTGGAGACCGTTTGCAAAATTTCAATTTTCAAGGCGTATATATTTAATATTAAAAATACATTTTTAAACGAATAATTTCTGTAACTCAAAATATGTAAGTGTTTATACTTTTTAAATGCAGAAACGTCATTCTGAACCCAATAGCAGTGGTTTCGAGTCCAAATTCCTTCGTATGCAAAAAGTAGCATTTTTGACCTTTATATATTATATATAAATTTCATAGCGACCTTCTAAATTTTAAACTGGGCATAACTTTTGATTCCCACTATGAAATTTCAATTTTTCAGATTCGTTAGAAAGATATTTTTAAATAGATTCTAATATTTTTTGTTTCACTAAAATCCGTTAAATTTTGCATCCTGTACGGTCAGTCAAAGTTCAAGTTTGGCTTTTAAAACTACCGCGCTATTTCTAACTCCTTTTATAATTAAAATTAAATTATTCATTCTAACTTCGATTTAAATAAATTTTTAATCATTATTATTTTAATTAAATTATTTTAAATATCAAAACCCATTAAAATTAGTTAAAATAAATATTTAAATTTACCCCAACATTCAGGGTTGTTACCATAATGGTTGCTCAAAGGTGTTCTGATCTTATAGATAGTCGCTACTAATGACGACTAGAAATACCGAAGGCTGAGAGATTGTCGTGGTCGTAGGTTCTGGCGGGCTCAAAGCAGGGGTACAATAGAGACGTCTAAAAGACCGGTTGTGGGTCGAGTCCCCTGGGTATCATTGAAAGGCCTAGATATGTCAAATTGTATGACGTGTGGGGTTTTTGCTAGAACTAGGGTTACCATTAACGCTTGACAGATTGCAGTATGATATGGCTAGTCACACGATCAACGGTGGTTTCGAAGCAAGACTAGGGGGACAGCCATGGTCTATCTTATATGATTATTTGTTTTTCTTGTACTGTCTCTTGTAGATTGTCTAACATCAGAGGATATGTTTCTTAGGTGCCTATCTGATATTGGTTTAGGACTTTGAGGCTTGCGCTTGAGGGATGTTGAATTCGATTAAGATGGTTTACGTGAGATATATAATCTGGATGTTATGAGTGTTATTATGGATTATTTCTGGTTGCTATGGTTGAATGGTTGCTTGAATTGCCTTGGTCATATGGTTGAAATGCTTGTTGTAAAGGCTATAACTGTCTGATGTGGGGAAGATGGGAGTTGTGTTCTTCTCTGGTGTTGTGGGTAGATTAGTTCATTTATTACCCATTCTCATATACTTTATTGATGATGTTAGATAGTTGTTTTATCACTCACTAAGACTGTTGTTTAACTCAAGGTTTTATGTTTCCCTCTTATTGCCTTGGGTTATTCATCTGATTTTGGATGGGCAGACTAGGTGGCAGGTGATAGCTTAGTGAGGACGATGTAGCGTTCGGAGGCGAGCAGGAGGCTGGCATACTATCTTTCTTACTAAATAGTATTTGAATTTCCGCTGTTTGTTATTCTTCTCTGAGTGCTATGGTGAGGCAAATTAGTGCAGACATATGTTGTAGTCCTGGAGTATGGATATACTTTCTAGTTGTTATAGAAAGTTTGGAATTCCTGCTCAAATATATTTCACTAATATTACCTATTGTACACTGTATATCCTTAAAAAGCATGTATATAATTGGTGTATTAAAACTTCGTAAGAACTACGAGACGACCAATACAGGGCTTAGATGTGCATGAACGGTCCAACACACTCGGGACGTTCATACAAGGTAAGGCAGCCCCACATAACTAAGGCCAAACACACCAATAAGGTTTGAGCATGACATGGAAGGACACATACATCAAAACTGATGGGTCGCACGCCAGTTGTACAACATGGTTCGACCATACAAGGAGACAATGTGTCCCAGGCAAGCTTAGAAGACTCGTATTTGACATAAGAGTCATCCGTTCCAATATCAAAGGATCGTTTGCACATGACCAGGAATAGAACATAAACTGAAAAACGAACACAACACAAGGGATCGATCGTTCATATCCGAAGAGGTCGGTCGCTCATATTAGGAAAAGTTATTCACCTCTACAACGAGAGAAGGCATTCGAACGTTGGGAAACCCGGGCGCAACACGACTCGAACGATCTGAGAGAACGCTCGGGTATAGGGAAGACTTAACAAGAACGGTTAGTTTGATCGCTCATCAAAACGGGTCGAACATAACAGATTAGCTCGACCATGGGGAAAGGTCATACGTGCAAGACAAGGAAAAGAATTGGTTCTAGCCACACGTTCCACTCTGCAGTTGTCCATTCATACTACCCTGATCAATCGTACATAGCAGGGAACACAAAGATTCCAGAGTTCACACATGCATCCCATGTTCTCTCACAGACTGCAACTCCAGTCGCTCGCCCATTCCTCAATCAGTCACTAACACTTCAATCATATCCTACCTACCGGTCAAACAGATGCCAACTTCAGGGTAATCACAATTATATCTGCTCTACAAGCCTAGGTTGGTCGCCCGTGCATTGGCAATTAGATGTTGATGCTTCAACGAGATAATATCTGCCAGTTAATTACAAAAAATCTTAACATGGTGATCTGGTCGGTCGTTCTTATACTAACTAAGAAGCTCTGACAAGTCGCCTGTACACTCGTCGCCTGTCCGCCCATTCAATGTGCTCAGACCTATGCAGTCGCTCGCTACTATGAAACCGCTTGCTCCCACAAAATTGCTCACTCCCGAAAAGTCGCTCACTCCTACAAAGTCGCTCGCTACTACAAAGTCGCTTGTACTAGACAGCTGGATACAGTTACCGACAGTTAGCTACAGCTAGGTGGTGGCATTTTAGTAATTAATGAAACGAGCGACCTGCATCCTGAATATACGAATTTCAGCTCATTTCTTCAGGGGAGCTCACCTATAAATAGGCCATGGCTTCCACCAAAATGGGGATCAACTCCTCGCCACCATGAAGTGCTACTAAATTATTTCCTCTACTCTTCCTAAAGCATTATCAACCATCATCATCATTTCCACTATAAGGATCTTCATTCATTTGGCCATGGCGTCCATTAGGATCACATAAGTGTAAGAAGATCAAAGGAATCATCCTTTTCCTCCATTAATTTTACCATTCCTCCATTGAGTTTCATGAATTCAAGCGAGATTTGTTTGTGAGGGTGAGAATATATTGAGGGAATGAGAAGATGTATGTCATTGTCATGATAATGCAAACTACCTCCATAGTGAATGTAGGCCTAGCTTAGGGTCGAACCACTCTAAAACCTTGTCTCCTTTTAACTTTTCCTACATTTTTACTTTCAACTTTTGTTGAGTGCAGCTCCATTTACTTATTAACCGCATTGGTGAAGTACGATTCTTGTATCCTTGGTGTTTGAGCCATTTTTTGGTGAAAACATTTGGCGCCCACCGTGGGGCCGTATTCGCGCTTCCTTCCTTAATACCCCCCTCCAATTTCAATATCCCACTGTTGAAGTCCTAATCCGCCACCTTCCTCAAAGTCACAGCTAGTTTGAAAAAAAATGATAGGTCTATTAGAGCCACTATGAATACTGAGAATGCTCACAATAATAAAGCTATACCACAAAATTTGAACCTAGAAGTTGGAGACTCTTCCAATCCATCTATAACTCGAGATGAGTTGAATGTGGTTGTAACCGGCTTGAATAAAGAAATGGATGCTACGACACAAGTGGTGATGGACAAGCTTGATGCTTTGCTTAAATGTTCGAGCTAGTCCCCAGCCTCCAAATATCATGAACGATGTCGATGGAAAAGAGGACACCTCTGCCTCAGACCCCAGTCGATCCCACTTCCCAGTGGAAGAATAAGGGGGTCGACGTTGAAGCCTCTAAAGTCAAAACATCGCGACACGATGAGAAATGCAACTTGAGGCACCACAAGTCCCATCAAAGGGACACCTCCCAGAAGAGGTACAAGGCCTTGGAACTTGTACCGCAATCGTATTAGTAAAAGGACCGATGTTTGTCCTGTGAAACAAGCTAGTAATGAGAAGTATATTTCGGATATGATCCAACGAGCAATGAAGAAGAACATGGCTCATTGGGATGACGAAAAGGAATAGGAGTTTCCACCTAGTAAGAATCCATCCACAGAAAATATTTGTTAGACAAAACTCTATGGAAGTTCTACAAGAAAATTGAAGGGAACATGTGCATGGAAGATGATCCACCCGCTGCTCAGAGTGCTATAGAAGATAGTGAGGTTCAAATCAAGCAAAAGGATGACTCTGGGCAGAAAAAGGGAAATGCAGGAAAGGACACCTAAACCCATAAGAAGACACGACTCTGCAAGCATTCAGAGTTAGCTCCCCTAAGAGAAACCCCAGAGAGTATTTACTCTGATACAAAGGATTCAGACATTTTTCCTCAGGTTAAACCATAGAGGATTACAGAGCAACAAGCCGACTCTGGCAAATTCCGTCGATTTCATAACCAACCGGGACATAGCATTGCCGAATGCCAATACCTGAAAAGTCTGATTGAAGATCTCATCAGAAACAATAAATTTCAATAGTATGAGAAGAATCCTCAAAACATTCCAGCTGCCCAGGGGACAACCTACACTATTGATCAGTCCGGCTTAGGAGAAAAGGATCAAGCAATTCTCGATCCGAGACCGGCAATCAACATGATTTTTGGAAGGCCCAAATACCTGGAGGCAGTCAGGCCGATATGGAAAGATATGTTAGAAAACTGAAAGGTATCACAAGCAACGTACTCCCAACGAAGATGCCTAGAGCTTCAGCCAATGATATGGTATTCAGAGATAGAGATTCTGACGGATTACTTGTATCGACTGTTGACGCCATAATGATCACAATTGGTTTTGGCCCTGCAGTCGTGAAAAGAGTCTTAGTTGATATGGGGGCATCCATTAATGTGGTCTTCATAAATACATTTTAGAAAGTGAACCTCTCTGTGGTAGAAGTATGAACCTATTCAAACAAAATCCATGGATTTACTAGATGACTTACACAACTCATCGGTACAGTTGACTTACTCGTGGAATTAGCAGAAGGAACCCAGATTCCTTGTGCTTGGAGTAGCAAATGCATCCATCGTTACTTCCTATAATGCATTGCTCAAATTTAGTGAAAAACGTTGTAAATTTTTGCAAACTTTACATTAAAACTATGTGCATAAAAAGCCATGCTTGCTCGCACGAATCGTGTATTCGCAAACCTTTGCTAAAAGTTGACGTCTTCATGTAGGCAAAACGAGAACAACCACTCTTTCAGAATCCAACCATAGTCGGAAGCTTCCTAAGCCTACCCAAATTGGAACAACTCAAGCGCTAAATGCCGGAAGCATCATGCAAACTAAGAAAGATGATTAAAACACACCACCTTGCAGATCTCAACAGGATGAGCTACTCAGAGCCAAATGGTGAAAAGCGCAGCAGATGAACACCGAACCCTTGGCAAAGCATCTAGCAAAAGGATTTGATTGATACCAAGCCTTGAGAATGATACAAGGGATAAAGCAAACCAACATGTCCTAATTAAAAGATTGCCAATCCCAAAAGAGGCACCTTGTTAGGTGAAGGACACGAATTCTATGAATCGAGGTAAAACTCGATATGAGGAACTAGTGCCCACCTCCCGGGATGAAGCATAAAATCGAAAGGACCAGTAAACATGCTGGAAGGACCAATGCAAACAGAAATCCTAGCCGAAGGGGGTAACAAAAATCCTAGTTGAAAGGGGGTAACAGAAATCCTAACTAAAGGGGGTAGCAGAAATCCTAGCCGAAAGAGGGTATCCAATTTAGGTCTCTTTTTTATTACGGTAAAATAGATCAAACAGGACCAAGATTAGAATGGAAACTTGAAACCCAAGTCCTTCCCTGGGGGCACGTACTCAAAACTAGTCTCCGAAGGGCTTGGGTCACCTAGTTAGTGAGATATGGGATTGAATACATTCTAATAAAAACAATAATATGTATATATATACGAATATGCATTTAATCGAGTCTCCGAAGGGCTTGGGACACAAGGTCAGTGAGAAACACGATTAACTGTATTATAAGGGGCATTCAAGTACATGCTTCGAGGGGCTTGAATTACCAAGTCATTGAAAACACGAGTAGATGCGTGGTAAAAATAAAACCCCTTGAGGAGGAGTAATAAGAGTGAGATTCTAAGATTACAATTGTAGTGACCCGTATTTTGAACGGTCGAATAATGAAGTTATTTAATTATTTAAATAACGAATATATTTAAATATACGATAGTTGAATGTATAAATTTTAATAATAATTATAATCGAGCTCGAAATGGCGCTGCAGTTCGCTATTTGACGATTTGAACTTCAACTGAACATACAGAATCCGTTATAAGTCGGATTTCTGTGAAACAAGAAACGTGTGGAGCTGGTGGAGTATATCTTTCTAGTGGAAGAGAAAAATCGAGATTTCGTCGTGTAGATTTTGTTTTATGGCCAAATCAATTTTTGAAATAGTCGCTATATAATCGTTTGTCGACCGTAACGGTTTATTCGATATAATTAGATAACGGGTTTGAATTTAGACGAGGTTCTTTTGGGACATAACGATAATTTAATTTTTAGAATTTTATGGTAATTTTTAATTAATTAAATAAGCAACTTTTTATTTGGAGTATTTTGCACCCTTAATCAGCGATTTCGGGGTTTCACAGAATAAGCTACCCTACCGGTATTATTATATTTTTGGGACCATGGCACCTCACTGGACACAACTGTATCGTTACTTCTATCCGTAGCGACTTGTATAGGAACAGAATTTTTATAACAAGGTACGCTAAACATTGTGAGAACAAGATATATATTCTTAAAAACAAATTGAACAATCCATGTTGTTAACATGTTTGCACCAAGTGTTCAATTAAATGTGTATAGGTTGACAAGACAGTGAAGTATGTTGCTGTGTATAAAGGGGATACCAAGTCTGTTGGAAGTTATCCAAGGAATTGAATATATATTGAATATAGAAATTAGAAAACGTACGAAATTGAGTTATTGTAAACTCTAAATCTTGAAACAGCAAATTTACTCCTTCCCCGTCCTTGTTTCACGACTTGCTAAGGTGTCCAACCTTTTCTTAAATGTATATAGCCAAATTTAAAAATCTATTTCTAAAGCCTTGGCAACCAAGGTATGGTACTACCACCTCTAATCCAACAGCCATCTTACCCTCACATCACCGACATCCTATACACCTCGCGCACAGACAAAAGATAGGATAGCAGACCTATGATGTGATAAAACAATGCAGACGTCCCATTCAATGCACATCCCACTTAATACACGTTCCCTTTTTAACACAGCTATAAAGCAGACTACAGCTATGAAGGGACAAACCAATTAAAGTTACTTATATCGATTCCTTGTTTTCTTCTGGTTCGAAAGTATATTACTGTGCGTTTTCTCCAGCCTAAGAAGTGTAGTCTGTACCTAGTGTATGGTCACACTCACACATCACCAAGGACGTTCATTAAATTCCTCTGCCCAAAAAGCTTAGCAACCAAGTATCAGTAGCTTATATAAATGGGCAAGGTCTTCTTCTTCTTTTTTTCGTTTCTTCAGCTAATTGTTAAAGGGTCGTTCTCTTCGAAATATTTATAATAAAAATATATAAATGTTTCCACTCTCCACAAAAAAATTCGCAACAACAAGATGTCGGCTTCCTCTAATGTAGATGACTTTCGAGCCTGGTAACGCCATGAAGCAAGGGCGCTCGAGTCTAGATCTATGCATCTTGTGAAGGAGCTTGTACTCGCATGAGGAAGCAGGAACTCCATGCGTTCGAAACTGGAAGACTGCTGTTCCCAGTTTGGGTTCTCACGTGAACAAATGGGTTAGCCGAAGTCCAGTTCAAACACAAAGAACAGGGATGTTTTTGTTTTAAAAATAATGAAGTATTGAAGAGGGTTGGTTTGCTGTGAAGTGAAAGAAGTATGATTGTCTGGGTACTGTGCAATGTCAATGGAGGAGTTAAAATACATGCAAGAAGAGGAGAGCAGTAGTGGGATGAAATCATGTTTTTGAAAGTGGGTAGGCAAGTGTGATCAAAGAATGGGACTGGTAATGTTGGCGTTGAAACATGGGTGAGGTCGGTGTGGAAAACGATGAAGGATGGATGATGCGAGCTGTACAGTTGTTGGTGGGTTGAACTGATGTGCGGAACTGGGTGAATGGAAAAAAATAGAGGAGCGGGATTTGTTTTCGGTGAACGTCAGTATAGAAGGAGATGAGGGGAGACGTTGAAGAAACAGTTGCGTTGGGTAAAACAGTATTGAGTTTGGTACAGATGGTTTGGGAAGAAAGTGGAGATTAAGAAAAGAGGAGTGACGCTTTTAGTTGATTGTTAATGGAGGGGTTTATGAGTTATAAGAGTAGCAAGATCGGTAATGGCCATGTTTTGGCATCAGGATATTTACTGGAGGACGGGGAAGATGAAAGTGCGGATGGGCTATTAAATGGTGGAGTGGGCCGAGAATTCCGCGAAACAAGTTGCGTTGGGATCGTATCGACGGGAGCAACAGAATGACATTGACTGGAGGTCCATCCGAGCTAGTTTGAATTTATGGAGAAATAAATTGTTTGATTCAAATCAAATAACAGTTTATCGTTCTTTAACGATGAACTGCAAATGTGAGTAAAACTCACTAACTCTCCTCAAAATTTATATTTTAATATAAATTGTACTTTATGTATTGACTGCTGTATATTGATTGTTAAACTGGACTATTAAATAGATTTGGTTGAAAACGTAGTTATAGTTCATCTATGTACGGTTAATCAAATATGGTTATGTACAGCAGGATATTTCATTTCAAAATGAAATATGATGTATATTATATTGTGTAACATATGTGGATGCAGGGAGACAGGTTGGAGGAATCCGGCTGGATTCCTCAACAATTATTTTACTGTTTTCATATATTGTGATATATGTTGTGATTTATAATCTGTTATTGATTATGGATGTTAGAACGATATTGATCATCGTTGTTTGATATTTTAAATATCATAAGAAACCCTGAGTTGTAAAAACGAATATTTCAATGTATATTGAAATAAAGGAATTTTATAAAATCACAGGATTTTATAAAAAGGAAAATATTTATAAAACGAACACGGTTTTATAAAAAGGAAGTATTTATAAAATCATAGGATTTTATAAATAGGGAATATTTATTTAGAAAATAAATAGAAATAGAAAAGGAGAATGTTTATTTAGAAAATAAACAGACGTTATAAATAGAGAATATTTGTAACGGTAAATGGAAGTTATAAATAGGAAATATTTGTAACGGTAAATGGAAGTTATAAATAGGAAATATTTGTAACGGTAAATGGAAGTTATAAATAGGAAATATTTGTAACGGTAAATAGAAGTTATAAACAGGAAATATTTGTAACGGCAATTAGAAGTTATAAAAAGGGAATAGTTGTAACGGAAAATAAACGTTATAAAAAAAAGAAATTGACGAGATAGAAAAGATATAATCAAATAGAGTTAAATCGAATATAATCTATTCGAAAGGAGCTAATTGAATTTAGTTATTTTAAAGGAGTTAATTGAATATTAGTTATTCAATTAAAAATAATCAAATAAAGTTAATCGATTTGAGATAATCAAATATAAGTTAATCAAATTAGTTGAAGTAAGTTAATCGACTATTAGTTAGTCGAATGTTGGTTAAGCAAATAAGTGTAAATCGACTATTAGTTAGTCGAAGATTAGTTAATCGAATGTGAGTTAAACAAATAGGATTTTATCGAATTAGAGTTAATCCAATCAGGGTAAAATTGAATATTTGCTATTTAATTAGAGTAATCAAATTATGTTAATCGAATATTAGTTATTCGAAGAAAATAATCAAATAGAGTTAATCGATTAGAGTAAATCAAATAGAATTAATCGATTAGAGTTAAAACAGACATTGTTATTAAGGATGAAGTTAAATCGAATATTAGTTATTCGAAATAGGGTTAATCCAATCGAGTTAATCAAATAAGAGTTAAGCAGTTAGAGTAAAGCAAATAGAGTTATTCGAATATCAGTTATTCGAATAAGAGTTAAATCAAAAGGGGTTAATCAAATAGGGTTATTCGAATATTAGTTATTCGAATAGGAGTAATGAAATAGAGTTAAACAAATTAGAGTTAATCGAATATTAGTTATTCGAGAGAAGAGTTAAATTAAATAGAATTAACCAAAAAGAGATAATCGAATAAAATCTATTCGAAGAAAGATAATCGAATATAATTTATTCGAAGGAGTTTTAATCGAATAAAGATTACTCGAAAGGGGTTATGCATCAAATTCGATTATATCGAATTTGGGAAAGTATTATTTACTTTCCGGTTTTTAAATCAAGATTTATTTTAATTATAAATAAATTAGTTGTTGGATAAATTAATCAAAGTAAGAAATAAATGTTAGACTTATAAGTTAGATATTTCAGAAGTAGAATTTATAACGTTAGGGTTATAATAAATGTTTTTCATAAAGAAGTGGATTTGTAATCTGAATCCGGGTATTTGCGTAAGCAAATGATTGTAGAAATTGAAGTGATGAGCTTTATCTATTGGAAGGTTAAGATCGTTGTTCAGTTAAGGTCTGAGAGGTAATTATACCCCAACTTGATTGACTTCGAAATTGACTAAGGAATAGTTGAAGTTCGATAACAAAGGATGATTAGTAATGCAATTAAGTAATAAATGACTTATGGATTTAGTGGTCGTAACGATGTTTTATACGGCGTTAGTTGAAATCCATATAAACGAGTTTTGGAAATGTTTTCCAAATATAAATCAAGGATGTTTTCTAAATACAGGAATAAGGAATATGAATATATATATATATATATATGTTCGATTATTGGATCGATAATTCCATTTGGAATTAAGATCGTTGTTTGTACACCGACATGTTTTCATTTGATAGTTAAATCACAGACTATCGAAGTTTTGACCATTTTACGTTGTTAATATGGAGAGACCGGTTGGATATTATCCGAAGAACCACTCCGTATTGACATAAGCATTGTGATCAAGCACGATGAAGAAAATTGAAGACGGTGTTATGCAAGTGCTGTCCTGTTTACAGAATAGTGCCTTCAGTTTCGTTCAGTCCCAGAACGAACGTATATGGACGAATGTCTGACAGAGTATTTCCAATGATCGAATGGGTTGGCCTGTACAAATATATATGGTGGCAACAGATTTATTCCCTTAGCATAACATCCAGAATATTTGTATAGACCAACTAATGATTAACGGATCTGATAATGTGACATTCAAAGTGATCGTGTTATAAATGAATGGAAGGTAAGCGTAGCTTCTAGCCTCACATCCGGTAAATGACAAAAAATCGGGCAGGCAGCATGGCTAAGTCTGTCGCATCGAAGTAGGGTGTATAATCACCTATCTAGAGAATATTCATTTGCTTCTTTTAATCTATCAATGCTGTCCCATATATATATACGGGAAACGGTTGCTGATCCCGACCGTTGGTGATGTACATTCGATACACTCAAGCGAAATGAGTGGTCGGTCATGTGTGGCTGAGTTGCAAGATGTTCTTGTTGAACTCCAGTGTACCGTTCCTAGAGTACACTGATCGGAAGGTGGTTCCATACCTTGTCATAGTTGGAAATCCAATCATCCAATACGCACCTGCGGTTTTGATTGTATACTATATATGTAGAACGTGAGATGCAAGCGTTTCTGCTCGATTGATATCTAATTGTATTTAGACATTATTATAATATCAGAATGATATTGCTTTTCAAAGACGTTTGGATTCTCATAAGGGAAAAACCCGTTCCGTATTCACGGCGTGGTCTTATGAGATATCATATACCTGTTTAAATGATTTGAGTTTACTCACACCAGTCACATGACTGACCCGGAGTTTATTTTGTTTTGTTTTCCCTAAACTCTTGGGTGCCTAAATTTGTACGGGCAGTCAAGTAGTCGGGATTTTACAGATACAAGAAGAGCTTGGAGCAGGAGGCTTCAGAATTACAGCTATTATTATTTCCGCTGTGTTGTAAGTGTTATTGTATGCAAGATTCAGTTTTGTATTTCAAAAGTTATATTATATTTATTCGTTCCGCTGTGAGATTCGTGTTTACTCTGATGATGATGTTCTTCTTCTTCTTCTATTCTAAGTTTCTATCTTATCTATCCTCACCCTCTATCTTCTTTCTATTAGTTTCTTGAATTTCTAGTGCAATTTGGGGTTGGAGTTGTGTTATTTAGTCAGCTCAAATTGGACCGGATTTTCGGGTTACTACAGTTGGTATCAGAGCTTAAGTTAAGTATTACCTTGGCTCTGTGGCGTGACTCAGTAGAGATGGGGTTAGTAATACCCTAGACTGAGATTGAGTGTATATATACGAGTGAACGTATTTGTTATTTGATATAAAAATTTGTTTTATATTATGGAGATTTATTGGTCAAGTAGTTTATGAATTTTGGTCGATACAGTAATGCAAACTGTATTGATAGGAGTTACTAAACACTTGAATACGATGAACCGACATGGTATGTTTTGAAATTAACATAGTATAATTGGTTGTGTTGGTTGTTATTATAATCGAATGAGGTTATAAGAAGTGAAATGGTTATGTAAATAACTGATCAGAATTCATATAAGTAAAGTATATGAAATGAAATGAAGTAAATCTGAATTTAAAGCAGATTGGAATTAAAATAAGGAAATTTTAAGTTCCTAGGATATTTTGAAAATGTTTTTCAAACTGAAAGTGATATAGTATTTAACTCACCTGGATTGCTGGGAAATAGATTCCGATGATGGATCGATACATCATCGGTGTTCATTTTCGAGTTTCTAAAGTGACGGATTACTACCAAAGATTTTGTTTTGAAATTGTTTTGCAAAAACAAGTTATTCAGGAATTCGAAGGATTTTGAATTATTATTATGATTTCAAGTGATTTGAATAAACACAGGGATTTGAAATTTGAAATCTAAATTTTACTTATGAAGTTAAATGGGTTAAAATAGTGAAAGTGAATAATAAATTTGAATTTAACTTGAACTAAGTTAAATTAAAACTGGATTGGATTATAGAATAATCTGAATGAAATTAAGTTGATAAACCAATAGTTGAAATTGGATATTGGAGTTTAAATGAAATTCGACTTAAGTATAAGCGAATGGTTTGAGTTGAGGATATAAACTAATCGAAGTTAGATTAGTATGACATTGGTATATGCAGGGTGTTAATCGATGGAAATGATATAATGGTAGGCCCGACAAAAAGGTACAAGTTTATATTTCATATGAGTTTGAGATTTTGAGGAGCCGAATTGGCAAGCCGCTTGGCTGTTTGATTTTCTTTTGGGTTGGAGAAGGCCTAGAGAGGCGAGTTGGTGTTTTACCGATAGGGCTGAACAAAGGAGGTTATGACGAAATTTTCCGAAAATTTAAAGTGTTAGAAAATTTTCAAAATTTTTGAAAATTTAGTAAGTCGAAATGAATTAGTATTTTAATCGGAATTTAAGTGGTTCAGTTGAAATCAGAAATAAGGGGTAAACCAATCTTAGGAATTCCAATAGATAGGGTCGTCCTCTAACTTAGCAATTTCGAGGACGAAATTATTATAAGGGGGGAAGAATGTAGTGACCCGTATTTTGAACGGTCGAATAATGAAGTTATTTAATTATTTAAATAACGAATATATTTAAATATACGATAGTTGAACGTATAAATTTTAATAATAATTATAATCGAGCTCGAAATGGCGCTGCAGTTCGCTATTTGACGATTTGAACTTCAACTGAATATACAGAATCCGTTATAAGTCGGATTTCTGTGAAACAAGAAACGTGTGGAGCTGGTGGAGTATATCTTTCTAGTGGAAGAGAAAAATCGAGATTTCGTCGTGTAGATTTTGTTTTATGGCCAAATCAATTTTTGAAATAGTCGCTATATAATCGTTTGTCGACCGTAACGGTTTATTCGATATAATTAGATAACGGGTTTGAATTTAGACGAGGTTCTTTTGGGACATAACGATAATTTAATTTTTAGAATTTTATGGTAATTTTTAATTAACTAAATAAGCAACTTTTTATTTGGAGTATTTTGCACCCTTAATCAGCGATTTCGGGGTTTCACAGAATAAGCTACCCTACCGGTATTATTATATTTTTGGGACCATGGAACCTCACTGGACACAACTGTATCGTTACTTCTATCCGTAGCGACTTGTATAGGAAAAGAATTTTTATAACAAGGTACGCTAAACATTGTGAGAACAAGATATATATTCTTAAAAACAAATTGAACAATCCATGTTGTTAACATGTTTGCACCAAGTGTTCAATTAAATGTGTATAGGTTGACAAGACAGTGAAGTATGTTGCTGTGTATAAAGGGGATACCAAGTCTGTTGGAAGTTATCCAAGGAATTGAATATATATTGAATATAGAAATTAGATAACGTACGAAATTGAGTTATTGTAAACTCTAAATCTTGAAACAGCAAATTTACTCCTTTCCCGTCCTTGTTTCACGACTTGCTAAGGTGTCCAACCTTTTCTTAAATGTATATAGCCAAATTTAAAAATCTATTTCTAAAGCCTTGGCAACCAAGGTATGGTACTACCACCTCTAATCCAACAGCCATCTTACCCTCACATCACCGACATCCTATACACCTCGCGCATAGACAAAAGATAGGATAGCAGACCTATGATGTGATAAAACAATGCAGACGTCCCATTCAATGCACATCCCACTTAATACACGTTCCCTTTTCAACGCAGCTATAAAGCAGACTACAGCTATGAAGGGACAAACCAATTAAAGTTACTTATATCGATTCCTTGTTTTCTTCTGGTTCGGAAGTATATTACTGTGCGTTTTCTCCAGCCTAAGAAGTGTAGTCTGTACCTAGTGTATGGTCACACTCACACATCACCAAGGACGTTCATTAAATTCCTCTGCCCAAAAAGCTTAGCAACCAAGTATCAGTAGCTTATATAAATGGGCAAGGTCTTCTTCTTCTTTTTTTCGTTTCTTCAGCTAATTGTTAAAGGGTCGTTCTCTTCGAAATATTTATAATAAAAATATATAAATGTTTCCACTCTCCACAAAAAAATTCGCAACAACAAGATGTCGGCTTCCTCTAATGTAGATGACTTTCGAGCCTGGTACCGCCATGAAGCAAGGGCGCTCGAGTCTAGATCTATGCATCTTGTGAAGGAGCTTGTACTCGCGTGAGGAAGCAGGAACTCCATGCGTTCGAAACTGGAAGACTGTTGTTCCCAGTTTGGGTTCTCACGTGAACAAATGGGTTAGCCGAAGTCCAGTTCAAACACAAATAACAGGGATGTATTTGTTTTAAAAATAATGAAGTATTGAAGATGGTTGGTTTGCTGTGAAGTGAAAGAAGTATGATTGTCTGGGTACTGTGCAATGTCAATGGAGGAGTTAAAATACATCCAAGAAGAGGAGAGCAGTAGTGGGATGAAATCATGTTTTTGAAAGTGGGTAGGCGAGTGTGATCAAAGAATGGGACTGGTAATGTTGGCGTTGAAACATGGGTGAGGTCGGTGTGGAAAACGATGAAGGATGGATGATGCGAGCTGTACAGTTGTTGGTGGGTTGAACTGATGTGCGGAACTGGGTGAATGAAAAAAAATAGAGGAGCGGGATTTGTTTTCGGTGAACGTCAGTATAGAAGGAGATGAGGGGAGACGTTGAAGAAACAGTTGCGTTGGGTAAAACAGTATTGAGTTTGGTACAGATGGTTTGGGAAGAAAGTGGAGATTAAGAAAAGAGGAGTGATGCTTTTAGTTGATTGTTAATGGAGGGGTTTATGAGTTATAAGAGTAGCAAGATCGGTAATGGCCATGTTTTGGCATCAGGATATTTACTGGAGGACGGGGAAGATGAAAGTGCGGATGGGCTATTAAATGGTGGAGTGGGCCGAGAATTCCGCGAAACAAGTTGCGTTGGGATCGTATCGACGGGAGAAACAGAATGACATTGACTGGAGGTCCATCCGAGCTAGTTTGAATTTATGGCGAAATAAATTGTTTGATTCAAATCAAATAACAGTTTATCGTTCTTTAACGATGAACTGCAAATGTGAGTAAAACTCACTAACTCTCCTCAAAATTTATATTTTAATATAAATTGTACTTTATGTATTGACTGCTGTATATTGATTGTTAAACTGGACTATTAAATAGATTTGGTTGAAAACGTAGTTATAGTTCATTTATGTATGGTTAATCAAATATGGTTATGTACAGCAGGATATTTCATTTCAAAATGAAATATGATGTATATTATATTGTGTAACATATGTGGATGCAGGGAGACAGGTTGGAGGAATCCGACTGGATTCCTCAACAATTATTTTACTGTTTTCATATATTGTGATATATGTTGTGATTTATAATCTGTTATTGATTATGGATGTTAGAACGATATTGATCATCGTTGTTTGATATTTTAAATATCATAAGAAACCCTGAGTTGTAAAAACGAATATTTCAATGTATATTGAAATAAAGGAATTTTATAAAATCACAGGATTTTATAAAAAGGAAAATATTTATAAAACGAACACGGTTTTATAAAAAGGAAGTATTTATAAAATCATAGGATTTTATAAATAGGGAATATTTATTTAGAAAATAAATAGAAATAGAAAAGGAGAATGTTTATTTAGAAAATAAATAGACGTTATAAATAGAGAATATTTGTAACGGTAAATGGAAGTTATAAATAGGAAATATTTGTAACGGTAAATGGAAGTTATAAATAGGAAATATTTGTAACGGTAAATGGAAGTTATAAGTAGGAAATATTTGTAACGGTAAATAGAAGTTATAAACAGGAAATATTTGTAACGGTAATTAGAAGTTATAAAAAGGGAATAGTTGTAACGGAAAATAAACGTTATAAAAAAAAAAGAAATTGACGAGATAGAAAAGAGATAATCAAATAGAGTTAAATCGAATATAATCTATTCGAAAGGAGCTAATTGAATTTAGTTATTTTAAAGGAGTTAATTGAATATTAGTTATTCAATTAAAAATAATCAAATAAAGTTAATCGATTTGAGATAATCAAATATAAGTTAATCAAATTAGTTGAAGTAAGTTAATCGACTATTAGTTAGTCGAATGTTGGTTAAGCAAATAAGTGTAAATCGACTATTAGTTAGTCGAAGATTAGTTAATCGAATGTGAGTTAAACAAATAGGATTTTATCGAATTAGAGTTAATCCAATCAGGGTTTAATTGAATATTTGCTATTCAATTAGAGTAATCAAATTATGTTAATCGAATATTAGTTATTCGAAGAAAATAATCAAATAGAGTTAATCGATTAGAGTAAATCAAATAGAGTTAATCGATTAGAGTTAAAACAGACATTGTTATTAAGGATGAAGTTAAATCGAATATTAGTTATTCGAAATAGGGTTAATCCAATCGAGTTAATCAAATAAGAGTTAAGCAGTTAGAGTAAAGCAAATAGAGTTATTCGAATATCAGTTATTCGAATAAGAGTTAAATCAAAAGGGGTTAATCAAATAGGGTTATTCGAATATTAGTTATTCGAATAGGAGTAATGAAATAGAGTTAAACAAATTAGAGTTAATCGAATATTAGTTATTCGAGAGAAGAGTTAAATTAAATAGAATTAACCAAAAAGAGATAATCGAATAAAATCTATTCGAAGAAAGATAATCGAATATAAGTTATTCGAAGGAGTGTTAATCGAATAAAGATTACTTGAAAGGGAGTTATGCATCGAATTCGATTATATCGAATTTGGGACAGTATTATTTACTTTTCGGTTTTTAAATCAAGATTTATTTTAATTATAAATAAATTAGTTGTTGGATAAATTAATCAAAGTAAGAAATAAATGTTAGACTTATAAGTTAGATATTTCAGAAGTAGAATTTATAACGTTAGGGTTATAATAAATGTTTTTCATAAAGAAGTGGATTCGTAATCTGAATCCGGGTATTTGCGTAAGCAAATGATTGTAGAAATTGAAGTGATGAGCTTTATCTATTGGAAGGTTAAGATCGTTGTTCAGTTAAGGTCTGAGAGGTAATTATACCCTAACTTGATTGACTTCGAAATTGACTAAGGAATAGTTGAAGTTCGATAACAAAGGATGATTAGTAATGCAATTAAGTAATAAATGACTTATGGATTTAGTGGTCGTAACGATGTTTTATACGGCGTTAGTTGAAATCCATATAAACGAGTTTTGGAAATGTTTTCCAAATATAAATCAAGGATGTTTTCTAAATACAGGAATAAGGAATATGAATATATATAGGTATATATATATATATGTTCGATTATTGGATCGATAATTCCATTTGGAATTAAGATCGTTGTTTGTACACCGACATGTTTTCATTTGATAGTTAAATCACAGACTATCGAAGTTTTGACCATTTTACGTTGTTAATATGGAGAGACCGGTTGGATATTATCCGAAGAACCACTCCGTATTGACATAAGCATTGTGATCAAGCACGATGAAGAAAATTGAAGACGGTGTTATGCAAGGGCTGTCCTGTTTACAGAATAGTGCCTTCAGTTTCGTTCAGTCCCAGAACGAACGTATATGGACGAATGTCTGACAGAGTATTTCCAATGATCGAATGGGTTGGCCTGTACAAATATATATGGTGGCAACGGATTTATTCCCTTAGCATAACATCCAGAATATTTGTATAAACCAACTAATGATTAACGGATCTGATAATGTGGCATTCAAAGTGATCGTGTTATAAATGAATGGAAGGTAAGCGTAGCTTCTAGCCTCACATCCGGTAAATGACAAAAAATCGGGCAGGCAGCATGGCTAAGTCGGTCGCACCGAAGTAGGGTGTATAATCACCTATCTAGAGAATATTCATTTGCTTCTTTTAATCTATCAATGCTGTCCCATATATATACGGGAAACTGTTGCTGATCCCGACCGTTGGTGATGTACATTCGATTCACTCAAGCGAAATGAGTGGTCAGTCATGTGTGGCTGAGTTGCAAGATGTTCTTGTTGAACTCCAGTGTACCGTTCCTAGAGTACACTGATCGGAAGGTGGTTCCATACCTTGTCATAGTTGGAAATCCAATCATCCAATACGCACCTGCGGTTTTGATTGTATACTATATATGTAGAACGTGAGATGCAAGCGTTTCTGCTCGATTGATATCTAATTGTATTTAGACATTATTATAATATCAGAATGATATTGCTTTTCAAAGACGTTTGGATTCTCATAAGGGAATAACCCGTTCCGTATTCACGGCGTGGTCTTATGAGATATCATATACCTGTTTAAATGATTTGAGTTTACTCACACCAGTCACATGACTGACCCGGAGTTTATTTTGTTTTGTTTTCCCTAAACTCTTGGGTGCCTAAATTTGTACGGGCAGTCAAGTAGTCGGGATTTTACAGATACAAGAAGAGCTTGGAGCAGGAGGCTTCAGGATTACAGCTATTATTATTTCCGCTGTGTTGTAAGTGTTATTGTATGCAAGATTCAGTTTTGTATTTCAAAAGTTATATTATATTTATTCGTTCCGCTGTGAGATTCGTGTTTACTCTGATGATGATGTTCTTCTTCTTCTTCTATTCTAAGTTTCTATCTTATCTATCCTCACCCTCTATCTTCTTTCTATTAGTTTCTTGAATTTCTAGTGCAATTTGGGGTTGGAGTTGTGTTATTTAGTCAGCTCAAATTGGACCGGATTTTCGGGTTACTACAACAATGAACTTTGATACGGGGGTCTAACCGTAGCGTTAAAGCGAACCATAATACTAACTTTACACATTGTAAGTCGGTCACAATCGTACGATTAACAAAGTGTTTAGCGATACAAATGAATTGTGATAAAGGTGTAACATACGGCGCACCAGCAAGAAGGTAGCCAAGGTGAATAAAAAGCTACAGTACAATAAACTAGGTCGCAAATTAGTCATAAAGTCACCAACATAAATATATGGTAATAAGCGGGGACTGGCACCTGCATATACAAACCAGTCTAAACACAGCACATTAAAAGGAACAACGAAAATAATCAAAGGTGAAGCTAGCCAATCATAGCCTTCTAGTATGAAAGGCAGTGACCTTATCCCGGGATTCAAGGGCCTTGGTAAGCTCAAACTTGTCTTTCTCCAAAGCATGGATTCGATCGATGTTCTCTCTATTCAACCTCTGAAGATCCCCAGCAAAATTATGCCAAGCGCCCAACTGCCTCACAATATAATCCCTGACTTTCACAATAAGTTCTCCAACCAAATTTGGACATGCCTCCAGCTAATCAAATTTAGCCAGTATGCAGTCTTACATAGCACCCATCTTACCAACGACAATCCATTAGTCATACGGGTCTATGTCCAAGTCAAAGCACATACCTTCTAGACACCAGCCCTCGAATTGTCCAGCAAGTGTAGGATGGAATGGATTAGAAACTTAAAGAGGCCTCTGTACGGTTGTTTGAGGATTAGAAGAATTTGAAGTGATGGACGGAGAAGCTAAAGATAGTTGGTCAGAAGTAGTCTGAATATCTGGGACGAGAGGTTCGTCCAGTGTACGACATCTTTGAGGGTCGCTTTTGCCCAAATTCTTTTTACTCTCCAGCCTGCTTAACATAAGGAATTTCATCCTTGGACCTAAGGAAAAGACTAAAAGATAATCCAGTATGTGTTGAACACCAAAGGGCTGTTTCAGTTTGAAGTTTGAATATTGATCAAAGCAAGTCAATCTGGGCATGAGTAGAGATCGTGCGTGACCAAAGACAACCCTACCAGATTTAGGCATGAACAGAAGCCACGTTTGATTTAAGCCAGTAATGTCTGGGCATTCCAGCAAACAACTTATAGGAAATATCGAAATCCAAATTTCGAAAGGTTCCATGTGATTCAGATTCGTCAAATGAATACAGAAACAACACCATCATCAAACAGACTTAATTGTTGCCAAAATCCTAATCCATACTCAAATCAATCAAACCACACTTAAAACATCCTAGTTCAAAGCTATCTACGACATCGGCAGCTGTTCAAACAAAACAAGGTAGGGTAAAAAGTAAAAACTCACCCAGAACAATCATGGTGCTTCAGATCCAAAGAAAAGTTGCTCTAATTAGTCAAGTGTTGCTGGAACCGTCAGACAAAACAGTGAGCTGAGAAAGCTGAGAATTTAAAAGAAAAATCTAGGCGAAAATTAAAGGATATGGATTACCTTGTAAGGTTCTCTAGAACATTACCACCATTAAAAGAGTTCTTTGAGGAAAAGAGGTGAAATGAGGAAAGAAAAAGGGATTTAAAAAAAAAGACTGGTCCAAAATGTTCTTGCCACGTCAGCCTAGTTAACTTTAAACTTGCCTAGCTGAACAAGTATGATGACCCACCAAAACCAACCCACTCGAACCTCCATAATATGCCTGACAGTACGAGCGATCTAGGGCGACTTTAGTCTTGTTCAGCCCAGAACAACCGAAAACCATGAGCGATTACCCTTTGGAAAATGAAGATTTAATTCAACAAATTACGTTATGTTCGATTATTTCGAAGCCCGTGATCTTTCTACGGAACCAAAAAATTACGAACTTCGAGGGGCAAATGTTTATCTCTAAAAATCATGTATATAATTTGCGTATTAAAACTTCGTAAGAACTACGGGATGACCGCTACAGGGCTTAAATGTGCATGCATGGTCCATGATACTCGAGTCGTTCGTACAAGGTAAAAGGCAACCCTACATAACCAAGGCCAAACACACCAATAAGGTTTGAGCACGACAAGGAAGGACACATACATCAAAACTGATGGGTTGCATGCCAATTGTACAACACAGTTCAACCTTACAAGGAGACAATGTGGCCCAGACACGCTTGGAAGACTTGTATTTGACATAAGAGTAGCTCGTTCCAATATCAAAGGCCTGTTTGCACATAACTAGGAATACAACATAAACTGAAAAACGAGCGCATCACAAGGGACTGGTCGTTCATATCCGAAGAGGTCAGTCGCTCATATCAGGAAAAGTTATTCACCTCTACAACGAGAAAAGGCGTTCGAACATCGGGAAACCCGGGCGCGACACGACTCGAACGATACGAGAGAACGCTCGGGTATAAGGAAGACTTAACAAGAACGGTTAGTTCGACTGCTCATCAAAACGGGTCGAACTTAACAGATTAGTTCGAATATGGGGAAAAGTCATATGTGCAAGACAAGGAAAAGAATTGGTTCCGGCCACACGTTCCACTCTGTAGTTGTCCACTCATACTACCCTGATCAATCATACATAGTAGGGAACACAAAGCTACCAGAGTTCACACATGCATCCCATGTTCGCTCATAGACTGCAACTCCAGTCGCTCACCCATTCCTCAATCAGTCACTAACACTTCAATCATATCCTACCTACCGGTCCAACAGATGCTAATTCCAAGGTAATCACAATTATATCTGCTCTACAAGCCTCGGTTGGTCGCCCATTCATCGTCAATCAGATGTTGATGCTTCAACGAGATAATATCTGCCAGTCAATTATAAAAAAGCTTAACATGATGATCTGGTCGGTCGTTCTTATACTAACTAAGAAGCTTTGACAAGTCGCATGTATACTCATCGTTGTCTGCCCATTCAGTGTGCTCAGACCTATGCAGTCGCTCTCTCCTATGAAACCGCTCGCTCCCACAAAATCTCTTACTCCCACAAAGTTGCTCGCTCCTACAAAGTTGCTCGCTCCTACAAAGTCGCGTGTACTGGACAGCTAGAAATAGTTACCGATAGTGGGCTACAGCTAGGTGTGGCATTTTAATAATTAATGAAACGAGCGGCCCGCAGCCTGAATATACAGATTTCAGCTCATTTCTTTAGAGGAGCTCACCTATAAATAGGACATGGCTTCCACCAAAAAGGGGATCGACTCCTCGCCACCATGAAGTGCTAGTAAATTCTTTCCTCCACCCTTTCTTAAGCATTCTCAACCATCATCATTAATTCCACTGGAAGGATCTTCATCCATTTGGCCATGGCATCCGCTAGGATCACATAAGTTTAAGAAGATCAAAGGCATCATCCTTCTCCTCCATGAATTTTACTGTTCCTCCATTGAGTTTTGTGAATTCAAGTGAGATTTGTATGTGAGGGTTAGAATATATTGAGGGAATGAGAAGATGTATGAATAAAGAGAGTTTATATGCTTTGTAATCATTGTCATGATTATGCAAACTACCACCATAATGGATGTAGGCCTAGCTTAGGGCCGAACCACTCTAAAACCTTATCTCCTTTTTTACTTTTCCTACATTTTTACTTTCAACTTTTGTTGAGTGCGGCTCCATTTACTTACTAACATCATTGGTGAAGTACGATTCTCGTACTCTTGGTGTTTGAGCCATTTTTTGGTGAAAACATATACATTCTATTATATTTTATCCTTACGCTGTGAGATTTACGATAGGTTCCTCTTGTGTTATCATACCTTGATGATCGTCCATAGTTGCCTGACATGCCTTTCAACGCACTATTCCTCTTGTTTAGTGTAGGTGTTATAGGCGGTCATCACATTAAGGGTAGAAATGGATAGGAGAAAGAAGAGAAAAGGATAAATGAAATTAGTTATCAAAATTAAAATTTAGAAGCCTATTTATAGTTGTCCCATTGTTATGTCCTTTTAGGAAAGGATTCACACCAATATACACAACTTTTCAAATTCAAAATTTAAATATAACTGTAACCATGTCGACATGTATAGTACCCCATGTCGACATAACTTAGAAAAATAAGGAATTTTGATTTCTTTTGAAAATAAGGTAAACGATGTCGAAATAAATCATGGTAATTCTGGAGTTTAAACATACTATTATTCTATACAATAAAATAATACAATAGTACAAATATAAATTAAAAACATTTAATTATAATATACAAAATTGATATAAAAGTAAATTTAGTATTAAAAGTATACATATAAAATCTTTAAAACTTAATATTCAAAGTTATAGATAAATAAGGAGCTTAAAAACTTAATATATAAACCTATAAATATAAGAAAATAATAATATTAAAAGTTAAGTAATCATATACAATTAAAACTTAATATAAGTAAAAAATGTAAAAAAAATTAAATTAGGAGTTAAATTTAAAATCCAAAAAATATTAAAAGATGTATATTTATTTTAAATAGGAAGTAATTCTGAAATCAAAATTGAAATAAGAAGATTAAAAAACAGTAAAAATGATAAGAGATTTGAAATTATAGAATAAGTGTTATTACGGAGTTTAAACAATAAAACCTAGACTCTATAACTTATCCAATTTTCTTGAACTCTTGTTACACATGAGTCTTCAATCTTGAACTCTTCTTCTTCTTCGAAATCTTTATTCTTGAATCCTTAAAACTATACAATCTTCAAATCAATATCTATATATAATTCCTTCATATACACTGTAACACCCCATAATTTTAACAACATTAAAAGAGGATAAATTAAATAATAATTAATTTAATATTCAGAGTTAAGGGAAACGGACTACGCCATTGCGTCCGTCTTGAAATTCTGGTCAAGATGGACATTTGGTTTGCATAAAACGGACACCGTATGAAGAATTTATGAGGGTTTGAAGTTTATATACATGCAGAAAAATTGTATATAAATTTATTTAATCAGAAATCAAAAAAACCGTTCAAAAATCAAAAGAAAAGAAGCGGCAAAATTCCCGCTCTAAGGGAGTCGACCCCTTATGGGGGTGTCGACACCAGGGTCAACCCCTCAAGGGGGGTGTCGACACCAGGGTCGACCGCCTAAGGGGTAGGTCGACCCCTAGGGCGGAGGTGGCAGTCGAATTCTGGGGGCTGGTAGCTATAAATAAAGGTCCATTTCTCCTGTTTTCTTACAATGAAATCAATAGAGGCCAAATATTGTCAGTGCCTGGATTGAATCAAATCCTTTTTCTTCTTATGCAATTAAAGATTAGAGATTCAAATGTAGATTCTATGACTCAACAATCCTCTCTTCTAGTTCTATTTTCTTAATCCAAACATTGTGAGTTTTAAGTTACTTATAGATTTAAATGATTACAAGTAAACATGATATGACTATAGTTTGGATCCATTCCTGTGACTGAGTCATACCAGATTTATTGTAAATTGTGAATCTATGACATTCCGAATTAGTTATGACTTGGATCTCAATCATTGTCTTATCGGATCTATTGTAACTTGTGAATCTATGACATTCTGACATAACTATGATGTGGATATTAACCTTTATTATGCCATATCTACTTTTGATTTTAGGTCTAGCTTATTATTTAGATCACCTTGTGCCTATCATATTGGATCTGAACTAGTTGGACATCTAAATTATTATTTAGATCTTGTCATGTTTATTATGACATCCCTACTATGTTAGAACTAGTTAAATTATCATAAGTTCACCATATCTATTCTTATATGTCCACCTTATCACTATGCAAGTGTGTGTGTATTTATATATGCCATTTATGTTAGAATAATCACTATTGTCATCTTCCCATCACCTTTCTCTTTTGTTGTTTATGGCCAGGATACTTTCTAGCCTATGCATGCCGCTAAATATATGCGAACGCGTTAGTTAGGGAAAGGGGGAAAACATTAAAATTGGCATAAATTGAATAATGTTTATGAACACGAATTTAGACATGTAATTCAATATGAACATAATGGGGGAAAGGGGCATGAACACCTATAACGACATAGGTAAAATTTGGCGATAATGAAATGCCTAGGATTATAGTAATTAGAAACTGTAACTGCACTTATAACATGAGGTTAGATTGCACTTGCGGTGGAAGTCTGCCCGGAATCGACCAGAATATCCAGCGACCAAAAATGTTGAATCAAATGTGAGAGGTCTAAGTGCACAAATATGAGTCGTGCTAAGACACGAGGTTAAGCCCGACTTGTGGAAGAAGTCTGCCCGGAACTAACCAGCATATCCAGCGTCCACAAGTTGTAGGCCTAATGTGGGTGGTCTAGCACACTTTAACCATAAAAGAATATGGCAATGAGTTGGAATACTTAACCTAGTTAAATCCATAGGGATTGGGCGAACATGACAACTTGATTAGGGGTTAAGTAATGTTTAAATGGGACAATGGGAAGGTTAAGTACATCTTCGGGTTGGTGGGTAATATTTGTATATATAGGCCTACAAACTTAACATGTTGGGGTTATGTAATTAAAGATACTGTCAGGTAAAACATAACCAGTTGAAAACCTAGTAGTGGGGATGCAAGACAAAGGGGAGAGCTTGCATCATCTTGTGTAGGGCACTTTTCAGTCAGTAACCCGCAATGGGTATCAAACGAGTACTCCGAACTAGGTCAGAGTTGTGGCATGCTTACTAAACCGATTGTAAGAGACCCAAACGAAGAGGACGATGTGGGCGGCGCGTACTGACCGGGTCATGTGCGTGCATGGTCCGGACAGAGGAAAATAAGACACCGTGACACCAGTAAATATGGTTGTGCACATCAACGAAGGGTTGCCACTTTAGGGAAGCGATACCCCCTAATGTGGGGCTGATACATGGTATCTACGGAGTAGGGAGCCGATCGACTAGGGTAGTGGTTAGGGTACATCTAGACTCTGGTAAGTTTAGGAGTCCGTTATTTGGGCTACCTTTGGATTTTATGGGGTTAAAACCTCTCACCAGAATTATGCCTAAGTCTACCATCTTGTACATGTTGGGGGTCATCTCATCCTGATTATACTAGTATTAGTGCAGAGAATAAACACATTAATCATTAGGGAATAAACTCTATTGTGGTTACCTCGTCATACTTACCTTTTATGATGTTGTCTTTCTTGTCCATCTTATATACCTGTCATGATACTTTTACTTATTTACTTACTAAAAGTAACTGCACTCGCAGACTTTATGTCTATCCCTTTTTGTTTCCTCTTCTTTCTTTTGGCCCCCCTCAGGTTCGTGGAGTGGGAATTCTCGGGCTTAGTCAGGACTTGGTTATCATCTTGCTTGGAGCAGCTTTTGAAGTATTGCTCAGGTTTCTATCTTTAACTACTATCTATGGCCTTGTCTCTTTTGGGGAATTATGCTTTTTATGTATTTTCTGTACTCTGATGGTACAAGATAGAAGTTTTATATTATTGTAATGGGTTTTATGTAGTTTCATACTTATGGTATTTTGGACCACAATGTTATGATTTATGTTTGAAATAAAATTTAAATTTCGTTGTTGCTTTTATATTTGTCTTGTAATAATTTTGTTTATGTTTACCTATAACGCTTCATGAAACTTAATGCATTCCCTTAGTGAGCGACATTAATGGACGTGGGGTGTCACACTTGGTATCAGAGCTGAAGGTTACCAGATTAGATAAAAGTTTTTGAAAATTATTTTCAAAAAAAAAAAAATTAAAGAAAGCTTTTTTCAAAAAAAAAGTCTGTTTTGAAAAACAAATTCTCCTAAAGCCATTTGTAATATACATCGGTCCTTTGTCTAAATCTCTTTCCTTTTCTTTTTAGCATGTCTGGTGAACTTAATATCCCAGAGGGCGTTACAATACCAGGTTGGTTCCATAGGTATCTAGAGGCCACGGCGCCTACCGGAGGTTAAGCTGACGTTCCTCCCCCAGCTGCACCAGTCATTCCTCCTCCTCCTCCAAGAGCAGATAATTTCGCTAAGATCTGCAAAGACTTTTGTTCCATGGACATAAAGCCATTTCACGATACTGAGATAGTTGTAGAGGAAAGAAACAGGCTGAAAGAGACAGAGGATCTATTTGGAATTTTTGAGGTGGAAGATTGGAGGAAGATTCAGTTAGCTGCTTGGCTGCTGAAAGATGAAGCTTCGTTTTGGTGGGAGGTGACGCAAGCTAGGCATCCAGTGGAAACTTGGGAAGATTTTAGAATGAGGTTTGAGATGAAGTTTCTTTCCCAAGCTGAGAAAAGCATGCAAATGGAGAGGTTCTTGGCGTGCATGCAAGGAAGCATGACGATTAAAGAATATTTTAACAAATTTAACCAGCTGGCGAGATTCGGATTAGAGTTGGCAGACACTCTGCATAAGAAAGCTTTGCGGTTTGCCAAAGGACTGAATGAACCCCTTCATGGGTTGGATATGTCCCATATTCCAATGGGAGCTAATTTTGAAAGGCTTGTTGATATGGCCTTGACGCATGAGGAAGATAAATGAGAAAAGAAGGAAGTAAAAGCTGAGGAAACAACTCAAAATAAGAAGGTATGGCCTAAGAAAGGACAAAAGAAGCAACAACAACAGAAGAAGAAGGGCGGAAAGAATGACAAGGCTAAGGATAAGAGGAAGTTCCATAACTGTGGGCGAGAGGGTCACTTGGTCAAGGACTGCAAGAAAAGGAAGAATGCTTGCTTCGTTTGTGGAGAAGTTGGATACTATTCTAGGGAGTGCCCAAGGAAGCAACGACAAAGTCAAAGGGTAGGAACCTCTAGGGGTCAAGTGAATGCTCTAGTAACCAGTGCTCCAGATAGAGGTAGGAAAGTTTCCGTGGAAGGCTTGATTTCTCTTTCCAGTCACCCTATTAGAACTCTTTTTATTCTGGTGCTTCACATTCACTTATATCTAGTTTTGTAGTTGAATCTCTACACTCAAATACTAGTATGGTAGTGGATCCCATCATTGTCTCAAACCCATTGGTGGTTCGGCTCATTTATCTATGATTTGTCAGGGTTTGAGAATATCTGTGTTAGGCGTCAAATTTGAATGTAACGCATATGTGCTCGGATTTATGGGCTATGGGTTGATTCTAGGGATGGACTGTCTTACCATGTATGGTGCCATTTTGGATTATGAGAGAAGGGTCTTTAGGCTTCTGACTTGTCATAGGAGGACCCTCGAGATTTCTTGTGACCTGCAAGGATCTGTTATGCTTAGTTTCCTAGAGTCTCTTGACGCATCTATCGATGATCTTCAATCTGTTCCAATAGTCTGAGATTATTCTGATGTCTTTGATGAGGCTCGGGGTTTACTCCCAAGGCACGAGATCAATTTCTGCATATATTTGGTGGACAATGCAAAGCCAGTTACATTGCCTGTGCGCCATATGGCTCTAAGAGAAAGGAGGGAGCTTAACAAACAAGTAGGCGAGCTACTTGAAAAGGGTTTATCAGGCGAAGCATATCTGAATGGGGTGCTCCAGTAGTTCGCAACTAAGGCGGATGGTTCGCTTCTCTTATGTGTAGACTATAGAGAGTTGAACAAACACACTAAGAAGAACAGGCACACACTCCCAAGGATAGATGATTTATTTGATTAGATTGTTGGTGCGCCGGTATTTTCTCAATTAGACTTGGCCAACGAGTTTCATCAATTGAGGGTGGCCGAGGATAGTATAGATAAGACTGCTTTTAGGAATTTAGATGGTTTCTTCGAGTGGCTCGTTATGCCTTTTGGGTTGATGAATTCACCCGCCTTTTTTGTTGATCTGATGAGTAGGGTGTTTCAGGAGTTCCTAAACAAGGTTGTCGTGGTCTTTGTTGATGATATCTTAATCTTCTCAAAGAGTAAGGAAGAACATGCCTTGCATATAAGGGAGCTTTTGAAAACTCTTCGTGCACCTCAGCTTAAGGAAAAATTCTCCAAATGCCATTTCTGGAGAAAAGAAGTGAGATTCTTAGGGCATGTGGTTCCTAAAGAAGGGATAACAGTGGATCCCGCAAAGGTTGTTGCAGTTCAAGATTGGTAGATCCCAAAGAATGCAACGGAGGTGAGATGCTTTTTGGGGTTGGCAGGATATTATAGGAAGTTCATTAAGGACTTCGCAAAGATATCAACCCCACTCACCAGGCCGACGAAGAAAAATCTGACGTTTACATCGGATATAAATTGCGCTACTGCTTTCCAAAGACTAAAAAGGGATCTGACAATAGCCCTAATCTTTACCTTGCCCGATGGAAATAAAATGTTTACAGTATACAGTGATGCATGTGGTACAGGGCTTGGTGTGGTTCTGATGCAAGAGGGAAGGGAAGTATGTTATGATGGAAGATAGCTAAGGGTTCATGAGAAGAACTACCCTACCTATGACCTAGAGCTGGCTGCCATAGTATTTGCGCTTAAGATGTGGCGTCATTATTTGCTTGGAGAGAAGTTCGATTTGTACACTGATCATAAATCTCTCAAGTACTTGTTTTCGCAAAAAGGTCTTAATTTGAGGAAACAAAGGTTGATGGAATTCTTAGCATCTTACGACTTTGAGATTGCTTATACCCCTGGCAAGGGTAATGTAGTGGCAGACGTAGTAAGTAGGCAGAGGAAAGTAGGCAGAGGATGTCTTAAGTCCTTTGTATGTGGAAAGGAAAAACTTGTAGTTTATATCAACTTTTGACTTTAAACCCTTCATCGAACTCTTTCCTGGCTTGTTAGCATCATTAGAGATACAACCTACTCTTATGGATCATATAGGAGTTTCGCAGCGAGAGGATCCACATATTTTGGACATCTTGGATAGGCTCAGTAATGGGGAGACTTATATTCACCTCTGTAGGTATTCAACAGACGATAAAGGGTGGTTGCAACGAGATGCAAGGCTTTGTGTTCCTCGTATAGGAAGCTTGATAAAGATAGTCCTAGAAGAAGCCCATCATTCTAAGGTGACGATTCATCCAGGTGGCGATAAAATGTATAGGGATATGAGGAGGCTTTTCTTTTTGGCTGGGATGAAGAGAGATGTAGCGGAGTTTGTTTCTCAGTGTTGGTTTGCCAGCAAGTTAAAGCTGAGCAAAAGAAGCCCGTGGTTTACTTCATTCGTTGGAGGTTCCACAGTGTAAGTGGGAGAGTGTCTCTATGTATTTCATAGATGGTTTGCCTAGATCAAAGAAAGGCAACACCAGTATTTGGGTGGTATTTGATAGGCTATCTAAGAGCACTCATTTCATTCCGGTTAAGAGAAAGAGGACGACATCATGGTTGGCATCAATTTATGTTCATGAGATAGTTCGTCTTCATGGAATACCTTCCAACATCGTAAGTAATTGTGACCCCATCTTTACTAGTGAACTTTGGAGGAGCTTGCAAGAAGCATTAGGAACACAGTTATGTTTGAGCACCGCTTATCATCCTCAGACCGATGGACAGATGGAGAGGGTGAACAGAATTCTTGAAGATCATTTGAGGCTGTGCATTCTAGACTTTAGAGGTACTTGAGAAGAGCATCTTCGTTTAGTAAAAGTTTGCCTACAACAATAGTTATCAAGCTAGCATTGGCATGGCACCTTTTGAAGCCTTATACGGACGACCCTGTAGATCACCGACTTGTTGGTGGGAATCTACATAAAGACTATTGTTTGGACCAGATATGTTTAGGGAAACGTCCGAGAAGATTGATCTTATTAGACGGCGAATGAAGACTGCTCAAGATAGGCAGAAGTCCTGTGCAGACAAGAGAAGGACTAACATCAAGTTTGAGGTAGAAGATATGGTTTTCATAAAAGTATCTCCATTAAGAAATGTGGTTCGGTTTGGATCTGTAGGGAAACTGGCACCAAGATTTGTAGGTCCCTTTCCCATAACATAAAGAATTGGCCAAATGGCTTATAGAGTAAAGTTACCTGAGAGACTATCTGGCGTTCATGATGTTTTCCATATTTCTCATTTGTGGAAGTGCTTACATGATACCGCAGAAGTTGTTGAGCCAAGTATATTGGAGGAAGTGGAAGTGGAACGGGAGGCGACAGTTAGATGAGTTGCTACCCATATTCTTGGATTGGAAGTTAAGAAGCTATGTAATAAAGAAATCAAGTTGATGAAGGTTCAGTGGGGAGATAGCTCGGAGGATGAGACTTGGGAGACAAAAGATAGGATTCTTTCTTCGTACCCTTTCTTTTTTGAGGGTATGTTCTTAACTCCTTTTCCAAAGCTTTTATCTACGCTTGTTTCTATCATTTAAGTATATCCTGTCGATCAAATCTTCGACCTTTAGGTAGGAGTCCCATGATTGTAAACATGTGTTTGAAACATGTTATGGTTGATGAATGCAAGTGTTTGCTCGTGGATTCATATACACACACATTAGGCACTAGATCGACTCAATCACCCTCATACTGCATATGGATGTGTATGCATTTTTCTTCTTTTAATGGATGAAAATGGATGTATCATCATATGGATATTGCATTTGGACGAATGATTGTGCACGCATATAGAACTTATATGTTATAATAGGGTTATTTGCATACATGTTTGATTCATGGCACTAACATAGATTGCATTAAGGAGATCAACTGAATCAGTAGATCGCTTGATTTTCGCATTAGTATTGGGACATATACACGCACCTTTGCATATACTCATATAAGCATTAGAAATTTTTTAAGGACAATGGATGCCCGTGATTGGTGGATGAGTAGATGGATGTGGATGGTAGGATACATTCTTCTTAACTCGGGGATTTTGGGGACAAAATCCTTTAAGTAGGGCAGAATGTAACACCCCGTAATTTTAACAACATTAAAAGAGGATAAATTAAATAATAAATAATTTAATATTCATAATTAAGGGAAACGGACTGCGCCATTGCGTTCATCTCGAAATTCTGATCAAGATGGACATTTGGTTTGCGTAAAATGAACACCGTATGAAGAAGTTATGAGGGTTTGATGTTTGTATATGCACAGAAAAATTATATATAAATATATTTAATTAGAAATCAGAAAAACCATTCAAAAATAAAAAGAAAAGAAGTGGAAAAATTCCCGTTCTAGGGGAGTCAACCCCTCAAGGGGGGGGGGTGTCGACACCAGGGTCGACCCCCCTAGGGCTGATGTGGCAGTCAATTTCTGGGGGCTGGCAGCTATAAATAAAGGTCCATTTCTCCTGTTTTCTTACACTGAAATCAATAGAGGCCAAATGCTGTCGGTGCCTGGACTGAATCAAATCCTTTTCCTTCTTCTATAATCAAAGATTAGAGATTCAAGTGTAGATCTATGACTCAACAATCCTCTCATCTAGTTCTATTTTCTTAATCCAAACATTGTGAGTTTTAAGTTACTTATAGATTTAAATGATTACAAGTAAACATGATATGACTATAGTTTGGATCCATTCCTGTGACTGAATAATACCAGATTTATTGTAAATTGTGAATCTATAACATTCCGAATTAGTTATGACTTGGATCTCAATCATTATCATATCGGATCTATTGTAACTTGTGAATCTATGACATTCTGACCTAACTATGATGTGGATATTAACCTTTATTATGTCAGATCTACTTTTGATTTTAGGTCTAGCTTATTATTTAGATCACCTTGTGCCTATCATATTGGATCTGAACTAGTTGGACATCTAAATTATTATTTAGATCTTGTCATGCTTACTATGACATCCCTACTATGTTAGAACTAGTTAAATTATCATAAGTTCACCATATCTATTCTTATATATCCACCTTATCACTATTCCAGTATATATATTTATGCCAGTTATGTTAGAGTAATCACTATTGTCGTCTTCCCATCACCTTTCCCTTTTGTTGTTTATGGCCAGACTACTTTCTAGTCTAAGCATGTCGCTGAATATATGCAAATGCGTTAGTTAGGGAACGGGGGAAAACATTAAAATTGGCATAACTTGAATAATGTTTATGAACATGAATTTGGACATATAATTCAATATGAACATAATGGTGAAAAGGGGCATGAACACCTATAATGACGTAAGTAAATTTGCTAATAATGAAATGCCTAGGATTATAGTAATTAGAAACTGTAACTGCACTTATGACACGAGGTAAGATCGCACTTGCGATGGAAGTCTGCCCGGAACCGACCAGCATATCCACCGACTTAAAGTTTTGAATCTAATGTGAGAGATCTAAGTGCACAAATACGATCCGTGCTAAGACATGAGGTTAAGCCCGACTTGTGGAAGAAGTCTGCCCGGAACCAACCAGCATATCCAGCGTCCACAAGTTGTAGGCCTAATGTGGGTGGTCTAGCACACTTTAACCATAAAAGAATATGGTGATGAGTTGGAATACTTAACCTAGTTAAATCCATAGGGACTGAGTGAATATGGCAACTTGATTAGGGGTTAAGTAATGTTTAAATGGAACAGTGGGAAGGGTAAGTACATCTTGGGTTGGTGGGTAATATTTGTATATATACGCCAATAAACTTAACCTGTTTGGTTATGTAATTAAAGACACCGTTAGGTAAAACATGACCAATGGAAAACCTAGTAGTGGGGATGCAAGACAAAGGGGAGAGCTTGCATCATCTTTAGTGGGACCCATTTTAGTCAGTAACTCGTAGTAGGTATCAAATGAGTACTCCGAACTAGGTCGGAGTTAGGGCAAGCTTACTGAACTGATTGTAAGAGATCCAAACGAAGAGGACGGTGTGGGCGGTGCGTACCGACCGGGCATGTACGTGCATGGTCCGGACAGAGGAAAATAATATGTCGTGACACCAGTAAATATGATTGTGCACATCAACGAAGGGTTGCCACTTTAGGGAAGTGATAGCCCCTAATGTGTGGCCGACACAGGGTATCTACGGAGTAGGGAGCCAATCGACTAGGGTAGTGGTTAGGGTACATCTAGACTCAAGTAAGTTTAGCAGTCCGTTATTTGGGCTGCCTATGGATTGTATGGGGTTAAAACCTCTCACCAGAAGTACGCCTAAGTCTACCATCTTGTACATGTTGGGGATCATCTCATCCTGGTTATACTAGTATTAGTGCAGAGAATAAACAGAGTAATCATTAAGGAATAAACTCTATCATGGTTACCTTTTCATACTTACCTTTTATGATGTTATCTTTCTTGTCCATCTTATATGCATGTCATGATACTTTTACTTATTTACTTGCTAAAAGTAACTGCACTCGCAAGACTTTATGTCTGACCCTTTTTATTTCATCTTCTTTCTTCCGTCCCCCCCCCCTGATTCGCAGGGTGGGAATTCTCAGGCTTAGTCTGGACTTGGTTATCATCTTGCTTGCAGCAGCTTTTGAAGTATTGCTCAAGTTTCTATCTTTAACTACTATGGCTTTGTCTCTTTCGGGGAATTATTCTTTTTATGTATTTTCTGTACTCTGATGGTACAAGACAGAAGTTTTGTACTATTGTAATGGGTTTTATGTACTTACAGACTTATGGTATTTGGACAACGATGTTACGATTTATATTTGAAATAAAAAATTAAATTCTGCTGTTGCTTTTATATCTGTCTTGTAATAATTCTGTTTCAGTTTACCTATAATGCTTTACGAAACTTAATGCGTTCCCTTATTGATTGACATTAACGGACGTGGGGTGTCACATACAGTTATATATTTGTAGATAAAAGTGTAGGTATATGTTTTATAACAATAATAGTTAAAACAAGGTTGTTGTCATCAAAATCATCATTATCAACATCTCAATCCTTAACAATCTCCTCTTTTTGATGATGACAACCTTTGTTCATAAAATATACATGCCTGTCACCTTGATACTTCAATTATACCCCCTTACTCCATTAATTTCTTCCGAAACTGCTAATTCCCCCTTACTCTATGCTATTTTATAATTCTCCCTCTTTATCATCAACAAAAACTATAATCCCATAATTAATCTATGATACTCCCCCTTAAAATAATATAAGACTAAACCTAGCCTAATAACTAATTCTAATACTCTTAAAACTATGATAAAACTTATAATACTCCCTTTAAGACTATTACATAATTTTAAACTAAATAATAGAATTCTATCTAAAATAATAGTACACTAAAATTTGATGCTACAATCGAACTTAAACTTTATTACAACATATATATAATACATGTAACTTTATAATGAATACACAAATATTATCATAACTAAACTATACAACGAATATTACGAACACATAAAGCCTATTTATTGAGTCACTACACCATATATGCAAATTAGGCTGTGTTCTAGGTCGTATCTAAAGCAATTGGGCACGGTTCTAAGCTGTACATAATAATGGCGTGTTTAAATATTAGATATGGCCTCCATGTCAAAATCAAAATTAGATACAGCTCTAAGAAGTATCTAAAGTATAAATAGATACGGATGTAAACTGCATCTCAATGCAAATAACATACACCTTTAAGCTGTATTTAAATTATTATTGAATACAAATATAAACTATATCTAAATTATCTATAGATATGAATATATACAAAAGTCTAGTAAATATCATGCAAACTCTATTTGACAAGTTATAACAATAAACGAAACAATTCTACGAAATATTTCATTACATTACAATATATAACGATACATGTTGTTTCATTACATTACAATAAATAAGATATATGTTGTTTCTTTACATTACAATAAAGAAGATACATAATATTTCATATATAATATTTCATATTACATTGCAATAAGGAAGGTAATTAAACTTGGTATTTTATCAACTTCGGCGACCACTCTCCGCTTCTCAACTTCAATGATCAACCACTTTGAACTGCTTTTTAGCTAAACTAATCCATTCACCAAGCTGAAGGTTTTAACATTCTGGTTAAGAATTTACTGGGTGATCAAGCAGGTGGATGCATTTTAGCTCACACATATGGGTCAGGTGCTCATGCTTAATTAAGCTTTAGCTATTAAGCATGAATACCTGACTCGACGGCGTGAGCTAAAGTGCATCCACCTGGTGAATCACCTAGTAATTCTTAACCAGAAAGTTAAAGCCTTCAGCTTGGTGAGGCTTCGCTGGTGGATCACCCAGTAAATTCTCAACCATAATAGACATGCATCATCTTCATCTACACTTGCAACCTAATTTGCATTAGAACGATGAGTCAGAATATACATATACAACACACATATACTACACACATATACAATACACACACATAGACATATACAACACAGACATGATCAAAGTCAAGAGCACAAAGGCTAGTGACAACGTGCAACAGCCCAGTTAAAGTTTCAAATGCAAGGCACCACTCAAATGATCATATCAAAGTCAGAAAGAACCAAAACAACACATGCAAGATACAATAAAATTGGGATAATAAGAGCAGCATACAAATGGACACGAGGTGCATCAAATTACATGCGCAAAGCAAGACATGGAATATCACAAATAACTCAAGTGCACATATACACAGAGCAATCACGCATGAACAAGACGTAAGGCCTGCATGAGTTCACAACAACATATACACACTGGCTCAACCAACAACAGGTGCAACATACACAAGTGTGTGGACAAGGGAAGTCAAAGTCAAGATAGCCACATGTGCAAGTGCCAAGTGAATAATAACGTACAGTATGGAAACTAAAGATCACCAAAAAAAACAGCATAAAGCATACACAGTTACATACAGTGGAGATGTGTAGACAAGTATGTACCAAATTGCATACCTAGCAACAAGCCTACCACAAGTCAGTATACATGGATATACGTAAGGAGCATGGCAAAAAGAAAGCATGGGTAATGAACAAGACAAAATGGTTCAGCAAATAATACTAGGTCAAGGCAGTTTTCAAGACCAAATAACACATGTTCAAGAATGGGAGCAAGGCTCAAAACAAAGTAGAAGCATCATTCATGGTAGTGTGAACTAGAATACAAGATGAAATGCCTTGAAACCAGGTTTATAAGCACAAATGATAGCAAATACACTGCAACATTACATGACCAGGCTTATGCATGACCGCACGAGAATGAAGTAACATGACAGTGACAAGAGAAATGGTATTGCTATAAACACAATTGTTAAGTGCAACAATATAGTTTAGGAAAGTGGTAATTACTCAAGAATGCCAAGTATAACATGAGTCTCAGGTTCCATTAACATGCACAAGTGTGAAAGAACGGAAACATCATGCTAGAAAAAGGGAGGATTTGTTTCTGAATTCGGGAAAGAATATATGAAACATTACACAACTTTCTGAAAATATAATCCACAATTTTTTGGCAAGGCAACAAAGGATGTTCCATTGCAACAGGGAAGGCACGGGAAACTCGAGGATATACACAATTGCATTTTCCATTCAACCATAAGGTTAAATTAAAATTAGGTGACATACTAACCAAGGGGAAAGATTTAACTTGTATACATATGCACAATCCAGTTTCAAAACTATACAAGGGAAGCAAAATACAACATAAAGCAGCAAGAAAATTCAGTTACAAAACTAGACACAGCATAAGTTTAAGGCAGCATGCGACATATGTATAAATCAAAGGTGCATCTTAGTGTAAAAATCACAGGCACATGCACATATCTATCATCCATATTATTGAACCAAGGCATGGAAATTCAAATTAAACCCAATTTAAATCCAATTCAAATTCAAATTAAACCGTGAGCTAATACTCACCTTCAGTGGCGGCGAGAAAGATGGACAGCGGTGGACTGAAGATTCGCCAGTGAGCTGAAGACAGCACGAGCTGACGATGGACAACGTTGGACTCGGCTTCGAGCAGTGGATGGTTTATTGACAAAGCAAGATGGTGCACCGAGTTCAAAAACCCTAATTTGGGTTTTCGGTCACCATGAAATTAAAAGAGGGAAGCCGACCGAAAGTTTTGAAGTGTCAAACGATGGCGCTAGAAAGAAAATAGTGGGGAAAAAAATATGATACAAATTTCATATGGCCCAAAGCCATATGAAATGAACTAATCCAGAGCTTTGTTCATGTCCGGTTAGATCTTACGTTTTTTGAGAGGTGCGGAACGACAAGGAAAGTTGGTACGACTATGAGCAGTATTAAATTTGATACGGCTAAAAGCATTATTAAATCTTTGCATCCACATGTGCCAAATTTGTTGTTTTGATGTAGTGAGTGTTTTCAATAATTGGAGATTTATGAATAGGAGAATTTGGACAATGGAGGCAAAATTCTCCACTTTGTCCAATTATACTTCCATCCTTGTCAAAAAAACCTTGCCTACGCAAATGACTCAATCATCTTCATCCATTCAAACATCATGTTCTTCTTCTTCTTCCTCTTCTTCTTCACATTCCATAAGATTATGAATTTAAGTATTAGACGAGTCATCCACGATAACGATTTGATTAGGATGGTTATCCATTATTATTTTTTGCAAATTCCTAATGATTTTCCCTTGTTTCTCTTGTTCACTTTCCATTCGTAGTTGCATCTGTTGGATTTCAGCGAGCTTTTGCAGTGTATCCTTCATAGATTCTTCCAATTTGATTACGCATGTGAGCGTAGTTTGTTGAAATGAACCTTGAGGAGAAGCAGGAAAGGAGAAGGTATTGTTTTCAATTGTATTTGATGAGGAGGCAATTATTATTTTTATCAAAAGTTTATTACAAAGAAGAATGAGTGAAGAGATAGGAATTTTCAAAATTGAGATTTTAAATAAGCATAAAAACTGATTTTGGAGGGAAAATTTACTTGCTATATGTCGACATTGGGGTAAATGTTGACATGTCCCTATAATTTTGAACTTTTCTATATTTTATTATATATATGTACTAACATATCTAGTTATTCTATTTCAGTTAATGAGCAAATACCTAGTTCAGTTCTTAATTTAGTTTACGTTGCTTTATTCAAGGGTTTAGCTAAAATATTTGGAAGTTAATTCTCTGTTTTAATGAATTCTAGTGAAATATTTTCTTTATTTACATTATCTCTTAGAAAATGATGCCTAACATATATATGTTTTATTCTAGCATGATGAGTAGGATTTTTAGATAGATTCATCGCACTCGTATTATCGTAGTATATTGGTAATATTGTTATATTTAATCCGAAATCTTTTAGAGTTTATTGCATGTAAATTACTTGAGAACAAGCTAAAGCAGTGGAGATATATTATGCTTCAGTTGTTGACAGGAAAAATGTATTCTTCTTTTTTACTAAACCAGGAAACCAGGGAATATCCCAAAAAGATACAAGTTCCACTTTGAACTTTTTCTATCTGATTTACAACCAGCATAGTCAGCATCGCAATACGAAATTAAATTGAATGAATTTTCCTTAGGATAAAATAAACTAAACTCTAATGTGTGTTTGACATATCGTAGAATTTATTTTACAGTAGGTTGAGATTGATATCTCGCATAGAGTCAAACGCTATGCATAGTATCTAGTCTACTCGTAGTTATATATAATAAAGAATCTATCATAGCCCTATATAATTTTTTTATCTACATCTTTTGATGAGTCATCTTTGCTTAAGTGCCAAGGGTGTGAGTTTTCCTTTGGTATAGCCATATTACATTTATTAATTATGCCTCTAGCACATTTTTGTTGATTAATAAATATACCATTATCTAATTGTTTTATTTATAATCCTAAAAAAAGTTCATTTCTCCCATGAATTATTTCAAACTCTTTTGTCATAATTTCAAAAAATTCTTAGTTCACTTCATTATTTGCTGATCCAAAAATAATATTGTCTTCATAACTTTGTACTAATTAAATATCATTTTTATTTCTTTTAATAAAAAGAGTATTATCTACTTTACCAATTTCAAAGTTTGATTGTAATAAATAAGATCTTAGTTTATCATACCAAGCTCTGGGGAATATTTTAAACCATATTGTGCTTTCTTTAATTTGTAAACATGATTTGGAAAATTTTCATCTTCGAATAAGAGGGGTTTTTCAATGTAGACATCGTCTTTAATAATTCCATTTAAAAATGCACTTTTTATATCCATTTGAAATAATTTGAAGTTATTATAATTAGCAAAAACAGGTAGAATTCTAGCAGCTTCTAATCTTGCTACAGGGTCAAAGGTTTCATCCTCTTTCTTCTTGACAATATCCTAGTGAAACTAATCATGCATTATTTTTAACAATCTCACCAAGTTCATTCATTTTATTTTTATAAACCCATTTAGTTCCTATTAAAGATTTATCCTCAGGTATAGGAAAAGTTCTCATACATCATTTCTTGTAAATGGATTCAATTCTTCTTGCATAGCAAGCATCCATGAATCGTCAATTGATGTTTCCTTCGGATTTTTAGATTCGATAGTTGATATAAAGCTACATTACTCATGTTATTTAATTGGTTTCTAGTTCTAACTACAGACTCAATGTCTCCTAGTATATTTTGTAAAGGATGATTTTTCAAAATTCTAATTCTTGTATTACATTGATTGATTTCATAATTAATTTCACTTGGTTCATTATTTTCATTATCAAATTTATCTTCATTATTTTTCTGACTCACATTTTCAATTCTTTATTAAAGTATACATTTATAGTTTTTTCAATAGAGTTAGTTATTAAATTTAATACTTTATAGGCTTTACTTCTATTTCAATTACAAAAAAAATCCTTTATCTGATTTGAAATAAATTTTATCTAAATTTTCTATAGTATTTTAAATGAAACAATTACTTCCAAAAACTCTAAAATAAGTTACTTTGGTTTCTTATTGTAAAGAAGTTCGTATGGTGTTTTATTTGTTAATAGTCTAACTAATATTTTGTTTAAGATATAAGACACTATAGCAATTGCTTAGCCCAAACATTTCTTGGTATATTACCATCAGAAATCAACGTTCTATTCCTATGCTCAACTACTCCATTTTTTTTTGTGCAGTTCTTGGAAAGTAGAAATCATGATTAATTCCCTTTTTATTATAGAATTTCTCAAAATTTTAATTTTGAAATTTTCCGCTATGATCACTACGTATACTTTTGATTTTTGAAGAAAATAAAATTTGAATACTCTTTGCAAAAAATTTAAATAAATTAAAAGCATCACTCTAAGAAAAAAAGTCTAAGTGTATCTAAAGTAATCATTAACAATAAAGAAAATGTATTTACTATAATTTATTGACTGAATTTGAGATGGACCAAATAAATCCATATGGAGTAATTCCAAATCTAGGGATCACTTGTATTAGCCAATAGACATAAGTTGACCTTTGGAACTTTGATACTTAAAACATAAATATTTTTCTTTCTAATTCCTTCAAAGATTATGTTTGAATTAATATCTTCGTTGTAACATTTATCTTTTTATCGCATAATTAGCTCATACTAAGTAAGTTATGTTTCCAAATTCTAATTAATAATACATCAGAAATAGTAGGAGTTTTAGAAATACGGACATGGTCGATTCCAATCACATATCATTTTGAGTTATCTCCAAAATTAACCATTTGTCCATCTTCATAAACTATATTATTCGGTATATCTGGATTTCTAGTCATATGCTTTGAACATCCACTATCAAGTATCCAATTGTCTTTATTGATTTGCATTGTTTGTCCATTGAATGTTGAATTGTCAAGAGCCATATAACACAATTGTTCCTGCATAATACAACAATTTGGTAGATAACTAGAATTTTTAAAATTGTTAAATGTAGACTCATGAAGCAATGATGAAATAAATATTTTTGAGGCAATGTTAAATTAATTTCTAAAAATTTCCATTTAATCTTTTCAAAAATTAGATTATGAAAACTTTGAAAACCAATGCTCTGATATTAATTAATGGAAAATATGGATTAAGGATCTTAAGCCGAAGTTAACATAAGAGCAAGCGGAAAATGTTTAGTGGAATCTTATAGTTTTTCTGAAATCTTTTTGAATTGCGAGAAATTGATGTAAATAAAAAAATATAACAATAATAGAATCAAAAACAGATGCAGAATAAGATGTAAAAGCAGTAAAGGAAAGAACAGCAGAATTTTCATACTAGTTTGGAGTTACCCTACATCCAATCTCACACAATTCTGGGTTAATGTGGATTTTTTTTCAATATAATCTTCAAATACAATCCTCGATTTCACAGGCTATGAGATCCACCCATATATTTCCAGAGTACAGTGGGACACAATTAATTTCTAAGCTACAATCACAACCAGTTGATTTATATGGGCAACAACGACATCTTAATAATATCTTTTTTTTTGGAAAGAAGGCTTGATGGAACTTGATCTTGAGATCTTTGATTATAGAAACTACTATAATTTTGAATGATAGTTGAAATATTGAGAGAGTTTGATAAAGAATCAATCTAAAATATAATTGGTTTGATTCCCTTTGAAATTCGATAGAGTTTGATTATATAATTAGAAAAATAAGAGTAGAAATGGAGAGGAGAAAAGAGAGAAAAAGATAAATGAAATGAGTTATTATAACTCGCATTTAGAAGCTTATTTATAGTTGTTCAATTGTCATATTCTTTCAGGAAAGGATTCAAACCAATAGACATAACTTTTGAAATTCAAAATTTAAATATAACGATAACCATGTCGACGTGTATAGTACCACATGTTGACACCCCTTAGGAAAATATTGAATTCCTGCATATAGTTCTTGCATATCACTTATATATTTCTAGATAAAAGTTTTAGTATATATTTTATAACAACAGTAGATAAAACAAGGTTGTTGTCATCAAAACCATCATCATCAACATATCATTCCCTAATACGACTCATTTCAAGTAAATATCTAGCCTAAATTTTTATCGAAAATCGTATCCACCACTCCAACCTTCACATTTAAGATGCAGAGCGGTTACCCTATGCTTTAGCGGGTCCTCTCATCCTGTGACTTCGAATATACGATCACGCTCCGATATACATGCCTTAGCTTCTAAAAATCCTTTGGTCCTGCAAAAATGCTTACCTCTAAGACTAACAAAATCCTTACAAAAACGAGGGCAGTTGATAGACACATCAACGGGTTAAGCTGTTGGTTCCGCTGGGCCAACGAGAACTTGTTCAACAGTCCTTAGGTACTGTTGGAACCGCTCGGGTAGGTATCGAGGCCTTTTCGGATTCCCTTGCTCACAATGATTTTCGACCATTTCTACTATTTGATAAAGGAAAAACCTTTAGTGAAGATTCCTAAGATAGTATTTAAGCCAAAAGAAAAAGGAAGAAAGAGAGAGATTGCCTTGTATAATCACATATCTCTTTAGGATATAGTGTGTGTGTGTGTGTGTTAAAGGAAAAATGGATCATCTGGCAGTGGTTTTCACAAATATTATCAACCCTAATTGAAGATTTGAATTCAAAATTGAATTAAATCGTATATCTTTCTTAGCTTTTCAACTCATGAATTTAACTCAGAATTTGCACGAAATCGGATCTTGGTTGAGCCGAAATCAAGCGCTTGAAGGAGGCACCTCCAGAGGAGTCCATGAATGTTGCCCTCGACAACGTCAAATGGAATCGAGAAGGATGAAGGTTGGTACTAGCCGAATTTCAGGATTTAGGTTATCCCGTGTTGGATACTTCGTTTTTCTGTGTTACCAATAAAATAAGGGTCGGTCCCTCCTTTTATAATATAAAACGAGGTATATTAGGGAACGTAGAATCCGTATGCCACTTCAAAACAAAAGGTAAATGTCAAAATTTGATTTTCTTTTGTTCAGAATTGTCCTCACCCTTTCAAAGTTCTTACATGTGACCCTACTATAACATTGGCAATAATTTAAACAATTTTAAATTATAAACAGTGAGTGACATCTAGTAATACATCGTTGTTACACAAGTTATAATAAAATCAACGATTTGATAGAACTTTTTATGTGACCAATATGCAATGTAATTTAATCCTTTTAACCAATATATCAATGATTAAACTTGAGGCATGGAACATATCATCCTCTTTATAATTTAATGCGGTTATCTTGATCGATGAGTAGATTATATAAAATAAATCAATGTTTAAGCATGGCCATACATTTTATAATTATACTCAATCAAGAGGCACATGGATATCTTTACTTATATTATAGGGTTGAATTCCATCTAGATCATTCATATTATCTAATCGATTCGAGATGTATCTGATAACTACCTTTATCCTCTACTCAGTTAAAAGTAGCTTTTAATGATATTAAACACAAATATCCTCGTACATATATATATATATATATATATATATATATAATGATTTCAGGTCAGAGGACCATTCCATTACTGTCACTTTGAGAATTACTTACGACACTATTAATTATGTTCCTGATGTTTTCTTAAGTTAGGTCAATCCAATATGCTATTTTCTAATACATATTATGTATTGACATTAATATCACTTATATTAATGATTAATGAGATATGATCATCAGTCAATCAACATACTAGTCTTAACGTTTCATTGTTGTCCTATATTAACAATAAAACTTGACTATGGATATTTAAGAATCATAATACTTAATATATTATATAATCTCATGTTCAAGTCACTTACTTGAAACTATATAATTTTGTATTACTATTCTAAGGACTTATGTTATGTTAATATTTATATTACGCGGTAAACATAACATAACAGAAACTTTTATTCAAAATAAAATATAACATCAACAATGTTATTATTCATATCAAAATAGATTACCTTTAGGGCACAAACTCTGACAATCTCCCACTTACGCTAGAGCCAATCAATCATGTATCGTATACCCATGAAACTAGTGTGACTATCATTCATCTGTTGCGACAAAGCTTTAATCAGTGGGTCTGCAAAATTATAATCCGTTGGAAACTTGCAGATATGTATATCTCTTCTGTCAACAATTTCACGGGATGGTATCATCGAAATATGTGTTAGGATCGATGATGTGATCTAGGTTCCTCAACTTAAGCAATGGACCTATTGTTGTCACAATAAAGATCTACTGGATCAACAATGGATGGAGCAACAGAAAGTTCAGTGATGAACTTCTTAATCCAAACAGCCTCCTTTGTTACTTCAGAAGCAACATATGTATTCAGCCTCCATAATCGAATCATCGATTGTTTCTTGCTTTGAACTTTTCTGGCTTACAGCGACACCATTCAAGAAAAACACATAACTAGACTGTGACTTATAGTGTAACACCCCACAGTTTATGGCAATTAAATAATTAAAGAATGCATATGTGTATATATATGCATAAACATAAATATATATATATGAAGAATAAAATAAAGATAATATATGATTGCATGTAATAAATACATGCACTGAAAAAAGAAGAAAAGATTAATGCAAATAAAAATGTAAGGCATGCATTAAAAGAAAGCAAGGATTGGTTGCATGCAGTGTAAATATGTTGCATGCACTGATTTACAAATATTATGCATTAATAAGAAAAGAGAAATAAAAGAAAAAGATTCATGCAATGGTTTAAATGAAATATTGTAACAAACATGAAAAAGAGGAATAAGAAGAGAACAATAACTACTATTGTTCTAAGCCGTGTTAACAATAGCCTTAGTAGTTCAGTTAGTTAGATCATGTGGCTTCAATACAAGAGGTACAAAGTTTGATCCCCACCGGCGTCATATTTTTGTTTTAAGGGAATGGCTAAAATAACACATGTTCTAAAAGAAAATATGTATAAACGCACATATATGGAAAAATATACACATAAGAAAATATAGAAAAATATATGTATACATGTATATGTGAATATACGCATATATATATGTGTAGAAATAAAGTTACAAGAGATAAAGTTCAAGATAAGGCTGCAATCAAAGAAATATGGCAAGAATTAATTAATGATACAGCACCGTTTGAATTTTGAAATCAAAATAAAAGTTGTGTGTATATATATATACACACACGTAAAATGGTCATTAGAAATTTTGTATACATATAAGGAGATTATATGTAAATATAATGTCTAAATAAATTCCAGAAATTCAAACGTTCAAACAAATAAACTTCTACGCCAAAACAGCTCGCAGGACCCATGGGGGTCGACCCACCCATAGGGGGGTTGACCTCGGGTCGACACCCTTGTAGGGATCGATCCAAGAGCTGACCCACCCCAGATTCGGGCAAATTCATTGATGAATCTGGACTGTTTTCTTTACCAAGTTCGATGTTGACTCAGCGCTGCGTGCACAATAATATCCTGAACACCTATAAATAGGCTAGCAGAGCCTAACCTAATTCTCATATTTCTGAGACAATGTATATACTCTGCCATTCTTCTTCCTCCTCAAATCTCTTTATAAAAATAGAATAAATATTTTAGGAAAATTCTGATTCAAGATCTGGAGGAAAAGAATGAAAATTAATAAAGAAGGTGTTTAGAATCATGTTCGAAGTAAGGTGATTTCTTAGATCTGGTCTATTTCAATTTTCTCCTCTTTCTTCCCTTTTTCTTTTAGTAAGAATTGTGGATCCATGGTTGTTAGGTTCTAAATCCAACTAGGGGAAACCATGGGATACTAGATCTGGACCAGGTTCAGGAATTGGAAAGTAAATTAGGTGAGTGGATTTAAGTTATATAATTTTTGATAATGGTATATTATCATTTGACATTCCCCGTTAATATGCAATGTAAATCTGCTAGAATGATTAAAGTGTTGAATTGCTAATATGGCATGTTGTAATATTAATATGTTAATATATTAATATGTTGGAAAATTCATATGTTGAAAATTTAATGTGCTAAAATGTTCATATGTTGAAATATAAACTTGTTAAAAAATATGTGTAGTAATTACTGTTTTATACATACATGTTCTACTTACATGTTAACTTGTGACATTTATGTACTTGAACTCTTAACTGTAGAAATTGTAATAATTACATGTTAAATCAAAATAATTACATGATTTGACGATTACGCGTTATTTTGATATGAAGTTAATTATATGATAGGAAGAATATGCGACATGAAATAAAGATAATGGACTTAATATGACATTAAGCATGACATGTAAAAATAAATTATAGTGATATTTGGAAGAATGAATATGCTTAGAATTACAGTAAATAGAAAATTGGAACCGCAGTTAGACACGAGGTTAAATTCAACTTGTGGTGGAAGTCTTCCCGGAACCGCCCGGCAAATCCAGCATCCACAAGTTGTTAATTTAATGTAAGAGGTCTAATGCATAAATATACATGTAATTGTGCTAAGACACGAGGATAAGTCCAACGTGTGGGAGAAGTCTGCCCGGAACCACCCGGCCGATCCAACATCCACAAGTGGTCGGCTTAATGTGAGAGGTCTAGTGCATAAACATATATATGAATATATGTATACAAAAGGATAGAAATAAATGGAATTAATTTTAATTAATGGAAATGAATGAAAGTTACAACAGTAAAAGGATTGGAATGAACAGGAAATGTTAATAACCTATTATAAATAAATTACATTAATGAGAATGTTATATAATAGGTAGGCTTGTCCTAGGGACAAGTGGAAGTTATAACTTAGGTTATAATAAAGATAAAGAAAATGGAATAACTTATGTAATGAGGTAAATTGTACTTAATTATAAATTAAGTTATCTGTAAGAACAAGAATCTGAAATCTACGGATGAGGACAACGTAAGTTATATTTATGGGAAGAGAAACTTATTAGTAAACCTTAGTTAAGAGAACTAAGTTAATAAGTAAACAACTATAAGTGGTAGTGAAAGTATAAGATGGAATGATGATTAAATAAGAAAGAAGGAGGCAAACTTATGAAATGGGATAAGTTATATTTAATCAGAAATAATAAGTGACATGTTAAGCAGAAAACATGTGAATTGGGATACTTAATTACATATTAAGTAGAACATGTTATTATAACTATGAAGTCAGAAAATAATATAAAGAGGTTGTGGATTATAGACCTTGGATCACAATATAGAGAATAACATGTTGAAGGCTTATTAGTAAACTTAAATGGGTTAAGTTATATGACTGAAATTAATAAGCAAAAGGAACTTGGTAACTTGAATAAGAAGTCAATGTGAATGGGAATAACCAATTTAAATGGAAACTCGATAAGGTAGAGCAAGCGCAAAATTGAATGTTTAGACATAGGGTCTAATAACACATTAAAATGAGGTACTTGGACCAGTACGTACGTTTGAGGGTGAATAGCCCAACGAGGTAGATCATCGCGGTGCTATGAGGCATGAGGGGAGCATACGTTCACCTGATTATTCAGTCGGCTCCGAAGTACTGGAAGGGGAAGCACGCGGCTTCCTGGGACGTGGAAGGTACCCCCAGTAGTTCCCTGTGGTGGTGCAATGTTCGGGCTGTGCTTACAGAGGTTGGGTCTACACGCAACTAACCGGTGAGTAGCCTTGACTGCAAAAGTAGCTTTGCAGTCAGAAAGTTGTGACAAGGTGACACTAGGGTGATTCGGCAATCGCCTCAATAGGGAGGTGTGGTCAGGACCAACAAGGATAGTAGATCGTC